>JAEIGQ010000127.1:0-600000 GCA_018904275.1 Lordiphosa clarofinis
TTAAGCAGTGTACAACACAACGTGTCTCCTCTCTTCACTAGCTTTGTCTTATTCATATAACTGTAAGTTATCGTTGTGTATGAGCAACTCTCTGCATATTCCTTTTTTCTGTATGGGCTGCCTGTGTGCAGCAATTCTGATTTTGTTCTCACTCTCAAATAAACATTAAACCGGATACCAACCTATCTTTTACACTAATTTTACTATGTACAAGGCATCAACAAATTAAACTTTTCGCAAGTAAAAAACCTCACGGCTGATAAAAATGCCGAGTTTAAATAACAATAACTAATTATTGAGAGTCTACCGTCAAACCAACAGAGCTAACATACATATGCACATTAGGGTGGACGCCGATTAAAAAGTTAACTGATACCATCTTAAACGATTACTTTTAGGGCGTACATCATGTTTAATCTCTGCGAAAAGCCTTTAAAGTTTCCACAAATATTACGTATACGACACGTTCACCGAATCGAAATTTTGTCGACGAATTCTCCGTATCATTTTAAGAGTTGTCAAATTTGAGTTTATTCGAGCAACGAAGAGATGTCAAATATCCACGCTCTTATATGGGACTAAATGCTTATGGTTAAAAAAAATTTTTTTTTTCATTTTTTTTCTGAATGAACAATAAGTCGAGAATATTGTGTGCAAATTTGAAGTCAATCCGAGTAAAACTAACGGAGTTACAGCGTTTCAAACGACCGGCCGTGCTACCTGATTGCTACCGTATGAAAAACTTTAAATCGATTTTCCCGAAAACGTCTTTTTAAAAGTTCGTGTACATCAGAACTCAAAAACTACTGAACCGATCCAAAAAAGTTGATACGCATTTTAAAGGTGATGAATTTCTCCAGGTAATCAGGAAGAGTTTTTTTTTTTTCATCTTTTTGTATTTTTTAATAACAAATTAACCGCGATTTTTACATACTTCAAAAGTTTTACAATAATATGTAATAAAGTTAAATAAAATTATATTATTGATGTCGCCGCAAAAAAATCATAAAAATATGCGTTTCCGCCATATCCGCATGAACGCACTGTCCTTCTAGTCAGATACTACAGACATAACAGTGGAAACTAATTTGAGTGTCCACTTGGGCTACCATGGGCAATTCGCGAACTCAAGAGACCGCTCCGTGGACACCGTCTTAAGTCGATAAAAGAGATATAGCCTGAAACGAAGAAGGAATTGAAGACTATACTAGAAGAAGACTTTACAGGATGATTTTAAAATTGTCCTACAAACACAAACAAAATTATAACAAACGTTCGCAAAAGTGTAAGCAGTAGGGGGAGGTTACTTTCAAGGGAATGAAATGAAGAGACAATAATAAATAAAGAATTTTTGATTAAAATTTTGATTTTAGATCTGTATTTTTAGCCTATCCTGAAGAAGTCTATTTATAAGCAGCACAGTAAAAATAGACTATGCGGAGCATTTTAGTTCAGTGTGGGACCTGACTTCAAAGATATTTTGATAGCCTATTAATTTAAGTCTTAAACTTGCATTCATCTTGAAGTGAACAGCGCAAAGTAGCAGAAATTTTGACGAAATATACGATTTTATTTAAATATTGTGTTGGTTATATAAAAAACATTTTTTTAATGGTCATGGACCTTTTTGTCAAATGTTATGACTTCAAACCAAGTCTACGCCAACTACTAAAAAATTAAATATGTAAGCAAGGGCAACAGTACGTATGAGTGATAAACTTTGAATCCAAGTCGCAGACCCTAAAACTAATTTTTTCTCACAATTTTTTTTGCAATGCCTTTTTTACACAAATAAGCATAGTTTAAGGGGATATCAGTATGGTCATACATTTTTCCATATATAACACAGTATAATTAAAGATACCTATAACCATATTTTTTTATATATTGTTTTTTTTTTTACTTATTATTTTTAATATATATTTTGTTTTTTGTTTTTTTTTTTTTTTTTTTATTTTTTTCTTTGGGTTGAATTCCCCTTTAAAAATTTGTTTTTCAACCCTTTTTTTAATCTATTTTAAAGATATATATTATTTATGTTTATATATTAAGTTTTTTTATTTTTTTTTTTTATCTTTTTTTTTTTGTTTTTTTTTAAATTGTTTTTTTTTTTAATTTTTTTTTTTTTTTATTTTTTTTTAAATTGTTGTTAAATTTTTTATTTATTTATTTTTTCTACTTTGTAAATGTCTTTGTTGTTGAATGTTGTAATTTTTTTTTTTTTTTATTTTTTTTTTTTTTTTTTTTTTTTTTTTTTTTTTTTTTTTTTAATTTTTTTTTTTTTTTTTTTTTTTTATTTTTTATTTTTTTTATATTATTTTTATTAATTTTTTTTTGTGTATAATCTTTTTTTTTTTTTTTGTTTTTTTTATTTTATATTTTTTTTTTTTTGGTGTTTTATTAGGTATTGTTTTTTTTTTTATTTTTTTGTTTTTTTTATTTTTTTTAAATATTTATTTTTTTTATTTTTTGTATTAAATTGTTTTAATAAAATATGTTTTATTTTTAAAGTTGTATCTTTTTTTTTATTTTTTTTTTTTTTTATTATTTTTTTTTTTTTTGTTTTTTTATGGTGTATTTTATATTTTTTTTTTTTTTTTTTAAAATATTTTTTTTTTGTTTTGTTGGGTGTGTTAAAATATAAAAAAGTTTAAAAATTGTATTGTGTGTTTTTTTTTATTTTTGTTTTTATATGTTTTTTTATTTTATTTATTTGTTTTATTTTTGTTTTTTTTTTTTTTATTTAATTTTGATTTATTAATATGTCCGACCTAATGCACATACTTGCCTACATACATACTAAATTGCATACACTATAGTTGGAAACTTTAGTTCATTTTAATGACCTAGTTCATTAGTTCATTTTTTCATGAACTAAGGTTCATTTGAACTATAGTTCATTTTTTGAACTATAGTTCATTTGAACTATCAGGGGTGCCACAGAATTCACTATTCGAGCGATTTCATTTTTTTAGCTTGTTCACAAACCCTTTCGAACTTGGCTGCGTAGGGTAGACAGCCGGCAAGTGCTAACTAGATTAAGGCTTTTCATGTGATTTTTTATTTATGTTTTAAATGTGAGTTATTTGGTAAGTTCTTTTTAAAACAAAACAAACTTAATTTTCTTTAACCGAGTTAAATTTTTTTTATTTCGCACACAAAAAATTCAAATTTTCTGCCCGCCAAAAAAGAAATGATACCTTGCAACTCTAAGTGCTGCACGATCACGCCAGAACGGCGATCGAAAATGTTAGCAAAAGATTTGCTTTAATTAAATAAATGATTCTCGCAGGAGATATGGCAGTCGGCGATTTAGGGAAGTAGCAAATCTGTAAGAAGACGCTTGAATGCAGCCTCCTTGGATCCGCTTTTGACCTTCTTTCTAATTTAGACGATATACATTAGACTGGCCCTTACAAATAGATTTCAAAATACCGGGCGGAAAAGGGTTCGTTTTGGTCCCAATAGATATGAAAAAAAGTTTGGCAGCGATCGGACTTCATTTAGTGGACGCGCGTTCGCCCTCAAAATCGAAAATATGAAATGTATGGGAAATGAGGTGGATGAGATTCGAATTTAATTTCTAAAAATTCCAAAAAAATTTTTATGTGTTAATTCTTTTTACATCCTTTTAGGGGAATATCAAAATTTGAAAAAAATTTTTTTTGTGATTTTGCTCTTTAAATCCTTTAAGGGGAATACCATAGCAACATTTTACATATTTTTGTTGGATATTTCGAGCGTAAACTTGGTCAGAATCATATCAAATCGGCCAATTTTTCAAAAAAAAATTTTTTTCTGAGATTAATTTTGGATTTAGTCTCTAAAATTTTAAAACTTTTTTTTAAAGTGTTAATTCTCTTAAAAAACTTTTTGCGGAATATCGTAGCAACATTTTAAATATTTTTGTTGGATTTTTCGAGCGAAAACTTAGTCAAAATCATATCATAACTCCTATTTTTCTCATTTTTTTGGGGTTTTTTTTTAATGATAAATTAATTTATGCGAGACTATGATTTTTGCTCTTGCCTGGGCGGAAGAAATTTCGTTTTAGTCCCAATAGATATAATAAAAAGTTTGGCAGCGATCGGACTTCAGTTGGTGGAATCGCACTCGCCCTCAAAATCGAATATTTGAAATAAATGCGCAATAATTGGGATGAGTTTTGGGCTTAATATCTAAAATTTTTAATAAAAAATGTTTAAATGTCTTTATATTCTTTTAGAAGAATATCATAGCAACATTTTAAATGTAAATGTCCGATATTTAGAACATATCTCGTATATATTATTTTATCTTAAAAAAAAAATTATAAAACAGCCTTCGACACACCGATAAGGTCAAGCTTCTTCAAAGCCCTGTCTACTTTAGGTATTCCAGCAAACAAGGGCGTAGCCAGCTTTCAACCAAGGGGGGGGCAAAAAATTTTTTCCGAACTCAAAACTAAAAAAAAAATGGGTTTAAAGAGTTAGAAAGTCTTAATTAAAATGTAATTTTGCAATAAAGAAAAGAACGATTATTTTTCAATGAGTTTGTTTTTTTAATATAATATTACAGAGCTTATATGTTATGGTACGGATCCTCTAAATTCGTTATTTAAAGAAAAAACAAATTGTTTAGTTCGATGAACATTTCTTCCGATATTAATGGCAAACCATAAACTAATATAATTCATAATCTAATTAATTATAAGTTTCCTTGGATTTTTAGCAAATTCGTCCAAAACTTGTTCTTCCAGCTAAACTTTTTTCTCAAAGACAAACCGTCTATGCGCACTCAGCATACATAATCCTTAATAAAAAAGAAACACGTGTTAACTCTGTAGCTTTCTTTTCAAAATGTGTGTTGTATTTACCATTTAATCGAGATTGAGTCATCGTTGTCCTCAGCCATGTCTTAACCCTTCTCAGAGTGCTAAATGATCGTTCCACTGTTGCCGTTGTGCATGGTAGAGCAAGCAAAATGTCTATGGCCTGCCTGATTTTTGGGTAAAAGTCTGTGTTCTCGTAAGCGCTTATCAAATCTGTAAAGTTTTCTTTTTCACATGTTTTGTACCACAATTCTAGCTTATGCTCTATTCCATCTAAGCCATCTGTCATTTTTGCTTTCAAATTGTTCAAACTCACTTTCAAAATACGAGATGGATGCAGGGCAGTTAAAGCAAATGCTGGATTATTTTCTTGGGAAAATCTGTGTGTAATTGAGTTTATCAATGAATCAATGTAAGGCAAAAATATGGCTCTCTGATAATATACGTTCTATGTTTTTGCTTTTCAGCAATTCTAGGTGTAGTAATTTCAATAGATGACTTGTTTGCCAAATCAGAGGCTTCTTTGAAAATATCATTAAACACTACATCAGCGGTCGATCTGTGCATTTGAACTATATCTAAAATGTCTCTTATATGCTCGGCGCATTTAATAATGTCGTTACTTTTTGATTGCATTATGTTGACAACTGGTTCAAGCACGGCGTAGTATTTTGAAATTATGCAGAGACATATAATAAACACGCTTTTACAAGCAGCACTGTGTAACTGATATGCAAGCTTTCTGGTGGAAGCATTTCCCTCAATACTTAATTTTTCTAAGCCAACAATTATTTCCACAAAATTTTTGTTAAAATCGCTTATGCTGGCGTATTTTTCCGACCACCGTGTCTCACAAAATGAGTGAACATTTGGAACATATTGTCTTCGAATAACTGATTCCTTAAAAAGTTGATGATGTCTTTTATGGTAGAAATGGTGTTCCGAATTTCTGGCACTGCGTTCAAATCATTCACCACCAAATTAAGCCTGTGACTGGCGCAATGGAAATATAAGCTTTTAGGAAATGATTGCCTTAAAATTTTCTGCACACCACCAGTACTTCCAGCCATTGTAGCACATCCGTCATAACCTTGTCCGACACACTTTAACGGATCAAGATTCATTTCGGTTACAAAATCTTTTATAGTCGCAGCTATATTTTGTGCGTTCATTGACTTTAGCTCAGCAAAGCCGACGAGCTCTTCGCGTATCAACATCTGATCTGAATCAAAAAATCGAATGCCAATAGATAATTGCTCTTTTCCAGACATGTCTGCTGTTTCATCTGCCAATATACTGTACGCTGCAGCTTTTTTTATATCTTCACATATATAGGATTTTAGTACCTTAGAGCATATTTCTATCAGCTCATTCTGTATTTGCGGCGACGTTGCATTTTTTTTGCCCTCAAAATTTGTTTTTAGTGCTACATCACCAGCTTCAAGTCTCAGCATAAGCAAATCATGCAATATACCTGAAAACAAGATGAATACATATTAATATTTCTAGTTTTAAATTCAACAATAACTACCTTCATCATTAAATTTTCCCCGAAGTGGAAGATCATGCGTTTCACAAAAAATTATTGTGGAAACAATAGATTTTAAGAATTGCCGATTTCCTGCTATAATATGTTCATGGCCTTTTTTCATTTGGACGTCAACTGGTTTCTGTTTTAAAAACGAATTTGCCGATTCTGTGGCCTCCTTGTGAACATTAGATGCCGCGTGAGACTTACAGTGTTCATGCAATTTCTTGTAGTTTACGAACGGTTTTACCACAAACGAGGAAACCACTCCACGTATTTTTACCGGCTTAAACAAAACACAATATATACATAAAGCTCCTTTCAATTTGCGAGAATAAGCCATCCAGGGCTTATACATTTCAAGCCAATTGTAGTTAAATTTGCGCTTTAGAAGAGTGGCGTCGGAAGCAAAGTCATAGTTAGGTGGAGGCGCCCAGCAGTTGGCGAGTAGCTCACGTTTTTGGGTGTAGGTCATGACACTAGTTTGATTGATCCACACGCCTATGTCATTTGGATGACATTCATCTTCGTCTATAATGGCCAATCGTTCGGGACTCTTTCTGTGTCATCCGACTCGCTTGGGCTATGCCTCCTTTTTGAAGCTACATTAAAATTGTACAGAAGTTATAAACATTCACAAAGAAATCCATAAGTACTTACACGAATGGCTAGAAAAAACTTTCGAATGTCCATTTGCTTTTATTGACACTGCTTTTTCTTATTTATTTGAGCACAAATTATGGAAATCAGCCGTTGATTTGGCTACGCTAAATCGAGTCTCGTCATGTATTTTAGTGATGGGAGTTTGAACGATGAACGATCATCAATCGATTCTGTCGATATCATGTAATAAGCCATCTCCAATGTAAAGTGGCGGCAACTTAAACAGAATGATGAAGCGAACATTTTTTTCAAGTCAATTGAAATTATTTAGGGGGGGGCAGCTGCCCCCCCCTGCCCCCCCCCTGGCTACGCCCTTGCCAGCAAAGTACGTTCGACTTTGCATGATGACGTTGAGAAGTACGCAAAGTAGAAGGTATGAAACGTCTATCTTCAAAACTGTAGGAGATATAACGTTTTTTCCGAATTGCGGGGGCGGGAGGGGGCGTGGCAAAAATTGAAAATAAACTTGATCTGCCTGCAGCTATAAGAAACATTTGTCTCATACAAGTCAAACCTCTATCTCTTACCATCTCCGAGATCTGTTTGTTCATACGGACGGACGGACGGACAGACAGACGGACAGACGGACAGACGGACATGGCTATATCGACTCGGCTGTTGATGCTGATCAAGAATATATATACTTTATAGGGTCGGAAATGACTCCTTCTCCCTGTTACATACTTTTGCACAAACTTAATATACTCTATGTACCTTCGGTACAGAGTATAAAAATGTGAAAAATGTGCTTTTAAATATGATTCTTACCAAATTTATTCTCAAAATATCTAACATTAATATTTAAAATGTTGCTATGGTATTCCGCAAAAAGTATTTAAAGAGAATTAACACTTTAAAAAAATTTTAAAATTTTAGAGATAAAATCCGAAATTAATTTCAGAAAAAAAATTTTTATTTTGAAAAATTGGCCGATTTGATATGATCCTGACCAAGTTTTCGCTCGAAATATCCAACAAAAATATGTAAAATGTTGCTATGGTATTCCCCTTAAAGGATTTAAAGAGCAAAATTACAAAAATTTTTTTTTCAAATTTTGCAGATTTAATCCGTATCTCATCCCATATATTGGTAGCATATTTCAAATTTTTGGTTTTTAGGGCGAGAGCGCGTCCACTAAATATTGTCCGATCGCAGCCAAACTTTTTATTTTATCTTTTGGGACCAAAACGATAGTTTTGCCGCCCGGGCAAAAGCAAAAATCAAAATCTCATATGTATTAAAAATTCTTTGAAAAAAATTTTATATTTTCGATTTTGAGGGCGAACGCGCGTCCACTAAATGAAGTCCGATCGCTGCCAAACTTTTTTTCATATCTATTGGGACCAAAACGAACCCTTTTCCGCGCGGTATTTTGAAATCAAAAAAAAAAAGTTAATATAAGGGCCAGTCTAGTGACCATCCGAAAAGTATGCAACATTTTTTTAGGGTGGGTAGCGTGGGGGCTTGGTTCACTTTCTTGCTCATGACTTAAGAACCGTTCATCCGATTTTTATAATTTCTTCGGCAAATCAATTCATTTTGCTAATTACTAACTATCTCTAGTAGGTTCAAATCGTCTATATTTTTGAAACTGTAGGAGATATAACGTTTTTTCTAAATTGCGGGGGCGGGAGGGGGCGTGGCCGAAATTTGAAACAAACTTGATCTGCGTGCAGATAAAAGAAGCATTTGTCCCATACATGTCAAACCTCTATCTCTTACCATCTCTGAGATCTTGGTGTTCATACAGACGGACAGACGGACAGACGGACATGGCTATATCGACTCGGCTGTTGATGCTGATCAAGAATATATATACTTTATATGGTCGGAAATGATTCCTTCTGCCGTTTACATACATATGCACGACTTTAGTATACCCTTTTTACTCTACGAGTAACGGGTATAAAAAGTGTTTAGCTTTATTTGACACGGGAAGCAAGTTTAGTATCATTCGAGAAGACCTGTATCATGATATTGGCAAGCCTGAGTTAGAGAGTTGAAACTTGTCTCTTGTTGGTTTTGGTGAAAACCGAAGCGCAAATAATATCAAACCAACTGGACACTTTAAGCATTTTGTGTTGATTGACAATGAATCGTTCGAATTGGATTTTTATGTTGTTCCAATCAGATGCTTTGACATTAAAATGATTATCGGTGAAGAACTGCGTGTGCAAGCAGAAATTATTATTAATCGTAACGGGTTAAAAGTGCGGAAGATATTTGAGGAAGACGAATCAATTGAAAAAACTAATATTTTCAAAATCGAGGCTATACATGAAAATGACATGATAGATATTGACGAATCAGCGAGCAAAAGTGCCAAAAAAGAAGTGCGCGAATTAATTTCAAACTACAAACCGATGAAAACAAAAACAAAGAATGTGGAAATGCGTATTGTTTTAAAAGATGAGTCCCCAATATTTTCGCGCCCGCGTAGATTACCGTTTACCGAAAGAAACATTGCTGATGAGCAAATCGAAGAATGGTTAAAAAACGGCATAATTGAAGAATCTACTTCCGAGTTTACGAGTCCGGTAGTGCTCGTCAAAAATCGCGATAATACAAGACGGCTATGTAACGACTTCGGAGAGATGAATAAGGTAATAATAAAAGACCATTTTCCATTACCGTTGATAGAGGATCAGCTAGACCGGCTGCAAGAAGCTAATATTTTTAGCACCATTGATTTGAAAAACGGAATTTTTCATGTACCAGTTGCTGATCAAGTTGAAAATATACGTCCTTTGTGACACATAGCGGACAATACCAATTCCGAAGAGTCCCTTTTGGATTGTCAAACTCTCCTGCCGATTTTTAGCGACATATAAATGCAATTTTTCGAGACTTATCGAGACGTGACATCGCTTTGCCATATGTGGACGATATTATTATACCTGCCAAAGATGAAGAAGAAGCTGTCAAAAATTTGAAAGAGGTCTTCAGATTTGTAAAGAGTATGGTCTGGAGCTTAATTTGAAGAAGTGTCATTTCTTAAAGAAGCGTATACAGTTTTTGGGTCACGAAATTGAAAATAAAAAGGTTTACCCATCACCCGAAAAGATTGAAGCTGTATCCAAGTTCAAAATGCCACAAACTTTCAAGCAGGTTCAGAGGTTTCTTGGATTGACAGGATATTTTAGAAAGTTCATACCAAACTATGCAGGCATTGCTAGGCCATTGACAGAGTTGATTAAAAATAAATCAAAGATTAAGTTGGGTAAAGAATAAGAAAACGCAGTGAATATTTTGAAAAAGCTGCTGACAGAGAACCCTGTTTTGAGTATTTACAACCAGACATATGAAACTGAGGTTCATACCGACGCATCAATTGAGGGGTTTGGGGCAGTTTTGATGCAAAAATCACCTGAGGACAGACAACTGCATCCTGTTTACTATATGAGTCGCAAAACCACAGATGCACAACGTAAATACAGTAGCTACGAGTTGGAAATTTTGGCTGTAATTGAGGCATTTAAGAAATTTAGAGCTTATCTTCTGGGCATTCATTTTAAATTAGTGACTGACTGCAATGCCTTTACGAAAACTTTAGATTAGCAGAGCTTATGTACTAAAGTGGCCCGCTGGGTTTTATTTCTCCAAGAATACGATTTTGAGGTGGAGCATCGCTCGGGTACCCGTATGAAGCACGTTGACGCATTGAGTCGTCACCCAAACAAAAAACTCTTCCTGATTACCTTTAAAATGCGTTTCAACTTTTTTGGATCGGTTCAGTAGATTTTGAGTTCTGTTGTACACCGCAAAACTCCTTTTCTTCAATTCGCCTCTGGAGATTCACCGTTACCGGCTTATTTATCAATATTTTTATTTGAAAATTTTTGCTGACATAGTTCAAAAGTTGTAAATGTAATAAAGTTTAATAAAATTATATTATTGATGTCGCCGCAAAAAAATCATAAAAATATGCGTTTTTCTCGCCTTTAAAATCATACCCCCCCTTAATTTTTCGTATCATGTTGGCAGAGGAAAAGTGATCAAAAAAAGGTCCACCGCTCTCACAAAAGTTATCAATAGCATGGACCAGTGTAAAGTGCAATTGAAAAACGAACAAAGCAAATAAACGCACATAGAAAACGAAGTAAGTGAATACAATTGCTTGCAAAACAACCTTATCGACAACATCGTACATCAAGAAGTGATGTAGTGATTTCGAGCGCGGATTATAGTGAGTCTCATGATGCAACTATACAAGGTGTGGCATTCAGTTGAAAAATGTGGCCCAAGAGCTTTTGCTGAGAGAGCGAAAGAGAGGAAGGATGTCAGGGAGATTCAACGGCGCACATGCACACAAGTTAAATATGTGTGTATGTGTGTGCATTAGACCGTACATGCCTTATATGAATATTAATTTTTTGTCTAGTTTTTAGCACAACATGGCTCAAAAAATTCTGTATGTTTTATAGAAAATATGTCTAAAATCCAAAATCAGATATATTGAGGTTTGATGGTCTCGAGAAGACTTTAAAGGTTCAAATTTCCCCTTAATTTTGATTTTGAGCTCCTAGAAACGTCATAGTAGGCATACAAAATTTTTGTGAAAATTGTGAAATAAAATATATCAACATGTACAATTGCTGCAGCAACACAACGGACGGCACCTAATCGATGATTATTGCTGATCACGGCATATTCTTATTGCCTTTAAACTACACAAATATGTATTGTAAAAAAAAATATTCATGGCACATTCAACTATGCACTTGTAGATAATATAGACATTGTTTACTAAAAATTTAGTTTTTTATAAAAAAAAAAAGTTTAGGCTCTACCGAGAATTGAACTCGGTTCGCCGGATTCAAAGTCCAGAGTGCTTATCACAACAACACTGAACTTGTAATTTAATTTGAAATAGTTACTTTATTTGTTCGACATTTTTGTAAAAGGTCTCTGTCTACATTGACAATTCAAAGATAAATTAAGGAGAAATTGGAACTTTTAAAGCCCTTTCGAGACCATGAAGCCTCAATATATCCGATTTTGGAATTTTGATCAATTTTCTGTAAAATATACCGAATTTTTTGCGCCATGTTGTGCAAAGATCGTCACATGTTGAAAATCGTATGGAGAAATGTCCGGTCTAGTGTGCATTGACAAAATGTATGTACCAGGGACCGTAACTGTTATAATTTTTTTTATAAAAATTACAAAATAAGAGTTATTTCGAAATTTTTTTGAAAAAAATTTATTTTAATTTATATTTTTTTAATTTTTATGTAAAAATTGTTTTGGAAAAAATTTTTTTTTAATTCTTACAATAAAAATTTAATTTAATTTGAATTTTTATTTTTAATTTTTAAAATAAAAATTATCAAACAAACCGAGTTCAAATCCTGTAATGGGGAAAGGTTTTTTTTTTTATTTTCTCTAAGTTAAATAACTAAGTTTAAAGTAGGCCATGAAATTAATTTCTTTGGCTATTGTGTTCATGTCATAAACTTAATATAAAAAAAACCTTTTCCCCATTACAGGATTTGAACTCGGTTCTCTACAACTATGCGCTAGGTCCAGTACCGCTGGGCTATATGCTTCGATAATGGCTCGTTAACAAAAGTCACCCAAAGGTTACTACAATAAGGTTTAAGTTTTTCGGTGTTCATAATAAAAACTAAGCAGGCGCATAGATTTTCTCAGGCTTTCATACGAGAGAAATAAACGCGAAATAATTACCTTTGGAATGCTTCCAGGACCGTCTAGACATGAGCATTAGACCGTACATGCCTTATATGAAAAGTAATTTTTTGTCTAGTTCTTAGCACAACATGGCTCAAAAAATTCTGTATGTTTTATAGAATATATGTCTAAAATCCAAAATCAGATATATTGAGGTTTGATGGTCTCGAGAAGGCTTTAAAGGTTCAAATTTCCCCTTAATTTTGTTTTTGAGCTGCTAGAAACGTCATAGTAGGCATACAAAAATTTTGTGAAAATAGTAAAATAAAATATTTCAACAAGTCCTACAATTGCTGCAGCAACACAACGGACGGCACCAAATCGATGATTATTGCTGATCACGGCATATCCTTATTGCCTTCAAACTACACAAATATGTATTGTTAAAAAAAAATATTCATGGCCTATTCAACTATGCACTTGTAGATTATATATACATTGTGTTTACTAAAAATTTAGTTTTTTATAAAAACAAAAAAAGTTTAGGTTCTACCGAGAATTGAACTCGGTTTGCCGGATTCAAAGTCCAGAGTGCTTATCACAACACCACTGAACTTGTAATTTAATATGAAATATTTACTTTATTTGTTCGACACTTTTGTAAAAGGTCTCTGTCTACATTGACAATTCAAAGATAAATTAAGGAGAAATTGGAACTTTTAAAGCCCTTTCGAGACCATCAAGCCTCAATATATCTGATTTTGGATTTTTGATCAATTTTCTGTAAAATATACAGAATTTTTTGCGTCATGTTGTGCAAAGATCGTCACATGTTGAAAATCGTATGGAGAAATGTCCGGTCTAATGAGCATACATACTTGGTGACCCATAGATCACATATATGTAAAAATATTTGTAATTGGCCGCTTGGTTAAAAAGTTATTTGAGTTTAATTTTTATTTTAATTTTTATAAATAAAAATTGTTGGATAACTGTTATTTTTAATTTTTAAAATAAAAATTATCGAACAATTTTTATTCATAAAAATTAAAAATAAAAATTAAAATTATATTAAATTTTTATTGTAAAAATTGAAAATAATTTTTTTCAAAAAAATTTTTTATATAAAAATTAAAAAAAAAAAATTAAAAATAATTTTTTCGATAAAAATTGGATATATAAATTTATGCCCATTTTAAATAGCTGACCAAAAAAATTAATTCTGGTGACTCCCCTGCTCATATAGGTCCTAAAGATTAAATAAATTTTTATTATTTTTTTTTTGTCCATAACTGTTATTTGCAGTCCCTGGTATGTACATTAGACCGTACATGCCTTATATGAAAAGTAATTTTTTGTCTAGTTCTTAGCACAACATGGCTCAAAAAATTCAGTATGTTTTATAGAAAATATGTCAAAAGTCCAAAATCAGATATATTGAGGTTTGATGGTCTCGAGAAGGCTTTAAAGGTTCAAATTTCCCCTTAATTTTGTTTTTGAGCTGCTAGAAACGTCATAGTAGGCATACAAAAATTTTGTGAAAATTGTAAAACAAAATATTTCAACATGTCGTACAATTGCTGCAGCAGCACAACGTACGGCACCAAATCGATGATTATTGCTGATCACGGCATATCCTTATTGCCTTCAAACTACACAAATATGTATTGTAAGAGAAAAATATTCATGGCATATTCAACTATGCACTTTTAGATTATATAAACAGTGTGTTTACTAAAAATTTAGTTTTTTATAAAAAAACGAAGTTAAGGTTCTACCGAGAATTGAACTCGGTTCGCCGGATTCTAAGTCCAGAGTGCTTATCACAACACCACTGAACTTGTAATTTAATATGAAATATTTAATTTATTTGTACGACACTTTTGTAAAAGGTCTCTGTCTACATTGACAATTCAAAGATAAATTAAGGAGAAATTGGAAATTTTAAAGCCCTTTCGAGACCATCAAACCTCAATATATCTGATTTTGGATTTTTGATAAATTTTCTATAAAATAAACAGAATTTTTTGCGCCATGTTGTGCAAAGATCGTCACATGTTGAAAATCGTATGGAGAAATGTCTGGTCTAATGTACATTACAGAAAATTGATCAAAAATCCAAAATCAGATATATTGAGGCTTGATGGTCTCGAAAGGGCTTTAAAAGTTCAAATTTCTCCTTAATTTATCTTTGAATTGTCAATGTAGACAGAGACCTTTTACAAAAGTGTCGAACAAATAAAGTAACTATTTCAAATTAAATTACAAGTTCAGTGTTGTTGTGATAAGCACTCTGGACTTTGAATCCGGCGAACCGAGTTCAATTTTCGGTAGAACCTTAACTTTTTTTTTTATAAAAAACTAAATTTTTAGTAAACACAATTGGGGTATTCACTTTGTTGAGCAATTGAGCAGTTTTGCCTGACTAGTATTGTGAGCAGTAGACCGGTCATTTCTCCATACGATTTTCAACATGTGACGATCTTTGCAAAACATGGCTCAAAAAATTCTGTATATTTTATAGAAAATTGATCAAAAATCCAAAATCAGATATATTGAGGTTTGATGGCCTCGAGAAGGCTTTAAAATTTCCAATTTCTCCTTAATATATCTTGAATTGTCAACGTAGACAGAGACCTTTTTCAAAAGTGTAGAACAAATAAATTAAATATTTCATGTTAAATTATATGTTCAATGGTGTTGTGATAAGCACTCTGGACTTTGAACCCGGCGAACCGAGTTCAATTCTCGGTAGAACCTTAACTTTTTTTTTTTTTATAAATAAATAAATTTTTAGTAAACACACTATTTGTATAATCTACAAATGCATAGTTGAATATGCCATTAATATTTTTCCTTTACAATACAAATTTGTGTAGTTTAAATGCAATGAGGATATGCCATAATCAGCAATAATCATCAATTTGGTGCCGTCCGATTGTGTTGCTGAATCAATTGTACGACATGTTGAAATAATTTATTTGAAAAATTTTAACAAAATTTTTGTCTGCCTACTATGACGTTTCTAGCAGCTCAAAAACCAAATTAAGGGGAAATTTGAACCTTTAAAGCCTTCTCGAGGCCACTAAACCTCAATATATCTGATTTTGAATTTTTGACATATTTTCTATAAAATATGCAGAATTTTTTGAACCATGTTGTGGTAAGAACTTAACAAAAAATTACTTTTCATATAAGGCATGTACGGTCTAGTGAGCAGCCCTCTGTGCACGAAATTTGTGCACAACTACGTTTGAGATATGATTTATTTTTACGGTGCCGAGTAATAGTCGGCATCGTACGATTATAATCGAAGAACCGTAAAAAATAAAATAAAATTAAAAATAATAATAATAAAAATATTAGCAAGGTTTATTTTGGTGGCACAGTTTGGGAGCCAGCATCCAGCACTCGGCTGACGACTTATTAAATCGCGAAATAATACCAAAGAGGATAAAAATATTAAAAATGTCAAAAAAAACTTTATGCCCAACCAAGTAAAAAAATCATGCCTAGATTAATGCATAAGCGCAATTCGCAGCTGAAGGATCTGCATGGTAACAAAACCTCTTAGTGCTTAAGAAACTGCTTTTCAAGGGCACAAGTGACCACACATAACTACATTACCATGATTTTGAATAAACCGAACCGCGATAAATACCATGGATGACCAATGTTAAAGAATATAGTGAAGATCATAAGGAATGTTTCAAACCAATTTTTAGGACTGACAAATCATCAAATCGCGGGAAAATACCGTTGCGGTTCAAAAATATAAATAATAACAGGTAAAGGGCGATTCCGAACCCTGAAAAGTAAACATGAGTACGGTGCCAAATTGACAGCTAGGTAATCGTACTCATTTGTAATCATACTCGGCGAGTAATTATCGATTACTTTTTTATTTACTCGTGCAGGTCTCTATAAGGTAAAAGTGCCCGACCTTTCGTAGTCAGGGTCTGGGTCGAGCAAGCTGTACACAATTTGTTCAGAGTAAATTGTTGTTGGAAATGTTTACACTTTTCCCCAAGTGCTCAAGTGCTCAACAAAGTGAACACCCTAAATGTTTATATAATCTACAAGTGCATAGTTGAATATGCCATGAATATTTTTTTTTTACAATACATATTTGTGTAGTTTGAAGGCAATAAGGATATGTCGTGATCAGCAATAATCATCGATTTGGTGCCGTCCGTTGTGTTGCTGCAGCAATTGTACGACATGTTAAAATATTTTATTTTACAATTTTCACAAAATTTTTGTATGCCTACTATGACGTTTCTAGCAGCTCAAAAACAAAATTGAGGGGAAATTGGAACCTTTAAAGCCTTCTCGAGACCATCAAACCTCAATATATCTGATTTTGGATTTTAGACATATTTTCTATAAAACATACAGAATTTTCTGAGCCATGTTGTGCTAAGAACTAGACAAAAAATTACTTTTCATATAAGGCATGTACGGTCTAATGTACATACGTTAGTATGTATACATTTTCTGTTGTGATGAAACAACAATAAAAACGAGAAAGGCAAGGCTAACTTCGTCCGTGTCGAAGTTTTTATACACTTGAAATCGCTTGTCTCAATGGTTAGCGACTTCGACCATACTTCGCAGATCAGCTTAAAAACATTTAATATTACCGTGATTGAGAGCGGTAATATTGAGAAAAAACCAGTTTTTCTCAATAAAACCCATTTTTCGACCGATCATTTGTATGCAGCTACAAGAAGTAGTCATCCGATCCGGTTCCGACATATTAGCAGCGTGCAGACAAAAGAAGACTCTGTGCAAAATTTCAGCTCGCTAGCTTCAAAACTGTGGGACTAGTTCGCGTAGAAACAGACAGACGGACGGACGGACGGACAAAGCTTAATCGACTCAGCTCGTCACGCTGATCAAGAATATATATACTTTATGTGGTCGGAGATGATTCCTTCTATGCGTTGCAAACTTCTGGGCAAAATCATAATACGCTTTTCAAGTGTATAACAACAAAATGACAAGTGCACGCAGTGCATAAGTATGTAAGCAACTCTGCACTAAATATGAATACATATTGTTTTTGCAACGCAACAACATCCAACCAAACACGAGATCAATTCACTCTAAAAACCCACCCCCCAAATGTGCATTTAAGTAACAACAAAAAGAATAAACAATAGCAAGCAATTTATTAAATATGAATACATTTTTTTGTAAAGCAGCAACAACAAAACAACTGCGAGATCGCTTAAAAAATCCTCCACCAAAATGCACAACAAAAAAATGGCAAGCGCAGGTACAACCTTTCATGGCAAATGTCTACCGCATACTAAAATTATGTGGCCCGAGCCGAGGCCGCAGTCATCGAGTGCCGCAATTCAAATATACGTAAAGAATCATTTTTCTGGGTTAAACCCATTGAGAACTTTAAACGCGTTTTTTCTCAAAATGGATTGTTTTGCGTTTTGCCAGTATTGAAGTAAGTGAGCGATATGTAACTCGCGCATCTGTGTGTATATGTGAGTAGTTTGTATGTGCGTCTCAATTGTTCAAGGAATTTCGGAGTCGGGCCACTCGATTGCAATGCTCATACCTATTTTTTGTTTCTTTTTTTCACTTAATTGCTGTCGCAATTAAGAGTTGTGAGTTGCCATGAGGCGCATTAGGAACTTTATCTCAATGCACACACTCCATTAGGTGCTGAAAATCTCTGTCCAGAAATTTATGCTTTTTCGTGTAGTTCACGAAAAAAAACCAATATTATTCTTCGAGGCTGCTACCTCTAATGAAAATTTGGTTGAGATATTAAGTTGAAGTCGGCACTAACAGCCGAAAAGTTTTCAACATTTCTTAACTCGGCTATTTATTGTCCGATCTTGATAAAAAATTTCAGGAATTATACATACTGCGAATATAAATAAAAGTTAGAAATTTAATAAGTTTGAGTTCGATATCTTACAAATTGTGGGAGCTATTCATCATTTTTTATTGTGGGGGCGAGCTGGACGTGGCTAAATCTTGAAACAAACTTGATCTGCATGCAGACAATGGGAGTCTACATTTCAAATTTAGTTGCTATAGCTCTTGTTGTCTTTGGGATCTAGGTGTTCATACAGACAGATAGACAGAAGGACAAGGCTATATCGACTCGGCTGTTGATTTTAATCAATAATATATATGTATACCCAGCAAACATTTTTTATCGCTGAAGATAAGAATGCGATTCTTCCAGTAGGTGTCGCTTCACTCTGGCGATATCGCATATTTATCGCATTCTCATCTTCCTTCGGGAAGAAATGTGCCACTCTGCGACACTTCACACAAAAAAAATTCAAATTTGTGCTTGCAGCTGCTGCTGCTGCCCTGCTAGCTTGCTGCTGCCCTGCTAGCATGCTGCTGGTTGCCGCAATGGTTTTATTATTCCGACAAACAACGAATTAATCAAAGATATATTTTATTACATGAAAAACTTTTGCTTACTTTGCATTCCATTGGACTGAAAGCACAATGGGGGACTGACGTTTTAGACGACTGTGCTACACACTGCATCGCAGCCCGGGCCACAAAAGGGTTATTTGTAATGATTCTGTCTGAAAGCATTCACCCATAAATGGTTGCTTGTAATTCTCAAGTCTTTATTCCACATTCAATCGATTTAAATAGCGCAGTTAATATTGAAACCACATATCGCCAATGTCTCCCTTTTATGTTAAAAATGCGATACCTTATGTGTTTTGTTTTTGTAAATCGCCAAACTATCAGCAGACTCTGAACTCAAACTATCGCCAAACTCACATTTTGACGAGGGAGAGATGAAACCCGGCAAAATGTTTGCAGTTTTGGTGGGGACTATAATTTAATGCCAGCATCTCTGTCCGAGCTTTAAAAATGTTTGAGATAGTCCAGCAGTCGTATTCGTCTTTGAAGTAATGCTTTCCTTCAGGTTATGGTTCAGTTGCCTATATGTGTAGCGAGTTTGGCTTGCTAGTGCAGAGACTTCAAAACTATGACGTGCTCGTTCATCGATTGCTTGTAGCAGGGCACGTTGAGAGACGCTCCAAGTGTCGGGTTGCGCCAGGTCCAGGTGGATTCCAAAGTTTCATGCAGCTTTATTATTTTGTTTATGTAGCGAAAATGTGTGCCTAGAGTGTGTACGAACATTTCTGGAAGTCCTGTCTCTAGCTCTATGGCATATGTTGGCGTGTTTTGTGGGAGATAAAACACTCTTTTAATAAGTTTCGCAACAGTTTTTCGTATTTGGCATAACCCCAGACTTCTGCTCCATAACACATAATTGCTGTTGATGTGGCCTCAAACATCCTGTATTTTGTACTCGAGCTTATATTATTTTTGCAGTAAAGTGATCGCCAGGTGCTGCTAATTGCTATTTTCGAGTCTCTCAGCTTTTGTTCTAGGTGCTTGGTAAATGACATATTTGATGTTAGTGTTATTCCTAGATACTTATACTCTTTGACCACATCTAAGGGCGTGCCATTCAAGCTCCACTCTTCCGTTTTCGCAAGACGACCTCTGCCTGCTCGAACTACCATAACTTTGGACTTCGTGGTGTTGATCCTTAGGCTCCACTTTTGACAATATGCATGCGCGGCATTAATCATGTTCTGCATGACTTGTGGACTGTCGGCAAAAAGTACCATATCGTCCGCGTACATGAGAATTTTTAAGTTCGTCTGTCCAAATTGTACAAATTGCACAACTTTAGGATACCCTTTTTACTCTACGAGTATAGAAAAGGGTTTTTCAGTTACCTGCATTTCCCGCAGTTCGAAAAGCCGCATATTTTGCGCAATTGTTTATGTAGAATTTTCGTACCTATTAGCTTCATACATAGCAATCAGCTAATTACACTGTTCTACAGTGAAAAGTATACGGAACATCTTAGGCAAACTCCTGCGTGCATACTCGTGCTGATTACGAGTTGGTGTGTCAAACCCATATCTTAAAACTAAATCGCGAAAAACTAAATTTCCGACTTTTTGCCGTTCTAGAATTTTTGTAGGCCACACTAAGCAATAATTGCTAAGTTTATGAAGCTTCAAGGATAGTAGACATATCAATCCAACTGAGAAAAATCAAACACGCCATCTAACTATTGCCAATGGTGTCGAAACTGGCCTTCAGAGTCAAATTTTACTTGATTTATATCAATTTTGTCAAACTTAGCCATTCGCTACAAGCCATTCTATTTGTCATTTATTGGCTCCATACCATCATATAGTTCAACATAATTACAGTAATTTTTAGGCAATTTTGTCAGGACCGCAGGCAAAGTTACAGCCTGTTATATCCGATAATCAAGATTAAAATTTGTGGGAGGCAAACTAGATTCCCACCTCAAATGTTTATAGGAGTTTTCTTCTTGATATAGCATTGGCTAAGCAAAATATTTACAGAAATGTAAAATAACAACATTCATGGAATGCTACGTTAAAATTTGCGGATAGAAGAACTATGGCCGAATTATAAAAAGGCTACTTGGATAACAGTAATCAGTAGTAATACCTTCTCCGTAATTTTCAAAAAACCAAAAGACTTTTGGACTTTTTTCCGGACAATTGCGGGGCCTTTAGTGATAAGCATGCGGTGCGCTTTCCTCAGCATCTTGCAATCTTGGAAAGACGATATCCGGGCAAGTGGAATGTTTTAATGTTAGCGGATTATTGCTGGAATGTTTATCGAGAAAGTACGGAGGCAGAACAAGAGGGCAACGAAAAAAATTAGACGAATTTACTAGTAATAACAGAAGCTATAGTAAATATTTGGTATATCAATATGAAACATTTTCTTAAGAAAACCATTGCTTTACAGAATTACCTCTTGCTTTTCATAACTTGTAAATTGGATTACTGTGTCGGGCTTGGTGCCCACCGCCAGCCAAAGAACTCCACCAATGAATACTGCTCCAACTCTGCCCCGCATACCTTTTACCCATTTTTAATGGGTACAGGGTATAAAAAAAAAGTTGTAAATCCGACATTTTTCGCTTTTGGCAAAAAATTTTTGATTTAATGATTTTTCTTGTTGATTTTACCAATTTAATCGTATAAACAAAATTTAAGTCATTTAGAATCAACTCTGCGTGCCTTTGATTTCAAAACGCTAACACTTTTGCCTTCAACGCGTTAAATCCAACAAGTTCCACTTTTGATTTTAGAGAAAAATCAAAATGCTTGTCTTTTGATCAATTTTGTGCAATTTTTTTCGACAAAATGTTGGCTAGCTACAATCGTGCGTCGTGTGTGTGTCGAGTGGTGAGCAGAAGTCATTTCGTCAGTGGTTGTCGATCTGTGCTGATTTGTGTGCGAGTTTTTGTGCGTGACAATCGAGAAAGAAAGGTAATTAAAATGCATAAATGCATATTTATGTATCAAACTATGTGTTATAAAGTAAAGTGATTCAAGCCAACCATAATTTAATAAAAAGTGACGCCAAAACAAATATTTTAAGTGCAAAAAAAAAACGGTGCATTAGCGTGGGCTTCGGCTAAGTTTGTGCTTCTAGAAATTTCGACTGCAAGGGTTGGTACTAGAAGTTTACAAAAAATCGCTAAATTACATTCGGTTGATGTACTTTGAAACTGCATACTCAAAAAATTAAAAGCATTGGGGGCCGATTCCCCTACAAATCCGGCAATGCCCTTTGGTCACACCCACCCACGCCGGACTTTCACCCTCAGGAACGCAGGAACACTGTTAAACATGTTTTTTCATGAGTAACGGGTATATCGAAGTCGGTTAGAGCCGATTTTAACTTACGCTCTCGTTTTATTTAGAGCGCGCGACTGAAAGATGGAGTGATGGCTGAACATGAAATTTTAATACGTCAGCCAGCCGAAATAAGCAAACAAGATTGATTGATTACGCAAAGCTGATTATTATTTGTTGTTGGGGGAGTGGTGCACCGCGACCAATTTTGGTCTATTGTGCCCCCTACTGAATTTACAATTCCCCTAGCAGCCCTAATTCCTGTACAAAAGTCAGGACTTTTGTGGGTTCTTAGTTACTGATATTGCTTGGGTGTAGAATGTGTTTCCCAAATCTGCTGAGTCTGCGCCTCGCTAGGGCATCACAGTGTGCTAGTATATGCTCAGAGGACTCCTCCTTCTCTTCACAGTATCTGCAAAGCTGGGTGTTTGTTATTCCCAACTTGTACATGTGGCTCCTCAGCCTGCAGTGACCTAGAGCCCTGTCAGAATTCTGAGGGCATTCTTTCCTTGTTGGATTAACTTTTGGAACCTTTTGAGGTCGTGGTTCACTATTAATGGTTTAGCTTGTCTCATTCCCTTGGTGTTTACCCATGAGGCTGTTTTAAGCGTATTCTCTACCTTTCTTAAAAGTCATTTTATTGTGTGTTGGCCTATGCCGCAGTAGGGTTCTGGCCCTACCATTGCGGAGGCTGCACCCTTGCGTGCCAGTTCGTCGGCCAATTCGTTTCCGGGGATGTTGTTGTGTCCCGGAATCCATCGTAGGGTCAGGTTGTTCCTGCTGCCTATTTAGTTGGTCCAATTTGTTCTTTGTCTCTAAGACTAGCTTAGAGGTGAACTTATTGCTACTGAGTGCTTTAAGCGCTGCTTGGCTATCGGAGAGGATAGCTATTTCTCTATTATGGTAGTTCTTCCCCATATTACGGTCTGCACAACGGGAGATGGCACATACTTCAGCTTGAAATATGCTTGTGAATTCTCCCATTGGTTCAGATATTTTCGTTCCTGGTCCTGCTACCCCAAGTCCGGTTCCTTGGGGCGTTAGGGACCCGTCTGTGTATCACATAATTGTGTGTGGTTTCATTTTATGTGTCTCTTCAAGTGAGATCCATTCTTTCTTATTACTTTGGTGTACAGTGAAATTCCTGTCAAAGTGATACTCGGCCACCATTTCGTCTCTGGGTTGGAGGATTAAAGGGATTTCCTTTTCCAGCTTTTCAGAGTCTCTGAGGCTTACTATGTGGTTTCTACACACGCCTTCTGTTGTTAGCCTGAGCAGCGTTACTTTTTTCTTCAGGCAGATGGTATGGTGGAGTGGTGTTAGCTCCATCAAAACCTCGATTGCCGCTGTCGGACAGGTACGCATGGCTCCAGTCATGCATATACATGCCAGCCTTAGCAGTTTTTGCAACTGCGTCCTTACTGTGAGGAGGTTTGCTCTATCTCTCCACACGACAGCTCCATAAGTGAGCATTGGTCTCACAACCATGAGGTATAGCCATCGGAGTATGTGAGGGTGCAACGCCGAGGTATTTAACTTCTTTTTCTGGTGTAATGAGGCTGCCGGATAGGCGTATTGGCCTCATTCTGCTTAGTTTGTATTTCCTAGTGAACGGTACTATAATGGTTTTCGCAGGGTTTAGGTTGAGCCCAACCTCCTTGCACCAATTAGACGTGACTTTCAGACCCCTCTGGACTGTGTCACATAGGGTTTCTTCGTATTTTCCTCTCGCAACGATGACAATGTCATCAGCGTATCCTTGGCATGTCATGCCCAGGGAGGCGAGTTTTTCTAGGAGCTCATCCACTAGTAGGCTCCACAACAGTGGGGAGAGAACTCCCCCCTGAGGGCATCCTCTAGTTGTGGTGACTGTGATGGTTTCTTCACCTGCCACTGCAGAGGCTTCTCTGCATCGTAGGAGTGAATCTACCCATCTGCCTACTTTAGGGTTTATTCCTCTTCTGATCAGGGCATTCTTGACAGCACTATGGGATGTGTTGTCGAATGCTCCCTCAATGTCTAGGAAGGCGCATAGAGCCACTTCCTTGTCTTCTATTGTTTTCTCGAGCATCTTCCCGAGTTGATACAATGCCGTGTCGGTCGAACGGCCTGCTCTGTACGCGTGCTGTGTTGGTTGAAGGGGTGCCTCCTTTAACAGCGTGCTTCGTATGCTATTGTCCACTAGCTTTTCAATCGTTTTCAGTAAAAACGATGTCAAACTAATGGGTCTGAAGGACTTTGGGTTAGTTATATCCTTCTTCCCTGCTTTGGGGATGAAGACTACCCTTGCTCTGCGCCAGGCACGTGGGATGTACCCAGTTGCCAGACTGCTGGTGATGATCTTCCTGAGGATGGGTAGGAGTATGTCCTTTCCTTCCTGCAGGAATGCTGGATAAATGTTATCCGGTCCGGGGGATTTGAAGGGCTGGAATGTTCCAATTGCCCACTCAAGTCTGCCTGCGGACACAACTTTCTTGGCTTCTGCCCAGTCGGAGCTGCGAGGCTGGTAGCAGTGCTCTTGGTCGACACATTCTTCCGCGGGGATGTTTCCCGGGAAGTGAGTGTCCAACAAGAGACGTACTCTCTCCTCGCTGCTCACTGTATAGGCATTATTAGCCTTTTTGAGCGAGATGTTGCCATCCGGGCTTTTCTTGGCCAGGACTCTATGCAATCTCGCTCCTTCTTTCGTGTCTTCTATAGACTCGCAGAATTTCCTGTAATTCTTTCTTTTGGCTTTCCTAATCTCACTATTGTATAGTGTCAGGGCTTGCTTCTACTTATGCCAGTCCCCATTCTTTTTGGCTTCATTAAAAAGAATTCGGGTCTTCTTTCTGAGTTTCTCCAAGGTAGGATTCCACCAAGGGGCATCATTTTCTTTTCTCGATTCGCTAAGAGGGCAATTCTCTTCGTAAGCATCGATTATACTTTTATTTAGCCTCCCCAATCTGTCTTACGGGGATTCCTGCTAGGGATACTCTGCTGTGTGCTAGCTTCCAATCTAAATTGGATAATTCTATGGTCCGACATAGATTCCTCTAGTGAAACCTGCCAATCCTTAAAAAAAGGTTTAATTGACTTGCTGGAGAAGGTGAGGTCAAGGACTTCCTATCTTACTCGAGTTACAAATGTCGGGACAGATCCTACATTACATATTTCCAGGTCGAGCCTGGATAGAAATTCTAGTAAGCACTCACCTCGATCGTTATCATCGGAGCTTCCCCATGCGACGTGGTGGGCGTTTGCGTCACATCCGACAACGAGCGGCAGGCTTTTGCTCCTGCAGTATTCTGCCAGGGCCGACACCTCTTGGGGGGGACACCTTCTATCTCCAGCGAAGTAGGCAGAGGCTATGACCGTGGTCTTTCCCTGCTTTACTTCGGTGGTCGCTATCGCGACGCAGTCCCTGGAGAGAAATTCTGAAAGGATAGTATATTTAATATTCTTCCTTATCATTATACAGGCTCTGGGGAAGGCATGCCTATGGTCCGAAATTACCGTGGATTCTCTCGTATACAGGCCCTTTATTCCCTCATTGCACCAATGTGGTGTCGGCTTCTTCGTCCAGCAGCCTCTGCTGCAGCACTGGACGTACCGGGCCCGCCGTTTGCGTTTTCCTCATAGGCTACTGCCTGTGAGGGGGTGCTGGCCGTTGCGTCTTTCGACGTCACGGCTGTGCACTGACGCTTCGGCGTAGCTGTTGGCGGTGTTATGTCCGCGCTGCTTCTCTTTGGGGCAGGGGTGTGTGGTTGCCCCTCTGATGCCCCAGTTCGAGGCTCCTTTGCCATCCGGAGGGCTTCCTTCGGTGTGTGGCCATGCCTGAGGTATCTCAGGTACCACTTTATTCTGGAGCCACAGAGGCCTCGACGATTTGTGTGGTCTAGGCCTCCTGGCTGTCCTCTTGCAGGGAAGGAGTCCTGCTTGGAACGTTTGTCCCCATTGGGAGGTGGCCTTTGTCCTCCAGAGGAGGCGGGGTGTGTTCCCTTTGGGGGGAGGGGATGGTCCCTCTTTGTTCAAGTGTTTTCCCCTACCGCAGGAGGGGAAAAGGGACCCCGTGGTGGGGTTCTGCGCACTGGTGCGCGTCTTGTTTCTCTCACGAGGCTTGGACGCTCCCGGTCCATCTGCCTCTCTTCAAACTGCCTTGCGACACCGGTTGCAGGGAGATCCTGCTGAAATTTTACTGAGTTCATTTTCTTCATGCTTGAAGGTTTTTTTCTTGGGCTTCTGTACGGTCGACCACCGCCCGAGGCCCACCAGTGGCAAGGCTACTTAGAACAGGCGGTCGCCACTTGCCTGAGCCCACCGTTCGAGACTGGATTATTTGTTACCCGGGCCTCCAGCCAGGCTGACTGTCGGCACGGTCCGAGTGACACCTTAGTCCGGCCCGGTATGAGATGTGCGGGATAGGAGAGGGGTAGGTATTGTGTGGGAGTTGGGTGTGTGTGAGGCTACTTATGGAAGGCGGCATCACAAGCGCCTTGTCGGTGCACTACGGCGTGACACCCGCTGGCTGTCCGGGACTGCTTATTTGTGGGGTAAACCCACTTATTCGCATTTAACCTCCATAAGAATGCCTTTCGCTATCCACAACCTGCGACCCGTTTGATGGCCCAACAGCTAGGCCCCCCTAAAACCATCTCACAAGTTCTTTGGGACGGATACGCAAAGCTGAGCTTGCTGAATTTTTAAGCTCAATCCAGTGCACATTGGGCGGAACGGCCTTATTTTTGGCATAAAGTCCATAATTATTTTTTAATATTTTTATAATTTTTTTATTATATCCGTTAAATAAATGCCTACCCTTAATAAAAAGATAAAAAAAAAAAAATTTTTTTGCCCATCATTGGTTTTTGGCAGCTTGTTGAATCAGCTGTTTGCGCAATTCTAGTTATGCCTTGTATGCAGGGAATCAAACCGGAACCGTATACCGAAAAGAACCGATTGAAACTCAGAACCGGTTCCGGAATCGGAACCGATATTCTTAATTTTTTGTTTACCGTTATCCGCGAACCGATATTTTTAGAACCGAAAAGACCGAAAAGAACCTAAGCGTTGTACCGGTACGGTTTCGGTTCGGAGTGCAACCACTAGACTGCGAAACGAGCAGTTTGATTTGGCGGATTTCTACGCAATTTGGCTGAGTTGTTATTTTCAAATAAAAATAGATTCTGGCTTCGCAAAACTTTTGTTCAGTGAAGTACAAAATCGCGAGACCAGTCCCTTTGAAAATAATGCATTCCTATGTGATATTTTCTTCTAATGTCAGACTCTGAACAGAAAAGTACGTGTGTAGCTGCGTCGACTGATATGTATATTTTGAAGAATTTTATCAAGTTCTGTTCAATGGAAACTAAACTAGGAAAGCAGCTCTGACCCAACTAATTTGTCTGAAAGTGGAGATGAAGTCGATTTATATGTGAATTTCTAAGAAAAGCATTAGGACAAAACAAATAGTTTTGTATTTTCACAAGGCAGTTTAACGTATGATGCCTGATCAAGTTTTTCCTGAGCTTAAAACGTTTACAAAATAAAGATAATGTACTTAAATGGTGGTCAGAAAATTCGGCAAAGTTTCCGGAATTGTATGAACTATCAAAAGTTATTCTTGCTGCGTAGAACATTTATTTTCCGGCGTGAGATATCAGGTGGACGGAAAAACATTGACCGCTATCATGCTTCTAAGAAAAAATCATTAATTTACCTTCTTTGTAACCAATTTTAAAGTAGTTTAAAGTAAATTGATAATATATGTACTCATACATGTGTACTGTTGATTACCCACTTTGATTAAGGGTACTGTATACCTTCAGGTGCCTTTTTTTAAGAGTTTACTAAAAATTAAATTACACAAAAAGTATAAGCGATATTAACAAGCGGTCTTTTGCATTCGATAGGTAATCGGTTAAACTAAATTTAGAAATTTTGGTTGTTGTTGTTGTACCTGCGGTGGTTGTTGTATTTCTGTTCAAAGTTAACAAAAATTTTAAAACATAGGCCCATGGTTGCAAAAATTTTTTGAGAACGGATAATCTGAATTCAAAACTGAAGACGGGTTTTCGTTAAGAATTGATGTAATTCTGGTGTGAACTAGGATATTTTGGATCGGTCAATAAATGGCGAAGTTATGGGGTTTCAAACTCAAAATTTCGAAAATCGCCATATTTTTCCCACTGTATTGGTCCAAGCTCCGTTATTTTTTGACCGATTAAAAAAATCCTAGTTCACACCAGAATGGTGGGTATTACGAACAATTTGCAAAAAAGAATTTGAAAATCGGTCAACAGGTACTCTTTAAATCTTTGCAACCATTTTGGAAAAAGTGGTTCCGAGTTTCGACATCTGTTTTCGATGAAATAAAAATTATTTTTAATAAATGTAAAAATTGGATTTGGTTCATTTAAGTGTTAGCTTTCACCGAAAAATTATTAAAATCGGTTAAGCGGTTCTCCAGAAATTTGGGTCAAAGTGCGTCAAGACAGGGTAAAAAATAAAATCTTCAAATATTTCAGAGTAAAATTTTTTTTTCAAAAATTTTTTTTTCCAATTTTTTAACATTTTATAAATAGTTATAAAGTTTTTGACCAAAAAATTGAAACAACTAAGAATTTCTAAAAATACGAGGGTCAATGAAAACAATTTTTATATAAAAGGGTCGGACAAATAATTGTTTTTGTTTATTTCTGTAAAACTGAGTTTCGAATCTGCTTGAAAGTTTTGCAGGATGTTTATAAGATCCTAATAGAATTTTAAAGCAAATAAAAAAAAAATGAAAAAAAAAATTGTCTGAAGGTATACAGTACCCTTAAACTTAAGTTTTAAAATTTCTGTTAGTTTTACCGGTCCATACCGATACGTACCGGTACGATACCGAAATATATGGGTACCGGAACCGGAACCGAATACCGAAACAGTAGCAGAACCAAAACAGAACCTTTTACCGAAACGTTAGTTTCGGTACGTACCGGAACCGGAACCAGAACCGAAATTCTTTTCGGTTTGATTCCCTGCTTGTATGTGTTGGAAATTTTGTAATATTTGACTATTTTTCATTCTTACAAGATTAAATATAACTGCATTTTGAAATATGCAAAATATTCATTAAGGTATGTTAAATATAGTGTAGACTCTACAGTAGAGTGGTTTAATTTTTAATTTAATTTATTTGACAAAAATTCCTGGTGCTACAAGTGAAAACTAAATGATTATTGCACCAGTCACAAAAACATAAAAAAAAAAAATCAGTGAACAATTACTTAGCCTACTTAGCCTATTATTTTTTTTTTTTTTTAATTTTATAAAATAATATAATATAATAATTTAATTTTGTAGATAAGAATGTAATTTGGCCCTAAATTGCGTGACACTACTAATACTCTTCAAGTTTGGTGGGAGTTGGTTCCACAACCGAACAGTGTTTACAAAAAATTGCCGTTCAGAGCTGGCTAGTGTATGGCGTATTGCAATAAGATTAAAAGTTCTCGTAGAGGCTGCAAATCATATTTTGTCATATAAATACGATGGTTGTTTAGTGTATATTATCTTATGTAATAGTATTAGAGATCTATAATCAGTCCAAGTCTTAAAATCAAGGTCATATAATTGTCTGGCGAAACATGTAATATGGTCATTTCTTGTCTTATTATACACATACCTAGCAATGTTATTAAACGTTACATTTAGTCGTCTCTGAGAAGCAGCGTCACAGTTTCCGAATATTTCAATTCCATAACAAAGAGTAGGGGTCAAGTACGTTTTTGCAATAAGGAGTCTGAGATTAGTCGGCAAATAACATTTAGTCAACGAAAGCTGCCTTAGTATCCCGTGGGTTTTTCCAGCGGCTTTAGTCACTTGTTCATTCCAGCTCAGAGTGTCATTAAAGGTTATACCTAGATTAACAGCTTGAGCAACATATTTTAAAGGTGTGCCGGCAATATTTAGTCGTGGTAGATCTGTGGTACTTATTGACTTTTTATATATTACTATGCATTTACATTTTACTGGATTTAGTAATAGTCCATTACGTTTAGCCCATTCATTTACATTCAACAAATCACTGTTACATATATCGACACACTCATTTATTCTATTTAACGGGCGACTAACATACATCTGCACATCATCGGCGTACATGTGGACATTTCAATTAGACAACATATCAGGCAAGTCATTTACATATAATGAAAAGAGAAGGGGACCAAGGACTGACCCCTGAGGGACCCCACGCTTAAGGTACAAAGTGGTTGATATTTCAGACTCCGAAATCACTGCCTGTCGTCTTTCACATAGATAAGATTTGATGAGATTTATGGTAGTATTATCGAAATTATAAAATCTGTCTAACTTCGTTATTAATATTTCATGGTTAACGCTGTCAAATGCCTTGCTAAAGTCTAGCAGTGTTAAAAGTGTAACATTCCCATTGTCTATCAGGCCTGTTCCGAATTCCGAAAACGAGTGGAATTGTCGCAAATCGAGTTGATTACTGTTCCGAATTCCGCAAATCGACCAGAATTGTCGTTTTCAAAAGTTGTGCTGCAGAGTCAGCAGAATGAAATTTAATTGCTATTAAAAGCATTAAAATAAATCGCAAAAATTATACACTTATCAATTTAATAATATTGAACATTTTTAAAATCGATTACAATCACTACTTAAAATGTTTACAGTTTACGTGTATTTTAAAATCATTTTTTTATAAACATCTATAAAATATTGCGTGAAAAGCAAAACCGAGCGGTCGTTTTCAAACCGAGCTGTTCTGAATTCCGCTTTACGTTTTAGTCGAATTCAATCGTCAATCGATAGCTGCTAGGGTTGCTTTATTTAAATTAATTTATTCGGTCGGCACTTTTTCTATTTTATTTAGCTATATTTAACCATATTTTACATCACATATTCAAATGTAACAATTAAAAACTGTTTTAAATAAAAACAAATTGACTTAAAGTGTGAATAAGAGCTTTGTAAATTAAAATTAAAGCGATGATGCCAACTCTGGCTGCTGTCGATATACACAAACTCGCGCGCAGGCCAGTCAGCCAGCTGTTTATGAAAGCGACTTCGAAACCGAGTTCGAAAAGTCAAAACGTAGCCAAATCGTTCGGAATTGGGAACAGCAAATAGTAAAACGTTCGTTTTCGTTTCGTTTTTACTTTTTGAAAACGTTCGGAATTCGGAACAGGCCTGTAATTGCCTTCTAATATCCTCAGTTATGTTTATTATAGCCGTGGTGCAACTTCTGTTCTTTCTATATCCCGACTGTTTATTAGTTAACATTGAGTTGCTCATTAAAAATTTACATATTTGATTTGCTATCAACTGTTCTACAACTTTTGATAAAAATGGTATAATTAAGATGGGTCGAAATTGATTGTTTCCTTTTGATATAGGAATTATTTTTGCTATTTTCCATACTTCAGGGAATGTTGATGTCATAAGAACTGTGTTGCAGATATGAGTAACGTGCGGTAGAATTTGTGGGAGGAGAATTTTAAAGAATTTTGTATTCATGTCGTTTAATCCTACTGCATTAGACTTAATTTTAAGAACAGATTCAAGGACATCACACTGACTCACACACATGAAATTAAAAATACTATCACAGTTACTATTTGGCATATTTTCAAGGTACGTATTATGGATAGCTTCAGGTACTTCAGATTGCACAAAATTACGATTCAGATCATTAACGTTGGCAGTTATTTTATCTCGACTTTTTTGTTTGCCAATACCAAACTTCCTTAGCTCACTCCAGGTTTGTCCAGTCGTGATAGCTTCATTAAATTTCGCCGAATAATACGATTGCTTAGCAGTCATTATTAAATTATTGACGGTTTTTCTTAAATATTTAAATCTTCGATGATGCTCGTCAGTCTTGTATCTCTTCCATTTTTTATAAGCTGTATCCCTTTGCGAGATATAACCGGCTATGTTCTGATCAAACCATGGTTTTTGAGTTGGTTTAATCTGTTTTCTACGCAAAGGTACACAGCTTTCAAATAGATTTTCGGTAAATAAATGAAGTTGCTTTATTTGTAAATTAGCATCGGCAAGTCTATATATTGAGTCCCAGTCATAAGATATAAATTGTTCACTAAGCTGCCTATAATCAATCTTCCTAAAATCTCTGTACCAAATAATTTCTTCACTTTGATTAGGGTTAAAGTCGTATGTCAAGAAAATTAGATCATGTTTCGAAAATACTGGCACTGAAATCTGATCATACAACATAATCTTTTCTTTTTCATTCACAAAGAACACGTCCAATAATGTGTCAGTAGTCTTTGAGAAATGTGTAGGTATTGTCGTGTTCACCAGATCTAACCCCAATGCAGCCATTTCGTCAGCTAAATTTCTTTCTGTCAACATGTTACAATTAAGGTCACCAGTTATTAGAACGTCCGTATAATTTAAAGATAAATTAGAGATAACTTCTATTATATCGGAGTAGTCTGTATTTCGATTTGGTCGGTATAGGCAGCCAATTAGTATTGTCAGTTCATTTTGTATTCCTTTTACCTGAATAAAGAGATACTCAATTGCACTGTTAGGGGGATGTTTGCATATTACTTTCGATTTTAGCCTTTTGTTTACATATATTGCAACACCCCCAGCATGGCCTTCCCGATCCGATCGATACACATCAAACCCATCACATAGAATCAACGAATCACTTAAATCAGGGACAAACCAAGTTTCTGACACGCAAACAATATCCACATTAGACGTTACAAACAAATATCTAAATTCATCTAATTTCCTTAATAAACTTTGGGCATTTATATGACATACTTTAATACCTTCTCTTTGTTTTGCCAGAACTCTTATCAAGGTTTTACTGCTGGTTGTGGTACGATTTATAAAGTTGTACATGACTTAAAATTTTGAAGTATTAGTTGTGCACGCAATGTACATATAACAAATAATTTTGTATCCCTACTTTTCACAGAAAAATCTCACAGATTACATAGACTTATCTTAAACTTAAGAGAAACACATAATCTAATCGAAAGCTTCCTAACGAAAAAGAGTGTTATCTGAAGAGCGATCAAGATCAAGAAGGGTTGTAGCACAAGCAGATCTTGCATTCTCTCCACACACTTCGCATCGCCTCCCTCTCTTTGCTTTACGTGCACTATGGCCCTACGTGTGAAAACAGCAAAGAGCACCTTGCGCTTTTTCATAAGCATTGCCTCTTTAAATATCGCATACATTTCTTTGGTCAACTGCTCATTTATGTAAAAGGGAGTGTTAGAGTCAATACCTACTAATTGTAGTGTTAGTGGTTTCTTAGTTTCCCTACGGTATGCACCAGCCGCACGCAGCAGTGCCGCCTTATCTCGCACGTGTTCCATTCTAATAATGATTGTTGGGTCAATAATTGAATGTGGATTGCGTTGTTTGACCCTAATGATCTCCTTCACCCTCGGCGGTGGTGTTAAGTGAAGGCCAGAACACAAATTGTCGAACATGGTCTTGAGTTGCTCACCCTCCTCATATGGAACACCATGAATTCGCAGATCGCAAGAAAATTTGAGATGCTTTTGTTTCGTGTTGTATTTAATGTATTGTTGGAACATATTTCATGTAGAACCTAGCCTCAATAATTGTGTTTCGTGGAGCAGATCTAGCAAGATTACGCCGTATTGCTGAACGTCCCTGTAGTTCGGTTGGACTGGTGCATCATTAACGAATTCGCTAACTCACGGTAGTGAGGACCAGTCACCAGCCTAACCACCAGCCATGTTATTTGCCTAACGAATTTTGTATGGCAATGTCCGCAAAACGTACCGGTACGTCCTTGCAATACCGGTCGTTAACGAGGTGACGGGTGCGGGGAGCTAGCGATTCGCTGGTGCAAAATCGTTAACAAAATCGTTAGGGCTTGTGTTATAAACATTTTGTGCTCGTTTCAAGAACATTTTGTTCTCGCTTTGTCGGCGACCAAGATCCAGAAAAAAAAAACCATAGTTAGTTATAGGTGAATATGGAAGTCTCCTCCTCCAGGGTGGTTGTTAATCGGGAAGGGGAGGGAAGAGATGACACCACCCACCACCACCACTCACCCACCGCCGCGTTGCGACAACCACAACCTTTTCTAAGCTGTAACTAAATTTTATTAGAATTATTAATTTGAAAAATTTTCTGGCTTCACCTAAGTCTGGGACTTGAACTCAGGACCTCGAAGAGACTGAACGGGCGACGTCATTTTAACTCACACGACCATCCAGCTCACGCGCGAGACAGCGACAAAATCAAATTAAGAAATGAATGCTTAAAAATGAAGTGCTTAAGTAAGCATTAAGACTGCCGGACAGATCCAAGCCCTGTGGCCCAGCGGTAAGGCATTTGCTTAGCACGCCGAAGTCGTGGTTTCAAATCCCCGTCGTGTCCTGTTTTTTTTTATGTTATTTTTTTTAAAGTATTTTAAACATTGTCTATACTTTTTTACAATGCACTACTGCTATAATATGCTAAAATATTTATATTTTCATGAACACTTTTTCGTATTTCATGACTACCGTTCATATCTTATGAACAAAAAAACAACCCCCAATCATACCCATTTGGTTTGGGTTAAAGAAGGGGTTTTTTTTTTTGTGTAGTGTTTTAGGTGGTGCTGAGTCGTTAACGATTATCTTGAAACTAGATCGTCCACCATTCGCTAATTAAAAATCATTAGTGGTTTGGTGAATGATTGAGCGAATGTCAGCACAACGTACCAGTCGGTACGACGTTGCATCACCAGTCGTTAATACGGTGATGGGTGCACTGTCGTTAACGACGGGACTTACGCTCAGTGATGCATCAGGTCGTTAGGCCGGGTAGTCACTTGACACCAGCAGAACTACAGGGGTGCTAATGTAGAAGTGTGTGTTATTGTGTTAACATTTATATAGAGCTGACAACTTAAGCGCATATTTGCGCAATTTCGAAATATTTTTATAGATTCAGACAAGGTCGATACTCGTCGTGTCAGTCACGCAAACTTCCAAAAGAGGCTATCGCGCTTTTGGAGTCACCCCCATTTGAGGTAGCAGACGGAACAGCAGATGATTACAACGAGTTTGAAGTTAAAGAACATTTTGCATTTGAGTTAGAAGTAGATAATGTATAAAAATAAAATTAAAAAATAAAAAAAAAATAAAATAAAATAAAAAATAAATTAACGGTAAAAAATTAATTCGAAATTAACTAATAATATAAATAGCACATATATGAAGTTTCAACTTTCTGTCTCTAATATTGGAGTTTATGCCAAAAAATCGGCATTTCCGCCCACTGTGCAGTGCTTGTTGTGCACACTAGCATGTACGGATTGTGGTTATTTGACCAGATCAGCCATAAGGTCTGCCGTCAGTTCCTCTTTCAGCCGCATGTGTGCGCGTGCCCTTAGAGTCGACAAAAAAGTGCTGTCAACAAAAATATAAATAAGTTACAAAAAATTTTATGAGCTAAGAAAGCCTATCAAAGCCTTTCAAAAAGTTTCTTATGATATTACAAAATAAACTAATAACGGCTTCGACACGGTGGGGGAATTTTATTTGCCCGTCAGGCCGGCTATGCCCCGACTCACAGGCTGTGAGTCACAGCCAAGTTTAGTTAGAGACGTTATTAGAGCTAGCAAAAAGATTTAATAATATGGAGGAATTAATCTAAAACCTATATTTACCAAAATAATAATTTTATAAATTAAAAAATAAATCAAGGATAGCAATAGAGAGAAAGAAAAGAAGAAAAAACAATAAACAAAAGAAAAACTATCTTAAAGTAAACTTTAAAAAATAATATTAACAAAGTTTATAACTTAAAATTTATATTTTTATATTTTTTAGCTGGTAGTGCCCTAATATATTTCCGGAAGTATTAGCCAAGTCCGTGTTGCATAACTTGCTAGCAACATATTTGACTCGTCTTGCAAGACGCGCTCCTTGGTATCGCATGAAATGAATTCTTTTAAAACGACGAATGAAAACTAAAACTATAAAAAACAAACTCCAAGAAATACAAATAACTGTCTTTTGAGTATTCTTTTGTTTATTCAAATATGTATCAAGTGTTAAAAATGACGATCCTCTATAACACTATGCAACAATTTTTTGATCCCGGCTTCTAAATAGTTGATCCTTATGTAAAATTCCACGCTGAATTCAAATCTGCTCTCAGATATGTCAAAAGTAGAACGGTTTTTGAGATATCGCGAAATTTTCAATTTTAGTGATTTGGTATAAGCTCAGTCTGTTTTTCATCGAGTTTTTATATTTACCAATTTTATTTATTTTTTTTTATACCCTTGGAGAGGGTATAATAAAATTGACCGGATGTTTGTAACGCACAGAAGGAAGCATCTCCGACCCCATAAAGTATATATATTCTTGATCAGCATGACGAGCTGAGTTGATATAGCCATGTCCGTCTGTCCGTCCGTCTGTCCGTCCGACCGTCTGTCCGTATGTTTCTATGCTATCTCCTCCGTCAGTTTTAAAGCTAACTTAACCAAACTTTGCACGAAGTCTTTTGATACAAATACGCTGCACATTTGTCGGAACCGGCCGGATCGGATGACTATAGCATATAGCTGCCATAGGAACGATCGGTTGTAAAACTAGTTTTAGTGAGAAAAACTTTTTTGTTTTTAATGTTATCGCTCCCAACGCTCGTATTTATAAGTTTTTAATAATGTTACATAATTTCATTAAGCCTTGTCGAAATCGGACAACTATATAGTATAGCTGCCATACAAAAGTTAGGTCTGAAAAAAAGTCTTAATGAGAAAAACTTTTTCGTTTTCAATGTAATCGCTCCCAACGCTCGTATCGGACCACTTTATAGTATAGCTGCCATACAAACTGTCAGGCATACATCAAGCCCCAAGGGTATATAAACTTCGGTCGAGCCGAAGTTAGCTTGCCTCTATTTTTTTAAAGGTGTAAATATGTCCTTAAAAATTCACTTTTTGCACTCCCATTTGGATTTTTTCCCGGAACGCTTCCATCAGCAAATGCTGCAGATGGAGGCAAGTGGGATCCGGCAATGATGGGAGACTATTGCTGGTTCTTGTTGCGAGAAACTCACAGTCTACACAAAAAACAAAAGCGATCTACATCATTTGAGTACTTTTATCCAACCTTGAACTGCAATACAAACTCCTAATGCTCAACGTTTATTCTTATTTGGCTTGCTAAGATGTCATTTTTATACTGAAAAAACTACCAAAAAATACTCTCAAGAAGAGGTATGTTTTCTTAATTGCAAATGTAGCGTTTATTTTTCATCCGATTTCGATGACCAAGGGCAAAAAATGTTTGTAAGAGAATACCCAATCCTGTCAATATCTGAGACCTGAGCAATTTTTATGGTAAGATTGAAAAAAACTTACTGAAAGGCAGCAAAAAATTAAAAATTATCAAAATTTTTCAAAAATCCAACTTTGAAGTGCCATAACTTTGTCATTTATGATTGGATTTTAAACAACTATCGTTTTTTATACTCTGTACCAAAGGTACACAGAGTATATTAAGTTTGTGCAAAAGTATGTAACAGCAAGAAGGAATCATTTCCGACCCTATAAAGTATATATATTCTTGATCAGCATCAACAGCCGAGTCGATATAGCCATGTCCGTCTGTCCGTCTGTCCGTCTGTCTGTCCGTCTGTCCGTCCGTCCGTATGAACAAACAGATCTCGGAGATGGTAAGAGATAGAGTTTTGACATGTATTGGACAAATGCTTCTTATAGCTGCAGGCAGATCAAGTTTATTTTCAATTTTTGCCACGCCCCCTCCCGCCCCCGCAATTCGGAAAAAACGTTATATCTCCTACAGTTATACACAGAAGATAGACGATTCGTACCTTTTAGAGATAGTTAGTATTTAGCAAAATGTATAATTTTGCCGAAGAAATGATAAAGATCGGACGAGCGGTTCTCAAGTTATGACCAAAAATAAATTCCCGCCTCCCCACCCCCTCCCACGCGCTCACAACCAAAACCGCATTTTTATTCAACAACGTGTGAGTGAAAGAGAGAGAGAAACTTAGAGATGAGCGCAGCAGAAACGTTGCATTCAGCTCCTGCCCTTGGTACAGAGTATGACATAGTCTGGCTTGACTTTCTCACTTGTTTTTATTATCTTTAATTTTTGTTAAAGTTTATACATATCGGTGGACTAAAACCAGAGAAAATTGCATTTAAGTAGACCTACCTTTTTTCAAATCACTAAAATTGAACATTTTCACTTTTGTTTTTCTCAAAAACCGTTCTACTTTCGAGATATTTGAGAGCAGATTTGAACTCAGCGTGAAATTTTGCATTAGAATCAATTATAACTTAAAATTTATATTTTTATATTTTTTAGCTGGTAGTGCCCTAATATATTTCCGGAAGTATTAGCCAAGTCCGTGTTGCATAACTTGCTAGCAACATATTTGACTCGTCTTGCAAGACGCGCTCCTTGGTATCGCATGAAATGAATTCTTTTAAAACGACGAATGAAAACTAAAACTATAAAAAACAAACTCCAAGAAATAAAAATAACTGTCTTTTGAGTATTCTTTTGTTTATTCAAATATGTATCAAGTGTTAAAAATGACGATCCTCTATAACACTATGCAACAATTTTTTGATCCCGGCTTCTAAATAGTTGATCCTTATGTAAAATTCCACGCTGAATTCAAATCTGCTCTCAGATATGTCAAAAGTAGAACGGTTTTTGAGATATCGCGAAAATTTCAATTTTAGTGATTTGGTATAAGCTCAGTCTGTTTTTCATCGAGTTTTTATATTTACCAATTTTATTTATTTTTTTTTATACCCTTGGAGAGGGTATAATAAAATTGACCGGATGTTTGTAACGCACAGAAGGAAGCATCTCCGACCACATAAAGTATATATATTCTTGATCAGCAAGACGAGCTGAGTTGATATAGCCATGTCCGTCTGTCCGTCCGTCCGTCCGTCTGTTTCTATGCTATCTCCTCCGTCAGTTTTAAAGCTATCGTAACCAAACTTTGCACGAAGTCTTTTGGTACAAATACGCTGCACATTTGTCGGAACCGGCCGGATCGGATGACTATAGCATATAGCTGCCATAGGAACGATCGGTTGTAAAACTAGTTTTAGTGAGAAAAACTTTTTTGTTTTTAATGTTATCGCTCCCAACGCTCGTATTTATAAGTTTTTAATAATGTTACATAATTTCATTAAGCCTTGTCGAAATCGGACAACTATATAGTATAGCTGCCATACAAAAGTTAGGTCTGAAAAAAAGTCTTAATTAGAAAAACTTTTTCGTTTTCAATGTTATCGCTCCCAACGCTCGTATCGGACCACTTTATAGTATAGCTGCCATACAAACTGTCAGGCATACATCAAGCCCCAAGGGTATAGAAACTTCGGTCGAGCCAAAGTTAGCTTGGCTCTATTTTTTTAAAGGTGTAAATATGTCCTTAAAAATTCACTTTTTGCACTCCCATTTGGAGCAGCAGAAACGTTGCATTCAGATCCTGCCCTTGGTACAGAGTATGACATAGTCGGGCTTGACCGACTTTCTCACTTGTTTTTATTATCTTTAATTTTTGTTAAAGTTTATACATATCGGTGGACTAAAACCAGAGAAAATTGCATTTAAGTAGACCTACCTTTTTTCAAATCACTAAAATTGAACATTTTCACTTTTGTTTTTCTCAAAAACCGTTCTACTTTCGAGATATTTGAGAGCAGTATTGAACTCAGCGTTAAATTTTGCATTAGAATCAATTGCCAAAAGTGCCGGATACAAAAACTTTTCAAATTTTGTGACATAATGTAATTAAAGCAGGCATCTACATAAATAGCAGTCCAAAAATCATAATATTCCAATAAAACTGCTTTTCTTGAGGATAGTACAAGCAACAACTTTTTTGAAAGCTAGATTGAGCTGGGCCTCGCAAAGCAGCCATTCTCTATGAAGTCCTCCATAATCATATCCAGACCAGCTCCTTGGTGTCGCATTTTTTCGGTCTTCTCATTTTGATCAGAAATTAAAACAACAGCTGCTTTATTTGTTTGGAATGTAAAATCTTCAAAATGTAAATTAACATGTATTTATTTGTTATCAATGTTAGTATTAGCGTTGGCGAACATTACACTGCTCAGTTAACACTTATAACTTTTATAATGACATATAATACGAATTTAGAATGATGACATAGAATTTGGAGCTAATATAAGTCATTTTGGGTTGATCTATCTTATTCTGTTCTGTGTTATAACAGGGGAACACTCAAAATAGCCTGGAATTGGGACCAATAAATTGTGAAACTAGAGATATCAGGTAGCAACACCTCATACACAGTTTTTCTTGATCACGTCCAATTCGCGTTTAATGGGCACGCTTATACTAGCAATACAAAGCTACAATATCTGTTGCTGGTTAAAAGAAGATGAAAGAGAGTCACCACCATTGTTATACCAAATTCCCGCCTCCAATAAACATGCGGTTAGTACCCCGCCCATAGAGGTCTAACTTAGAAAATGGAGTTAATGGAAAACCACTCGATAGAATTTACTAAGACTTAAACTATATTGAGATACTGACTAAAAAAATGCGTACGTAAGAGATGGTAACATGCATCGAAAAACCGCAATAGTGGATACCCCATTCGACAGCACCTATTATCGGAGCCATATAGAGCATAAGCTGGTGATAAAAATAGACTGAATCGCGCTTTCAGTTTTTCCAATGAAGCCTTGGTTCGCGGTTTATAAGCATTTTAATACTAGCAATTGTCTTAGAGCAACATTGACCATTTATGAAATTAAACTTATAAGTAAAGTGCTTAATTACCAACAGAAATGCATCTTAGCGTATTGCGGATTGTCCACCAAAGTCATTTTTAAACAAAATTTATGCTTTTTCTTAGTGGAAATGAAGAATTTTATTCATAGGATTTGTTTCATAATTTTTAAGACGCTCTTGCTACCCAATTAGTCAATGTTGTTCTGAGGCAATTGCTTGAGCAAAGATACCCATAGCTTGAGAGATAAGTCTTCAATGGTGAAATCAAAAACGCAGTTCAGTCTATTTTGATCTCTAATTTATGGCCTATATGGATTCGGTAATAGTTGCTGTCAAATGTGGTACCCACTATCGCGGTTTTTTGATGCACTTTACCAATTAATTCCATTTTCTAAGTTAGACCTCTTTGGGCGGTCTATGGACGGGGTACTAACCGCTTGTCCATTAGAGGCGGGAACTTGGTATAACAATGGTGGTGATTCCCTTCATCTTTGGCGAATTTTCCAAAATTTTAGCTTTCATCTTTTAACCAGCAACAGATGTTGTAGCTTTGTGTTGCTAGTATAAACGTGCCTTTTAAACGCGAACTTGACGTGATCCAGCAAAACTGGGTATGAGGTGTTGGTACCTGATAACCCTAGTTTTACAATTTATTGGTGCCAGGGCCCAGGCTATAAAAAAGTTGAGTTTTGTGGCACTGTGTAATGAAAAGCCTTAGACGCCAAGGGATTGTCGTTATGGTCAAGTGTCCGAAATTTTCCGGGTAATTAAACATTTTACTTATTTTACCTTCTCCTTCGGAAGTCTTTCTCTGCACTTTAATCTTTAACCCTTCATAATTTGCTCCACCTCAAGACTGGTGGTTTTAACTAGTGCTTCTGTGGGCTTGGAACATCCATTGACCACCCCTTGGACACAGGCGCGAACAGTTATGCGATAGTGTTGCTCCGGCTGGAGTCCCGTTAGATAATAGAAATGTTGGGTGCCTGGTAATACAATCCCACTCGGCTCGTCCTCCACCACACACTTCTCCTCCAATTGTTGACCCACCGAGGCATGATCGTCGGCACATTTTGATGGCGCCTTTACAATGGGAAAATCCGTAATGCCCGTATCTTGGATGGCGCGTTGCTTCTCCTCTGCCTGTCGGCGAAACAATTCATATTGTCGCTGGGCAAGAATGGTGAGATTTGTGATGGGGGGCGGAGCTGGAGTGGTCTCTGGCACTTTTGACTGCTGTTGTTTGGGTGCTGCCAGGAGATCCTCAAAGTCGATGACTTTTTCAAACTTTTCTTTTTTTTGCTGATCTTTGTGGCGACTGAAAGGAAAACTGAACTTAACTTAAGTTGATAGAAATGGTGGGGTAGCTTACGAAACATAGATCAGATTGGGCAAGGCATCTTCATAAGTAATTTGCTCTTTGTTATAATAGTTTTCATCATCTGGTTGCGGTCCCGAGTTAAAAGGAATCAAGTCATTGCATTTGCAATCGATTTCGCTATTATTCGAAGGCATGTTGTTGGGATAATGCTTATCCTGTTCCGCCTTGGTGAGGTTACGAGGTGTATAGGTCACATAGTACTTGCTAATGACTCCATTGGGGCGAGTTGGAGGCCACCAGTGGAGTAGCTGGAAAAAAATGAAAGAACAGAAAGTTGGTATTTTAAAATTTTCTATTCTTATACCTGTTAAACGTAGAGTAACACGTAAGAGCGATGCATTTGAGTGGCCCGACTCCAAAATAACCAGTACAATTTAGTCACACATACAAACATACAAACGCGCGGGCACACTGACTCTGAAATAGGCACAGCGCTTCCCCCCTCTCACAAGCAAAATTGTTTCGTGCATAACTTTGGTGTTTTTGCTCGGATCTTCTTGCGCTTTTCAGAGTGTATAGATATAAATCCTAAGATAATATATTGTGGCTCTAAGTGTTTTTTGCGGCTTAAGGGGGGAAGAGGGACAATTTTCCAAATGTGAAACAAATTCGTCTGGATACGATATACACCTATGTACATGCAAAAATTTGTTTCTCTATTTCTTATAGTCTCTGAGATCGACGCATTCAGACAGACTGAGGAACATAGGGACGGACGGACAGACGGCCGGAAGGACAGACGGAAATGGCTAAATCGGCTCGGCTGTTGATGCTGATCAAGAATATATATACCTTATAAGGTCGGAAATGTTACCTTCTCCATTTTACATACATTTGCACAACTTCATGAATCCCTTTTACCCTTTTTCAATGGGTACAGGGTATATAAATATAGGAAAGCTAACTTTGGGTCGACCAAAACTTTTTAAAATACTTGATCTAAATTGGTGGCAACATTATTTAAGTTGGTGGCAGAACCGATTATTGTTCAATAAATTAAAATTAACTTTTCAGTTAAAAAAGTTCGAGTGTTTAGTCTATGCAAAGTATTACACTGAATTAATAAGGGTCGGTAAGACGAGGTAACTAAATTCGTGTTAAACGTCGTGGATCCTCAGCGAATATTTTTAGAACTTTCTTCACAATGCCCTTCTCATTTCCGATCACAGTTTTTCTGTGAACACTGAGCATGCATGGTCCTGTAAACAAACATTGTATTGCAAATGGTTAGTTTTTTAATTCATTCTTGTATTTATATTGCTTAGTACATATTTACCATTCAAATGGTTTCCGCCATGGTTAAACATAGCGAATTTTCCCCCTTCTCAATGTGCTGAAAGTTTTTTCTATCGAGGATGTGATACTAGAAAGAGCTAAAGCAATAAAAAGAGCGATCTTTGTTATTGGGAAAAATCGTCTGCATCTTGTACAACATCCCACAGTTCTAATTTCTTGAGATACTCTGTGCTCAATTTTTTTTTGATTTCCAGTGATCGTACTTAGCTGCATTGAGCTTCTGCGCTCTAATTTTGTAGGTCATAGAGTACAGAGAAGATTTTAGACATTTTTACGAAGTTCTCAAGGCTCAATTTTTGCATGATTTCCGGATGTAACTGAAATAATTCATACGCTGGCAAGCTTTCATCAGCGAATCTGCCTTCGTTGATCACTCGTTGCAACGAGTCCAACTATGGAATCAATAGCGATCTCTTCCCAAATTCAACCATATTCGATGAAGGACGATTTAAGCGATGGTTTTGAGCTTTCACAGTTCTAGGAGTTGGGAGTTCAACTCCGATTTCTTCACCGATTGAATGATTTTATTTGCGTGGTTTGTGCACTTGAGAAGGTCCAATCTCTGTGATTGTAGGACATTAACCACTGGCTCAAGGTACGCAGAATATTTGGCTATAATGAAGAGGCATGTTATAAAAGTTGGTAATGGCAGAATTCAGCTGAAAAGCAGATGATCTGTTACCAGAGTTTCCTTCTATTGAGAGTTTTTCGAGCCCGTCGACGATCATTTTGAAGTGATTTTTAATGCCAATGCTTTTGTTCTTTTCCGACCATAGCGATTCGCATAGAGCAGGAATGTTTGGAATATACTTTCTCCTGGTAAATGATTCACGGAAAAAATTAATAAAATCTTTGATTGTTGATATCAAATTACGAATCTCCGGAACTTAATTAAGATCACTTCTAATTTAGCTTGTGACTTGCGCAGTGGAACTAAAATGCGTGAGGGTTTTTTTTTTCTTAAAATGGCCTGCACACCATTATTCTCCCCCGACATGTTCGAACAACCATCATTTAAGTGGATCTGTGATGAATTTATCTAATTTAAAAGCAATTGTCTTTGCACCGATGGCTTCCAACTGTACGAAACCTATAAACTCTTAACGAAAAGATAGTTTTTTTTTAATCATAGGATCTAATACCAATCGAAAGTTGTTCTTTCCCTGAAATATCGCACAATCATCACCCATTAACTGTAGGCAATGACATCTTTTACTTCTTTGAAGATATCTGGCCATGTTCTCAATTCCTCTTCCACAAAAATTCTGTGATTTAAAACCGGTTTTAGTACTAAATTTGCACTCCAAATCACAAAACTTTTGTGGAACTGGAATTGAGAACATGGCCGATCACTTTTAGGACACGTCCACATAGCCCAATGATTTCATTTTGAATTCTTGGAGAAAAGTAAGTAGCATTCTTACATCTCTTTTCAGTATGTACCCTCAGAGTGCTAACTTGGAGTTGAAGCAAGACTTGAAATACCCAAAGAAAAAGTATGTATAGCACAAAGAAGGCCACTAGCTAATTCTTATTTGAAGTGTTTTTAAACTCATTGTCTTCACATTCATTCACAGAATAATTAAATTTGTTTATATCTTTTCGCAACTGTTATTTGAAATTACAAGAACAGATGAAAAATACAGGCAATTTCTACCGATAATCTGTGGTACCTTAAAGCAAGTGATACCGGCAATAACAATTGATGAAAATTATACTTACTACAGTGGAAATTGCAGTATAACTGCACATCAGCCTGTAACAAGCTTTACAACACGATCTTAGTTAAACCGTTACCTCTATGAACAACGGATAAAAAATAATCAAAGTTCCCTGCGTACGCCCATGGCTACAAGTATAATACTTATTGTTATTGCGTTAGTCACAAATGGCAATGTCTACAAAACTTTTTCTAGTAAACTTATATCTAAACATATTAAATTCATTGATTTACGTATAATTTCCAGGGACCGTAATCATTATAAGTGATATTTTTAAAACCCAAACTTAATGATTATTTATTAATTTTTACTATTTTGCTCATTTCATAATGATTATTTTTGAGTTTTACTAAAAAACTCTGATTTTAATGATTATTGTCTGAGTGAAAAAATAATACTTACAAAATAATGATTATTTTGTGATTTTTATTTTTTCGCTCAGAATATCGCTCGCGGTGCTATTACGACCATACGAAAAGGAACTGAAACAAAATAACTATATATTCTTAAAATGTGAACCAAGGCGAAACTTTGAAACCAAAATTTGATTAAAACAAACTCTTCCTTTAGACGCGATTTTGGTGGTCAATGTGGCACTGGCGATCTGACACCGGATTTTAATAGATGTCGGCGAGATAAGACGAAAATAATTTGACCAAGTTTTCCAATTTTTGCATAGTTTTTAAGACATCCGCCCACAAAAGTATAAAATTTCACATGGAAATAAAAAAAAACGAGAAAGGCAAGGCTAACTTCGTCCATGCCGAAGTTTTTATACACTTGAAATCGCTTGTCTCAACGGTTAGCAACTTCGACCAAACTTCGCAGATCAGCTTAAAAACATTTCATATTACCCATGACCGTGATTGAAAGCGGTAATATTGAGGAAAAACCAGTTTTTCTCATTAAAATCCATTTTTGACCGATCATTTGTATGGCAGCTACAAAATCTGCTGCGCTAGCTTCAAAACTGAGGGACTAGTTCGCGTAGAAACAGACAGACGGACGGACGGACAGACGGACAGACGGACGGACGGACAGACGGACGGACAAGGCTTAATCGATTCAGCTCGTCACGCTGATCAAGAATATAACTACTTTATGTGGTCGGAGATGATTCCTTCTATGCGTTGCAAACTTCTGGGCAAAATTATAATACACTTTTCAAGTGTATAAAACAAGGGCATAGCCGGATTTGTAGAGGAACCGGCCTCCGACGCTTTTAATTTTTTTTATGTATGCAGTTTCAAAGTACATCAACCGAAAGTAGTTTAGGGATTTTTTGTACACTTCTAGTACCAACCCTGGATTTTTAACAGCGATTTTTATCATATCAATCACAATCCTTTTTCGAGCTATCTATCCATTAAATAATTCCAAATTTTTTTCTGGTCAAAGATGGCATGTATACACTTCCCCGGAACAGTTTTCCAGTTTTTTAAAATGCAATCCGTTACCTACAAAATTATGCGAAATTTTTAACACCATTTATTTAAGGCATCCAGAAAGGGTTTCACTTTCATTTTTTACATGTCCAATTGTCGTTCATAAATACAATTTCTGCAATTTTTTCAGAATTTTAAAAGTTGAAGAAGGTGGTTAAAATTAATAAAAACAATAAAATGTATACACTTAAATTGTATTATTCACTTTCGTCATTTGTATATTAATCAAGTTCAAACCATTTTACCGTGATTTACGAATCATTATATTAAAATCTATGAGGATTAGTAGCAGTATTGCACCAAACTTAAATGCCAACTAAGATTAAAATTATTTCAGATCTAGTGCATTAGCGCACATTTTAGCTAAGTGACCCCCATGGTAGTTAAATTAATAATTACTTAGGCAATTGCTTTCAAATAACTGCACTATGATTGTGATGTTACTGAACCGCAAAAACATACCATGGATGATCAATGGTGAAGAGAATAGACGTGTGGTTACGATAGCTTTTAAACTGACGGAGGAGATAGCATAGAAACAGAAGGACGGACATGGCTATATCAACTCAGCTCGTCATGCTGATCAAGAATATATATAATCTATGTGGTCGGATGTGCTTCCTTCTACGCGTTACAAACATCTGAACAATTTCAATATACCCTCTCCAAGGGTATAAAAAAACATCCTAATGGATCGCCCTTATGGCCAAAATAACTTTTAACTCTCTGTTGCATTCATTGAAATTATAGCTGCTGTGCGTTATCTAGTTTGGACTAGGCTTTATCTAGACTGGAATAGTACCGATTCTTTTTCAATAATATGTTTTCTGATTGATTTTATTTAAAATTTTGTGCGTGCTTATAGAAAAATGTTCGGTTTTCATTCCGCATACCTTAATTTTACTGATTTTACGGAGATGCAAACAGTTTAAAAAAATATACCAAAACGGAACCAAATTAGTAACGATGCAGCGACATCTTCAGGTCCACTATTTTCGCTTGTAATTATGTAGAAAAGTCAGGCAGATGATCAAAATTTCATAGTTTTATTATAAGGCTAGCGTCCCTGACTCAAACTTTTCGCTTATATGTGAACTGGTACTAGAAGTGTACAAAAAATCCCTAAACTACTTTCGGTTAGTGTACTTTGAAACTGCATACTTAATACCCCTACAAATCCGGCTATGCCCTTTTTTTTTTTTTTTTTTTTTTAATTTCCATGTGAAATTTTATACTTTTGTGGGCGGATATCTTGAAAACTATGCAAAAATTGGAAAACTTGGTCAAATTATTTTCGTCTTATCTCGCCGACATCTATTAAAATCCGGTGTCAGATCGCCAGTGCCACATTGACCACCAAAATCGCGCCTAAAGGAAGAGTTTGTTTTAATCAAATTTTGGTTTCAAAGTTTCGCCTTGGTTCACATCCTAAGAATATATAGCTATTTTGTTTCAGTTCCTTTTCGTATGGTCGTAATAGCACCGTGAGCGATATTTTTGAGCGAAAAAATAAAAATCTTAAAATAATCATTATTTTGTAAGTATTATTCTTTCACTCAGACAATAACCATTAAAATCAGAGTTTTTTAGTAAAACTCAAAGTTTAAAAATTATTACTGAGGAATATGTCCAAAAAATCATTAAGTCGAAAATCATTGCAGATATGCGTTTTAGAAGCAAATAGAACCAAATTGGTATAGTTCTTTTATTTGTACGACTTTTCTAAGTATATGATTTTTTACATTAAAAAATATAAAATAATCATTATTTACGGTCCCTGATAATTTCTTAATAACTAATATGAATATGTTATTAATTTAGATTGTTCTATTTTTCATTTTCGTTCTATGTTTCTATCATTTCTGTCATTCTATCACAAATTTCAAATGTCAAATTTAGTTTGCTTTTAGGTGTGGCTTTAGTCTTTCACGAAATTGCGTTGTGCTTCTGATATTCTTGAGACTGTGGGGTAATTGATTCCATTTACGAACGGCGTGCACATTAAAATGTTTTTCGGAGCTTGAGAGTTTGGATCGGATGCAAACAATGTTATTAGTTCTGTTCGAGCATGTAAAACTTAGAATGTCATATAAATACGCAGCACAATGGTCGCTCCCATACGAAAAAAATAAAAAAACCCGAAATCAAAATTTTACACTTTGAAGCATGTCGATCATATAATAAATAAATTCTCTTTTTGAAGCAAACGGGTTTTTTTAGTGTGACCATTTGCTCTCTTTGAAAAAATCCCTCAAAGTTAGACCTCGTGCTACGCATTTCAGTGCGTTGTGTTTCGTCTCAAAGTGACAAAAAAGTTAAAAGAAATCAAATTAACAAATTAAAGGTCCAATAGCTTCTTAATGATATGGATATCATTCGTACAGGTATGAACTATGATTTGAATTATTTAACACATTGTTTAATGTGGTATATCGTATAAAACAAAAGAAAATCATAATTGACCTTTTGTGAGTGTATTTCGTTTCTGTTTGTACTTTCCCTCAAGCTTTTAGTTATGATGTCGATCGATTCCGATGTTTATGTTTATTATTATTAATTGTTAATAATAATAGATTAAAATAGAAAAAGAATCAGCTGCCCGGAGCTGCCCAGCGTCATGTTTTGATCCGAATGCAGCAGGTATTTGTGTTTGGTTGTTTGTGCTTTCCATGTTATGTGCTCTGGTATGTGTATGTTATTTTACGTTTTATTTATTATTACTAATGTTAATTTTGGTTCATTTGAATTGGCAACAGGCAATTATTTATAATGCACCATTTCGTAAAAGTTAATTTTTCAAAAGTGGTTGGCCCTAAATGGCATTATTAACAGAGCATTAGTGTCGATTGGAGAACTCTCTGAGGGAGCTGCAAAGGCTAAAAATAAAGATATTAAAAAATACAGATTCCAACATACTAGAAAAGTCTCGCGATCCGCAACTAACTCAGACCCTCTAAATAGATTACTACTAAGTTCAGATCCTCTCATAAGTGGATTAAAAAAATTAACTTGCAAAACAAAAACTTTATTAAAAGAGTCTGTTTTTAAATTATTTGAGGATTAATTAATTTCTTTGTTTTTAAAATGCATTTAAATATTTTTTTTATAATTTTTCTTAATAAATTTAGTGTTCAGAAGTATTTTAAGAAAAAATATTTTATTCAAAATATAGGTATATATATTAGGGCGGGTCAATTTTGTATGGAGCTAAAATAACGTGGTAAGAGTATAGCAGATTCGGGATCTGCGATGAATTCTAAGAAAATTTCACGAAGAAACCCCATGTCTAAAATGAAGTCCTAGCCCCTGCTGCGAAGCATGAAAATATCACAATGTACCAAAATACACCGAACCGTAAATTTTCATGCTTCGCAGCGGAATACATTTTAGACATGAGGTTTCTTCGTGAAATTTTCTTAGAATTCATCGCAGATTCCGAATCTGCTATACGCTTATCGCATTAAAAAAATTGACCCGCTATAATATATAAGTAAATGGGTGGTGTGGGCGTATGAGCACTCCCAATTTTTTCAAAATAGCTTTATCCTATTGTTAAAGGCTTACAGTTTAAATTATAAACCTGGAGGACAAGTATAACTATTTTTGTCGCATTCTTCCATACAAGTCCGACCACTGTGCGCCGGTTCCTTTGTGTTTATTATTTTGTGGAGAATATTAACATTCTAAAGCTAATCCAAGAATTTAAGTCCAGTTCAAAAATTTTATTTGCAAAGGCTGTTACGTTGTCTGTTCTCTTAAGGTCAAAGACATATCTGGCTATACTGTTGAATGCTACAGATGATTTATGCAGACTAGCTGCATCACAGCTACCAAATGCTTCTATACCATAAAACAAAACCGGTGTCACGAAGGCCTTTGCCACAAGCATTTTGGTTTCACTTCTTAAATATGGCTGTGTTATCGCTAGCTGCCGTAAAATTTCATATGTTTTCCCCACCGATTTATTGACATGATAACTCCACAAAAGCGTCTTGTTAAAGGTGAATCCCAAACTTACAGCCCTTTCTACATACTCTATATCTATGATCTCTAATTTTAATTTATCTAGACTGTCAGAGTTCATATGGTTTTTATATATCACAAGACACTTCGATTTTACAGGGTTAAGCCCAAGGCCATTTTTCTTTGCCCAGTCACTAACATACAACAGGTCACGATTACAACAGTTAATACAATCACTTATTTGACTTAGAGGACGACTTATATACATTTGAACATCGTCCGCGTACATATGAGCTTCGCACGAAGATAACACGCTGGGAAGATCATTAATATATATAGTGAACAAAATTGGTCCCAAAACTGATCCTTGTGGAACACCACGCTTAATAGTCAAAAGATCAGACGATTTTGATTGTGCCATGACAGTCTGCCTTCTACCGCTCAAATAAGAATGCAATAGTTTGATTGCGGTGCCAGAAAAGTTATAACACTTAGCCAGTTTAGTTAAAAGAATATCGTGAGTCACAGTCTAGTGAGTATTGTCTAAGTTTTTCCGTATGTCCTGTACTATTTTTACTATTGCCGTGGTTTTCCGACCGATCGTTTCTATGGCAGCTATATTCTATAGTGGATTTGTACCAAAAGACTTCATGCAAGGATTGGTAAAGATAGCCTTAAAACTGACGGAGGAGATAGCATACAAACAGACGGACGGACGGACAGACGGTCATTACAAACATCCGGACATATTTAATATACCCTCTACAATGGGAGATTTTTTGATAAGGATGTTATAAAAAGCTTCGCGGTAATCCTTAATGTTATAAATTGTAAGGGAATAAAAACTTCTAACTCAAATGTGTCTTGATAAAAACTAGCTCCCATGGTACAAAAGATATTGGCTCATGGTTATTAATAAATTACCAATTGGTGAGTTATCGGAAGAAGCACAGGAGACAAAACAAAAGACAAACAAAAAACGAATACATGAAAAATTTCGCGAATTCGACATAGTAGAGACCTCATCAGAACTTCCTTTATTGTCGCTAAGAAACTTGAGATCACAAACGGATTTGAAAGAAAATATTGATAATTTGGAAGAGAGTTAAGAATACAGTCATCATATAGATAGATTTAATGTAAATAAAGCGCAAAAAAATGCAAAAATTATATTTTTAACTTTGACGGAAAATTTGGAGCACTCTGTTAATTTAGCACAATGTAGGATCATTAATTTAAGAGCAAACGAATTTTTCAATTTGAAAAAAACCTATGTGGCTGCAAGTAAAAGAAACATTTGTCCCCTACAAGTCAAACCTCTATTTCTTACCATCTCTGAGATCTGTTTGTTCATACGGACGGACGGACAGATCGACATGGCTATATCGACTCGGCTGTTGTTGCTGATCAAGAATATACATCTTTACATGGTCGGAAACGATTCCTTCTCCCTGTTGCATACTTTTGTACAAACTTAATATACCCTATGTAACTTAGATTTTGGAGTTTTTCTTTATTGAATACTAGCAAAAGGCCCGTCGCGCTTCGCTGCACATTGAACAGTATAGAACCAATACCAGAATCAGTTTGAAGTCAATCGTGAGAGTCAAATATTTACCAAATTTAAAAAACATTCTATAAATAAGTTCCCCTGTAGAGCCCAGAAATCAAATCATACTCACATAGGCTTAAAATCAACGTTTTACTACCTTGCTTTTTCACCGTTACGACTTTGCTGCTGAGTTCTTACCACCTCCATCCCACCCAAACCCCACCCACTCCCCATCTACTTCTTACCCAATTCCACCCGTTTCTCCCCTACTTTCCACTTACTTCCAGCCCACATTCCACCCACTTCCCACCCACTTTCCGCCCACATCCAACCCAAATCCCGTCCACTTCCCACCCACATCCCACCCTCATCCTTCCCACTTCCCACCCACCCACATCCCTCTTACTTCTCGACCACTTATCACCCACATCCCCCCCACTTCCCACCCACTTCCTGCCCAACTCCCACCCACTTACCAACCACATCCCGCCCACTATTCTCCCGCTTCCCAGTGGGCATCCCGACGGTATTTCCAACATCGGAAAATGCAATCACTAATTATTTAGTGATCACATTCAACATCAGAAAATCACATCGCAATTTATTTCACTTACTATTCTCACAAACCGAGTATGAAACCAATCAGGTAAAAAATAGTTTTTTGCATGAAGAATTTTCCGGCCATTTTCCTCGTCGGCTGGTTTTCTAAAATTGGGAAAACACGTTTCGAATATTTTTCGTACTATGCTTAAAAACCAAGTATCAAGTCAATCGGATGAAAATAACATTTTTCCCATACAAACTTTTCCCACGCTTTTCCGACTTTTTCGGGTGGAATTTTCCAAAACCCCGTTTTAGTACGCACTTTCACCACTAACAGAAACTCCTGTCCAAATTACCGCCTTACCGTTTAGGCTCTGCGATGATTGCCAATCAGTTAGGGTGTTCACTTTGTTGAGCACTTGAGCACTTGGGGAAAAGTGTAAACATTTCCAACAACAATTTACTCTGAACAAATTGTGTACAGCTTGCTCGACCCAGACCCTGACTACGAAAGGTCGGGCACTTTTACCTTATAGAGACCTGCACGAGTAAATAAAAAAGTAATCGATAACACAAGTTTACAAAAAAAGGCCATTTTTTGCAACAGAGAACTTTGCAACCGTTCCTTATGTATTTTTGGCCGCTGAACTCAGATAAATTGTCCGTTTTCTTCCAGCACGTCAGGTTCACGAGATATTTGCATTAGAGAGGTATCCTTACATTTGTTGGTCGTGTGGCCACATTAAGTGTCCTATTCGAACCAACTTTGTTTTAATGTAAGCTGCATTGAATGACGTTACAGAAAAACCAAACACGAAGTTTTGATTTTGCTGATAAGTTACCAATTTTTGGATTTGAACATTAAAAATGTGTTTTTTTTTTTTTAAATCGATTTTTTTTTGCAAGTTTAAGAAATTCTGTAAATTTTTCTGCTAATATTAAAAATCTTAGAAAAAAATAGTTGGTAGTCCTTTGTTTCTTCTTATTTCAATTATTTTCAGTTTTTCGATTTCATTGCGATTTTTAAAGTTATTGTCCAAAAACCTTAAAAAATTTTGTAATATATTAACATTTTTTTAACAATATTAAGCCTTAAAATGTCAAAAAATTTTCAAAAATCGATCTTAAATAATTTTTTAATATCCATTCTTTGGTTTAAAAATAACTACTATGTTATTTTCAAGCTACAAGAAATTTTGGCGGTAAATGTTGTCCAAAAAAAGTCGAAAATTTGTATAGTTTTTGGGCTATAACTTCTAAAAGCGCAATGATATTGGAAAACTGAAAAAAATTGAAATAAGAAAAAACAAAAGGCTACCAACTATTTTTTTCTAAGATTTTTAATATTAGCAGAAAAATTTACAGAATTTCTTAAACTTGCAAAAAAATCTATTTTTTCAAAAAAAACCCACATTTTTAATGTTCAAATCCAAGAGTTGGTAACTTATCAGCAAAATCAAAACTTCGTGTTTGGTTTTTCTTTAACGTCATTCAATGCAGCTTACATTAAAGCAAAGTTGGTTCGAATAGGACACTTAATGTGGCCACACGACCAACAAATGTAAGAGTACCTCTCTAATGCAAATATCTCGTGAACCTGACGTGCTGGAAGAAAACGGACAATTTATCTGAGTTCAGCGGCCAAAAATACATAAGGAACGGTTGCAAAGTTCTCTGTTGCAAAAAATGGCCTTTTTTTGTAAACTTGTGTAATTACTCGCCGAGTATGATTACGATTACCTAGCTGTCAATTTGGCACCGTACTCATGTTTACTTTTCAGGGTTCGGAATCGCCCTTTACCTGCAGCTTTCGAGACTGACGGCTTATTAAATCGCGAAATAATACCAAAGAGGAAAAAAAAAAGTCAGTGCAAATACAGTGATAAATCATGGCGGTATCATTGCATAAGCGCAATTCTCAGCTAAGGGTTCTCCGTGGTAATAAAAACGCGAACTACTTAAGAAACTGCTTTCCATGGCCAAAAATGACCACACATAACAGCATTACCATGATTAAGACAATGCCGAACCGCGGTAAATACCATGGATGACCAATGGTTAAAAATACAGTTAAGATCATAAGGAATGTTTCAGACCACTTTTCGTGACTGACAACTCATCACATCGCGGAAAAGTACCGTTGAGGATCAAAAATAGTAATAATGTCAAACAAACAGGAAAAAAACCATGTAAGGATCATTGCATGCGCGCTGTTCGCAGCTAAGGGTTATCCGTGGAATTAAAACCGCTAATTACTTAAGAGACTAGTTTCAAGGCCACAATAGATCTTATATAAATACATCACCATGATTATGACCAACCTCTAGTGACTAACCGCGATACATACCATGGATGACCATTAACAAAGAACTTAGAAGAAGAAATTTTCTTCAAATTTTCCGAAAATTTTTTCAAATTAATTGCCGGTGTGGTCATCCATGGATTGGTCATCCATGGAATTTATTGTGGTTCAGTATTATCATTAGAAGAAGAAATTTTCTTCAAATTTTCCGAAAATTTTTTCAAATTAATTGCCGGTGTGGTCATCCATGGATTGGTCATCCATGGAATTTATTGTGGTTCAGTATTATCATAATCATGGTAATGTAGTGCTCATGTGTGCTCATTTTTACCCTCGAAAATCAATTTCTTAAGCACTTAGCGGTTTTATTACCACGGCGATCCCTTAAATGTGAATTGCTTTTATGCATTAATCCTGGCTTGATTTTTTACTTGGTTGGAAGTAAAGTATGTTTGACATTATTTATATTTTTGAACCGCAACGGTATTTTCTCGCGATTTGATGATTTGTCAGTCCTAAAAAGTGGTTTGAAACATTCCTTATGATCTTCACTATATTCTTTAACATTGGTCATCCATGGTATTTATCACGGTTCGGTTTATTCAAAATCATGGTAATGTAGTTATGTGTGTTCACTTGTGCCATTGAAAAGCAGTTTCTTAAGCAGTTAGCGGTTTTGTTACCATGCAGATCCTTCAGCTGCGAATTGCGCTTATGCATTAATCTAGGCATGATTTTTTTACTTGGTTGGGCATAAAGTTTTTTTGACATTATTAATATTTTTATCCTCTTTGGTATTATTTCGCGATTTAATAAGTCGTCAGCCGAGTGCTGGATGCTTGGCTCCCAAACTGTGCCACCAAAATAAACCTTGCTAATATTTTTATTATTATTATTTTTAATTTTATTTTATTTTTTACGGTTTTTCGATTATAATCGTACGATGCCACGATGCCGACTACTACTCGGCACCGTAAAATAAATCATATCTTAAACGTAGTTGTGCACAAATTTCGTGCACAGAGGGCTGCTCACAATACTAGTCAGGCAAAACTGCTCAAGTGCTCAAGTGCTCAACAATGTGAATACCCCACGTGAATCAGTTACCCTGCTTATACACACGGAAAATATCATGACAAATACCCTTTAAAGTATGCTAAGTTCATTTCTTTAGCATTTTTAAATTTAAACTGGAAAACAGATAGTCAGATATCGCAGTGTCATAAATATTTCAAACTGTACACTCACTTAGATTGTAGAAGCAATTAAAGGAATTCAAATTTTATTATCGTTAAATCAAATATTTAATATTAATTTTCTCAATTTTTAATATTAGTTTGTATAGCATACTTTAAAGGGCATTTATCATGATATTTATTTTGTGCATAAAAAGGTTAAGTCAGGACACTCTCTTTTATATTTATAGAGATTTCTTCCAAGAGTGTCGATTAAGAACTAACTTACATTGTTTTATCTTATCTCTAAAGAAATCTCGGCTTTCAGCAAAACGCAAAATCTATTCTTGGACATACTAATCAAATTTGAGTGTCGTGTGCAAGATAACGTTTAGTTGCGTTTGGCTTGTTTTGATCTACATACTTGCTTACGACTTGTGCAGATTGTCGCGGCTGCGCAATGGGGTACAGTGGAGCTTCGAATACATAACTTCTCCCATCATTCATAATGTTATCGTCCCCGTCAACTATAAAAATAAAAAAAATGCCATTTTTTGCAACAGAGAACTTTGCAACCGTTCCTTATGTATTTTTGGCCGCTGAACTCAGATAAATTGTCCGTTTTCTTCCAGCACGTCAGGTTCACGAGATATTTGCATTAGAGAGGTATCCTTACATTTGTTGGTCGTGTGGCCACATTAAGTGTCCTATTCGAACCAACTTTGTTTTAATGTAAGCTGCATTGAATGACGTTTAAGAAAAACCAAACACGAAGTTTTGATTTTGCTGATAAGGTACCAATTTTTGGATTTGAACATTAAAAATGTGGGTTTTTATTAAAAAAAATCGATTCGACAGAGGAAGCTTTAGCTTTATATAATATATTGATGGTGGTTACGCAAAAAGGGTTTATATGGACTTGGTGAGTGCTACCAAACAGAGGAATGCAAACATATTTCCCACATATAATGTTCTACGGTCTGCAAAGAAACTTTGCTACCCCAATGGGCTACAACTTACCGACCATTCGTTTGAGGTACCCTTGCAATGCCTGGTTGATCACACAGTTTCCCGAATTTTTGGTGCACATAGCCAAGAACTTAAAATTTCGGCAAATAATAATATTGAAGAAATAACGGCCATATACAAATGGGGTTGTGATGGAAGTAGTGGCCACGCAACTTATCGGCAAAATTTTGACGATATTGACGCTTGCATGATCGACCAACATATGTTTGCGGTATGCTTGGTACCATTACAAATAGTTTCTGGATCTACTATACTCTGGAAAAATATGAAACCTTCAACTACTCGTTATTGCAGGCCATTGAAACTACTTTGTCAAAAGGAAACAGCAGATTTGGTACGTGATGAAGTGAGTAACGTCAAGAGCCAAAACTTGACTTAGTTTTTATAACTTCTAAAAATATGATTCTGACGTACTTTGTTTTATGATAAATACCAACATTTAAATTTTTTGTTAGCAAATTTTAAAAATGTTTTTTTGCAAGTTTGACGGAACCATATCATTTCAAAATAACTAACGAGAATTATTTCCGCAAACTTTTTTGTTTTTTAATAAAGATTCTTTTCTTGGAAGTTATTTTTGTTATTTACCTTAAAATACTTAAACTTTTTAATTTTTATATCCTTCTCTTTTCTTGTTGTATCTGGTGTCTAACTCTTGGTTTTCTACAACCGAAAACAACTCGGCCTCCGCTTTGGTTTGGTCACCTATAGTCCTTCAGTCTTGTTTTCCTTCAAAATCCTTTCGGTTATGTTCTCTCCATTTTTGGTGAATTTTTTGCTCAGCTTTTTGACGCATTCGTTGATTTCATATTTATTTTGATCACAACTTATCTAATTGTCTGCACCGCGATTTTTACTTCCCCATTTCCCACTGAATATCCCCGCTTACCTTATGCTTAAAAAATTAAAAAACCTGGATTTTTTGAAAAATTCTTTCTATATTAACTAATTTGTAAAATACATTTATACCGAACCCGGTCGCCTCAAAAGTTCAGCTCTACAAAGTTTAATTTTGTTTACTTATCCTTAGGCGTATATCACTCATTTTGGGGCCGGTCACAACACTTTTTTTTACTACGTACCTTTTACTTGTTTAGAAGCAACAATTAATTGCTAATCATTGCTCAATCTATAAAAAATTGCACACGTACTGAATATCAATTTTTGTAATATATGTGTGTTTGGTTTCACATCTGTGTATTATCGTGTTTTTGGCTTATCGAATATATTCAAGATCGATTTCTAATTAATGATAACGCCAATAATTTTTAAAATTTGAATTATCGCCGTAACAGCCGTTTCTCCATGTGCGATGGGAAGGTATTTAGTGTTGTCGCGGAATCATCATCCCAAAAATGTGGAATTTGCGATATCTCACCCAAAAATATGAACGACTTAAAAATGATAAAAAATTTACCTTGCAAAGAGAATTTATATGAATGTGGATTATCAACACTACACGCGTGGATTCGCTTCTTTGAATGCATTCTGCATATTGCCTACAGAATTCCAATTCAAAAATGGCAAGTACGCAGTTCGGATAAAGCGATTTTTAATGAAAAAAAAAAGAAATACAATACAAACTGAGACAGAAAATGTCTATATTGGTTGATATCCCTATGGCTGGATCAGGTTCAACCAATAACGGGAATACAGCTAGAAAGTTTTTCCAGCAACCTGAATTAGCTGCGCAAATAACTAATGTAAGCTATTCATTAATCTATAGATTTGGTGTTATTTTACGCTCAATGGCTTCTGGCCATGAAGTAAATACAGATGCCTTTCACCTTTATGCATACGGAACAGCAACAGTATTTGTAGATGTGTATCCTTGGTTTTACATGCCTGCATCTGTGCATAAAATTTTAATACATGGTGCAGATATAATCAAACATTTTTCCCTTCCAATTGGTATGTTTTCTGAAGAAGCTCTCGAGGCCAGAAATAAAGACCTTAGAAAATTTCGCTCACATAACTGCCGAAAAAATTCTCGCAAAAATACCATGGAGGACTTGGCGCATTCCCTTTTTGTTTCTTCTGATCCTTTCATTACAATGCTATCAAAAGGTTCAGCAAAGTCTACTAGAAACAACGAACTTTTAAATCATGATGTAATAAGTCTTCTTTTGATAAGCAATGAGCATGTAATGTCAGATGATAGTAGTTCAGATACTGAATAAGTTCAATAAATTAAAAATAAAAAAATTAAAATTTGTAGCTTAAAAAAAAAATTTTTTTTTTTATTTGTTTATATTAATAGTGCTTTTATCTGTAAAAAAAAATTAACCAGACAAAAATCGGATCATTTTTCAAGGAGTTATTAATAAATCCGAGCTAATCTGGCCTTTTTTCCCACTGTGCGTCCGTCCGTCTGAATGAACACCTAGATCTCAGAGATGGTAAGAGATAGAGGTTTGACATGTATGGGACAAATGCTTCTTTTATCTGCAGGCAAATCAAGTTTATTTCAAATTTGGGCCACGCCCCCTCCAGCCCCCGCAATTCGGAAAAAACTTTATATCTCCTACAGTTTTCAGGATAGACGATTCGTACCTTTTAGAGATAGTTAGTAATTAGCAAAACAAATAAATTTTCTGAAGAAAGGATAAGGATCGGATGAGCGGTTCTCAAGTTATGAGCAAAAATGTGAAAAATAGCCGAGTTTAAAAAGTGTTGCATACTTTTCAGATGTTTACCCTAAGGAACGCAGGAACACTGTTAAACATGTTTTTTCATGAGTAACGGGTATATCGAAGTCGGTTAGAGCCGACTTTAACTTGCGCTCTCGTTTTTATTGGCGTCGCTTCTTCTCTGTCTCAGTGCTGCTGCATATATAAAGTTTGTTTGCTCCACGTCCTCTCTCTTATTTACGGTTTGCTCCGCTCTCTCCTGGATCCGCAAGCTTTCCAGTGCCATTCTGATCTTCCATCTTCCACATCCAGTATTAGTATTTTTACAATTTCGAAGTCAGCTGTGTGACCTGCTGTGGTAATGTGTTGAGCTAAGGCTGTTGTCATTTTTCCCTTTTGAACATCTCTTCTATGTTCTCCTATTCGCGTGCCCAGAAAGCGTTTAGTTGTGCCTATGTAGATTCCGTTGCATTTTTCCCGTCTTTGCCCTCACATTTTATTTCGTATACAACTCCGCTCTTGTCTTCTCTTTTAATTCGGTCCTTGGTATTTGTTAACAGTCGTCTTGTGTTGTTGTGGGCTTTGTAAGCGAAGATCAGCTGTTGTGTCTTTTGTTGTGGCAATATTTCTGCTAATGATTTAGCATTTGTTAGGTTTTGAATGTATGGCACGCTTATATTTTTCTTTGGTCCTTCTTGGTTCTCCTTGGTGTTTTTATACCCTTGGAGAGGGTATATTGAAATTGTTCGGATGTTTGTAACGCACAGAAGGAAGCATCTCCGACCACATAAAGTATATATATTCAGTTTTAAAGCTATCTTAACCAAACTTTGCACGAAGTCTTTTGGTACAAATACGCTGCACATTTGTCGGAACCGGCCGGATCGGATGACTATAGCATATAGCTGCCATAGGAACGATCGGTCGAAAAACTAGTTTTAGTGAGAAAAACTTTTTTGTTTTCAATGCTATCGCTCTCCACGCTCGTATTTATAAGTTTTTAATGATTTCACATAATTTCACCAAGGCTTGTCGAAATCGGACAACTATATATTATAGCTCCCATACAAAAGATAGGTCTGAAAAAAGTCTTAGTGAGAAAAACTTTTTTGTTTTCAATGTGATCGCTCCCAACGCTCGTATTTATAAGTTTTTAATGATTTTACATAATTTCAACAAGATTTGTCGTAATCGGACCACTATATAGTATAGCTGCTATACAAACTGTCAGGCATATATCAAGCTCCAAGGGTATATAAACTTCGGTCGAGCCGAAGTTAGCTTTCCTCTATTTTTATTATTAAATAAGTTGTCTGTTGTCTCCTTAATTAGTCTGTTTATGAGGTGTTCGGGGTAACTGTTTTTCAGCAGAATTTTCTTTATTTTGATATAGTTGTCCAATCTAAAATGTTCTTCGCTTATTGAGTACACTGTTCTGATAAGGTTCTTAGCGGTATTGATTTTCTGCTTGGGCGGGTGGTTCAAATTGTAGTTTATAAGCCTGCCTGATGTCATTGGTTTAGTGTACCAGTTGAATGTCAGTTTTTCATTTTCCCTTGTAATCTCAGTGTCTAGATAGGCTATTTTGTTCTTCTCCTCTATTTCTACTGTAAATTGAATACGTCTGTGTTGTTTGTTGAGTACTTCTAAAATTTTCTCGGTATCCTTTGACTTAACAATGCACAATATGTCATCTACATACTTTGAAAGGTGTTTTATCTGTATGTTCATTGAGTTCAGTTTCACAATTGTATCGTCCAGTATTTTGTCCAGAATGATATTTGCTATTGTTGGGGACAGTGGATTCTCCATTGGCATTCCAAATATTTTGTTATAAACTGTGTCATTATACGTGAAATAGTTATTATCTATCAAGCAGAATTCTAGCAATTCCTTGAATCATCGTTTGGGAATTTCTGTGTGTGGTGCTACTTCAGTCCACCTCTCCATAATGTTGCTTATCGCTAGTGATGTCGGAATGTTGGTGAACAATGATACTACATCGAATGAGACTAGTATTTCGTCCTTTTCAATGTGCAGGTCTTGAAGTCTGTGCTTTAATTGGATTGAATTTAGTATAGCTCCCATACAAAAGATAGGTCTGAAAAGAAGTCTTAGAAAAACTTTTTTGTTTTTAATGCTATGGCTCCGAACGCTCGTAGTTGAAAGTTTTCAATGATTTTACATAACACCAAGATTTGTCGAAATCGGACAATTATATAGTATAGCTCCTACACAAAAGATAGGCCTGAAAAGAATCTTTCATATCTCAAGCTTCGGTCGAGCCGAAGGGACTCCTTATATTTCTATGATTTCCGATAAAATCCGCATAGTCCCAAAAATGACTTAAATTGTTTCTTGGTTTTCGGAATTGGGAACTATGTAACTGCTTTTATTTTACATGGGTTGGGCTTGATACCAGTGGGCGAGATTATGTGGCCCAAAAATTCAGTTTCCCTTTTTAAATATTCGCACTTATTCATCTGTAGTTTTAAATTTGCTTGTCTTAGTTTTTCAAAAGCTGTTGTCAGTGATAGTATATTCTCTTAAAGGAATGTAGAAAATATAACTATATCGTCAAGATATATTTACTATACAATGAGTCCCCATCAAGTCCTTAAGAATTTCGTTCTTGCAACGCTGAAAAGTTGCTGGCGCGTTTTTTAACCCAAATGGCATACGGGTATACTCGTATGCCCATTTTGTGTGGAAAATGTGGTTTTTTGAATCGAATCATCATACATCTCTATTTGAAGAAATCCCTTTCCTAGTTCAAGTGTGATAAAATACTGCCATTTTCCCAATTTGTCCCATATTTCAACAATATTGGGAATTGGAAATTTGCCGTCAATATTTTTACTGTTAAGGTGCCGATAGTCTTGAACTACTCGAAATTGTTTTTGGCCTGTTTGTTTCTTAGAAACAAAGCATATGGAGAAGATGATTTCCTAATAATTCCTTTGTCTATCATTTCCTCTATTTGTTTGTTGACTTCTTCCCTATGGACATATGGGTATCTATACGGTTCCTGATAGACTGGATCTTCATCTTTTGTTTTAATTTTTATTTGATAATGGGCGTGAATGTCGAACTGTCACCCTCCCGAAACTGTATATCCTTAAATTTTTTTTTTTAAATAAACTTGATCTGCCTGCAAGTATAAGAAGCATTTGTTCCATACATGTCAAACCTCTATCTCTTACCATCTGTGAAATCTGTTTGTTCATACGGACGGACGGACAGACGGACGGATTGACAGACGGACATGGCTATATCGGCTCGGCTGTTGATGCTGATCAAGAATATATATACTTTATATGGTCGGAAATGATTCCTTCTCCCTGTTACCTACTCTTGCACAAACTTAATATACTCTATTTACCTTTGGTACAGAATATAAAAATACAAAACAGAAATACAAAATACAAAATTTACAGAACGAAAAAATATTTTTGGCGAAGTTATGTTTAAAAATCAATACTATGATCACAACCCCCCACTTCCCCTACATATTCCTCAACGAAATCTATGATAGCTTCGGCGAACTTCAGCAAATCTCATCCTAACCAAATGTCGTAGTAATTGTTGTAAATATCGCACGTAAATAACGGTATTTCCCCTGATTCACCTGTTATGGGGTTCGCTGTTATGGGGTTCGCGTCTTGGCCACCAATTTGCAGTTGAATTGTTGAGTTTGTTACTGTTGGTTTTCCTAGCCTCGTGTTGGAAAACTTTCAGAAGTGTCCCCAATTCGTTGTTGTCCCGAATCTGACTCACGTTGTCTTTTTTGTGGCCCTTCCGCATTAGGTCTATAATTCGCAGAGTAATTTTGCTGCTGCTGCTGAGAGCTATTCTGTTGATAATTATAGTTTGACTGAAGTCTATTATTGTCATATGTCTGATTTCTATGTTGCCTATTTTGAGATTGGCTATAATGTTGACGGTGAGATTGTTGGCAAGATTCTTGAACTTGATTTTGATTGGGTCATTTCTTGGTGGTTATTAAAGTTATGATGTGGTCTGAATGATGGCTGAGAGTAATATTGAGTATAAGTTGTGGAATCGGGGTACTGTTTCTTTTGAAAATTTTGATTTTGATTTGTTCTCGGATTTTTATTGAGGGTATTTCCATCAAAAGGAGGAATTTGTCGAATTTGTGTTAAGCATTGCGATAATGCTTGATCCGACAGGACTACTTCAGCCATCTTGTTTTTGTAATTCGCAGTTCCAACTTTTTCCCAATTTAAAGCGGGGGGACTTTTGTTGTGTTTGCGAATTTAATTAGTCGTACCGTGGCTTAGGCTTTTAAACGTTTCGTATGCAGTAATTTCGTTTTGAAAAATTCACTAGTTACTTTTTGCCACTTATTGCAACGACTTAGAATATTTTTCCTGATTTTCGTTCAGGCTTAAGAGCTACTGAATGTCTTTTAAGAAGGATAATTTCAGCTTTCTTCTGCTTCAATCAGCATCAATTTAAATAAGGATCCTCCCGACTGCGCCAATTAGATTTTGGAGTCTTTCTTTATTCATGTGTGTGCTTTAACGACCTTTATGATAATCAAACCATTAATATTAAGCTGGCTCAAGGTCTCGTTATGCGTGCGCATAACTCTTAAAAGAAGGAACACAACACAGCATAGGTGATGCTAGTTGGTCGTACAGCTGTTTCAATGGTACCTCTACCATATCATCAGCGACCTCCGCTTGCTTGTACTGGCCCCAACATCACCCACTCCATGCCAGAGCTGCCATAATCGTTTTGGGAATTTGATTATTACTTGAAAATATGAAAATATATTTAACTGAAAGGCGAAGTACTTGTGCTCAATATTGACTGCAGGACAACTAAGATGTGACTTTTTGCATTCACATGAAAATGAACCTGCAAAATGATATTTCGACACATTCTTATCTCACATGAAAAGAAGAAAAGATCTTAATACGAAAATTTTTACACATCATTTAATCAAAAATCGTATTTTTTGAGTTATCCCAGTCTTAAAGTTATCCCAGGCTGTTTGCTGAAACCTAGCACTTAGAACAGGTATAATTTTAATATGTTATGTCAGCTGTAAGCGATTAAAAAGAGTGCGAAAAGAACTAGATTTTTATTGCGATACGGTCCATTGCTCGGATTTTCCAACATCTGTGAATGGTTTACCAAAAAACGGAATATTGACACCTTATACGTAGCAGAGACAATTGATATAATGGTTATATCCAGGTTATGCAAAGTTTCACCTTGGATAAACCACAATACAATCTGTACCTGCAATAAGAGTCTGCCATAAAGTCTCATTCAATTATGCAGACGCAAACGTTTTAACGCCATAAAATCTCTTCAACTTTTTTGCATATGCAAATATCAACAACAACGCCTTTACGCAGCGGGTGCCTGCACGCGTGCAGTGGGTGCCTGCTCACGAGCAGCTTGCACTCTGCTGCAGAAAGTGTAGAGAAGAGTCGAGTGTGAGTTGACCATGCGTCGTAGAAGTGTTCATTTTGTGTTAATTTGAAACAAATAAATATATATATGTATAATCGGTTCCACGTCTATTCAACACACGTCAATTCAACACAAAACAGTCTTCACAAAAAAAAAGTCAGCATACGTCTATAAGTCATTTCACCCAACACAACAATTTAACACTTCGTCAAATCAATTAAATTCAATTAAATTGAATAATAAATTAATTATTTTGTTTTGTGTTGAATTGACGTGTTGAAATTGTTTTGTGTTCAATTAAAGTGTGTTGAATCGTGTTGTTGGGTGAAATGACTGTGTGTTTTATAGACGTGTCACCGATATTTTAAAAATGAAGACAAACTGTATGTGCAAATTAAAGGACTGCCAGTGGGTTCCCCCGCATCACCGATAACACTGTGACACATTTTTGAACTCAAAAAAGTTGATACGTTCCGGACCAAAAAATTCTGAAAGGGTGTGATGGTGGTATAAAAACCCTGCCTGGGTTTGGTTTGATTAGCTGCCGTTTTCTTTTTATTGCCCTTTGAACATTTCAGCTTCAGAGTAAGATTAACGATACCATATCTCGTAAACTATTTTGAATTTAGATTTTATGTCCTTAGCAAAGTTGTTGCTCTTGGCTTGGCCTACAAAACATTTCTTTGTAGCAAATCAAAAAAATTACATCTTCATACTTAAAATTACAAATGATGTTCAAAAAAACCATGTTTTCACAACTTTTTTCTAGTTTTTTTACTTTTTCCTGAAAACCGTTACAAATTTGGACAAGTAATGTAGGCAAAAGTTGTTGCTTAGAGCAAAATAAACAAACCGTTAGTACAAACAAACTTCTTAAAAGTACTCTTTCGTATAGTTAAAAGCCCAAAAGCATTAAAAACTGTCATGAAAATTCGAAAAAACCGAATATTATCGGTAAAACAGTAAATAACTTAAATTTCTTTAGTTACATTTTTTAAGTTAAATTTTTTAATAGCTTTATTAATTTAATACAAAACAATCAAAATTTTTGATTGTGTCAGCCAATTTCTACTAAAAACTGTAATTATTTGAGTTTTTGCTGAAATTAAACATTCTTTAGGGGCCTTAACTATATGAAGGACCAATCGAATGAAGTTGGTATGTTCCAACCGATTGATTATTTTAATATAAGCTTCTTTTTCGTCTTTCATAGCTTAGTCAAATTCGTTATAGATTTCAAGAAAAACTTCAAAAACAGTCCAAAATGAATAAAAAACATGATGAATTTAAGACATTTTTGAAATTTTGAGTTTAAAGAAGTAACTATTCTGACTTGTTACTTAGAAATGTTTTGTAAACCAAGTCAAAAGCAACAACTTTCTTTAAGACGTCAAAGCAAAATTCCAAATAGTTTACGAGATATGGAGTTACAAGTCCCAATCATATGCTTAAAAGTTCAAAGGTCAATAAAAGGAAAATGGCAGCTAATCAGACCAAACCCAGGCAGGGTTTTTATTCTACCATCACATCCTTTCAGAATTTTTTGGTCTCGACCGTATCAACTTTTTAGTGTTGCACAGTGTAATAGCAGACATAGTTATGGAGACAATTTTGGACAGAGTACCTGACACTAGATTATTAAGCAAATATGTTGACGACCTATTTGTCATAGTAAAGGAGGACCAAATAGAAAATACCCTGACAATATTAAACTCATATCATAAGGGCACACTCAGAAAATTATTTTTCTATATTTAAGAAAATCACCCTAGAATCGAAATCGCCCGAAAACTTAGAAAAAATTTCTATATTTATGAAAAAATTTTCTGCATTTTAGAAAAGTGGCCCTACGAATAAATTTTTTAGAAAAAACTTTCTAAAATTTCAAAAACTATATTTTTTTTTCTAAATTTTATGGTGAATTTTCTTTATTGCGTTTTCTAATTTTTTGGGTAGTTTCACCTTTGATTTTAGAAAATATTTGTTAAATATTTAGCGTACTTTGCCCTAAAGTTAGGAAAATAAACCGCAATTTTAAGAAAGTTTTTCTAAATCCTTCGACCTTTCTAAAAATGTTTTCAAAATTCGGTTTTAACGACGAAGCCGTCTATGTGATGACATTTGTTTACGCACACTAATGTCTATCGCAATGCCTGAAGAATGCAGATGTATTGAGCAAGTTTTTGTTTCGTCTTGTAGTAATCGATTAAAGAATTGTATAAAATAAAAGCAATCTAAAAACCCCTCAAGTAAAAAAAACATTAAAAAAATAACCATTTAATAAAAAAAACTATGCTCCTACGGGGATTGGATCCCAATCCATGACATTTTCTAAGCTAATGTCTTATCCACTCCACCACGACTCTTGCTTCTTATTGAGTGGTGAATGTGAGTACTTAAGCTCCAAATACGCCACACAAATTCTTAGGAATGACTTAAACGCAAGGTTCTGCTAAATAAAAAAAACATTATTAACAAACATTAAAAAAATATATATTAAATGAGAAGAAAAAGTATGCTCCTACTGAGACTTGAGCCCAGGCCTCCACGTTTGCTAACCGAAAGTAATGTTAACTAGACCATCTGTGTACATTATTAACTATAGTTATGTCGCTACGTCTTGCCCAAGGTTAATAGTCGAGTGGGCTAAGGCGTCGTCCGAGTGTTCAGTATTTGAGAGAGGCCCCGAGTTCATGTCCCAGTAAAGTAAGTAAAGAAAATGGATAATGCATTTAAAAATTATTTATAGCTTAGAAAAAAGTGGCCCAACCCAAGGGTTCGCGGCGGGGTGGATCCAAACAACAACCACACACGGGGTGGACTGTAGTCTGTCCTACCCTGCCTCCCCCTAAAATTTTTTTTTTTAGTCTTTTACTGTCAGCTGCTGCCTTCTCATGCCAGCGCTGCCATAACCGGTTGGGAATTTAAAATTGACTTAACAGCTAAAATTGTCTAAGTTTTTTTTAGAAAAATTGCCCTAAAATCTAGAACATAATTTTTTATTTTTTAGAAAAGCGTTTTCTTAAAAATAGGGCGAGTCAACTCTGGAAGTTTTTTAAAGGCGATTTTCTAAAAATTAGGGTGAAAATGACACTTTTTAGGGTGAATTGTTTTTTGAGTGCATTAAGTTTACCCTTGAGTTGGATAAAGATAGCCAAATCCGACTGCTACTACAAAGACAACATCATAATAGCGCACACACCAATATACACAACAATAATGTTTTTTAGCAACACGAAGAGCAAAATGGGAAAACTGGACCAAAATAATATAATTTACAAAATACCTTGCGCTGGTGACGGAACAAATGTATGCGAGAAATTAAACATTGGAACGACTAAAAGAAAACCAAAAACTAGAATATCCGGTCACACAAAAGAAGGAATGAGAAACAATCCAACAAACAGCACTTGCGGCGGCCCATTGTACTGAGAGCGGACACTCTCCTGACCTAACAGCTGTAAGCATCCTACAACAAAAACAACATTACAATAAACGGTTTACCTTGGAAATGCTCCACATCATATCCACACCAATACATAGAAGGATGAATTCCAAACAAGACACAGAGAACTGCGCGCATTTATACAGACATTTACTTGACCAAAACAAAAAAATTAAATTAGTTATCAACTCCACAGCTGACTTAGCGGACGCTATGGTTTTTTTTACCTACACTTACAAGATTTTGTCTAAAATTAAGTAATATAAATTGTTGTTTTTTGTGTTATACTGTTTACAGCCCTTAAGACGAATCCCGAACGGGTTTGAAATGTATTGGAAAATCAAAAACTCGTGTTGGTTTTTAATAAACACGTAAAACACATCGACCTCGAGCCAGCTAAAAACTACCGAAACTACTGCTCAATAGAGCAGTTGGATGTCATGGCTTTTAGAACGTTTTGTACACTGTATTTTGAAGCCAGTTGAGGGATGAGTCCGTCATTGATGTAGGCTCCTTCTAAACTTTTTGTTAGTTAGTCAATCTCTTTTGTGTATTGATTGGCATTTTTTTTTGCTGGAGATTGATTTATTTTGCTGAAATAACTTCAACTGTTTCTCTTTTAACAGAATTTCTTAAGTTGATAATAAATCGACTTATAGTAAATTCTGTAACAATTAAATTTCTTGCACGTCCTTTTAATTTCGTTTGGTTCAAATAAACTGCAGTTGAAAATGTTCTCAAGAATTAGGTGGATCGAATGAGCTACTGCTTAGTCAGCCGTGGTGGTCATTTAACCGAAATTGTTTTTCGTAAATAAATGTCAAGAACCAACCTTTTCAATGAATGTTAAACCTTTAAAAAAATATCAAGCCGTTCTTTGTTTATACCACCCTGTATTTGAATGGGGTTTTCCTGTATGGGAGTTGGTGGCTGAAAGCCAACAGGTACGTCTACGGATTTGGGTAAAAATAAGATTAATTTTTGGAGCTCAGAAATCTTTATGAGTCTCTCACGAAGTGCATCTAATATTGTTCGTATTTGTAATAAGTGTTAGCCGGTTAGTTTTACAAACTTATCATGCAATATTTTAACTACTGCATTATAGTTTGTAAGTAGCGTTTCTGTATGCCGCAATACTGCTTGACTTTGTATTGGCGCACTTTTATTGGTACAGTTTTATGCTCTAGCGAACTCGTTCCTATTTTTGGTTACCTTGTCTGCTGTTTTTGACCAAGTCTAGACTCATTTGTCATATTTGTTCTTCTTTCATAGGGTTTTGTAAAGGTTTTTATACCCTGTTCCCATTAAAAATGGGAAAAAGGAGATCATGAAGTTGTGCAAATGTATGTAACAGGGAGAAGGAAGTATTTCCGACCCTATAAAGTATATATACTCTTGATCAGCATCAACGGCCGAGTTGATTTAGCAATGTCCGTATGTCCGTCTGTCTTTCTGTCCGTCTGCCTGTCTGTCCGTCTGTCTGTCTGTATGAACGCGTCGATCTGAGAGACTGTAATTGATGGAGCCACAAATTTTTGCATGCATGTAGGTGTATACTGTACCCACATCGAGTTTGTTTAAGATTTCGAAAATTCCTCCTCCTCCATCTTAAAACAGCGAAAATCTGTCTTTTTCTCTGTATAAACGCGTGAATCTCACCGACTATAAGAGGTAGAGCCACAAATTTTTGCATGTATGTAGGTGTACCCGTACCCAGATCAAGTTTGCTCCTGGTTTGGCAAATTCCTCCTCCATCTTCTTCTAACCGCGAGAAACTGTCAGAACTACAATTTTTAATTTTGAACCTAGTGCCACAATGAGATCCGAGCAAAAATATCGAAGATATGCAAGTGCGCCTGCCCATTTATTGAAATAAATTTTAAAATAAATGGAATTCAAGGCTATAGGAACCACATTACTTGGGACAGGGTATTTTGCTGTCGGGGCAATCGACCGCAACACTCTTACTTGTTTTTTTTTTTTAATTTGTTAATGTTTTGTGGATGGTTATACATGGTTCAGTTTACAGATTAATTTTACGCTGCACCATACATGTTATTATTAATGATTGGGTGAGTTTGAAAGAGTGTTTTGCAAGTGATCTTATTTAACGTATCCAGCTCCAAAGCTTTTAGGGGTACTAAACAAAATTTCGAATTACCTATATAAATTGACCGCCTTGTTGCGAAGCCGGTCTTCTCGTTTGGTCTTCTATAAATTTCAGATTTTTTCACTCGGTGGCGCAAACGGCCGCTTATGCCTCTCGCTCTAATTTTTTTTCTGATTCATCTTTATTTGTCCATTCGGTGGTGCAGTTGGCGGCCTATAAGCTCACTGCACGATTTCCCAAAGCCTAGCAGCGGCTCTGCGGATAATAATTTTGTATGATTTTATTGTTTATTGCGGTTTTCCTGCAGTTTGTTAAATGTTCTTTGAATGTTCCGTTGATACGCATGTTCTCATAAACATGACACTTTTGGTTTTTAACATTGGTCAATTTCCACGGATAACACAGTTACATATACTAGCTCATTACTTCTCGCGGTCGCCATATGTATAGTAATTTTTAGGCAGCCATACGATTGTTTATATCTTTTATTTAAAAGATAAAAACATAATTGATGACAGAGCCACAGCGGTCCCTGCTTCTGATCGCTCGTTGTTTAAAACTGAATTAAAAAAGACTTTTATATGTTTTGTGTTATATGGCGGACGCATGCAGTGGTATGTGTGTGTGCATGAGTTTGGCTTAGCTATTGTACATAAGAGCAAAGCTGCTGAATACGCAACTTAAGCCTGTGACCAAAGTAGTCTTTTCAAGCATGCATGCAACTTAGTGTTACATAGTCGTTGTTGGACCCCATGAGAATAATATTTTTAAGCTCACAGTTTAAGAACGCTTGCACTAAAATCAAACATTTTTCCAAATATAACCATTTTCCGACCGATGGTCTAATGGCAGTTTTAAGATAAAGTCATCCCATCAGGTCGGTTTCGACAAATTAGCAGCGGGCATTAAAAAGAAGGCTCTGTGCCAAGTTTCAACTGGATAGTTTTAAAACTGAGACACTAGATTGATTTCTGGGCAATATTATAATACCCTTTGCAAGGGTATAAAAAATATACAGTCCTGTTCCCGTTTTTGAATCCGATTGATCGAAATTGTTAAGTGTTTTGATTTCTAAGAAACTATTAAAGAACTCGCCCAAATATTTTTGCCATCAAGAAGATCAAATGATGGTAATTGGGATATTTAAGTTAAGATCCGAATAACACTGTCGGTTCTTGGAAGCGAGAACATTTAACAATTCCGATTCCGAATAATTTGATCGAGATCGCAAACGGGAACGGGCCTAATACTCTTATTGTTTTAAGCAAATTTTTGGGATAATGCGCATATTTTTTAGCGTTCTTATCCAAACAATAGTTATTATACCCTTGCAAAGGGTATTATAATTTTGCCCAGAAGTTTGCAACGCATAGAAATATTCATTTCCGACCCCATAAACTATATATATTCTTGATCAGGGCGACGAGCTGAGTCGATTGAGCTTTGTCCGTCCGTCTGTCTGTCCGTCTGTCTGTCTGTTTCTACGCAAACTAGTCTCTCAGTTTTAAAGCTATCGGGCTGAAACTTTGCACAGAGTCTTCTTTTTACTGCACACTGATAATATGTCGGAACCGACTGGATCGGATGACTATATCTTATAGCTGCCATAGGAACTATCAGTCGAAAAGTGGGTTTTTGTAAGAAAACTTTTTTGCTTTTAATGTAAACGCCTTCCGCTTCGACAATTATTAGTTTTATACGCTTTTACACTGATTTGGAAGTTTTTGTCAAAATCGGACGACCATATCTTATAGCTGCCATAGGAACTATCAGTCGAAAAGTGGGTTTTTGTGAGAAAACTTTTTTGTTTTTAATGTAAACGCCTTCCGCTTCGACAATTATTACTTTTATACGCTTTTACACAGATTTGGAAGTTTTTGTCAAAATCGGATGACTATATCTTATAGCTGCCATAGAAACTATCGGTCGAAAAGTGGGTTTTTGTGAGAAAACTTTTTTGTTTTTAATGTAAACGCCTTCCGCTTCGACAATTATTAGTTTTATACGCTTTTACACAGATTTGGAAGTTTTTGTCAAAATCGGATGACTATATCTTATAGCTGCCATAGACACTATCGGTCGAAAAGTGGGTTTTTTGTGAGAAAACTTTTTTGTTTTTAATGTAAACGCCTTCCGCTTCGACAATTATTAGTTTTATACGCTTTTACACAGATTTGGAAGTTTTTGTCAAAATCGGATGACTATATCCTATAGCTGCCATAGAAACTATCGGTCGAAAAGTGGCTTTTATCAGAAAAATGGTTTGTTTTAATGCTGACGTTCGTAAACTCTGTTGTATTAAAACATTTGCAAGGGTATTAAAATTTCGGCAAAGACGACGTTAGCTTGGCCTTCTCGTTTATATTCATCTCATCTGATCATATGCTGCTCATCTTTTGAAACCATGTTTGAAGGCTAAATAAATATAGGATCAGAAAAGGTATTTAGCCTTCGACAGATCCAGTTATGGCGCTGCTCTATTTTACTTTCTCGTGTGAGTATATTTTGTGGTAGGAAGTCATTAAGAAAGAAAATTAGTTTAAGCCATTTGTTAATGTCATTCAGCTTAGATTAGTCTGCAACCACCAATCGCACAACATTTATCGCTAGTCGCAATTATCTGCTGTTCCCGTTATTTGCCACATTGTGTTGTCATACTTACAATGTGATTACTGAGCTCAGAGCTTCCAAATATTCGTGTAACTGGACTTGGCTTACTGGGCAGAGTGCGAAAATAAAGAATTTTCGAATAGGCATCAATTTGCATGTGATAGTCAGTGCGTGTTAAGGTCTTTACAAAAAACGCATACTGAGTATATGGTCGCAGACCAGAGATGACATGTCGACGATTTTTGCTAGCGGAGACATCCAAAAGCCAGCTGTTAAAGGGAAAGATAATTAATATAATGAGAGTTGAATTTAATGCAAATGCGAATACAAGTATTCCATATTCCACACTCACTCATCATGCCCACAACCGTGACGCCCATCGTACATGGTCACATTCCGTTCCGCGGCCTCCATATAATAATACGAGTAACCTATCAAAGTTTCCATGCCCTCCCAACTCATAAAATCCACCGCAATGCGTGCCGCGGTGGAATTCAAGTCCTCTACCAATGCAGTTAGAGTACGCACTGCGTTGCCACAAATCACGCGCTCGCCGTTGGAATTGGGCGACACATCTGCAATGGATATCTGCTGTATGCTTTTCAAGGCAGCCTCTAGCCTCAAAATTTTCTCATAGCAGAGGCGGGGATTAAGATGGAAGAAAATGGAGCCAAGCTGAATGGCCACCTGGCGATTGGGTGGCCAAATGTGCTCCAAATGATGATTGTCTACCACGAAGAGGGCGTACCTAGGTCAAAAGGACGTTTATAAATGTCAAATGTATATTTTACAATTATTAGACGGACTTACTTATTCTCAATGAGCTGATCCCCTCGTATAGTGTCCAAATTCTTGAGAAAAGTCAACGACACAAGCTGCGCCGAATGAAGAACCTTCAAGAAACCAGTAATCTCCTTGACATTAATCAAAGCCGCCTCCAAGTCCGAAACAATTTTCTCTGCGAACAAGAGAAAGGATGTTGTGCTTAAGATAAAACGAGAAGGCCAAGCTAACTTCGTCTTCGCCGAAGTTTTTATACCCTTGCAAATGTTTTAATACATCATAGTTTACGAACGTTAGCATTAAAACAAACAATTTTTCTAAATAAAATCCACCTTTCGACCGATAGTTTCTATGGCAGCTATAAGATATAGTCATCCGATTTTGACCAAAACTTCCAAATCTGTGTAAAAGCGTGTAAAACTAATAATTACTGAAGCGGGAGGCGTTTACATTAAAAATAAAAAGTTTTTCTCACAAACACCCACTTTTCCACCGATAGTTCCTATGGCAGCTATAAGATATAGTCATCCGATTTTGACCAAAACTTCCAAATCTGTGTAAAAGCGTGAAAACAATAATTACTGAAGCGGAAGGCGTTTACATTAAAAAAAAAAAGTTTCTTACAAAAACACCCACTTTTCCACCGATAGTCCTATGGCAGCATAAGATATAGTCATCCGATCCGGTCGGTTCCGACAATTATCAGTGTGCAGTAAAAAGAAGACTCTGTGCAAAGTTTCAGCCCGATAGCTTTAAAACTGAGAGACTAGTTTGCGTAGAAACAGACAGACAGACAGACAGACAGACGGACAGACGGACAGACAGACGGACGGACAAAGCTCAATCGACTCATCTCGTCGCCCTGATCAAGAATATATATAGTTTATGGGGTCGGAAATGAATATTTCTATGCGTTGCAAACTTCTGGGCAAAATTATAATACCCTTTGCAAGGGAATAAAAATACGCAAAAATAAAGACACTCTGTTTTCATAAAAAAACGGCATTGGCGCAAAAAACGGCATGGCGATTGGAAAAAAAGGTTTGGCGCATTATGCAATTTTTAAAGTTTTATGGTGGTGGGCGATTTGAGCGCACGTATTGGAGATGAACAAGCTATCGTGGAAAGTGAGGAATCAGGCAGTTCTTTTTATTTTATTCATAAATTAATCATTTTCATCTAGAAAACGTAAAACTAAATGTTTACAATTTTCTGTTACTTTTCAGTAATAACTTATTTAGTAGTGTATGTAGTGTTTCATTTCACTGTTCGACACATGACCCAAGATATCTAGTAGGTCCGCACTTCTCCATGAAATTCCATGAATTTTAAAAGCTATTCATGTCTAAAACAGAACCAAAAGCAGGAATGCTAGACTATCATGTGTCATGTGTCGAACAGTGTGAAGGCAGCCTTATATTAATTTTATAGTGCGTGTACCTTAATAGGATATGTATTTGTGTGTTAGTAAATTTTTAGGGATACTGTATACCTTCAGGTGTCATTTTTTAAGGGTATTCAACAAATTAAATTACACAAAAACTATATTATCCAACGTTTTTATACACTTGAAAAGTGTATTATAATTTTGCCCAGAAGTTTGCAACACATAGAAAAAATCATCTCCGACCACATAAAGTATATATATTCTTGATCAGCATGACGAGCTGAGTCGATTAAGCTTTGTCCGTCCGTCTGTCTGTCCGTCCGTCTGTCTGTTTCTACGCGAACTAGTCCCTCAGTTTTGAAGCTAGCGAGCTGAAATTTTGCACAGGGTCTTGTTTTGTCTGCACGCTGCTAATAAGTCAGAACCGACCGGATCGGATGACTACTTCTTGTAGCTGTCATACAAATGATCGGTCAAAAAATGGGTTTTAATAAGAAAAACTGTTTTTTTCTCAATATTACCGCTCTCAATCACGGTCATGGGTAATATTAAACGTTTTTAAGCTGATCTGCGAAGTTTGTTCGAAGTCGCTAACCGTTGAGACAAGCGTTTTCAAGTGTATCAAAACTTTGGCATAGACGAAGTTAGCTTTGCCTTTCTCGTTTTTCTTTCGATAGGTAATCGGTTAAATTAAAGTTTGAAATTTTTGTTGTTCTTGTTTATGTTGTTCTTGGTTGTTGTAGTTTTCCTGTTTTTTAGAACGGATTGTCTGAAAGTGGAAATGGTAACGAGGTTTTGTAAGAAATCATGTAATTCTAGTGTGAACTAGGATATTTTGGATCGGTCTATAAATAGCAGAGTTATGGGGATTCAAAGTCAAATTTTGGAAAATCGACTTTTTTTTGCCACCCTTTTGGTCCTAGCTCCGTTAATTTTTGATCGATCAAAAATATCCAAATTCACAGCAGAATGGTGGGTATTACAAGTAATTTAAAAAAAATTTAAAATCGGTCCACAGTTACTCCTTATATTGCTCATGACACTGAGAGCCCTCCACCACCAAAAATTTTCCGGGACCTAACTGGAAGCAAGAGTCACACTTATACAAGCCTTATTTTAGGTGGCGATGCCAACGCACACCACACACAATGGGGCAGCTCAGACATAAATGAGCCCGGTGAATCACTGTACAACTACCTATTACAGACAGATTTGCATATTGCCAATAAAGGGAATGACCCCACCTTTGTTATCAAAAATAGAAGAGAGGTTTTAGATATAACCCTCATCTCCGAAGACCTCTGTGACCAAGTGATATCATGGAAGGGGCTCCCAGAGCACTCCTTCTCTGATCATCGATACATAGAGGTCGTACTAACAAATAAGTGTCCCTCACCCAAAAGGATACAGAACCCAAAAAAGATCAACTGGGAAGTGCACAACAAACTTCTCTGTAAAAAACTTGGACCGTCCCCACCATACACACCAAGTTCGGGAAAACAGATAGATGAGCTTGTCGATACGCTTACCATCGCGTATTCGAGTTCGTTCAATAGGGCCTGCCCCCCTAGAAAAATAAAATCCACATTTAAACCACCTTGGTGGTCTGCAGAGCTGGATAAGCTTCGAAAGGAATGTTGTCATACATTTAACGTAGCCAAATATAACGACCAAACAACCGCATGGGAATTATATAAACAAAAGCTAGCTACTTATAAGAAAGCTATCAGGATGGCAAAACGCTCCTCCTGGACCCATTACTGTAGTAATATTGAATCTACTTCTGATGCATCACGGCTCAGAAAGATCCTGGCTAGCTCACCAACCCCGCCAGGACTCTTACAAAAAACAGACGGAACCTGGACCGACTCGAACGAAGAATCTCTAAGTCTTCTGCTAAGCACTCACTTCCCTGAATGCTCCCTTAACTTAATACCTCAGGTTAGGCCAACCGACCTTTCTATGCAATACGACAAAACCATTGTCACGGAGACCAGAATTAAATGGGCTATCGATTCCGTCGAGCCATTTAAGTCGCCAGGTCTCGATAACATATATCATGCCCAACTTCAACAAACCATTGGGTACACAATGACCTGGCTTTACACAATCTATGTAAGCTGTCTCAAGGTCAACTACATCCCCACTAGGTGGAGAGAAACTAAAGTAATATTCATACCGAAAGCTGGCAAAGCTTCACATGTGAAACCAAACGATTATAGGCCAATCAGCCTATCCTCGTTTCTTCTTAAAACTCTTGAGAGACTTATAGATGCACACCTGAAGCAAACTATTAGTCCTGCTCATCTAGCACACACCCAACATGCATACAGCAAGGGTAGGTCTACTGAAACCGCCCTGCACTCCCTGGTCTCAAGGATTGAAAGATCACTTGAAGTAAGAGACTTCTCTTTAGTAGCATTTCTCGACATAGAGGGTGCCTTTATTAACGTCCAACCTAACGCCATCACCTCTGCCTTGACACATGTGGGAGCAGATGTGCCGCTGGTGGGATTCATCGAACAATTGCTAACGGTGTACTCCCAACTTGGTGGTGCAACTGCTCGCAGATGTGTAAACAGAGGCACTCCGCAAGGAGGTGTTCTCTCTCCGCTGCTGTGGGTTGTAACAGTTAACCAACTGCTGCGGCTAATGGAGGCGGAGGGACATGAAGTGGTGGCTTACGCGGATGATATTGCCATCTACAAATGTGGAATGTTTCCTCAAACGCTGTGTGACCTCATGCAGACCGCACTGACAACACTTGCTCAGTGAACAAAATCTTGTGGCTTGGGCGTAAACCCGGCTAAGACGGAATTAGTGCTTTTCACCCGAAAGTAAAAAATTCCTGATCTTATCCCGCCTAAGATCAACGGAGTAAGCCTCGTATTTGGTGACAATGCCAAATACTTGGGTGTCATTCTGGATAAGAAACTACTCTGGAATGACAACATAAACGAACGTATAAAAAATGCAACCATTGCTCTTTTTTCTTGCAAAAATACCATTGGCCTTAAATGGGGTTTTTCCCCATCCATTGTACATTGGCTTTACACAGCCGTAATACGCCCTATACTTCTCTACGGAGCTCTAGTATGGTGGCCAGCACTTGGGAAACAATCAGCCCTGAACAATCAGCAAAAAGTACAAAGAAAAGCGGAAATTTGTATTAGCGGCGCTCTCCGAACGACACCAACGGAAGCGCTCAATACTATTCTTCACCTTCTACCACTAGACCTCGTAGCTAAGCAAATGGCTACCACAACAGCCTTAAGACTACGAGAATCCGATTCCTGGAATAGGGGCAATTCGGGACACGCTACCATACCCGAAGACCAAACGGGTATACCATTAAGTACAGACTACTGTATACCACAAACGACGTTCGACAAATTTTACGACGTCTATATCCCAAGCCGAAACGATTGGGACAACCTGCCCCACAGCAGAGCTAACGCCATTAACATCTACGCTGATGGTTCTAAGCTAGACAAAAAAGTAGGAGGGGGAGTTTTCTCTCCCAACCTAGATTTGAACTTATCGTTCCGCCTTCCTGACCACTGTAGTGTGTACCAAGCAGAGGTGGTAGCCATCCAGGAAGCTGCCACCTACCTTAGCACACTCACGGTCAAGGAAGGAAATGTATTTAAATACTCAGATAGTCAAGCCGCCCTTAAAGCGCTTGATTCTCACACCAACAATGCTAAAACACTTACGGAATGTCGCTCATCTATCAAAGAGATCACACTACATTTTAGTGTACACCTGATATGGGTACCTGGACACCGCAACATAGAAGGTAACGAGTCTGCGGACAAACTGTCCAGAATAGAAACCACCATCGAACTCCTTTCAGAGAGGAGCACGATAGGAATGCCTATGGCGACATATAAACTTCATAAAAAAGCAGAAACACTTTGTCTCGCTACGGCCCGGTGGAAAAACCTTTCTTCCTGTGCAGTAGCGAGGCTTACGTGGCCAACATTCGACCAAAAACGTACCAACACACTTTTAAGTCACAGAAGGAACCACATATCACTTTTGGTGGGGACTCGCGGGTCACTGTTTTATTGGCAGACACGCAGCACGCCTAGGCGTCAATTACCATGACTTTTGCAGAAGTTGCGGACACGAAGAAGAGGAGGAATCGGTACAACACCTTTTGTGCCATTGCCCCGCCTTGAGTGGAAGGAGACTCAGGACACTTGGTCAACCTCTGCTACTCAATCTCTCGGAGACATGTGGGCTAGAGATCCCAGCTCTACTCAAATTTATTCTGTCCACACAATGGTTCAGTAACGAGGACCCACCTCAGTAATAACGAGAAGGCCAAGCTAACTTCGTCTTTGCCGAAGTTTAAATACCCTTGCAAATGTTTTAATACCACAGAGTTTACGAACGTCAGCATTAAAACAAACCATTTTTCTGATAAAACCCACTTTTTGACCGATAGTTCCTATTGCAGCTATAAGATATAGTCATCCGATTTTGACAAAAACTTCCAAATCTGAGTAAAAGCGTATAAAACTAATAATTGGCGAAGCGGAAGGCGTTTACATTAAAAACAAAAAAGTTTTCTCACAAAGACCCACTTTTCGACCGATAGTTCCTATGGCAGCTATAAGATATAGTCATCCGATTTTGACAAAAACTTCCAAATCTGTGTAAAAGCGTATAAAAGTAATAATTGTCGAAGCGGAAGGCGTTTATATTAAAAACAAAAAAGTTTACTCACAAAAACCCACTTTTCAACCGATAGTTCCTATGGCAGCTATAAGATATAGTCATCCGATTTTGACAAAAACTTCCAAATCTGAGTAAAAGCGTATAAAACTAATAATTGTCGTAGCGGAAGGCGTTTACATTAAAAACAAAAAAGTTTTCTCACAAAAACCCACTTTTCGACCGATAGTTCCTATGGCAGCTATAAGATATAGTCATCCGATTTTGACAAAAACTTCCAAATCTGTGTAAAAGCGTATAAAAGTAATAATTGTCGAAGCGGAAGGCGTTTACATTAAAAACAAAAAAGTTTTCTCACAAAAACCCACTTTTCGACCGATAGTTCCTATGGCAGCTATAAGATATAGTCATCCGATCCGGTCGGTTCCGACATATTATCAGTGTGCAGTAAAAAGAAGACTCTGTGCAAAGTTTCAGCTCGATAGCTTTAAAACTGAGAGACTAGTTTGCGTAGAAACAGACAGACGGACAGACGGACAGACAGACAGACAGACGGACGGACAAAGCTCAATCGACTCAGCTCGTCGCCCTGATCAAGAATATATATAGTTTATAGGGTCGGAAATGAATATTTCTATGCGTTGCAAACTTCTGGGCAAAATTATAATACCCTTTGCAAGGGTATAAAAAGGATTAATAGGGAATAAATATGGCATCGCAATGGGAAATTGGAAAAAGTCGTTCCGAGATAATCGCATTTAAAGTTTCAACAAGTGTTTTCGATGATATGAAAATGATTTTTTATAGATTCAAACATGGATTTGGTACATTTGGGTGCAATCCTTCCAGGACGAAATTGATCACTCTATGTAGCTGTTCTGGGGCTATGTGTCCCAGTCGAAAGCCGAACTGAAGTTCAGGGATTCTCCTTTTGACTGCTGGGGTCTCCAGAATCCTTCGCAATAATCATTTTTCCAGCAGCTTGCCAAATGTTCGAAGGATTGTAGGAGTCCAGCTCATCTGGGGGCTTCGTAGGTTTGTGAAGCATTACTATGTTGGCTTTTTTCCATGCACTGGGAAAGTAACTGGCAGGTGCTATGCAACCTAACCTAACTATGCAACCTCACAGGTGTTAATGGTAGCTAAAAAAGCGATGCAGACGGCAGTTTCACATTTGTAAATGTAAAAAATAGGCCGGACCCCAAAACGGAAAAATGGAAAAAGCCAGGTCTCAGCATTCCCAAAGCTAATATTTGGTTTATAATTAACTAGCAAATATCCCGTCGCGCTTCGCTGCGCCTTCAACAGTATAGAACCAATGCACAGTGGGCGGAAATGCCGAGTTTTTGGCATTAACTCCAAAATTAGAGACAGAAAGTTGAAACTTCATATATGTGCTATTTATATTATTAGTTAATTTCGAATTAATTTTTTACTGTTAATTAATTTTTTATTTTATTTTATTTTTTAATTTTATTTTTATACATTATCTACTTCTAACTCAAATGCAAAATGTTCTTTAACTTCAAACTCGTTGTCATCATCTGCTGTTCCGTCTGCTACGTCAAATGGGGGTGACTCCAAAAGCGCGATAGCCTCTTTTGGAAGTTTGCGTGACTGACACAACGAATATCGACCTTGTCTGAATCTGTCAAAATATTTCGAAATTGCGCAAATATGCGCTTAAGTTGTCAGCTCTATATAAATGTTAACACAATAACACACACTTCAAAATTAGCACTTTTAGCAATACGGCGTAATCTTGCTAGATCTTCTCCACGAAACACAATTATTGAGGCTTCATGAAATATGTTCCAGCAATACATTAAATACAACACGAAACAAAAGCATCTCAAATTTAACCACTTTACACTATATTTTAAATACCTTAATGAATATTTTGCATATTTCAAAATGCAGTTATATATAATCTTGTAAGAATGACTAATAGTCAAACACTTACAAATTTTCCAACACATACAAGGCATAACTAGCCTTGCGCAAACAGCTTATTCAACGCGCTGCCAAATGGGCAAAAAAAATTTTTCTGTTATCTTTTTATTAAGCGTAGGCATTTATTTAACGGAAATAATAAAAAAATTATAAAAATATTAAAAAATAGTTTTGGACTTTATGCCAAAAATAAGGCCATTCCGCCCAATGTGCAATGCACACCTAATCCTACCAATTTTCCACCCAGTTTCCACTTACATCCCATCCGCATACCACCCACTTCCCGCCCACATCCCACCCACTTCACATCCCCTCACCACCCACTTACCACCCACATCCCACTCACTTCCCATTCACTCACCACCCACATTCCACCCACTTGCCACCCACATACCACCCACTTCACGCCCACTTCCCGCCCACTTCTCATCCACTTACCGCCCACATTGCACCCACTGGCCACCCACATCCAACCCACTTCCAAAACAACTTACCACCCACATCCCATTCACATCCCATCCACTCAGTTTTTTTTCATGCAGAATTTTCCAGCCATTTTCCTCGTGGGCGGATTATCCAAAATCGGTAAGACACGTGTCGAACTGTTTCGCGTACTATGCTTTCAAACCAAGTTTCAAGTCAATTGATTAAAAAACAAGTGAGAAAGTTGGTCAAGCCCGACTATAACATACTCTGTACCTGGAGTGGAAGCTGACTGCAATGCTCTCTCTTTCTCTCTCTCTCACTCTCTTTCTCCCTCTCTCTCTAAGATTGTGCGGTGTTAGTTGTAAGATGGTGGGAGGGGGTGGGGGAGGGTGATTTACATTTTTGCTCATAACTTGAGAACCGCTCATCCGATCTTTATCATTTCTTCGGCAAAACGATTCATATTACGAATGACTAACTATCTCTAGAAAAAACAAATCATCTATCTACAAAACTGCGGAAGATATGACGTTTTTTCCGAATTGCGTGGGCGGGAGGGGGCGTGGCAAGAATTGAAAATAAACTTGATCTGCCTGCAAGTATAAGAAGCATTTGTCCCATACATGTCCAACCTCTATCTCTTACCATTTCTGAGATCTGTTTGTTCATACGGACGGACGGACAGACAGACGGACAGACGGACATGGCTATATCGACTCGGCTGTTGATGCTGATCAAGAATATATATACTTTATAGGGTCGGAAATGATTCCTTCTCCCTGTTACATACTTTTGCACAAACTTAATATACTCTATGTACCTTCGGTACAGAGTATAAAAACATTTTTCCCATGATACAACTATATAAGGTAAGGTGCTCTCTGAGAGAGCTCTCTTTTCGGGACTCCAAATTTTCATTGTGTTGCTGTCATTTGATTGAAAAGGTTGTGTGCCCACGAATTTTTTTTGATTTGCCGACGGGATTTTATTTATAATTTGTGAAAATGTCGAGCCAATACTGTTGCGTATGTCGATGCAAAGCAGTGCCGGCCCATACCTACTAGGAATTGATGTCAGTCCTGGATTTATGCAAACGCGAGAGGAACTCTTGATGTGTGAAGCGGTGAACGCTGAATTGCAAGACGCCTGTGGTCTGGAGTAGAGGCGGCCAAATGGAGAGGACTGAAAATTGCGCTGGTGTTGGTGAACAAGAGAACTCCTTTCAGACTACAGTAGTATGTTTTGACTACAGGAAGGAAAGACGGCCGAACAACAACCCCAATCTACACCACAAATAAACAACGCCTCTGGTCTGAAGAGAGCTCTCATGGCCGGCAATGAAGTAAATCAGGGTTCCCTCAAGAAGAGAGCCCGAATTTTTGGCTGTGTCTTTCTCCTGTCATATTGTTACGGCACTGCATTTTGGGCTGACACCGGCTAGCAAGGCATTTTAGCGCGGGATCTTAACCCCAGACCGCATCGCAATCACTACAGCGCCATAAGACGGCTAGAGTGTTCCTACGGGCTACGCTCCCAAGCAGCGATTTATCAGCTGCCCTAACATAGGAGCCATTTGAAAAGTGCCAAGCAAATACCAATAAAATTTAGTCATGTATATAATAAGTGTTTGTAATTCTGAGGGTGCTTTGCTTTTTGTTTTATTCTCTCTTTCTCTCTCTCGATATTAGCAATAGCTGTCAGTACTTGATAAACTCTGAATGCCATACCTTATATAGTTGTATCATGATTTTTCCCATACAAACTTTTCCGACGCTTTTCCGACTTTTCCGAGTGGAATTTTCCAAAACCCCGTCTTAGTACGCACTTTCACCACTAACAGAAACTCCTGGGTTGCTAGTTGTTTGTGGGCGCATTACTCGTTAGCCATACGATTTTCGATAGTTTCTATTCGATAGTCGATAAGTTTTTGGCTAGTTGCCGAACCATACGCGCCAAATGTCAAAAATTATAAATTTGCCTAAACTGAATTAAGGATTGAGGAAATCCAGAAAATGCTTCAGAAGGTGAAATTAAATAAGGCACCAGGCGAAGATAGACTAAGCTACGAGTGCTAGGATGTATGAAGGGAAAGCATCTACAAAAAAGGCGATATAAACTCTGCATCAAACTACAGAGGAATATCCTTCATTAATTGTGCGACGAAGATTCTGATGGGTGATCTCTACGATAGACTGACGAGATGGGCTGACGAATACAACGTATTAAATGAGTTTCAGGCAGGTTTTAAACGAAAATATTCTACCATGGATAAGATTTTCAACCTTACATCCATAGTATATCTGAAATGGAATCAAGGAAAAAATGTTTATGCGTTCTTCAAGGCAGCTTTTGATAAAATTCCCAGAAAAATTTTGTGGTACAAGCGTCATATGCTCGGAGTCTCGAACAAAATTCGGAACTTTATTCAGCGCATCTACAGCGAAACACGAGCGGCGGTCTGGACTAAAGAAGAATTGTCAGAGACATTTGAGGTTAAGTCGGGCGTAAGGCAAGGGTGTCTTATGTCACCACTCCTCTTTACACCATTTTTAAATGATATCCACGAATGCCTGGGTGGAGGCCAATAGGAGATGTAAATATTCGTGTGCTGTTATATGCAGATGATATTGTCATCTTAGCCGACGATCCAGGAGTAATGCAACGCATGATTTATCGCTGGGAAGAATATTGCGACCGCTGGAATATGGAGGTTAATATGACGAGGTCTGAAATAATGATATTCAGGCGAGGCGGTCGTCTAGCAGCAGCTGAAAAATGGGGGTTTAAAGACTTGCCTGTAAAGATTGTCTCAGAATACTGCTATCTGGGAATGATACTCACGCCAAAGCTATCAAAGACGTCCAGAAGCGTACAGAGCTAGCCAAATCAAGCATAAATGTGTCCTGGAGTAAATATGTTTAAAATAGAAAATTACCAGTAAATTCCAAATGGAAAGTCTACAATGCCGTGTGTTGGTCTATACAAACTTATGCTGCACAGATTTGAGGTTATAGCTGCTTTAAAGAGGTCGATCGTTTCCAGCTTTTCTTTTTGAAAAAAATTTTAAACCTGCCACCTACAACACCGGACTATGCACTCGCTTTGGAAAGCAATGTGGAGTATGCCCACCTTTTCTCTTTTGGACAACATGTCAATTATATTGCCAAGGTTCTTTTTGAATATAAATCCGAACGGCTTCCAAACCTATTAGCTCAAAAAATCCTTTAAAAGAATATATTTTGGGCCAAGGAATTAAAAGTATAATGTGTCTCAAATCGCTTAGATTGGCACGACTTGAAAATCTCGAGGTCCCAATGGAACGGATTATGCGCACAAATGCTGGCTACGCTAAAACGCACTCAGAAGGATGTATATTTGCAACAGAGAAACAGTAGTATCACCAGATTCTATAAGTAGCTAGACAGTGATATATGAGAGAGGTATCTGAATATAACGCCGAGAGACATTTCGTGGGTGATGAAAGCCAGATGTGATATGATTTTGCTCCTGGGAAACATTAACCAGCAAGTGGAAAGCCCTATCTGCCCCCTATACAATACAGGAGAATCTGAAGATTTACAGCATTTTCTCGGAAGATGTCCTGTACTAAGGGAGTTTAGAGGTCTGCACTTGGGTCAAGCCATACAAGCTCCTTAATTGATGTGCTTAACTGTTCAAGCGCAAACGATTGGATGAATTTAGTCAGGTTCCTAAAATCCATAGCTGTTAAATTACGATTACGATTAGTAATCAATTACATTATTTTTGAAAAATAATTGTAATGATTATATAATCCTCTCGGTTAAAAATATTTGATTACTAATTGATTACTTTCAGAAATAATCAAAAATAATCGGGATTATTTAGGATTACCAAAAAATAATCAAAAATAATCAAAAATAATCAAAAAATAATTCGACTACTTTACAAGATTCTTTTTGATTATTTTTTAAAAAGGGCATAGCCAGATTTGTGGCCCTCAACTGCCTACTAACTGCCTACTCAAACAAGTCGGCAATGGCGTAGAGGTTAAGACCTGTGACTGGAAGTTAGTGAGTCCTAGGTTCAAGTCCCAGTATGGGCATGTATTTTTTTTTTTTTTTTAATTTAGAATTTTGAAATAATAAATAATAAACACAGCAAGCAAAATATGTAATCATAATTAAGAGTGTGAGCAGTTGGCACTTTGCCAAAAGACGAGCCTTTTTTCAAATGTCAAAACGTAGCGAGAAATTCCCATTACGTGGGCACTTACGGGATGCATGTTGTGGACCAGCATCATTCACCTGTGCGCCGCGGCGCGCCGCTGGGTAAACGATGAAATGAAATGGAGAAACAATACATATTTTGCTTGCTGTATTTAATAGCATAATCTGCTACACGTGGGCTAATGCAATTATTTTAAAATTCTACATTACAAAAAAAAAAAAATACATGCCCACACTGGGACTTGAACCTAGGACTCACTAACTTCCAGTCACAGGTCTTAACCTCTACGCCATTGCCGACTTGTTTAAGTAGGCAGTTTAGTAGGCAGTTGAGGGCCACAAATCTGGCTATGCCTTTTTGAAAAAATAATCAAAAATAATCAAAAAGAATCTTGTAAAGTAGTCGAATTATTTTTTGATTATTTTTGATTATTTTTAGGTAATCCTAAATAATCCCGATTATTTTTGATTATTTCTGAAAGTAATCAATTAGAAATCGTTTAAAACTGAAAATAGTCGTATAGTAATCATTATTTTGCCTTTCAAAAAAAAAATAATCAAATATGTAATCATTACGATTAGTAGTAGTAGTAGTAGTAGTAATATTTATTATTTTGTAAAACGTGACAACCAATATGAATATAAGTTATTAATATCCTTAAAATAAGTAAATAATCATGTGCTTCTGGGCATGGCATTTAAAGCCGTCAGCCCATATTTCCTTTGAATAGTCCCCAATACTCCATTTCCGGTTACTACACTTGACTTCCCCGGTCGTCCCGAGATATCAAATCGTTCACCGGCAATGGTGCGTTAGAGGACCACTCATAGGAAAAACAAAATAAATAAACAAAAAATTTACATTAGCTGATATTGACACTAGTTTTAAATTTAAAATTAAAATACATTGATTGGGACTATAATTGCTGCATTAATTAACATTAAACATTGAATTCATTTATTAACATTTTACGATACATCATAATATTCTCTACAAATAAGCTTAAGGTCACCCATCCTCTTTCTCCATTTAAGACTCCAATTAATTCTGCATCACTCATATATTTCGCTCCAAAAAATCTTTGTCTAAACTCCCCGAGCACTGGACATCTCCCTAACGTATGTTTAATGTCTTCCTCCTCTTGCATATTACACAGGCTGCACCTTTTATCGAGCCCGAGTACATTCCTTCGATTTGCGTTTAGCCATAACATATCGGCCCTTGCCTTGATGATCCACGTTATCTGCCTACGGGAAAAATTATCATTGCAGTATCTGGCTGCGACGTGAAGATTCAGTTCTTTATAAAATCTTGACTGGCTTATTTTTGCATTTGCGTAGTATCTCTGAATACTTTGCAGTTTAAGTTTAATAAATAGGTCGTCAAGCTTATTACACCAATCAAGGTACGTGTCAGATTCATTGCACAAGTTTAACTCAAAAGCCTGTAATTTATCATTGAGCTCTTTGCTCCAATCTATATTTTTTTCAAGAATTTTCCTTGATAGAATGTGCGGTAACCGTTGACTTCCATAATCAAACAATGCTCGTGTTATATACTTTAAGTGCAAATTTAAAGTATAAAAGTGCCCATCCTCGAGTCCCGTTTCAATTGCAAGAACGTAATTCGGTGTTTGCGTTGGTAATTGAAGAACCCTCTTTATGAAGTATCTATGGAGACTATCAACTTCCTCAAAGCAGGAGTAACCCCATACCTGTGCTCCATACGCTTGTACCGATCTACATGCTGCTCGAAATAGGTTCCACTTGTCGGTAAGGGATATGTCTGATCTCCCAGTAAAAGAGTTCCACGTTATATTTAAGCTCCTTTTTGCCTCTCCATTCCTGATAACGACGTGTTTTTTAAAAGACATTCCTGGTGTTAAAGTAACACCCAAGTATTTATACTGGCAAGCCACTTCCAATTCCGTACCCCTATATAACCAGGTTTCATTCGCTGCGCGTCTTCCACTTTTTTTAAAAATCATAATTTGAGACTTCTCAAGATTCACCTCCATTCCCCACGTTTCGCAATAACATTCAAGTTTTACTATCATCCTTTGAAGTGTGGTGACATTATCCGCCAACATGACTATATCATCGGCATATAGAAGCAGCCGTATGTTAATATCATCTATCCACAGGCCATCTTCCAGCTCCTCGTGTAAGTCATTCAAATATAACGCGAACAGCAGGGGGGATAGAAGGCATCCCTGTTTAACTCCGCTGCTCGTACAAAAGTCTTGAGACAGATTCTCTCCGGACCACACCGCTGCCACTGTATCCTTGTATACAGCCTCAATAAAATTTACAATTTTTGTGGACACACCTAGTTGGTGTAGCTTGTAGATCAAAAGATCTCTCGGTACTTTATCGAATGCAGCCCGGAAGTCCACAAAAAATGCGTAAACTTTTTTGTTTTCTGCCCATTTTAGCTTAACTATTGCATTCAGGTTGTATATATTGTCAGTTGTGGAGTAGTTTTGTCGAAATCCGGCCTGGAACTCATTTATATTGTTATTTATCTTGGTCCATTCTGTCAGCCTTTCGTTGATTATACCCATAAGAATTTTCGCACAACAGTTCATAAAGGATATACCTCTATAATTTTTCGGGTTATTTAAGTCGCCTTTCTTATGGATAGGAAATACTATGCTTCTCTTAAACGAGTCATCACAATTTGTATTTGTGAGTAAGTCGTTGTAAACTTTAACAAGCTCTTGCGAGAATTCGTCAGAGGCATTTGAGTAAAATTCATAGGGTATTCGATCCTCTCCTGGCGCTTTATTATTTTTGGTCTTTGCGAGCATTGATCGTATATCCATTAATGTGATGGGCCCGTCTAGGCTGCTATCTGCACTCCAATTCGGTGCATATAGAATGCTTAATGCTGTTCTCTGGGGGTTTAATAACTCACTGAAATGCACCTTAAAGACATTTTCTGTTATGCTATTCCCAACCTGCATTTTTCCGTTTTTCAGCGTCTTCACCATTTTCCACCAATCCTTCGTATTTCTTACTTTTGCTAGAGATTGTGCAAAAGAATCAAGATATTCTCTTTTTTTTTAAAAGCACAGTTTGTTATATTCCTTTTTTTTATCTATATAATATTTTTTGTCAGAGAGAGAACCCGTGCGTTTATAAGTTTTAAGAGCATTAAAAGTAGCTGTTCTCTCACGCATACACTTTTGATCAAACCATTTATTTTTGGGAAGGAAAGTACTATCAGCCTTCTTTGTAACACATGATGATTTAATGGCTGAGGTAAGATCAAGTAATTGAGTTTCCGGTGATTGCTTAATTTTTTCGAGATTTTTGGTCAAGAGAGATATATACTTAGGTTTTATGGATTCATTCCAGTATAGTTTTGGCAGCAGTTTCATATCAAGTTTTGATTGCTTGGTGCTAGTCAGATTCATTGTCAGTCTGACTGGAATGTGATCTGACCAGATGGCGTCATCCACTTGCAGTTTTGCAATGTGTTCGACCAAGTCTTGTGAGACTGCGCAAATATCATTTACGGAGTTTCCTTGGCTGGATATGTAAGTAAAATTGCCCACTTCATCCCCCAGTGTTCGACCATTCAAAACAATGAGACCATAGTCGTCACAAAAGCTCATAAAGTCTCGACCATTTGCGTTGATCACCTCATCCTTCGACGATCTATTTCTGCAGCCAGATGTAAAATGTGCTAGGGTCAATTCGTCTAGCTCTTGGTGCTCATTTCCAATGCGAACGTTTAGGTCGCCCATTATTATAGAGCAGCATGTTGATGACTGTGTGAAGAAGTCCTTGATTACTTCAAATTCTTCTCGCCAGTTTGAGCCGCGTATGTAGAGCGGAAAAATTGAGAACTGCAAGTGGGTAGTTTTAATATTTATAATATTTATATCCATTTCATTTTCAAACGAATGTTCAATCCCTTTATCAATTAGTGTTTTTTTACTCCGCAAAGAATTCCGCCAATAGCCCTGCCATATTTGTATTTTCTCTTTGCCGGTATCCAATTTAAATGAAACTCCTTAAATAAGTGATCATATTTAGCGGTGTTGCCTTCCTCAACATGTGTTTCTGTTAGTATGATAATATCTGCTGTGCTCAGGTAGTTAAAAAACGATCTATGTAATAGTTTGCTATGAAGTCCGTGTATGTTATACGCTATTATATCCAAATTCAAATTAACCGTGTTAATTGGGACCCTGCTTATTTCATTGACGATATCTAGTTTTTTGTATTTAGGGAGTCTTTGAGTTTTTTGAAATCAGTGGTGATATCTTTGGCACGTTCTCCCCAGAAGTCTCTAATGGCAGCTTCGGCGGTTATATCTCCAGCTCTCAATATTTTATTTCTATCGAACCGAAACCATTTGTTTTGCATCCACAAACTATCGTTTTTGACAATGCATTTTTGTGCGGGATTTAGAGACGATAGGTTTCGCCGAAGCTGTAGCAGAACTTTTTTATCCATCTGTCTGGCTTCACTTAGATCCTTCTCGATATATATTCGCGTACCTGCTAATTTTTTTGCATTTTTGAATAGCTTAGCGACCACCTCCTTAGACTCGAGCGTAGCTATAACCATTTCTTTTCCACTTCTGCTTTTTATGATCCTTACATCCTTTATCTCAGCATTTTCTAATTGAAGTTTTTCCTCGAAAAGTTTCTTCACCTCAGTTTTGGGGGATCCTTGAGTAGCTAGACCATTTATAATGACGTTTTTTTCCTTGCTCGCGTCCACCATTCGCACTATATCCTTGTTCGAAAAATCCTTCTCCGACTCTAATTTTGCCAACTGCTCTTTTAATAGTGTATTTTCGACCCTAAGTTCTTCTATCTGGGATGCAAAGTGTACGCTCATACATTGAAGATCAGTTTTGGTAGCCATATTTTCTGCCAAGTATTTAAAGTTTTGGGCAGCTTCTGCTTTGCTTGCATTAATGGCTTTAAATAAGTCTCCCATCGTCGGCTCAATCGCTAATTCGCCAGACTTATATTGCTTTGGTGATGGCTGGTAGGAGTGTTGGGGCGGACTTCGTGCTAGTTTAGACATTGTTGGTACAAAAGAGTGAGGTAACGAATTGTTAGCGTAATACAAATAGACAAAGAACATAAAATGTAATAACTCGTTTGAAAAAGAGATTTATCGGCGGCTGCTTCTTATCGATAAATAGGTGTGAATGGCAATTTTCATCGATTTAGCGAACAGCTGATGTGTGCCACCTCTAGATCTCTTAAGTTTCTTGCCTCCTGTGTTTGTTGTGTGTGTGTCCACTTAAGAGGCACTTTCTTCGTTTGTTGCGCCTTTCTCCAGGTTTTCGTGAGCCTCAAGTAGCTTACGATCGTAATGGCGGTCAAAATTAAGTGATGAAATGTTTACCCAAGCTGCGGCTTCAACGATCCGCTGACAGCATGAACGGCTTGGTAAGACCCCCTCCAATGTGGTGTCAACAGCTGATGATTTGTTTTGTTGCAGGTGACTTTTTTGATCTTCACAAACTGGAGCCCGACACAAACACGTCCGCACAGTTGAAACACTCTCTCTCTTACGATTAGTAATCATTACTTAACAGCTATGCCAAAATCAACATTGGAGTATAGGAAACAAATTTTGTCTGTATTATTGTAATTCTGTTTAACAAACTTTCACGTAAAAATAAAACAAATTTAAAATTTATAACATGTTCTTAATTGTCTTAGTACTTTATTTGCTAAATTAAAAGGCTGACGGCTAAAAGCCATGCATAAATGCATAGGGTAGGGGGAGGGTGATTTACTTTTTTGCTCATAACTTGAGACCCGCTTATCCGATCTTCATCATTTTTTTTGGCAAATCGATACATTTTGCTATTTACTAACTATCTCTTAAACAAACAGATCTCGGAGATGGTAAGAGATAGAGGATTGACATGTATGGGACAAATGCTTCTTAAAAGTTTTTTTTTTTTCAATTTTTGCCACGCCCCCTCCCGCCACCGCAATTTGAAAAAAAACGTTTGGAAATGATAAAGATTGGATGAGCGGTTCTCAAGTTATGAGCAAAAAAACATTTTCAAAACCCCCCTCCCCCTCCCCAACAACCAACATCGCATTTCATTCAGAGAGAAAGAGAAACTTAGAGATGAGCGCAGCATCAGCTCTGCATTAAGCGTCTACTCCAGGTACAGAGTTTGATATAGTCGGGCTAGACCGACCAATAGAACCGCTTCGTTCTTTGCAAACCAATCAGAATGCTTTTCCAAAACTGTAGCTCTGTGTCGACTGCGTTCTCGCCAAAATGTTGAAATTCTGTTGCAGCAATAATAAACGCGTTTTTCCATTTGATTAAAATTTTCAGTTCCAAATACATAGCCTTCGCTCTCGATCTTCAATTTCAAAATATCACACAATTTTTTTATCTTCTCTGCATTTGTACCGGTCTCGGAGCACCAATTTTCAAATAAATATATGCGCCTAAATTCGCATTCACAAGAAGCCCCTACAACAGAACTTAAAATAATAAAAAATGTTAACATAACACTAAAATATCAATTAAATCGCAATAAATCATTTAAATATTCATTGCTCAAAAGGAACAAAGAAGACAATCACAATAAACGGCACAAAAAGCATTGTTACACATATAAAAAAAAAAGAAGCGAAAAAAGCGAGGCCGCTTTGATACAGATATCACAGCAACCTGCAAAAACCCGCAGCTGAAACTTAAACCATATAATCTGTAAATATTGACGATTATTTTAAAATTAATTTTATCATTAGCTTCGACATCATTATACTTTGCACACGATTTTATACTTAAACAGATACCTTTGTTGCATTAATTTTTTAACATTAACACAACACGTTAACTACCCGCAAATTGTCACAAAACATAGTTAATACCTTTCTTTACAATATAAACTGCTTCCATTGGACGAGCACTCCGTTTTAAACGCGTTTTTTAAATTTTTTTTGCGACCTTAACTTGCAATTTGTTCAAGCTGTCAAACACAAAAAATTTCATGCTCTCTCTTTTGATGCTATTCTTTGACAGGACGGTTAATGAAAAACAAAAATGCAGTTTAATAGCTAGATCTATTATGAGTTAGTGTGGACACATTTCAAGCCAAAATGTTGACTTTGATCTTTTTATTTTTGTCCTATGGGAGCGACCACTGTGCGTTCGTAAACTTTGATGTATTAGAACATTTGCACGGATTGTAGTTTACAATTCCTGTCAACAATGATATTTTGTCTTGGTGTTCCAAACTGGGAAAATAGTTTCAAATAACTATCAGTTACGACACTTCGCTCTTCCTTCTCTCTCTTAAACGAGGTTAAAGGCTAGTTTAGAGCTGCAGAGGAAGACAGTTGACTTTTTTATTTTAGAGTGCCAAATTTATACAAGTTATTGCCTTGCTCTGGCGTGCAAAATTTTAATCTGCAAAAATCCCAGCCATCCTGCTCTGTTAAAGGCTGCTTATTTTATCAATCGAATAATTGAGCCTTAAACTATCCGGCCGAAATTATTGCAAGAATATACGACGAAAAGGAATAGTCAAGTCCCCAGCATGCTGGTGCAGTGGGCACCTCATTATTCCTGGGAATTGGAAACTAATCCAGCAAAGGCTAGGCTCCTGTGATAGCCAGAAATTGTATCCAGCACTCTTAAGAAAAGCAGACAAACATACTTCACAACCTGGGCAGAGAGGGAGAGGCGTGTTTTGCATACATACAGGCAGCGCAAAATTTAATACGTCCATAAGCAAGCTGAATTTGTGAATTGTGCAGTGAGAGTGCGAATTGGGTGCAAATTTTCTTAGCATTTTTCTGCGTTTTTGCAAATTTTGTTTCCGTTCTTTTTGTGTGGCAAAACCCAAAGCTCACTGTGCATAAACAGTAAGAGGAAATATGCATCAATACATAGCGATCTGTTATTGGTTTTGCAGGCGGCGTGCGAAAAACATAAATACAAATATTCCAAAAACAATAATACATTAAATGGTGCTAAATTCAAATTAAACTTTTCTGATAACGATTCCAAGCAAACAGGAGAAAACCATCAAACCTTTGGAGGCTTTCAACGGATCGACAGATGGGTGAGTTTGATTAAAGAAAATGCCTTTGTTTGATTTTTCCACCATGAAGTATAAGTAGTACATATATGAACTAATTTTCTACAATTTTGTTGGTGTAGTAGATTGGAGCGATTTTAAAAATTGTTTCTTAGTTAACCGATTTTCGACATTGCCCATTGATGTATTAGCCCTTCAAGCTCTAGAATATATACAAGTAAACCCTCTCATCAAAGATACACAGAGAAAACAAATTTGGCTGCACGGCGCGTGTAGAAACGTCAATCCTAAACGCAACGCCATGCTAAATTGCACACGCTGCGTATAGAATTCAGAAAGCCACACGGGACGTGCAGAAAAGCTGTACGCGGCGTGTAGGAATTAAAAATCTGAATGCAAATGAAGAAAAGATAAATGCTACGTGGGCAAAGGCAAAGTCCACACGACATTAGAAAATCAGCTCATTTCCTCATTTGACGTCGACGTCGACTAAATCGAAGAAATACAGTCGACGCAACTCCAACAAAGAAAAGGTTGCACTACGCCAAAAAAAGGAGTTTGTATACCCCTCGAATTTGGCCAAACATTAAAACTATTATGAGGGTGCAGATATTCGCTAAAAGACTAATTCAAATCTAATGGTCCACAGTGTTAGAAGAGCTTTCACTCGACATCGGAGATAATTAAGTTCAAGGCCCAGGGCCGTTTGAAGGTCAACCTAATGCAGCTGAATAGCTAACAAAAAGCTTTATTCCCTCGTGGTCGGCCGAAGAAAAGTTCTAAGCAGCACTTCACTTGCTATTGAAATCTAACAGCGCGCAGACGCATCTACTCTGATAAAAAGTTTTTCTCGATCAACCACGTTTTTGCCTTTAATTCATTTAAACCCCTCGTGGCTTCATCTCTGGGGATCAATAAGATTTGGAAGTGTTTAATCACCCCTGCAATTAATTAATAAGTGCAGCAGCAAGTGACATATTCAAAAGGTGCCTTGCTACGGCCAGTGGTACGTGTGTGCTTATGTAAAAGTGAGAGTTAATATTAACCCCAACATTTTTTTTCTCCAGAGCCTTCTCTGGGTCTCGATAAGTGTGCTGAGCCACCCACGGATTCCCAAGTTACTAGCAACAGAATCAACTTGCCTAGCCTTTAACTGGCACTCGAGACAGTTTTTGTTCCCCCCAAATTTTGGCAGACGTCTTCGGCGGCAGCACTTACATAACCTTAGTGGGTTTCTGTGACCTCTGTTGGTTCATCTCGCTGCAGCCGCAGCGCTGACACCCCCATCTGTAACGCAATTCAACTACTTGAACATTTATCGCGGTCTTAAACGACCCCATTGGGCCTGCCGAGAACTCCATCGGCTAATATTAGCATTGTGCCATTCCCTTCTAATGGCTAGGATGAGTAGATAATTAAAACTAAAATTTTCTATACCTTGTAATGCCCATTATCAACGATAACTAATTATTGCCTTTGCCTTCGATTAGGGTATAATGGTCTGGGAGATTAACCAAGACGATATCTAGTACCTTCATATCATGCCTTTCATCATTCCCACAACAGTTCTATTTAGCTACGATCGCCTACGTCATCAGGCCTGCTGACATCGGTGGACTCAAGCGTAAGTACGGCATAGCCGTGACAAATTGTAAGAAGTTCTAAAATTAGAACCAAGTCATATGTGTGTATTTGATATTGCTGTTTTGGTACCGACCCTTTCTCCCTTGTCTTCAATTTCGTAAACACCGACTGGATGGTGATATTGTTAAATGCGTTGATAACGGGCAATCAGTAAATTCTCTACCTTTTTGAATCGCTATCCGTTTATATTTTGATCAGGCCATTCGCCACAGCTAAATGCACCTAAGCGCTGCTGTTTATCTTTTGGTTGTAAGCATAGAATTGTAAAATTAAATTATTGTCTAGTGGCCGCATTGAGCACCTGAAATGAATTGCCTTATTACACTCAGAAAAAAATATTACCTAAAAATGTTGAAAATTACCCAAAAATTAAGTCCATATGACCTAAAATGACAACCAAGGAATATATGGACTTAATTTCAGGCCTCTATTACCTAAAGTTTTCTAAGCAATAAATTTGATTTTTAGGTAATATGTGACCAAAAATTTTAGTCAATGTAGTGCCATAAATTATATTTTTAGGTAATAGAAAGGCCTAAATTGTCGTCAATAAATTAGTTTTTAAGGTAATATTTTTTTAAAAAACTTACACAATTTTAGCTGTTAGGTCGACTTAAAATTCCCAAGCGGTTATGGCAGCGCTGGCATTAGGAAAAAGCAGCTGACAGTAAAGATTTAAAAAAAGTTTTAGGGGGAGGTAGGGTAGGACCGACCACAGACCAACCCGGGTGTGGTTGTGGTTTTCGATCCACCCCACGCCCCAGCCCTTCGGTTTTTGTGTTTGTACCATGCTCCCCCCATTACAACCACCACACCAACCCACTTTTTTCTACTCTATAAATATATATTTAATTTAGAAATAAGCGCATAAACAATTTTTTTTACTTACTTTACTGGAACTTGAACTCGGGACCTCTCTCAAATACTAAACACTCGGACAACGCCTTAGCCCACTCGACTATTAACCTTAGGCAAAACCTAGCGACAAAACCATAGTTTATAATGTACATACACAGTTGGTCAAGTTGACATGACATTTGCTAAGCAAACGTGGAGGCCTGTAATCAAGTCCCAGTAGGAGCATACTTTTACTTCTCATTTATATATATTTTTTTTTAATGTTTGTTTTTAATGTTTTTTTTTTATTTAGCAAAACCTTGAGTACAAATCATACCTAAGAATTTGTGTGGCGTATTTGGAGCTTAAGTACTCACACTTGCCACTCAATAATAAGCAAGAGTCGTGGTCGAGTGGAAAATGTCCAATCCCAGTAGGAACATAATTGTTTCTCATTAAATGGTTCTTTTTTTATTGTTTTTTTTTTTATTTGTAGTGTTTTTAGCATTGCTTTTATTTTATACAATCCTTTAATCGAATACTACATCAGTAGAGACCGGACATATATGCTTTAGCATATTTGGCATGTTTAGAATAAGTCCCGTAGCGCAGCTGTTAGCTTTTTGACTACGAGTCTAAGATACCCAGGTTCGATTCCCAAACTGGGTGTAATTTTTTTTTTTTTTTACACATTAATTTTTTTAAAACTAAATATGAAAGTTAAAAAAAAATTGTACGATAACACTTTTGATTGCCATTTAATATTGGAAAATCAGTTCAAAAAACAACAATAAACTAAATATCGTATCTACTTCTTTTATGCTTATAAGAATAATTTATTGGACAGAATAACTCTGTTCCAGAGTCCGGAGCGTCGCTAGCTAATCTATAGCGCTCTGCGGCAGCAACGTCGACACACCGACAGTATACAAGCTAACTGAGTGCTCTCTCGCGTGGCTGAACACACACACGCAACGCCAAAACTAAACCGCACTTCTCTGCGAGATTTTCAACATGCAAAGTTCTTAGCAAAACTTAACTCAAAAATTCGGAATATTTTATAGAGAGCTTTACGAAAATCAGAATTTTTTAGTTTTAATAGCAGCGCGGGATTTCAAAGTTTCCAATTTATCCTTAATTTATCTTTGAACTGTCATTGTAGGCAGAGACCTTCTACAAAAGTGACGAAGAAAAAACTTAAAAAAAACGGTTCTATGGTCTAATGGACAGCCCTCTGGACTTTGAATCTAGCGTTTAAGTCTTGGTAGGAATATTAAGAATTTTTAAAAAATTTTGTTTAATCCATGCCTGAAATCTGCCAAGCAATAATTTAATATGCAATTAGTTTCAGTAACCAAACTTATTACTTGTTTTTATACATCTTAATTATTTTCAAAAACAAAAAACTGAAGTCATTGGCATTTCAACAAAAAAAACAGATTTATAAAAATATTTTGTGGGACAGGAGAGAAACATATTGAAATAATTATTGCAACTCTTCATAGTTTTGTAAAAAAAAAAAGAAAACTATTACTTAAATAATTTTACTTAAAATTTAAAGCTCCATTTTTGATTTATTTTTTCGCCACACCAATTTTCTGCTAAGTTACACTTCAATTGTTGAATTTATATGTAAAGAAATCATATTTTTAAAGCAGTTTTAAGTGAGTTACCCTTTTCAACCGAGATTTTTATATCATTTTCTTCTTGTGAAGACAATTTCCCGTATATCCAGTATATTGAACTATTTTTTTTTTAAATCTTCATGTTTTGAGTATCTCGAAAGAAAAAACACATTTCTATGCATAACTAAAATGTATTAAAAGAATTTAATAAAATAAAAATAAAAAAAAACTTTTGATCCTTACTGGGACTTGAACCTGGGTACGTATGACTCGTATTCAAACACCTTACATCTACGCCAAGACACCTTTATTTTCTTAATAGAAAAATGTCACATATAGGAGAAAGAAAAGAATATACTCATATGATTTTTAGAATATTTTGTGGGAATATACTCATATTCTTTTTAGCATATATATTCGGTCACTATACATCAGTGCATTATATCTATATTCTTCAGGCATTGCGAATGGACATTAGTGTGTGTAAACAAATGCCATCACATAGACGGCTTCGTAGTTAAAACCGAACGGCAGTAGAGCGCAATGCAAACATTTCGCAAACATTTTTAGAAAGGTCGAAGGACTTAGAAAAAATTTCTTAAATTTAGGGTTTATTTTCTTAATTTTAGAGCAAAGCACCCCAAATTTGTAACAAATATTTTTTAAAATCAAAGGCGAAATTACCCTAAAAATTGGAAAAGGCAATAAAGCAAATTGACCCTTAAATTTAGAAAAAAAATATAGTTTTCTAAATTTTAAAAAGTTTTTTCCAAAAATTTCTTTTAAAATAAACTTATAAAACATATAAAATTCAGACAAATTTTACTTAATGATAGAAATTTTTTCTAAATTTTAGGGCGATTTCGATTCTAGGGTGATTTTCTTAAATGTAGAAAACTAATTTTCTGAGTGTAGCAACAAATATTTAATATTATTAAATAATTAAGAATGTTATGGTAAAAAATATATGTAATTTTAATACTTGAATAGATAAAATAGATTCATATTTAACTGAAAACAAAGGCTTTGTAAATATTTATTTATCATTTTTTGTATTTAAAATAATAATGCAATGTTAAGGAAAATGGCATAATTTTAAGGCAAAGGATTCCTAAAAAATATAAGCCAAAAACAGATGTTTTAGGTAAAATGCCCTATATTTTAGACAATTATTGCCTAAAAATCACATTTTAGGTAATAAAATCCATTTTCCTAAAATTTAAGGAAAATCTTTTTTCTGAGTGTAGTACTACTAACTATTTTGAACATTACATGAAGTAAATTTAAATTGAATATGAAATAATTGTTTTCTCATTGGGGCTCCAATGATCTGATCGCCGCTGCAACCGTATAAAGGGGTAAAAGCTTCCAAATACTGGCTTTTACAGGTAGGGTGGGTAAAGAGAGAAGGACACAAGACCTCGTCCTTCACCTTAGTGCACTTGCTCCCTGAATGTGGTTATTCCCTCTAAGTTGTTACCTTTAGCTTTGTCAATCTTTAGCTATGTAAGCTTGCGTTGTTCCAGAAGCAAAAACCCACGCCCAGGCCCTGAGCACAGCCGCCAAGCTTAGACAGAGCTGCTTCTGAGCCGTAGGCCAATTTGTTCGCGTTCGTCACATACTAAATGGCGCCCAACATGCGGGGCTCCCGCAGAGACAATTAAGCCATAATTGTCTGACCGTGCTTCCCAAAATACCCGTCTATCCTTATATCCCATAACCATCTACATCCACATCTTTAAAGTAGACAGTACAATATAGTTTGCAGATCTCGGAATTGCTGGTATATGCAGCGCAGTTGCAACCAGACCAGACCAAAAATTATATTGCCATATCAAAGCTATAAATCAGTAGTTTTGTAAATACATCTGAAGTTATTTGTCATTATTTATCTTATTACGGATTTGATAGTCTTGAATTCCATTTCGATTCTATACCTATTAAAGTATTAGGTCAATGCTTGTGGTTAAATTTGGCTGTGTGGAATTGAGAACTTTTCTGATTGGATTACTTTGATCAGATCCTCTTTCATACAAGACAGAAAGTTCAATCTTAAATTTTTTGATAGTTTCAGCTAAGAGAAGCAGTGTGCACTACAAGTTAGTAATAAAAATTGAAGCGGTGAATCGATCAAAGGTTAAGACCCCAAAATCAAGTATTTTGAGCTATACATCTTTATTATTATATTTTGCCATATCTATCTATTTTACCTTATCGCAAATACAACTTTACAAATTCTGAAAAATTACGATGGCTGTCAGACGTAGTCAAGAAAATCTCAATTTAAGAGAGCAAGCAGTTACGTGCATCATATGTCAAGACGCTGCTGCACCAGATTCAATTTGCACGGAAACCCCATGCAAACACAAATTTCATAAAGAATGTCTCGAAGTTTGGTTACAATCCAATTCAACTTGTCCAACGTGCCGACAGCCATGTCCAACAACGGCTAGCTAAGAGCTTAACTATGACCCACAATATCCAGCCTCCAAGACCCAATCGGGGCGCGGCAAATTCTTCCACGTCAAGAGGTCGCCCTAACACCAGAGCTGGAAGCCGAAATGCTCCAGCTCCTAGTTCCCAACGATCTAGTACAGGGCAACACAGTGCTCCTAACCGGAACAATAATGGAGAAATTGTAGAATCCCAAAACAATACCCTTAGCGAGCAACGTGTGGTTAATTTAATTACCGCCTCCTTAGAGAATTTTCGGTCCACTATGGCCACAGCTATGCACTATGGGGAATTTGGCCAAATATTAGGCATAAACACCTTTTCCAAAAGTGCTCAAAACTTAAATTTTTTTGTCTCATTAGACCACAAATACATTTGTCTTCAATGTTACATACCACGAATTTTGATTTAACAGAGCTCTGTTAAGTGAGCAGCTGATAAAGTCAGGTTATGCTAACGAATGACAGTTCAATGTTAAGTGTGTGTTTTCTGTTGCAATTTGTAATTGCCAAATATCAATGAAAACAGAAAGTTTTGCCAAATATTTTTGATTGAATCTAATCGTTGTGGTATGTGCTATGTTTAAGTGCCTTTGATCTGTAGAAATTAATCGTGGCGTCCCTGTATTTGACGGTATTCGTGATTCATCTCACAAAAAAAAATTGGAAAGAAAATTCAACTTTGCGAAGTCCTACCAAATTTTGTTTAGATTTGTTTAAGCTGTGACTTTATCCACCTTTTAGAGCTATCAATTCTGCTTCTGTTTCAGTTTTTCTCAACCGCATTTATGTGCATTTTTTTGCAAAATTTCACTTTTTAGGACACAACCTCAATTTTTCCAATGCCTACTTGCATGCCAAATGAAAAAATTTGACGAGTCGGGAAGATGTTATTTTTTATTGCTTAAGAGAAGCGTTAGGCCAAAGTTTTTCAGTCGCATATGAAAGATATTTAAAAGAAAAAAGGAAGGATATTTTGTGCAATTCTGGAGATGAATCGCGAAAATTTAACCAAATAATGCAACAAATTGAATTGTACAGAGAGTCGTTCCCGATGGTCATTAACGCTAAAGCGTATTAGAAATCGTAGAAATCATGCTGCTGGAGATAAATTGGTTAAAGAAGCAAGCACAGCTGCTCGTAATAAGTAAAAAACGACTAACTGACCATGCAGCAGTTCTTAAGATAGTTTCTATAAGGCAAAAATTATCCGAAATTGTATGTGCTAGTATTGTGCAGTTTGAAATGACAGTAAGAACAGAACAGAAATCGACAAAAAGTAAATGAGCCGCATTTTTTTTCAGGAATCCCGATATTCCATAAAGTTTTCGGCCGAAAAATTTGTTTCTTATTACGCGTCAATAATTAAACATTCATTCTTATGTAAAATAGCAAGAAAAACCAATTTTTTCTTGTAAAAGAAACAAATATTTTTTTATTTATTTTTTTTTAAGTCGGGTTGAAGTGCTACCACGCCCACTTTTTTGCATGTATAGAGCAACGGTGTACCTAACATAAGGCAAAAAACTAGACCGCAATATTGTTGTGTTTGAGGTGCATCCTCGTCCCGTCCCAATAAGATATAGCATTTGGTTTTGTAGTTTTAGTTTAGTTTTATTGATGATTGGACACACATATTTGATGTGTCCAATCTTGGTGTTGCTCGCTTCAATTTGTATTTGATTCTGTGTTGCTTATTCGTTTAGATTTTCAGTTAAGCTGTCGATTGAGTCGACAGCGACGCTGTTGCGTCACATATATATTATATATATAAGAGAGAATGGTATATGCACATATATGCCCGCGCCACTGGCTATCTTCAGTTATGCTGACGCTGCGTTAATATGTTATGTGCCCAACGGAGATCGTATTACTCTGCACTTGAAATGTGCTTGGGTCTTAGACATTGTAACAAAGTGTTACAGTGTGTATTTTATATAAAGTATTGAGTACAGTGTGTACTCTATATGTGTGCATATTACATCTCCCTCCTTTTGAAAAATAACGTAATAGGATGAAGTTATTTTGATAAGATTATTATTACTACATTTTTTTTTTTTTTTGGTGCGAATATATATTTGTATAATTATGTATAAGAAAATGTGCAATTAAAGTGAAAAGTGATATAAAAATTGTAATATAAAAGAAAATTTTTGTATTTAAGACTTTATATAGTAATTTGATAAATGAATAAAATAAACAAATTATATATATATATATATTTTTTTTATATTAAATTGATATTGAATTAAATGTATGTTTTATTAAATTGATATTTTATTTACTTGTTATTTAATTAGTTTATGTAAACTTATAAAAATCGCATTTATGAAATAAAAATGTTTAGCCTATCTTTATGAACTATTCGCCTTTTATTCTTATTATCTGAAATGATTATATTGTCTCTATCTTCTATCTTTTCTACTTTATGTGGTCCAGTATACTGGAAATCTAATTTATGACCTGCCTCGTTTTTTAATAAAACTTTATCTCCTATTGATAAATTTATATCTTTTACTTTCGAATCATATAATTCTTTGTTTTTCCTCTTATTTTCTTCTAGTATAATTCTAGCTCGCTTATATGCTAATTCTAATCTATACTTTGACTCTTTCGCATAGTCATCTAAATTATAAAATGGGTTAATATGATTGTCTGTGCTGTTAAATGATTTATTTATGCTTGGTTTCCTGCTAAATACTAATTCATATGGACAGTAATCATGTGTTGTGGATGGTGTTGTGTTAAAACAATATACAAAGTATATTAACCAAACATCCCAATCAGATTTGTCAACAGATATATAAGAACGAATGTATTCGTTGAATGTTCTATGGCTTCTTTCCACAGTTCCTAAAGTCTGGTGATGGTATGCTGTTGATGTTATGTTTTGAATACCAAGGTATTTACATAAATCTTTGATAATTGAATTCTTATATTCTGTTCCCATGTCCGTAATGAACGTCTTCATCGGACCGTACTTTAGAATAAAAGATTCAAATATTGCTTTTGCTACTGTGTGAGCACTTTTGTCAGGTATGGGTATGGCAACAAGGTATTTTGTTAAGTCACAAATTAAAGTGATAGCATATTCGTTTCCTTGTTCTGATTTTGGTAATGGACCGATCGTGTCCACTATTACTCTATCAAATGCCATTAATGGACTTTCAGATATTGTCAAAGGTGTTTTAGTATGAGTAGTAATTTTACTTTTTTGACATTTTGGACATTTTCTCACGTATGATTTTATATCTCGTGACATGTTTTTCCAATAGAAATAACGTTTTATTTTCGACGTCGTTTTTGTTATTCCTGTATGTCCTCCTTGAATTGGACTATCATGGTATGTAGACATTATTTCTTCGATTTGTTTTTTATTTTCATTTTTTATTGTGGTCACCGGCTGGAGTAGCGCTACTCTAAGATTTGTTAGTATTTTATTGCCCATATTTTTAAAAGAATCAATTGATACGTGATCAAAGATTTCTTCACACGGTGCCATTTTTAGTTGAGTAATTCCATGTATACCGGCATCTTTTTCAAGCCTTTGGAAAAATTGATCTAAATCAAAAACTCCATTAGTATATAGGTCATCAACATTAATTCTTGCAATTACTTTTTTCCATGTTTGAAAGAACATTTTAATAAATTTAATTGCAAGGTCACTACTTTTTTAACATCTTCATTTCGGATGACGTTATATATTTTGGGCTTCGAAGTTATCGGTTGCTTGCGCAGTTCCGAATCTATTCCTGCGCAGGATTTATTATGTCTACTTTCGCTTCTTGTAGTGACTTTAAGTATTTGTTTTGTTATGTCTTTTAGTTGATCAATGGTTATTCTGGATAACGCATCTGCAACATGATTGTCTTTTCCCTTAAGATATTCGACTGCAAATTGGTATTCTTCCAAATCAAGTCTCATTCTTGTTAATTTTGAGCTTGGGTTTGTCATTGAAAATAGAAATGTTAGTGGTCTATGATCTGTTTTAACCGTAAAATGTTTTCCATATATATATGGTCTGAAATAATTTATTGCCCAATGTATTGCAGTTAATTCTTGTTCTGTGGTGTTTTTATTAGATTCGCCTTTGGTAAATGATCGTGAAGCATATGGGTCATTCTTTTATAAACCGAACAGCTAAAAAATTTTTTATTTTTCATTTTAATAAAAAAAAATCCGAAATTAGATCTCGACATGCCCACCAAAACGTAATTTGCAGTTTCGCACAAAAATTTTTTGTTACTTTTATAAACAATTTCAAAAATCGTCAAAAACGAAAAAATGGAAAAAAAGGGTTTTTTAAAAACATAATATCTCAGGTTTGGTTTATCGGACAGGTCTTGAGTTGATATCGATGGAAAGAATTTTGCTGTATCTACTCAAATTTTAATCTTATAGATTTTTAAATTATTTAATAATATTAAGTAAATGTTGCTAAAAATTATATATAATTTTTTTTCGGTGTTAACCACCATGTTATAGCTTCTGAGGATATACAATTTATTCTACTAAATAAAACTTAAATTTTGGTGTTTTCAAAAAGATGGAGACTTTTATAGTTTAAAAGTTATGAAATTTTGAAGTAATAAACAAATTAAAAGATACCCTTAAAGAAAGCTTTGCCACGCAGTCAGTTTTAAAGCTTTTTGATTGAAACTTGACATTTTTGCTTTATATTCATCAAGCTTTCCAAAAATGTCAACATCGCGCGGATCGGATGATTATATCATATAGCTGTCATACGAATGCTGAATTTGGTCTTGGAATAAAACTCTTTGAAAGCTCTGGTAACCCTAATTCACAACAAAATTCAATTAAACATAACATTCGTATGGCAGCTATATGATATAGTCTTCCGATCTGCACGATGTTGACATTTTTGGAAAGCTTGATGAATATAAAGCAAAAATGTCAAGTTTCAATCAAAAAGCTTTAAAACTGACTGCGTGGCAAAGCTTTCTTTAAGGGTATCTTTTAATTTGTTTATTACTTCAAAATTTCATAACTTTTAAACTATAAAAGTCTCCATCTTTTTGAAAACACCAAAATTTAAGTTTTATTTAGTAGAATAAATTGTATATCCTCAGAAGCTATAACATGGTGGTTAACACCGAAAAAAATTATATATAATTTTTAGCAACATTTACTTAATATTATTAAATAATTTAAAAATCTATAAGATTAAAATTTGAGTAGATACAGCAAAATTCTTTCCATCGATATCAACTCAAGACCTGTCCGATAAACCAAACCTGAGATATTATGTTTTTAAAAAACCCTTTTTTTCCATTTTTTCGTTTTTGACGATTTTTGAAATTATTTATAAAAGTAACAAAAAATTTTTGTGCGAAACTGCAAATTACGTTTTGGTGGGCATGTCGAGATCTAATTTCGGATTTTTTTATTAAAATGAAAAATAAAAAATTTTTCAGCTGTTCGGTTTATAAAAGAATGACCCTTATGCAACTGGAAGTTGTAATCCGTTGCTTTCTTGAGTTAATACAGCTCCACAAGCTTGTTTGCTTGCATCCGTGATGATACAAAATTCTTTGGAAAAATCTGGATATTGAAGTAATGTTGGGGACATTAATTTTTGTTTTAAATAATCGAAAGCTTCTTGACATTGAGGTGTCCAGTCGAATTTAACGTTTTTCTTACATAGGTATGTAATATGGCGGGAATAATCCGCGAAGTTTTTGATAAATCGACGATAATAGTTACAAAATGCAACGAATCTTCTAGCACTGTCTGCGTCAGTAGGAACTGGGTAGTTTTTTATGACTTCATACTTTTTGTCATCTGGTAAAATTCCTTGACTAGTGCATCTATGGCCTAGAAAAGTTACTTCGTGCATGAAGAATGTACATTTTTCGGGATGTAATTTTAAATTATGTTTTCTACACAATTCGAATACGTCAATTAAATTCTTTAGCATGTGGTTTTCTGAACAACCGATGACTATTAAATCGTCCATATAGAGGAACGCTTGAGAAGGGTTTAATCCTGAAAATGCTATTGTCATCATTCTTTGGAAAGAATTTGGTGCTATTTTTAATCCATAAGGTAATCGTGTGAAACGATAAGAGCCGTTGCTCGTTGAAAATGACGTTATGTTTCTTGAATCATTGTTTAGTTCTATCTGATGGAATCCAGACATTAAATCTAAACATGAAAAATATTTAGCTCTTCCCAATTGATCTAGAATGTCGTCAATTCTTGGTAATGGGAATTTATCTGATAATAGCTTCTTATTGATCTGGCGGTAATCAACCACTAAGCGCCACCTTTTTTGTGTTTGAGTCAGGTAGTGATTTTTTGGGAACTAAAAGCAATGGGCTGTTGTACTCTGATACCGATGGTTCTACAATGTTATCTTTTATTAATTTTTCAACTTGTTTTACAATTTCGTCTTTTTGACTATGGGGGCTTCTGTAATTTTTAATGTAAACTGGTTCATCATCTTTCAATCTCAATTTTTGGTCATAGAAATTATTTGTTGTGATTGGTTCTGTTTCCAATCCGAATATATCTGTATATTTCGAACACAATTCTATTAGAACGTCTTTGTATTGAGACGGGAAATTCTTTTCAAATGGTTTAATACTATTTCTTTTCTTTGCAGATCGTTTATTTGTGATATTTCATAATTATCAAGTGGTTCATATTGGACGTTGTCTAGTTTTAAAACTTGAGTATTGTTCGTTGTATTTAATATGCGAACGAATGCTTTTTGGAATTGGAAATTGTATTTGCGATGAAGATACCTTTTTGAATTTCTTGATTTGGTATTAGGATTTCTTCGTCTTTTGTATTTAGTGTAATTTGTCTGATTACTTCGGACCGACATGGAATAACGACTTCGTTACTGTCTGTATTATTAATAATTGGAATGTATATTGAAGATTGTAAGTTATTTGGACGTAATATGAGTGAGTCTCCTTCCGGGGTGAAGTCGAGTAGACAATTGAATGTTTTTACGAAGTCTAGTCCAATAATTCCATTTCCTGGTATTGAAAAATCGTTTGGTACTATATGGAAATTGTATGGTATAATGAAGTTACCTGTTCTCAATTCGAGAAATGTTTGACCAAGTGATTTTGTTGAACCTTTACCTATTCCTGTTATGTGTGTAATATTGGTGTGATCAATGTCTTGAAATATATCGGAATTTTCTTTTATAATAGAAATATCTGATCCTGTATCTATTAGGAATGTGTATGATTTTCCTGTGTGTTCATTTTTAATTTTGACAAAAATGTTTAAGCTGAGATTGATAGTGTGAACTTTTGAGTTTACTGGTGTTGAATACTTAAGGGGGTCTGCTGGTTTTCCGACGTGCCTTGCGCATGTCTGACATTGTTATTTCTGTTATTGTTATTATTTTGGTTTTGGTTATTTTGACTGCCTCGATTTCCATTGCTGAAATTTCCTCGATTAGCATTGTTGTAATTTTGGTTAGAGCCTCTGAAATTTCCTGAGAAATTTCCTCGTCCTCTATCGTTACCTCTGTAGTTGTTATTTTGGTAACCATTATTTCTTTGGTAATTATTGTTGTTTTGGAAGTTACCTCTTCCTCGGTAATTACCTCTGAAGTTATTACCTCTATATCCGTGTCCTCGTTGGGTATATAGTACAGAGCTTGTGTTGCCTGTCATTTCCGTACTACAGTGTATGTATTTGGTGACGGCTTCATTCATTGTTTTGAATGTACCTGCTTCCAAAATTGTTTTTAGTTTACCATGCTCACAATTTTTGATCATGGTAGATATCGCTTCTTTTGTGCTGAAGGTGTCAGCATGTTCTGCTGGGAGTCCTTCATCTATGTAAGACGATTCTAGCAATTTACGTAGGTTGTCAATTTCGTTAGTAAACTGTGTAGCTGTTTTTCCTTTTTGGAATACATTTGCCATCTTTGCTTTTACTACGTCGGATGTTTCACCGACAACTGTAGCTTGTAACTTTTGGATAATTGCGTCAACTGTAGTTTCGTTTTGGACTTTATAAAGCGTTGAGCCGACTATTTTGGACTTTATCACTTCTACAGCAAGTCGTTCATAAGGTCCTTTTGTAAGGTTTACCAACTTTACTGCTGTTAAAAATCTCTGTAGGTGCAATTTTTTTCCATCAAATTCTGGAATTGCTTGGGCGATTTCTCGTATATACGCCCTGTCGGCGACTGATGTGTCAGTCATTGTGAATGGTTTTTGTTCGATTATACTAGAAGATGATGATGAAGTTGAATCTTCTTGATCAGACAACTCTGGTAATGTTATTACTGCTGGAATTGTCAAATCGTGTAAATCTTTTTCGTCAAGTTCTGTTTCTGATTCGTCTTCTGAATCAATTATTTCTTGATCTATCGATTCTGGTTTCTCACCTGTTTCGATTGTTAGATCGGTATTTATGACGGTTGGTATTGAAATATCCAAATTATGTCTCGTTTTTACAGATATCAAGTTTGATCTGAATTTGATTAAAACTTTAGATACCTGAGACCAATGTTTGTTTGTTAGTTTATCTTTGTGGTCGTATATTAGTTTTCGGGCTTGGTTAAAGCAATCGACCAATATGGTTGCATGTTTTTTAACAGTAACCTCTTGTACGAGTCTGTTTTGGGATATGCATTTATAAGATTTTTCAAACTTTGATCTAATGTCATTTATGGTTTTAGCGATATCCTGCCATTCCATAGTAAAGTTTTATGGATAATAATTAATTTCATTTTATTTTGTTTGGTTTATTTGATGTATTATTTTGTAAAAAGATTTTTTTTTGTTTGTTATTTCTGTGACAGTTGTACTGTAATAAGGGTTGTACGTCCCAATATAGGATGTTCATCTATTACAGAGCTTACTCTTATACCTAAAATAGTTGAAAGTACTATTCCTTTCTGAGTAGCGGTACAATGTATCAGGGGGGGGGTATCTGGGTGTTGAATCTGTACATATATTGGTTTTCAAATTCATGTACTGTTATAGGATTTTCGTTTTCCGAAATTATTTCGATTGTCCTATTTCTGAATTCTGGGTCTTTTCGATAAGTCGTTTGGATGACTGAATCGGTATTCATTTTTTTTTGTTTTTGTTATTATTGTTAGACCTTATCCAAATCGTTTGCCCTACTTTTTTTTTTCTTTACTTTTAAATTTTGAGAAATACGCTTCGCAGATAAACTCTATGTCGGGCGACATTACCTCGACTTTTTGATTACATTGGCGGTTGAATCCACCTTTTATTCTATAAGCCCCATTTGTTGTGCATTTGGTAATATTTTTTTGTGGATTTTTGCAAAAGTTTAAAAAAAATGTTTATTTTCTGTTTTTTGCCCTAATCCGTTTCGCGTCCAAACACACGAGCCTATACACCTAGGGGGGTTATACTTTTCTTGTAATGTTGGATTAGTTTGCCCAATGGCCAGTTTCGTGTGTCTAAAACACACGAGCCTAATACACCTCGTGGGTGGAAATAGTTTTACCGTGCTAGCGTTTTATTTATTGGTGTTTTTACAATGGTTGGGTTTTTTACATTTTAATTTATTTTTTAATCGGAAACATTTTTTTTTTTTTTTTTTGACTTAATTTAATTATTCTGCTCGGTTTGTCATCTTTGTTTTCTGCTGGCTGCTGCTGCTGTCCAGGGCCTATGAGCTCAGGCGGTGGCGGTGCTGGTCTGCACAGGCTTAGGTATTGGTTGGTTTACATGTGGCCGTGCCAGGTCGCACGGGATTCCGGTGTGCAGGTGTATTGGCAGTAGGGGCTGTATAGCGGTCTCTCGCAGTCAGGCGGGCACTTCTTTTCTTCGGTTGGGATCTGTATGCTTGGAATCGGATTATTAATAGTTCCAATAATTTTGATATGTGACTAGGAGTGTGTGAGTGATTTTTTTTTTGTGCTCCAGAGTTTTAGCTGTGAATGACTCTAAAAAGTCAATTCGGTTTTGCATTTTGGTTGCAGTCGCCCATTGTGGGGGTGTATCTGTGTTTAAAATTTCTTTTAATTTAGCGATTTCTTTTTTCGCTCTATTTATGACGCCACTGCGCCTGCTCTTGGGCATTTTTTTTTGATTTAAAAAAATTTTCTATCTGGGCATTTTTTTTCACTTGGCACACTACTCACTCAGTCATTCCTGTTTCTTCCTCGTCTTTCCGATGTAGTCTCGTCTTTCCACGTAGTTGTTTGCGTAGCTGCTGATCTTCCTGTATTTTACTCCTGTCCTTGGTCCTCCAGGACCCATGTCACGGTCGCCATGTTGTGTTTGAGGTGCATCCTCGTCCCGTCCCAATAAGATATAGCATTTGGTTTTGTAGTTTTAGTTTAGTTTTATTGATGATTGGACACACATATTTGATGTGTCCAATCTTGGTGTTGCTCGCTTCAATTTGTATTTGATTCTGTGTTGCTTATTCGTTTAGATTTTCAGTTAAGCTGTCGATTGAGTCGACAGCGACGCTGTTGCGTCACATATATATTATATATATAAGAGAGAATGGTATATGCACATATATGCCCGCTCCACTGGCTATCTTCAGTTATGCTGACGCTGCGTTAATATGTTATGTGCCCAACGGAGATCGTATTACTCTGCACTTGAAATGTGCTTGGGTCTTAGACATTGTAACTAAGTGTTACAGTGTGTATTTTATATAAAGTATTGAGTACAGTGTGTACTCTATATGTGTGCATATTACAATATCTTGCTTGGTTTTTAAGTTATTAATTAATGCCTGATTTTTGGGAAAATTCCCCATAGTGCTATGGCAGAGCAGATTTCTACAGCAATGCGAAATCTTCAACTAGCTCCACCTCCTCAAGAGGCGCGTGAAGAGATTCAATTAGAGTGGGAAAATAAAATCGCAGAAGAGCTAGGGTCAGAGCGTAGTGAACCATTCAGAAATAGGCAAAACATTCCAAATGTATTCCCATTGAGAGGAAATGATAGCTCAATAGAGCGCCCTGATAAAGTGTCCAGTGTGATTTCCAACTGGCATCTGAAATTCAGTGGCACACCAAATGATATCCCAATTGATGAATTTATATATAGAGTAAATTGTTTAACAACAAGATGCCTTGGCGGCGATTTTAATACTTTGTATCATTTTGCAAATCTGCTATTTTCTGGATCTGCCTTAACATTTTATTGGCGCTTTCATCGAAACGAATCCCACAAAACTTGGTATCATCGTTCTGATGAAGACATTAAAGATTCAATGCGCAGGCGAAAGCAGCGAGCAAACGAATCCTTTGACGACTTCCTTGACGCTATGTTATCGATAGCAGATATGTTGCGAGTAAGGCCTACAAGTAGCGAGTTAGTTGCGTGCGTCAAACGAAATCTTAAACCCGAATTAAGGCACGAGCTGTTGCATGTAGACATACCTAATGTTGCCACCTTGCGTCGCGAGTGCCATAAACACGAAGATTTCTATAATAATTTTTATACGAAGCCAGTTTCTAAGCCTATGCAGCCCAAGCGCATGGTACAAGAAATATATGCAGAGGACTCTGAAGAGCAATTGCTTAGGCAAGAGGATGATGAGGCCGAGATAAATGCAATCCGTTCTGCTGAGAGAACAAAATGCTGGAATTGCGATGAAATTGGTCACCGCTATCAGGATTGTCTCCAACCTCGACGCATTTTCTGTTATGGTTGTGGTATGCTTGACATGTACAAGCCCAATTGCCTTAACTGCAAGCAAGCGCCGGAAAACTCTCAGAAGGGTATCCGCCCCAAACCGAAAGCGGATATCCGCAAACCGAACCAAAACTAACCTTGTCCGCTTCTTCAGATGCTGAGGAGGCCTCGGATAGCCTTACCAACAAAAACACCGATTTTCAACCTTATCATATTCGACTAGAAAATTATCTAAAACGTAGATCAGAAATTTTGAATTCTGCTGTCAATTCTGTACATACTACACGTTCAACAAAGCGTATGAAAAATTTTTGGAAGCAACGACATGCCATAAAAGAAGTGCCAATTTTAAGTATTGTTCAAAAAGGTCCTGATATACGTCCGTTTACAAAAATTGAGATTCTTGGTCAACAATATCTAGCCCTCTTAGACAGTGGGGCTAATACAAGCGTCATTGGAGGAGAGTTAGCATCACGCATATTAAATTCCAGTACTCATATCAAAAAGTCTTACGGCGCTGTAAGAACAGCTGATGGACAGAGGCAACAAGTTGCTGGAACACTCAGCATTCCAATTGCTTATAACTCGATTAATAAAGACTTCGAATTTTTAATTGTTAATACGTTAAAATTGTCCGGATGTTTGTAACGCATAGAAGGAAGCATCTCCGACCACATAAAGTATATATATTCTTGATCAGCATGCCGAGCTGTCCGTCTGTCCGTCCGTCTGTTTCTATGCTATCTCCTCCGTCAGTTTTGAAGCTATCATAACCAAACTTTGCACGAAGTCTTTTGGTATAAATACGCTGCACATTTGTCGGAACCGGATGGATCGGATGACTATAGCATATAGCTGCCATAGGAACGATCGGTTGAAAAACTAGTTTTAGTGAGAAAAACTTTTTTGTTTTCAATGTTATCGCTCCCAACGCTCGTATTTATAAGTTTTTAATGATTTTACATCATTTCACCAAAATTTTTTGAAATAGGACCACTATATAGTATAGCTGTCATACAAACTGTCAGGCACATATCAAGCTCCAAGGGTATATAAACTTCGGTCGAGCCGAAGTTAGCTTGCCTCTATTTTTATTATTAATAGATAAATCTTTAGTGACCAGCCATAAAATAAATTTTTCACAATTTTTTTCGTTGTGAAATTCGCACTTAAAGTCTAGCTTTTTTTAAAAAAGTGATATATTTAATACAAAGTTGCCGATAAAAGCCTTTATAACGCCGAAGTCCAGCACCAGATTAAGAAGTGGTGTATCAACGAATGATAGTACCTTCCAAGAAAGCATTACCTTTTCATAATGAAAGAACCGGTACCAAAGATATACGCCTTTTTCTAAAGGTACTTTTTCTACCAATCAAAAACTAGCATTTCCACGATTTCTCGAAAACGGCCCCACAAAAAAAGATTTGGACTGCGGATTTGGACTCAGCAAATGGATTTACATACGAAATAACTGCCAGATAGTCGGGATGGGAAATGCTGTAAACTAGTGTTTTCTTCGAAGCTAAATCGACCCCAACTATCACCTCAGCTGTACACCGAGTCACCTATCTACATTAAGTCCACTGGCGGATTTTCCTCCCAAGATTGTTACCAAGTCCAACGCTCCGACTTGTAATTCGTGCTGCAGCTGCACTCACGAGCAGCGTGCGAAGTGCAATTTCGAACCTTGCAAAAAACTCTCGGAAACGAGAACCTAATACGAGTTATATGGTTACATCAATGAAAGCAGCAGTGGTGCTTGAATTTTGCGACATTAGAGTTCTACAGCTTTGACAGATTTTTTAAGGCTGCGGCCGGTTTGAATTGGCTATAATGAATACAAACTTGTAAGTTTTGTATGGCAAACACTCGCGAATAAAATTGCCAATTACACAGGTTAACACGATTTTTCATCCTCTACAATTTGATATCACTCCTTATGTAAAATCACGCGCTGAATCCGAATATGGAGCTTAAAAATTTCTCAGTAGAACAGATTTCGAGATAATCCCAATTTACCGTTTTTTTGAAAAAGAACCTCTCACTTAATTTCAAATATCTCAACTATGAACTAACCTATAAACAAGTTTTGTACACCAAATTAAAGCTAATAATCTTATCTTTCAATCGTTCTTAGATCATTTTATTGTCAAATTTGTGGTGTGGCTGCTAATTACAAAGATATCGAGAATTTCGTTTCATTTTTATCGAAAATTTGAAAAAACTGTAAATTACACCGTTATTTTCACCAAAAAAATTTTTTTTTAAATTTCTTTCTCTTTTGGATGATGTAACCTAATGTATAACCATTTCAAAAAGTGTTCATACATCGAAATCTGTTGAAAATTGTAGAAGTTATTACCATTTATCTAAAAAATGAGCAATTTCAGTTTTACCGTTCAAGTGGTATAATAATTTTCGTCCAACTCCTAGGAAAGTGAAGAGCATGTCTCATCTGAATCAGCCGATGACTTAGTAAACTTTTAAGCACATGCTGAAGAGCGAAATCCTCTCTGCCAAAGTGGACAAAACGATCTAATAAGAGTTCTAGATCTTTCAAAAGAAAAATCGAAAATTTTAGCCTCACGTTTGCTTGAACGGAATTTGTTAAAGGATAATGTCAAAATAACGCACTATGTATGTATGTATGTATGTATTTGTTCTTTATTTAAATTGTTTCGAAAAAAAATTACAATTTGATTGGGGGTACATTAAGAACTACTAACAATGAATTAATAGTCGTCTGTCGGCAAAAGTTTGTAGATAATTAGTGCGTTTTATTTCTTACAATCGTCGTCTGTCGGCAAAAGTTTGTAGATAATTAGTGCGTTTTATTTCTTACAATTTTGATAGAAGATGAGTGTTTACTTGATTAAAATTATTTAAAAGAAATGATCTGTATCTAAACGCATTTTTTAAAAAGTTAATTAACTGATCCCAGTTTGGCACATTTAATATATCTAAAATCTCGTTCTCCCTTAGTACAGTCTTTCCTAGATGCTGCACCCTAAACTCTCTGAGAACTGGACAGCGTCCAAGAAAATGGCTAAATGTCTCCTTTTCGTTTAGATTGCACATTGTGCAAAGTCCCGATTGGGTCGTTGAAAATCCATCGCCATTCAGTTTCAAGAGTCCACATCGGGCTTTAAAAATCCATGTAATGTCTGCAATCTTCATGTCATCTGCAATATAAGTGATTCCATCGGTATAATCCAGAAATTTATAGATACGACGCGTAGTTGCTGCTGCCTGCTCGTGATATTCTCGGACTGCCTCAGCTTTTAATCAGCTTACCAGTTCGTTGCACCCGAAGCTCCATGACTCTTTAGTTCCATTTTCCAATTGCCATTCTAAGTCGCGCCCATCTTTTAGGAAGTTTAACCGCTTTGCCCAGAAAACGTTCTTTTGGATGATGTACGTGGAAAGCTTTCGTGGTAATCTATGCTCTTGGTAATCAAATAAGGTTTTCCCAATATAGTTTAAGTGAGTCATGAACGTGAAAAAGTGGTTGTCTTCCATGCCAAGCTCGATCGCCAATGAGTAATTTGAAGTATTGTCTGGCAGCCTTAGAATCCTTTTAACAAAGTATCGCTGAAGTTTGTCTACCTCTTCAAAATGACGTGATCCCCATATTTGTGCTGCATAAGATTGTGTGGAACGGCACACCGCAAGAAATAACTTCCATTTGGAGCTCAGGGGTACTCTTTGATTGCAAAAATAATTTTTCCATGTACTGTTAATACAGTTTTTCGCTGCTCAACATGTTTTGTGAAGGACAAGGTTGTTGTAAATACCACTCCCAGATAGGTGAACTCTGAAACAATCGGTATTGGTTCCGAATTGTAAGTCCATTTCTCGTTTTGAGACAGCCGGCCACCTTTTCTAAATACCATCATTTTAGACTTACTGGTATTCACCTCGATATTCCACTTTTTGCAGTACTGTTCGAGCTTGTTGATCATTCGTTGCATCATATCGACATCGTCTGCTAACACAACGATATCGTCTGCATACGAAAGTACTAGGAGGTTAATATCATCGATCCATAGTCCTCCTTCAATTTCATCATGTAGATCGTTTAGGAATAATATGAACAACAATGGAGAAAGAAGACATCCTTGTTTTACGCCTGTGTGTGTGCGGAAAGATTGTGACAGCTCACTCCTAGTCCACACTGAGGAAGATGTATTGCCATATATATTTTGCAGGAGATTTTGTACTTTTGATGAAATACCCAGTTGGTGTAATTTATAGAAGAGTAGTTGCCGTGGTACTCTGTCAAACGCTGCCGTAAAGTCTACGAAATAAGCATATACTTTTTTCTTTTCAACTAGTTTAAGATGTACTGCCGCTGCCAGGATGTAGACATTGTCCGAAGTAGAGTACTCAGACCGAAAACCTGCTTGATACTCGCAAATAAGCGTTTCTCGTTGCGTCCAGTGTGTTAATCTGTTGGCAATTATACCCATTAGTAATTTGGCCACACAGTTCATGAAAGCTATTCCTCTATAGTTGCTAGCCTCATGAAATAACGCACTATAGAGATCGTCAAAAGCGCTATGCTAAGTATTACTCGAAAAAGAATAATATTTGTTATTGCAATGATGTGTGTGGTTTATTTGAAGAGTTAAACGAGCCGTATGACCCAGTCGAGTGGCGTTTGTTTATAGACGGTTGCAAGCTCAGTCTAAAAGCTAGCGCACGCCGTTAATATAAAAGAATCTATGAATCAATGGCCATATTGCTTGATTTTATAAACTACAAGGAACATAACTGGAAAATTTGCGCAGACCTCAAAGTTGTTACCATAGTTTCAGGATTACAACAAGGATATACCAAACACATGGGTTTTTTGTGCAAATGGGACAATCGAGCACGCCACGAGCACTACGTTCGAAAAGAATGGCCGGTCAGAACGAATTACATAGTTGGCCAAGAAAATGTAAAATTTGAGCCACTTGTCGGTAAGGAGCAAATTATACTGCCTCCCCTTCAACTGAAATTGCTAATTTTTTTTTTTGCTAATCACTTTTATGAACACTTTTTGAAATGGTTATACATTAGGTTACGTCATCCAAAAGAGAAAGAAATTAAATTTTTCTTGTCGAAAATAACGGTGTAATTTACAGTTTTTTCAAATTTTCGATAAAAATGAAACGAAATTCTCGATATCTTTGTAATTAGCAGCCACACCACAAATTTGACAATAAAATGATCTAAGAACGATTGAAAGATAAGATTATTAGCTTTAATTTGGTGTACAAAACTTGTTTATAGGTTAGTTCATAGTTGAGATATTTGAAATTAAGTGAGAGGTTCTTTTTCAAAAAAGCGAAAAACGGTAAATTGGGATTATCTCGAAATCTGTTCTACTGAGAAATTTTTAAGCTCCATATTCGGATTCAGCGCGTGATTTTACATAAGGAGTGATATCAAATTGTAGAGGATGAAAAAAAGTTTAATTTTTTGTAAACTTGTGTTATTAGTGCGAAAAGAATATTTAATAATAAAATAAAATAAAAATATAATATTTACGCTTATATAATCTCAACTTGTCAAAAATGTATTAGCTTGGTTAAATAATTTCTACAGTTTTAAATTGGCAACCTTTTTGCTGATAAATAACAAAACTTTCCAAAAACCGTCCAAAAATCCATTTTAGAGTACCTTTTTTGAGGAATCCAACAAGTTCACAAGTTTTTGCTCTAAAAGCTTAAAATAAATTAATTTTCAGTTGTTTTGGTGAAATCCTGAGTACATAAAAAACGATAACAACAAAAAAGTGAATTTTTTTAGAATACACACACTTTTGGGGCCGTTTTAGAGGATAAAGTTCAGAAAAGTAAAGATGTAAAACCGTGTTCAGAAGAGTTGTTTGGTATCTCAAAAGCTTTATTTCTGCTAAAGAAAACATGTGAAAAATTCTGATTTTTTTTAAAGTAAAACTAAAAAAAGTACAAAAATACGTTTTTGAAAACAAGTTTTTTAAGAAATACTCCCGGAAATCATTAATTTTTTAATAATATGTTGTGAAAAATTTATTATTATTAACTACAACTCAGAAGCAAAAGCAAAAATTCCCTTTCAACTTTTGAGATTTTCTGCAGAGCAATTTGACGCACCTTTACGACTCTTGCTTTTTTGACTGCAACTATTGAATCAGCCCGAAATTTTGGCCAAAAGTCCCAATTTTTTGTTTGGGAAAATGGATAAAACGATGGTCGGCAATGATTTTGAATACATATAGCTATTTATGGCAAAATTTTGGTACCTTTTTACAAAATAAAAAAAAAATTGATGCAAAAAATAAAAAAATTATAGTCAAAGTTAGGAAAGCAACAGCTGCCGGGATTTGATTTCTTATTTTCGACTTCGCATTAGATTACTATAAAACTTAAAAACTTAAAAAATGTGTCTTAAGTTCAATCTTTTAAGATCATTTTGTCGAAAATTGCAGCTTTCTAGCTAACCTGGTGTAGAAATGCCAGAGTTTTGGCACAAAAAATTAGATTTCTGGCCCACAGTGCATCGTTTTGAAAATAGGTCTAAGTGGGAAAAACATTTTTGAGTGTCCCCAAACTCGTCCAAAACTAATATCATTTGCTTTCGCACAGATTTCTAAATTTTAGTCAAAAAATCGGATGACTATATCTTATAGCTACCCTATGGCAGCAGGAAAATGGGTTTCTTAAACTCTGGTATTTCCAACCAAACAAGTTGTCTTGGTCTCTCGTTTTTTTTTCTGTTTGATCCAAGAAACTTAATTTTTTACTTCGACAAAACCATTTAAAAAGAGACCAATTGCTGAATTTCGTAATTCTTAAATAGAACAAATTAATAAAAGCATCAATCATTCTTAACCTTCAAGTTTATATGCTTTTGAACATGAAATGGAATCTTTAGCTAAAGAGCTAGAAAACAAAGAATTGGTAAAAATATACAATGAACGACTTCCTTGCTTATTTTGGAGGAATTCTAAAATTACCTAAAGCTTCTAATATCTTAAAGGTTTCGGTGAACTATGATACTATGATGAATTCATCACTAAAAACACATCCACTATTTTTTAAAGATTTGATATCAGCCTTAAATTCATGGAAGACGATCCTTCTCTATAGTGGGAAGACGAAATTTATAAAACAAAATAGAGGCTCGACCGAAGCTTGTATACCCTTGGAGCTTGAGATATGCCTGCTAGTTTGTTATATGCCAGCTATACAATAAATTCATCAATATATTAGTTGTCTCCTTATCTCTTTTGCGAGTCTTTTTTAATAAACTAGGCTGTGAGTTGATAATCTAAGAGATTTGTATCGGTTTAAGCGTCAAAAAATTCATAACAACTTTTTGCAATGAAAAGTGTGTGTTGAAGGAGAAAAATTAACAGTGTTGCCATACAGATTCTTTTCAATTTAACTTTTTGCAGATAAAAAATCAATGGGGCAGCGGGAATTGTGACCTTTACTAATTATATATTTATTTTTTCCGATTTTAAATAAGAAATGTTAAATTTGCTTCTAATTTTTTCTATTTTTAAAAAATTAATTTTCCTTGTTTTGGTTGCCGCATAATAAAGACAGATAGGTACACATGTTTAAATAGTTACATATTTGTGTTGATTTACATAAAGAAAGAATATTCTGGAGATCTAATGATAAACAAATGTATATAGGTGCGCACTTATAAATAAAAGGTCCCTTGACCCTAACTAGACTACATAGTCTTTCTGAAGAAGAATATACTATAGTCTATTCAGGATTCACAAGACAGGAAGGGAATAATTTGTTATTCTGGAATTTCAGCGCGACTTGAAAATTTGGTTGTGTCCCTTAGGACGGGACGGGATAGAATTTAATATGTGTAAAGGCCACTGCATTTTTATACACTTGAAAAGTGTATTATAATTTTGCCCAGAAGTTTGCAACGCATAGAAGGAATCATCTCCGACCACATAAAGTATATATATTCTTGATCAGCGTGACGAGCTGAGTCGATTAAGCTTTGTCCGTCCGTCTGTCCGTCTGTCCGTCTGTCTGTTTCTACGCGAACTAGTCCCTCAGTTTTAAAGCTAGCGAGCTGAAATTTTGCACAGAGTCTTCTTTTCTCTGCACGCTGCTAATATGTCGGAACCGACCGGATCGGATGGCTACTTCTTGTAGCTGCTATACAAATGATCGGTCGAAAAATGGATTTTAATGAGAAAAACTGGTTTTTTCTCAATATTACCGCTCTCAATCACGGTCATGGGTAATATTAAATGTTTTTAAGCTGATCTGCGAAGTTTGGTCGAAGTCGCTAACCGTTGAGACAAGCGATTTCAAGTGTATAAAAACTTCGGCACGGACGAAGTTAGCCTTGCCTTTCTCGTCCATTTTTATTTTAATCAACCGTAAATTCGAAACTGTCTCAAATTTAAGCTAATGAAGCCAATGATATTAAAAAAGAATTTCCTTTTTAACAAATAGATTACATACAAACGCAGTGACTGTAGTCAGACAAGAAAATAAAGCGGCCCTTCTTGAATTAAGGAATCATCTTAAGTCCATCGATAGTACCAGGAAAATCATTGTGCAAAACGACAATATAAACGTTGGTGGGATATGGATGGCTTTCAACTTTAATAGAGTCCTAATGTGTCAAGGAAAGCCAGCAGAAATCAAACTAAAGGAGCTGTATGGCGAAAAAATTTATGTTTCCTACATGTCCTTTGAAGGACTGAAGGAAAAAACGACATCAAAAAACTAGGAACATATAAAAAAATAAATTTAGAATATAAGCACCTGAATAATATTTCTCAATTAAATCTAGCTATAATCGATCCTCCGCAACAACGTATCACCTTCCCATCAGCTGATAACTCTCCTAAAACAGAACGAATTTGTATTTTGTCTTATAACGTAGCAGGACTTAAAAACAAACTTATCTTTCAAGTGTTTGCGTTGTCAGAAACTTTTCTGGAGAGCGAGTCAGCCCACGTGGAGTCACAACTTAAGGACCATGTACCTAAATGGAGAGCCGCAAGTAGATCTCACACAAAAGGAAGGGCAAGTGGTGCAATGCTTTTTGGAATAGACAAGAAATTGGTGGAAAATAATACTGTTCGATTTATTAAAATTGAAGAAATCACGCTCTTTAAGATCAGCACACGCTCTACAAACTACTATGTTCATCCCGTTTACATTAACTGCAATAAATGGGATGTAGATATTGCCAAATTATCGGGGGTGCCACAGAAACCTCTTCCAACCAAATTCCAACCCAATTCCAATTCTTAGGTGCCACAGAAATTCCGTTTGGTTGGTTTCAAACCTCCCGTGTTTTGTAAGGAGATTTAGCAAAATTCACCACCCAAACAATTTTAAAAAGGAAAATAAATTTTTGAAATGTAAACAACATTATTTTCCAGGATAGATTGCATCAAACGAATAAATTATTTAATTAGTTTAAACATTGAAATTAACGTTTCAATAATTATTGGGAAAAACAACCAAAGTCTTTCATGTTAATCAAAACCGACCACTACTGTGGCTCCTCCTATCGTTTGTCGCGAGTTTGTGTCGCCATCTGGTTGGCAGCCAGCGGATTAAGGGCTGGCAAGATATTCTTCTTGTTTTGCGCCAACAAATTTTTAAATTTTGCATTTTATTTGTGGAGAATTCGACTTTAATTTAAATTATAATTTAAAAATGCATCATAAAACATATAACACAATCAAAATATTCAATTTAATCATCAATTTAACCCTTAATTACAAGAAGAAAAATTTTTTGGCCAGAAATTCAGCCCTGTTTTTAGAGATGGAACTTCAATTGGAACAGCTGGTGCTCTAACTACATTTTCTAATATGAAAATGAAATCTCTCGAAGTTCTGTGGCACCGACGGTTTTTTCGAGAGATTTACAAACCAACCGTCGGCAAAATCTCTAGAGATTTCTGTGGCGCCAAATTATATGACGTTCTCAATAATCCGGAATGCAAGGATAACCTGATGATTATTGGTGACTGTAATGCGAGGATCGGTGGAATGCAACTATGTGGATTTAACCCTCAGGTGGTGCCATGCAAGTTATTAGAAAGAAGGGATACGCAAGATAAAATCTTAGACTCTAATGGCCGCAAGTTTATTGACTTGGCAGAATATTTTGGCTTCACTTTGGCAAATGGAAGATCTACTAGCGATGCAATAGGAGATCATACTTTTAAAAGAGGTACTGCTCGATCCACGATACACTATTGCTTGGTGAGAGGCGCGTGGTTAGAGATGCTAGAAGATCTAAAAATAAAAGAAATGATTTTTTCGGATCATATGCCCCTTGAAGCGTCTCTTTGCATCGACCAACAATCTTGCACTGAACAACTCACACTACTTCCAAAGCTAAGATGGTCATATAAACATGTAGATTCGTACAGAAGAAATTTAGACAGCATCATCGTCTCTTTACCATCTAACCTAGCGAACTCCAATCTTGATGAAATAAGTGGTCTCACAAACTGTATCACAAATTCAGCGCTAACCCAGAGTAGAAGTGTGGCAACATCTTTCAAACAGGAGTGGTACAACAAAAAATGTCAACTAGCGAGAGACAAATCGTTTAAACTGCTTAGAATCGCCAAGAGTGAAAACACGGAAGAATCACTGATTCGGTTTCAGCAAGCAAACAGCTCATACAAGTACATTTGTCAAGAAGCCAAAAATCAGTTTTATGAAAAGCTAGCCGCATCTCTAGAAGATATTCGTGACAGCAAGTCGTACTGGAGCACCATTAAAAGGCATAAAAGTGGGCGCCGCGCAGTTGGCAATCTATTTTGGTAGTCTACTTAAATTTAGCCCGAAGCAACCCTTGGAGTATGCTCTACCTTATCTTGTAAATGAAATACTAGATGGACCAATAACAGCAGATGAAGTTTCTGGCATTGTCGCTAAATTAAAAGACAACAAAGCTCCCGGTCCAGATCGCATACCGTCTGAGTTCATAAAATTTGCGTCACCAGCATTTTTACAAAAATTGGCAGAAGCATACAACAATATATTGCAAACCGGAAAAGCCCTCAACAGTTTTCAGAAGGCCATTATATTCCCAATTTTCAAGAAAGGCGATCCACAAGTAACAAGCAATTACAGGGGAATTACTTTACAGAACGCGTTAGCTAAAGATTTCTCTGCAGTTCTCCTTGAGCGTCTGAGTAAATGGCTTAATACTGTCGATGTGTTAACAGAGTTTCAATCGGGGCTTCGAAAAGGATACACCACAGTAGATAATATCTTCTGTCTGAATACCATTGCACAAACCTATTTAGACAACGACAAAAAACTCTATGCATTCTTCGTGGATTTTAAGGCAGCCTTTGACTCGATTGATAGAAGAACTCTAATGTATAAGCTGAGCAGAATCGGTATATCCTACAAGTTTATACAAACCTTGCAAAGTCTGTATGAAAGCAATGAAGCTGCTGTATGGGATGGCGCAAAGCTATCCGAATGGTTTCCTACTGAGTCTGGAGTCAAGCAAGGATGCTTGTTGAGCCCTGTTCTGTTTTCAATATTTCTAAACGATATAGTGGAATACCTTCCGAAAGGACTTGAAATAAACGGCCTGGAAATAAAAACCTTGTTATACGCAGATGATATAGTGGTCTTCTTCGAAAGTCCCAAAGATATGCAAGACAATATCAACGCTTTGGATGAGTACTGCAAGGAGTGGGGCCTCAGAGTTAACTGAGAAAAATCAAAGATGCTAATTTTTAAGAAACATTGAAGAAGGCTTGCGTCTGCTGAAAAATGGCAAATGGGAGACATTGAGCGTGTTCAGCAGCATACACCAATCATCTAACAAAAATCAACAATAAAAAAAAAAAGTGTTAGTCTGCTGGTGAACAAGCTTGTTAGAATTTTTAGGCAACAGAGTTATCGATATATTTTTGTTGGCGGAAGGTTTGAATTTTTGACAACAAACAGCTTAGTATAATTAAGAAGCGTGCAGCATGCCTGCCAATAAGGCAGTGACCCGGTAGGGCCAAGACCACAAGTAAGATGCTTTCGATTTTAGGTTAAACGAGGACCATGTGACCCTAGCTACTGCGCAAGCCGGAACCATTTTTCCGTAACCAGGCGCCGGGTTTCATTCCTTGTGACTATCTTGTCAGAGTGTATGGGCGTCCCTGTCAAGCTTTTTTTGGGATGAGCTGAATGGTGGTGCCTTGACAATCTAATTCTAATTCTGTTGTAATTCTCGCTAGCACCAATTTCGCAAACCCAAAGCGCATGGCTGAACGATCTGGTATCTGGGGAAGACCTGGGAAGCCAGGTGTATTAAGCTACGTGTAGAGGGTGCGAGGCGGTGAGCGACAGACGGTCTTAAACCAAGTCGCCGAGTAAACTTTTAATTTTTTATTTATACTTTTTTTGTATACCATTAATTATATTTACATAAATCATAAGTTATTCTATTAACAAAAAAAAAAAACGAGAAGGCCAAGCTAACTTCGTCTTTGCCGAAGTTTTAATACCCTTGCAAATGTTTTAATACGACAGAGTTTACGAACGTCAGCATTAAAACAAACCATTTTTCTGATAAAACCCACTTTTTGACCGATAGTTTCTATGGCAGCTATAAGATATAGTCATCCGATTTTGACCAAAACTTCCAAATCTGTGTAAAAGCGTATAAAACTAATAATTGGCGAAGCGGAAGGCGTTTACATTAAAAACAAAAAAGTTTTCTCACAAAGACCCACTTTTCGACCGATAGTTCCTATGGCAGCTATAAGATATAGTCATCCGATTTTGACAAGAACTTTCAAATCTGTGTAAAAGCGTATAAAACTAATAATTGGCGAAGCGGAAGGCGTTTACATTAAAAACAAAAAAGTTTTCTCACAAAGACCCACTTTTCGACCGATAGTTCCTATGGCAGCTATAAGATATAGTCATCCGATTTTCACAAAAACTTCCAAATCTGTGTTAAAGCGTATAAAACTAATAATTGTCGAAGCGGAAGGCGTTTACATTAAAAACAAAAAAGTTTTCTCACAAAGACCCACTTTTCGACCGATAGTTCCTATGGCAGCAATAAGATATAGTCATCCGATTTTGACCAAAACTTCCAAATCTGTGTAAAAGCGTATAAAACTAATAATTGGCGAAGCGGAAGGCGTTTACATTAAAAACAAAAAAGTTTTCTCACAAAGACCCACTTTTCGACCGATAGTTCCTATGGTAGCTATAAGATATAGTCATCCGATTTTGACAAAAAATGAGCAATTCTCCAAATAATAACAATGGTCAACTTCCTCGACATATACATTCGCTTCACAGATAGAGTCTTTACTACAATCTCCTTCCGCCAGGCATTTGTTGGAACTTGTAAAATAATAAAAGTCACATGGGGCTTAATCCGTAGATTATAGTGAGTGCGGAACCCATTTGGCTCATTTGTAACCCAATTCATTAAATTTCTATGTTGTTCTCGCAAGGTTCAGCAAAAATGAATTTGGGGAAAATTGTTTGAATCTAGTACTGATTGAATGTTATTCTACATTTGCTTGACAATTAATGTAAGGTCTATGTTAGATCAAGTAGTCTTTTAATATTTCCTATACAGATTTTGTGTATCAATCTAGTTATCCTGCCATAAATTTTAATTCATTTTTTCGGGATTAAACGCTTGTAACTTCGTCCATCAAGAAGATTTAAATGCAACAAAATTTGTGAAACTAGAAGATCCATTGGTCTACACGCTAAAGTGGTTTTCATTAAAATGCAAGCACCCCAAATGGCTGGTACACGGCGATTAAGTTTGAAAAATTTGCTATAATTTGATGAATATTTCTCTTCAAAGGCCAATTTAGGCGCTTTTGGGTTTGCTGATGATGCTCCATTGATTTTTGTAGGCGACCTTAATATGTATACTGTCGCATAGAGTTCATAAATACAGATATTGTTGCTCGATGTAACCTCCATAATTTTTTAAAAGCCAAAAATGATGCAAAATGGTTTTTCCGCGATATCTTGAAAACAAGAGCTGATGGAGAAAAACCGAGACCAGTTTTGGAATCAGTGCACAAAACGGGATCAGAATTTGTCATCAATAGGGCTGGACCAAAATGGCTGTTGGCCAGTGTAATTGCTGAAGCGGGAGGCGTTAACATTAAAAACAAAAAGTTTTTCTCACAATGACCCACTTTTCGACTGATAGTTCCTATGGCAGCTATAAGATATAGTCATCCGATCCGGTCGGTTCCGACATATTAGCAGTGTGCAGTAAAAAGAAGACTCTGTGCAAAGTTTCAGCTCGATAGCTTTAAAACTGAGAGACTAGTTTGCGTAGAAACAGACAGACAGACGAACGGACAAAGCTCAATCGACTCAGCTCGTCGCCCTGATCAAGAATATATATAGTTTATAGGGTCGGAAATGAATATTTCTGTGCGTTGCAAACTTCTGGGCAAAATTATAATACCCTTTGCAAGGGTATAAAAATTATAAAAATAAAATTATGTTTCGATTTGTCATGCATTTTCATATTTAATGCAGTTTTATTATGTGGGCGGCGGGGACGGCGTCTCGCAGCGCTAAACAAAAATAATCAAAATTCACAAATAATATGAGCCGCAAATTCAAAAAGTTTCAAATTTCTAGCTTCAAAATTGGAGTTTTTGCCAAAAAATCGGCCATTCCGCCCACTGTGCAGTGTGCAATGCTTTAACGTAAGAATACTCCCAGTTGTTTATGATTTCAGTCGAAAAGCTTTGATGAACGGAACAATTTTGGAAATGTCATTGTTGCAATTAGAATAGACTTTTAAGAAACAGAATCGAAAAGAGTTAGTTATTCGACAATTGCTGTGCACATGAAAAGATGTTCAGCAACAAGCTCAAAATATTCGATTTGAATTTTTTTTTCCACTTATTCAATCAATGGGATTAATAAGATGAGTGAGTAAGATATTGTCATGCATCGAAAAAAGAGACAATTATAAAAATTATTCTTTTCGATTCCATAAAGCGTTCAGCCGAGTCGATTTAGCCGTCTTTGTCTGTACGTCTGTCTGTATCGTCGATCACAGAGACTATTAGAGATAGAGACACAAATTTTTCATGTACATAGGTGGATACTGTACGCAGATCAAGTTTGTTTCAGATTTGCAAAATTTCCTTCCCCTCCTCCTAAAACAGCAAAAATCTCTCAGAGCCACAATTTTCAAGATACAGCCCCGTCGCTTAATATATATTGTCTGAGGGCTTGAATCTATCCATTCTTTTTTTGCTTGTGGGAGCGAGGGGAGCACTGTGTTTATTGTAGGCAGCTAAGGCGTATGGGTATAAGTATGCTAAACGCACTAGTCGACATTTCAGACGATTCATTATGTGGAAATATCATGACGGATGAAGATATCATTGAGAAGGTTCAGAGAGGGGACTTTAATATTATTTGATTGGCGATCGAAAATTAAATGTATTTTGAGAAAAACAAAGGAAAAAGCGACGCAGCTAGCAGCAGTAATAACACTGTGCAACAGCCAAAAAAACTACCAAACTACACTATGCGGAATCGATAGTGCTACCCGAACTGAGTAAAACCATTTCAGCGTTTGGCTAGATTGGTAGCACTTTTTTTTTTATGGACCCTCAAAGTTTTTGAAATTGGGTTACAAAATTGGGATAACAAAAAAAAGGTGTCATCAGATTTGGGAATACAGCTCATTCAGTTTTAGTGATAGCTGCAAACAGTCTTCGGCAAAGTTGTAGCTGACAGTCCGCAGAATAAATTTTTCTTACAAAGATTTTCAAAAAAATTATATTTTCCGGGAGTTATTCTTAAAAAACTTTTTTGAAAAATGTATTTTTTTTACTTTTTCGAGTATAACTTTTAAAAAATCAAAATTTTTGGCATACATTCTTTGGGAAAAATTAAGCTTTTGAAATAACAAACATTTGTTCTGAACAAGGTTTTACAATCTGAACACTTCCACATCCTCTAAATCGGCCCCAAAAGTGTGTATATCCAATAAAAATCACTTTTTTGTTATCATTCTTCATTATGTTCTCAAGTTTTTTTTACCAAAATAGCAGCTAATTAATTTTTTCAAGCTGTTAGAGCAAAACACTACGTGATTTACTTATTGTAGTCCATGAATATAGAAAAAAATAGTTTTTTGGACGGTATTTTGAAAATTTTCCAATTTATTATTATTTTATTATATTATTATGTTATTGTTATTGTTGTTATTATAATTATGTTATTATTTTAACAAGCTAATAAATTTTTTTTACAAACTGAGATCATATTAGAGTTAATCTTTTTATTTTATTTTAATTTTTTTTATTTAATTATAATTATTATTATTATTTTATTTTAATTTATTGTATTTTATTATTAAAAATATTAAATATTAACTCTAATATGATCTCAGCTTGTTAAAAAATGTATTAGCGGAATCATTGAGAGGAATCATTTTCGATCTTATTAAGTACCTACATATATTCTTAATCAGGTCATTTTTTGGTCTCTTGGAAATCCCGCACGAATTTTGATTTGTTTTTATACTATGCACGAGATACGCAGAGAATATAGTAAGTTTGTGCATTTGGATGCTGTGACACTGTGACCGGCGAAGTTGAGGTTAGAGTTTCCGAAGTTTTACACCGTGCCTTTCTTGTGCGAAATAAATGTTCATTTGTATTTTTATGTTTATTTGATTAAAAAGTGGAGGGAAGCTAACTCCGGCTCGACCGAATTTTATATACCCTTGGAGCATGATATATGCCTGATATATATTATACGGCAACTATACAAAAAATATATTCATCCAATTTTGAGACATTTTTGAAAACAAAAAAGTTTTTCTCACTAAAAAACTTTTTCGACCAATCGTATCTATGGTAGCTATGTGCTATAGTCGTCCGATTTGAATCAAACTTGGCACACAACTTTGCCAAGCAGCATATAATATTGATCAGTAACAAGTTTGGGAGCTATAGCATTGAAAACAAAAAAGTTTTTCTTACTAAGACTTTTTTTTCAATCTTATCTTTTGTATGGCAGCTATACTATATTGTTGTCCGATTTTCATACATCTTGGTGGAGTTATGTGAAAGCATAGCAAACTTATAAATCCGCGGTTTGGGAGGGATAGCTTTCCAAAAAAAATCGTTTTTCTCACTAAAACTAGTTTTTCAACTGATCGTTCCTATGGCAGCTATATGCTATAGTCATCCGATCCGGCCGGTTGCATTGTATTTGTACCAACAGACTTCGTGCAAAGTTTGGCTACGATAGCTTTAAAACTGACGGAAGAGATGGCATAGAAACAGACGGACGGACGGACAGACGGACATGACAAGAATATATATACTTTATGTGTTCGGAGATGCTTCCTTCTATGCGTTACAAACATCTGAACAATTTCAATATACCCTCTCCAAGGGTATAAAAATTTATTATAATGATTTTTAATTACACAAATATAGTCGTTTAAAGTATGTATAGCGAGCGTTAGCGAGCGCTTAAAATATTTCGTGAGCTTCTTGCCTCTCTTCTAAATCCCGATTTCTTCGTGATGGTACATCGCTGATAACATTGGACATGAATTAATCGGTTTCTGTTAGATCTGTATATCGCTCGGTCACATTCAAATGTGCGATAGTATTTTTAACAAAAACATAAGATTTAAACTTAAACGAACAAAAATTCAATATTGGCGGCAACAGTCGTCCTCTCTAGTAAAATCGCACTTAAACGTATTTGAAAACATTAAAACGATCTTGACTGGTGGTCGGAATCATTCACAAAGTTTCCACAATTATATTAGATTTCAAAAGTCGCGCTTTTCATTTCACTTCCACTTCTCAGTCGCAAATTTATAATGAATCTGCTTATAAGTTGCCTGGACTCAACCACATTGAACGCAATTATGATTCTACAAGCAAATCACAAGAATGCTATAAAGTGGACGTATAAAATTCGAGGTTAAATTTGAAAACAAATAATAATTAATATAATATGTAATACTGACTGCTATAGCCATTGCTACGCACAAATAAATTACCTTCACTATTTATCAAAAAAAAAAAACTTTGTAAGCTTTATGTATAATGAAAACTACCTATGTACCTACACTATCCTACCATAATATAATATTTATGAGTATATAATGTAATCAGAAGATCCTTTATGTTAACTACGTAAAAAAGTTAGTTTTATTTTAAATATAAAACCATTCTATTTGTGTTGAATTTTGATTTATTTCAGAATTTAGTTTTTTCAGTATTAAGAATAAGTAGTGCTTATATCGGTAAGTACCGGTACATACAGGTATACTGAAACAAAAATTATCGAAACCGAAAACCGAAACTAATTGAAAATCGACATAGAACCTTTAACCGAAACTTTCATTTCGGGACGTACCGGTACTGGAACCGGAACCGAAATTCGTTTCGGGATTATGCCCTGGTTATAATAATCTGAAATGCGTGAGTCTCTCCGGAAGGGATATAATGGGTTCGCTTAACAATCATCAGCCCCCATAACAGATTAGATTATTTTTTGGATCTCTTGAGAGTTCTAATTAACGGAAATTACGTGGCTCGAACCGTATACTACTATCAGGCATTAAGAGAACTGAAAAATCCAACTTACTCACCCCTGATATCCATCAGTTCAATAATCAGCGATCCATTAATAGTCACACAATCCCTTAGTGGCTTTAGGTCGGCTGCACGCTTCACATGAAACTCGCCTTTGCACTCTAACTGACAATGTATGGTGCCATTTACATCGCGCATTTCCTTGTGATTGGCAGGACATTTGTCCACACACCGATAGCCACCGGTAAGTGGAATCATGCCCAACTGACGACATTCACGACTTGTGATGCACTGTCGCTTGTGAAGCTCGTAGCTGAGCAGGCATTGATCTACGCAGCGCCCATTGCGTTGATAGGTGGCACACAACGTGCAGTTCTGCGCCGAACATTCGGTTATACAACTAGGTTGGCAGCAGTTCCCAGCATCATCACATCCACTCAAGCCGCAGTCTGATGGACAACCGACCACGCGGGGCGGTTTTGGACGAAGTTGCGCGGATTTCAAATTCCAGCAGAACTCCGAGGAATTGGAACGATAGGCATAATCAGCGGAAAGTCCACCACAGACGGGACAATTACTTGGCGATTTGTTGAACTGTAAGAAATGGAAAAACAAGTATGAAATGCTGTCAAGCCAGAATGTAATAAAGTCTATGTCAGTAAACGTGCGTTCGGACACTTTGGTAGTCATCCAGATTCATTTATTTTAGTTAGTTTTAGTGCAGACACAGTAACATACATGAGAATTGTGGCAGAATGCTCCGAGCATATGTGACAACAGCTAATTCTTTCTGCCTCTGGCAGAATCTGGCACCTAAATATGTATATGGCAACTTGTCATTGTGTATAAACGCACCCTAAGTAATTTGCAGCTGTAGTATGTAGTAGCAGAAGCAGTGATACTACAGTACTTCGAAGTTTCTTTTGCACATAACTTTATAACAGTTCATCCGATCATAGTCAAACCCAAATATTGCTGAAGCTCACTGTGACTAACGACGAACATTTCGTCGAGCCAAACAAGTTCTGTGGATGGCTTGTTCAAACACTGCACATTGGGCGGAACGGCCTTTTTTTTGGCATAAAGTCCAAAATTATTTTTTAATATTTTTATAATTGTTTTATTATTTCCGTTAAATAAATGCCAACCCTTAATAAAAAGATAAAAAAAACAAGTCAGAAAGTCGGTCAAGCCCGACTATAACATACTCTGTACCTGGAGTAGAAGCTGAATGCAATGCTGGTGGTGCGCTCATCTCAAAATTTCTCTCTCTTTTTCTCTCTCTCTCACTCTCTCTCTCTCTAATATTGTGTGGTGTTAGTAGTAAATGGGTGGGAGGGGGTGGGGCGAGGGCGATATACTTTTTTGCTCATAACTTGAGAACCGCTGATCCGATCTTCATCATTTCTTCGGCAAATCGATACATTTTGCCAATTACTAACTATCTCTAGAAGGTACGAAACGTCTATCTTCAAAACTGTAGGAGATATAACGTTTTCGAATTGTGGGGGCGGGAGGGGGCGTGGCAAAAATTGAAAATAAACTTGATCTGCCTGCAGCTATAAGAAACATTTGTCCCATACATGTCAAACCTCTATCTCTTACCATCTCCGAGATCTGTTTGTTCATACGGACGGACGGACGGACAGACGGACAGACAGACGGACAGACGGACAGACGGACATGGCTATATCGACTCGGCTGTTGATGCTGATCAAGAATATATATACTTTATAGGGTCGGAAATGACTCCTTCTCCCTGTTACATACTTTTGCACAAACTTAATATACTCTATGTACCTTCGGTACAGAGTATAAAAATTTTTTTTGCCCATCATTGGTTTTTGGCAGCGCTTTGAATCAGCTGTTTGCGCAAGGCTAGTTATGCCTTGTATGTGTTGGAAATTTTGTAAATGTTTGACTATTATTCATTCTTACAAGATTATATATAACTGCATTTTGAAATATGCAAAATATTCATTAAGGTATGTAGAATATAGTGTAGAGTGGTTAAATTTGAGATGCTTTTGTTTCGTGTTGTATTTAATGTATTGTTGGAACATATTTCATGTGGAACCTAGCCTCAATAATTGTGTTTCGTGGAGAAGATCTAGCAAGATTACGCCGTATTGCTGAAAGTGCTAATGTAGAAGTGTGTGTTATTGTGTTAACATTTATATAGAGCTGACAACTTAAGCGCATATTTGCGCAATTTCGAAATATTTTGACTGATTCAGACAAGGTCGATATTCGTCGTGTCAGTCACGCAAACTTCCAAAAGAGGCTATCGCGCTTTTGGAGTCACCCCCATTTGAGGTAGCAGACGGAACAGCAGATGATGACAACGAGTTTGAAGTTAAAGAACATTTTGCATTTGAGTTAGAAGTATATAATGTACTAGCAAAAAGCCCGTCGCGCTTCGCTGCGCCTTGAACAGTATAGAACCCATATCAGAATCAGTTTGAAGTCAATCGTAAAAGTCAAATATTTACCAATTTTGAAAACATTCTATAAATTTGTATCCTCTGTAGAGCCCAGAAATCGAATCATTGGCTTGAAATCAACGTTTTACTACTTTGCTTTTTCACCGTTACGACTTTGCTGCTGCGTTCTTACCACCCCCATCCCACCTACACCCCACCCACTCCCCACTTCTCTACTTCTTACACAGCTTCCACCCGTTTCCCACCTACTTTCCACCCTCTACCCGCCTACATCCCACCCACTTATCACCCAATTCCCGCCCAGATCCAACCCACTTCCCACCCACATCCCACACACCTCCCACCCACTTCCCGCCCAAATCCCACCCACCTCCCACCCAAATCCCACCCACATCCCTCCCATTTCCCATCCAGTTCCCTCCCATCTCCCACCCACATCCCACCCACCTACCACCCAAATCCGACCCACATCCCACACACCTCACACCCACCCCCCACCCACCTACCGCCCAAATCCCACCCACTTTCCTTATTTTAATTATTTCATGTTGCTGTTATTTGAGTTGGCTGGAGTTTTTGTATTTGCGTTTGTTTTTGTTTTAATTGCAACTGTAGTTTTTTAATTTGTACTCTGTCTTGTTGTTGTTGCCGAGGCAACGGAACAAAACGTATTCCTCTGCCTTGATTCATTGTGTTACAAATTTCGTTTCATTTTCTTACGCTCCTGATCGGTAACTCAATTCAATTGCTCCCACGCACACATTGAAATCGTCTCTCTTCGATTTATGCTCTCTGGGCTTTGGTTTTGCGTGCGCTCTTTGTTCTCTGATGCAACTGTAAACCAAAGCGTGCCTTTCGAAATGAACTGGGAGCAAATGGCTGGCAACCTTGACCACCATCTTTCCACCCAAAAGTGGTTGATTTTCGGGAAGATTGGTATGCAGTTAATGTTGAATTATTTTTATTGATTTTTGAAAATAAGTTTGAACTTGATCGGATGAAAAACAAAAAAGTTTCGTACAAAAGTTTTCCGCGAATTTTCCACATTTCCCAACAGAATTTTCAAAAATCCGTTCTTAGTACTCACTTTCAGCATAAGATAAAACTACTGTGAAAATCCCATCTTCCTATCTTTTATGGTTTAGGCTGTGCGACGGTCACCAGTCAGTCAGTCAGTCAATTAGTCAGGTTGAACAGTTTTATATATATAGATAAAAATAAAATAAAAAAATAGAGGGAAGCTAACTTCGGCTCGACCGAAGTTTATATACCCTTGGAGCTTGATATAGGCCTGACAGTTTGTATGGCAGCTATACTATATAGTGGTCCAATTTCGACAAATCTTGTTGAAATTATGTAAAATCATTGAAAACTTATAAATACGAGCGTTGGGAGCGATAACATTGAAAACAAAAAAAGTTTTTCTCTCTAAGACTTTTTTTCACACCTAACTTTTGTATGGCAGCTATACTATATAGTAGTCCGATTTCAACAAGGCTTATTGAAATTATGTGAAATCATTAAAAACTTATAAATATGAGCGTTGGGAGCGATAACATTGAAAACAAAAAAGTTTTTCTCACTAGGACTATTTTTCAGACCTAACTTTTGTATGGCAGCTATACTATATAGTTGTCCGATTTCGACAAGGCTTGGTGAAATTATGTGAAATCATTAAAAACTTATAAATCCGAGCGTTGGGAGCGATAACATTGAAAACAAAAAAGTTTTTCTCACTAAGACTTTTTTTCAGACATAACTTTTGTATGGCAGCTATACTATATAGTAGTCCGATTTCAACAAGGCTTATTGAAATTATGTGAAATCATTAAAAACTTATAAATATGAGCGTTGGGAGCGATAACATTGAAAACAAAAAAGTTTTTCTCACTAGGACTATTTTTCAGACCTAACTTTTGTATGGCAGCTATACTATATAGTTGTCCGATTTCGACAAGGCTTGGTGAAATTATGTGAAATCATTAAAAACTTATAAATCCGAGCGTTGGGAGCGATACCATTGAAAACAAAAAAGTTTTTCTCACAAAAACTAGTTTTTCAACCGATCGTTCCTATGGCAGCTATATGCTATAGTCATCCGATCCGGCCGGTTCCGACAAATGTGCAGCGTATTTGTACCAAAAGACTTCGTGCAAAGTTTGGTTACGATAGCTTTAAAACTGACGGAGGAGATAGCATAGAAACAGACGGACGGACAGACGGACAGACGGACATGGCTATATCAACTCAGCTCGTCATGCTGATCAAGAATATATATACTTTATGTGGTCGGAGATGCTTCCTTCTCTGCGTTACAAACATCCGGACAATTTTAATATACCCTCTCCAAGGGTATAAAAATTTAAAAAAAATAATATAAAATAAAAAATAAATTAACGGTAAAAAATTAATTCGAAATTAACTCATAATATAAATAGCACATATATGAAGTTTCAACTTTCTGTCTCTAATTTTGGAGTTTATGCCAAAAAATCGGCATTTCCGCCCACTGTGCACTGCATAGAGGGAAGAAATACAGGGTTTGTCCGGAAAGTAATAGGATTGATTTTCCTCCGCCGCGACTGTATTAAGGGTACTGTATACATACAGAAAATTTTTTTTTATATTTTTTTTTTGATTGCTTAAACGTTCTATTAGGATCTTATAAACATCCTGCGAAACTTTCAATCAGATCCGAAACTCAGTTTTAAAGACATAAACAAAAACAATTATTTTTCGCGACCCTTTTATATGAAAATTGTTTCCATCGACCCTCGAATTTTTAGAAATTCTTAGTTTTTTCACTTTTTTGGTCAAAAACTTTATAAATATTTATAAAATGTTCGTATGTTGGAAAAAAAAATGTTTGGAAAAAAAAATTTTTGGAAAAAAAAATTTTACCTGGATATTTTTTGAGATTTTATTTTTTCCCATGTCTTGACGCACTTGGACTAGAATTTCTGGAGGATAGCTTAACCGATTTTGATAATTTTTTTTTTCGGTAAAAGCTAACACCATTTGGGGCACCAAACCCAATTATTTTATTTATTAAAAATAGTTTTTATTTCATCGAAAACAAATGTCGAAACTTTAAATGCGATTATCTCGGAACCACTTTTTCCAAAATGGTTGCAAAGATTTAAAGAGTACCTGTTGACCGATTTGCAAATTCTTTTTTTAAATTGCTCCTAATTCGCACCATTCTGGTGTGAACTAGGATATTTTGGATCGGTCAACAAATAACCGAGCTAGGACCAATACAGTGGGAAAAAAAACTGATTTTCGAAATTATGACTTTGAAACCACATAACTCCGCCATTTATTGACCGATCCAAAATATCCTAGTTCACACCAGAATTACATAAATTCTTAACAAAACCCTATCTACAGTTATCAATTCAGATCATCCGTTCTCAAAAAATTTTTGCAACCAGGCCTACGTTTTAAATTTTTGGTTAACTTTGAACAGAAATACAACGACAACCGCATGTACAACAACAACAAAATTACTAAATTTAGTTTAATCGATTACCTATCGAATGAAAAAAACCGCTTCTTAATACCACTCATAGTTTTTGACAGGGTTCGTAAAATAAAACACATTTGTTTTTTTCACGCCCTATATTAACACAAAGAAAAAATTCAGTCTATAAAAAATTTTAATTTTCACACGTGTTACTAACAATTTTTTCAGAAGAAAATAAAATTTTTTTTCATGATATTATCACGAGAATTTTGTTCACGCGTGTTAATTACACGAGTGAAAAAAATTTTTGCTAACATCTGTGAAAAAAAAATCCAGAAAATTTTTCACACAATATTTTTCTCGCGCGTGAGAAAAATTTTCAGAAATTTTTTTCATTGCAATAGTATTGGTGTGTATGTGAGACGCGTCAGCTAGCCTGAGCTCAGGCCGACTACAAACGGGGGTGGGTAAAAGGCACACACTCTTTGTGCGATCGAGCAGATTTGGGTTCATTACGAATTTCGTAATGACCTGCTGCAGCTGTGACCGCAAATATCCAGATTTAAGCAAAACATTCGACCTTTTACTCTGTCAGCAATGGTGACGCATGAGAGGGAATATCCCTTTTTATGAGGGCCATAAAAATTGGCGTTTCTCAGTTTTCGCAGCTACCTGTTAACCGTCAATGGGTAAGGTAAGAGTTAACCATTTTAATAAAGAGACAAATGCATATTGCAAATGTAATTGATTTTTTGTCTTGCCAAACCTGGTATTTTCATTTAGAGTACATTAAAAAATGGTTTCAAATAATTTGTTTTGAATTTTATTCGCAATTAATACAATTTCTTTTTACTATTACTATTTAATAGTCGAATGTTTGGACTTAATGTGGATATTTGTGGTCACAGCTCCATAAGTTCTGCTGCAGAAGACGATATGTTGGACGAGCTTAAGAAGTTTTCATTTTATCAATAAAAAACATCGTTTCACCGCTCCAGGGTTTTTTTTAGCTGACAACCCAAACGCATCGAACGATTAGAATTAGCACATTAAGCCACAGCCAGCTCCATGCATATTAGTTGAATACCTAAAGGTGGCCACAGGAGCGGCTGGAGCAACGGAAACTATCACAGTAAACCGGAGAAAACACTGCTACAATTTTCGTAGGTACCTCTGAAAATTATCAAACAAGTTTCATAATTTCATGACCCCCTTCGACAATTTATCAGCTGTTTTCAGGAAAACAAGTTGGCAGGTCCATGTTAATTATCGAAGCGAATTTCGAGTGTCTCGGTACTCGCTCAGGAAATGCGCTCTGACAATTTTCGCGAGCGGATTTCCTGAGCTATGTAATTAGATGGGCTCCGCAAAAATTTCGAGTGTCCAACACAGGTCGATGCTTGAACTCTCTACCAATAAATAAGAAGTAGTGCCTTCCGCCTTTTTCTTCTAACCGCGAAAACTGTCAGAGCAAAAATTTTTAAGTTTGAACTTAATTATTTAATATATATTTAGTTAGGCCCAACATCTATCTATTCTGTAAACCACAATGAGATCCGAGCAAAAACACCGAAGATATGCAAGTGCGCCTGCCCATTTACTCAAATAAATTTTAAAATAAAAGGAATTCAAAGCTGTACGAACTGCATTACTTTGCACAGGGTATTTTGCTGTCGGGCCACCCTACTGCAACACTCTTACTTGTTTTATATATTTTTCTGTAAGCTTAAAGCCAAAGCGTTCTATTCTGGGTCCTAAAACATTATTTAATTGCTCAAAAAAGAAGTTGTTGCAAACTAAGAAAAAAGATATAATTTATTAGAAATTTTATGCAAATTTTCCATACTGGTTGTCGATTCGTCGACTTTAGTTTTGGTTAAATATACTTTATTAAATAATATTGTAAATTAAAAATGTTTCAAGGCATTTTCACATTGTTTTTGAGTTTATCCAGTTTCAAGTTCTTATATTCAATTTCTGAGTTTCAATTTCGTCTTTTCTCGGCGGCCGATTAATTCCAAACTGGCGCCTACTCTAGAGTGCCCGTATCTCCTTTTTGCAAAAATGATAAACGATTGTTACAACTTAATGCTATTGATATTTTCGATCACAACTCGATTACATTATTCCTATGTCTAAATTTGAGTTCAAATATTTTCAGTTGATTGTGAAATCTTTACACTGGTATATTTTAGATTACTTGACAAAAATGGTTATAACTTCCTCAATTTTCAAGCTACCGATATGTAAATGGAAGCAAAATTTTGGAAAAGATGCGTTTTACATATAGTTTTTTGATAATTTTTGAAGGACAGGTCTTTTTGCAAGACTAAGTTTTTTGTAAGTAACAAATTTTCAAAATTTTAAAGTATAAATATTTTTGATCAGCATCAACAGCCGAGTCGACTTAGCCATGTCCGTCTGTCTGTATGTTAGTCGGTACGTTCGTCCGTCTGTCTGTATGAACGCGTCGATCTCAGAGACTATGAGCATTAACTTATTTTGAAATGTTTACGGGTTGCATGTTGGAACTTTCGGACTAGATTACATAAGGGAGTCGCTTAAAATAACGTATATTAAATTAATTCAGACTGACAATATAAAATGATGGTGGTAATTGGGTTCCACAACTGTTATGCTTAAATTGCCGTAGAATTTTGCAAAAGTGAGCTTCAATGATTAAAAAGGTACCACAAGAGATCCAGAGAACGTTCAAAAATATTGATACGTAATCTTCAATATTTCTGGCTAGTTTTGAAATAATATGACCTAGCAATAACCAAAGATCCATAGTTGTCTTTCTACAGATTAGTTCAAAGATATTGCTTATCAACAGTTTTCACAAGTCTCTGAAATTTCACATTCTGAACTCGCACCTTAACGTATTCTATTTCGGTGTCGATAGTGATGAGCAAGGAGAAAGTATTTACCAGGAAATGATGTTAATAAAGAACAGGTCCCAAGGCCCCAGTTTATTGATTATTTTCTTGGTCTTATCCGAGAGTCAAAGCAACTTATACAGCCGAAAAAAGTAGAGGTCTATATTTTAGAAGTGTTTAATATTTTATTAATTTTTTAGATATATAAGAATTATTCAACGCCTGAGCTTATTAAATCCACTCACTTTAAATCAGAAAACACAGTCACAGCGGTATTTGAAGAAAACTAAAATTTTGTTATTATTTTACAAAAAAATTCATGAAAAATTTACTTTATTTCCGATTTCTGTGTTTAAGGAATTTATTTTAAGGTAAATTCAATACTTCTTATTGTCCAATTAAAACAAGTGAGAAAGTCGGTCAAGCCCGACTATAACATACACTGTACCTGGAGTAGAAGCCGAATGCAATTCTGGTGCTGCGCTCAGGGGGCGTGGCAAAAAATTGAAAATAAACTTGATCTGCCTGCAAGTATAAGAAGCATTTGTCCCAGACCTCTGAGATCTGTTTGTTCATACGGACGGACAGACGGACATGGCTATATCGACTCGGCTGTTGATGCTGATCAAGAATATATATACTTTATATGGTCAGAAATGATTCCTTCTCCCTGTTACATACTTTTGCGCAAGCTTAATATACTCTACTAGCAAAAGCCCGTCGCGCTTCGCTGCGCCTTGAACAGTATAGAACCCATATCAGAATCAGTTTGAAGTCAATCGTGAGAGTCAAATATTTATCAAATTTGAAAACATTCTATAAATTTGTTTCCTCTGTAGAGCCCAGAAATCGAATCATACATACATAGGCTTGAAATCAACGTTTTACTACTTTGCTTTTTCACCGTTACGACTTGGCTGCTACGTTCTTACTACCCCCATCCCACCTACACCCCACCCACTCCCAATCTACTTCTTACACAACTTCCACCCGTTTCCCACCTACTTTCCACCCACTTCCAGCCTACATCCCACCCACCTCCCACCCACATCCCTCCCACTTCCCATCCAGTTTCCACCCATCTCCCACCCACATCCCACACACTTCCCACCCACATCGCACCCACACCCCGCCCACCTCCCACCTCACTTCCCACCCACCTCCCACCCACATCCCTCCCACTTCCCATCCAGTTTCCACCCATCTCCCACCCACATCCCACACACCTCCCACCCACCTCCCACCCACACCCCGCCCAAATCCCACCCACCTCCCCTCCAGTTCCCACCCACATCCCACCCACTTGTCGCCCAATTCCCACTCACATCGCTCCCACTTCCCACCCGCCCACACATTATTTCATGTTGCTGTTATTTTAATTGTGGCTGGAGTTTTTGTATTTGCGTTTGTTTTTGTTTTATTTGCAACTGTCGTTTTTTAATTTGTACTCTGTCTTGTTGTTGTTGCCGAGGCAACGGAACAAAACGTATTCCTCTGCCTTGATTCATTGTGTTACAAATTTTGTTTCATTTTCTTACGCTCCTGATCGGTAACTCAATTCAATTGCTCCCACGCACACATTGAAAACGTTTCTCTTCGATTTATGCTCTCTGGGCTTTGGTTTTGCGTGCGCTCTCTGCTCTCGCAACTGTAAAGCAAAGTGTGCCTTTCGAAATGAACTGGGAGCAAATGGCTGGCAACCTTGACCACCATCTTTCCACCCAGTGGTGGTTGATTTTCCGGAAGATTAGTATGCAGTTAATGTTGAATTATTTTTATTGATTTTTGAAAAAAAGTTTGAACTTGATCGGATGAAAAACAAAGAAGTTTCATACAAAAGTTTTCCGACAATTTTCCGCATTTCCCGGCAGAATTTTCCAAAATCCTTTCTTAGTACTCACTTTCAGCATAAGATACAACTACTGTGAAAATCCCATCTTCCTATCTTTTATGGTTTAGGCTGTGCGACGGTCACCAGTCAGTCAGTCAGTCAGGTTGAACAGTTTTATATATATAGACTAGCAAATATCCCGTCGCGCTTCGCTGCGCCTTCAACAGTATAGAACCAATGCACAGCGTAATCCCACCAATTTTCCACCCACATCCGTCCAACATCCCACCCACATACCACCCACTTCCCGCCCACATCCCACCCACTTCCCATCTACATCCCACCCACATCCCTCCAACTTCCCGCCACATTCCACACACTTTACATTCACTTACCACCCACTTTCCACCCACTTCCAAAACAACTTACCACCCACAACCCATTCACTCCCCAACCACTTCCCAGTGGGCATCCCGGAGGTATTTCCAACATCGGAAAATAAAAACAAAAATTAATTCCGATTTTGACTTTACAAACCAAATTTCAAGCCAATCGGATGAAAAATAGTTTTTTGCATGCAGAATTTCCCGGCCATTTTCCTCACGGGCGGATTTTCCGATATTGAAAATCACATTAAAATTATTTCGTATTTTGTCCTTACAAACCGAGTTTCAAGCCAATCGGATGAAAAATAGTTGTTTTCATGCAAAATTTTCCGGGAATTTTCCGACCGTTGGGTCAAATTTTCCAACTTCGGAATATCACATTTCAAACTATTTCGTATTTTGTCCTTTCAAACCGAATTTCAAGCCAATCGGATGAAAAATAGTGTTTTGCATGCAGAATTTTCCGGCCATTTTCCTCGTGGGCGAATTTTCCGACATTGAAAAATCACATTTCAAATTATTTCGTATTTTGTCCTTACAAACCGAGTTTCAAGCCAATTGGATGAAAAATGGTTTTTTCATGCAGAATTTTCCGGGAATTTTCCGACCGTTGGGTCAAATTTTCCAACTTCGGAAAATCACATTTCTAACTATTTCGTATTCTGTCCTTTCAAACCGAATTTCAAGCCAATCGGATGATAAATACTTTTTTGGATTCAGAATTTTTCGGCCATTTTCCTCGTGGGCGAATTTTCCGACATTGAAAAATCACATTTCAAATTATTTCGTATTTTGTCCTTACAAACCGAGTTTCAAGCCAATCGGATTAAAAATAGTATTTTTCATGTAGAATTTTCCGGGAATTTTCCGACCGTTGGGTCAAATTTTCCAACTTCGGAAAATTACATTTCAATTCATTTCACCTACTTTCCTTTCAAACCGAATTTCAAGCCAATAGGATGAAAAATAGTTGTTTTCATGCAGAATTTTCCGACCATTTTCCTCGTGGGCGGATTTTCCAAAATCGGGAATACACGTGTCAAATTATTTCGCGTACTAAGCTTACAAATCAAGTTTCAAGTCAATCGGATGAAAAATGGCATTTTTCCCATACAAACTTTTCCGACGCTTTTCCGACTTTTCCGGGTGGAATTTTCCAAAACCCCGTCTTAGTACGCACTTTCACCACCAACAGAAACTCCTGTGAAAATTTCAGCCCTCTATCTCTTACCGTTTGGGCTGTGCGATGATTGCCAATCAGTCAGTCAGTCAGTCAGTCAGTGAATCAGTGAATCAGTCAGGACACTCTCTTTTATATATATAGAGATGTACCTTCGGTACAGAGTATAAAAACGTTACAATTTTGTATACATATGAATCTACAAGCATTTTAGTTTCGATAAATTTTTAAATTTGGCAAAATAAATTAAACAAATAAAATAAAAATAAATAAAAACTGCCAGAACAAAACGTTGGGCCCAGTTTTTTCTTTCCAAGTTTGATCAGAGCTTTTAAATCGGTTGAGGAACAAAAAAATTATGAGAGTTTAAGTGCAGGCCACTTTTGGTAAAATCGAAAAAAAACGATGGTCGATAATATCTCGATAACGCGTCGATAGAATTTTTTATATCCTTGGAGAGGGTATATTATAATTGTCCGGATGTTTGTAACGCACAGAAGGAAGCATCTCCGACCACATAAAGTATTTATATTCTTGATCAGCATGACGAGCTGAGTTGATATAGCCATGTCCTTCTGTCCGTCTGTCCGTCCGTCCGTCCGTCTGTCCGTCTGTTTCTATGCTATGTCCTCCGTCAGTTTTAAAGCTATCTTAACCAAACTTTGCACGAAGTCTTTTGGTACAAATACGCTGCACATTTGACGGAACCGGCCGGATCGGATGACTATAGCATATAGCTGCCATAGGAACGATCAGTTGAAAAACTAGTTTTAGTGAAAAAAAAATTTTTTTGTTTTCAGTGCTATCGCTCCCAACGCTCGTATTTATACGTTTTTAATGATTTAACATAATTTCACCAAGACTTGTCGAAATCGGACAACTATATAGTACAGCTGCCATACAAAAGTTAGGTCTGAAAAAAATCTTAGTGAGAAAAACTTTTTTGTTTTCAATGTTATCGCGCCCAACGCTCGAATTTATAAGTTTTCAATGATTTTACATAGTTTCAACAAGATTTATCGAAATCGGACCACTATATAGTATAGCTGCTATACAAACTGTCAGACATATATCAAGCTCCAAGGGTATATAAACTTCGGTCGAACCGAAGTTAGCTTGCCTCTATTTTTTTTGTCAATATTACCGCTCTCAATCACAGTTATTGGTAATATTAAATGTTTTTAAGCAGATCTGCGAAGTTTGGTCAAAGTTTGCTAACCGTTGAGACCAGCGTTTAAAAGTGTATTAAGTGTATCGGCACAGACGAAGTTAGCTTTGCCTTTCTCGTTATTATATCTATTGGGACCAAAATGATACTTCTTTCGCCCGGGCAAGAGCAAAATTCAGAATCTTTTATACATTTATAATTCTTTGTAAAAAATACCAAAAAGAGTTTTGAAAAAAAACTTGGCCCTTTTGATATAATTTTGGCCAAGTTTACGTTTAAAATATGACACATTTATATTTTTAAAAATGTTGTTATCATATTCCCCTAAAAGGAAATATCCGAAACTCATCTTCTTTATTTCCCATATTTAAAATTTTTGGTTTTTGGGGCGAGAGCGCGTCCACTAAATGTAGTCCGATCGCAGCCAAACTTTTTTAAATCTATTGGGACCAAAACGATAGTTTTGCCGCCCGGGCAAAAGCAAAAATCAAAGTCTTATATATATTAAAAATTCTTCGAAAAGAATTCCAAAAAAAATTTTGAAAAATTTACCCTTTTGATATGATTCTGGCCAAGCTTACGCTCAAAATAAGACACATTTATATATAAAATGTTGCTATGATATTCCCCAAAAAGGACATAAAAAGAATTAACACATACAAATTTTATTTTGAATTTTTAGATATTAAATTCGAAACTCATCCCCCTCATTTTCATTTATTTCAAATTTGCGATTTTGAGGGCGAGCGCGCGTCCACAAAATGATGTCCGATCGCTGCCAAACTTTTTACTTTATCTATTGGGCCAGTCTAGCGAACACCCTAGATATTTAAAATCTATTGTATAGCTGCCTTATAACGAAATGCCAGGTATATGTCATGCTCCAAGGGTATATAACTTTTGTTCGAGCGTAAGTTAGCTTGCTTCTATTTTTATGATTTCGATTTTTGTGATCAGCGGGGCAATTTACTTTAGAGAAAATTGGTTTGGGCCAATGGGGGAAAATCGACTCTCATTTTGTCGAGCAGTGCTTGTTAATCCTGAACATTTAAAAAAATAAAATGCTCTACCTTAAACCGTATTCGAGTTATTTCAAAGGTGTAATGTACAATTCCTGCCTTTTGATTTTTTTTCTTTCTGAACCAAATTTGATTATAATAAACAGCGATTTATATGCGTAACCGTCAGTTTAAATAAATAACTGCTATTTATCCAAGACATTAACCCACAGGCAAGATCCCGATTGCAACTGCAGGCTTGCACCTAGATAAGAAGAAGCTCTGCTTGCATTGGTCGGCCTTAGTTGACCTTGTACAAAGGCGAAGAACTAGGCAAAAATAGGTTAGCTGACGTACCGAAAATCGTGGCTTCATTCTTTCCACTTGATCTACAAACGGAGACGGACGTCTCGCTGCCGAAAAAAAAATTTTTGCACAGCACATGGCATTGAATATTTTTATACTCTGTACCGAAGGTACATAGAGTATATTAAGTTTGTGCAAATGTATGTAACAGAGAGAAGGAATCATTTCCGACCCTATAAAGTATATATATTCTTGATCAGCATCAACAGCCGAGTCGATATAGCCATGTCCGTCTGTCCGTCAGTCCGTATGAACAAACAGATCTCAGAGATGGTAAGAGATAGAGCTTTGACATGTATGGGACAAATGTTTCTTATAGCTGCAGGCAGATAAAGTTTATTTTCAATTTAGGCCACGCCCCCTCCCTCCCCCGCAATTTTGAAAAAACGTCATATGTTCCACAGTTTTGTAGATAGATGGTTTGTACCTTCTAGAGATAGTTAGTAATTGTCAAAACGTATCGATTTGCTAAAGAAATGATAAAGATCGGATGAGCGGTTCTCAAGTTATAAGCAAAAAAGTGAGCCAAGCTCCCCCGCCACCACCCACCCTTTCACAACCAACACCGCACAATCTTAGAGAGAGAGAGCGAGAGAGAGAGAGAAAGAGAGTGAGATAGAGATAGAGATAGAGAGAGACACAGCAGCAGCACTGCGTTCAGCTCCTACTCCAGGTATAGAGTATGTTATAGTCGGGCTTGACCGACTTTCTCACTTGTTTAAAAGTGGAAAATAACAAGTAAGAAAGTCGGTCAAGCCCGACTATAACATACTCTGTACCTGGAGTAGAAGCTGAATGCAATGCTGGCGCTGCGCTCATCTCTAAGACTTTCTCTCTTTCTCTCACTCTCTCTCTCTCTCTCTCTCTCTCTCTCTCTCTCTCTCTCTTTAAGATTGTGCGGTGTTAGTTGTAACAGGGTGGGAGGGGGGGGGAGGGTGATGTACTTTTTTGCTCATAACTTGAGAACCGCTCATCCGATCTTTATTATTTCTTCGGCAAATCGATACATTTTGCTAATTACTAACTATCTCTAGAAGGTACGAATCGTCTAACTTCAAAACTGTAGAAGATATACCGTTTTTTCCAAATTGCGGGGGCGGAAGGGGGCGTGGCAAAAATTGAAAATAAACTTGATCTGCCTGCAGCTATAAGAAACATTTGTCTCATACATGTCAAACCTCTATCTCTTACCATCTCCGAGATCTGTTTGTTCATACGGACGGACGGACAGACGGACGGACAGACGGACAGACGGACGGACAGACGGACAGACGGACATGGCTATATCGACTCGGCTGTTGATGCTGATCAAGAATATATATACTTTATAGGGTCGGAGATGATTCCTTCTCCCTGTTACATACTTTTGCACAAACTTAATATACTCTATGTACCTTCGGTACAGAGTATAAAAACAAAATCGCTGCCATCCATACCTATGGATACATTAGCTTAGATAAGCTGTTGATTATCTTGGCCTAGGTAAGTGCAAAATTAAAGAAAAACTTTAATTTGGCAACCTAACCCAAAAAATCAGATCTTTCCAGACCCACTTATACTCAAGCCACAAGCATCCAGCTATAATTGTATGGGCTTTTAATTCAACCTGCCCAGTAACGGCCACAAATCTAATTTTGTCAAAGATTTGACAAACCCTTGGCCAAATTGAGATCAGGTAAAAAGTACAAATTGCTACCCTAACCTCAAAAAACTAATTTCTAAATCCCTATCAGGAGATTGGCCCAATCATATTCATCAGCGTCATCAATGCTAATTGTTAAAGGCAGTAAAGTGGCTAATTCGCCAGTTCTACTCTACCAAAGAGAAATTTCGAGCCCAGCAAATTAATTAAAATACCCGCAGCAGCCCCCCAGAAAAGTCTAAGTGCAGTGCAGTGACAATTGTGTAACGCTAGTCTGTCCATGCAGACACCTACAAAAATTCCCCAAAAGAAAAATCCAAAATTTGTTTTTTTTGTGCTTAATATTTTCTATATTTTTTTTTATATTCTTTTTTTGCTTCATGAAAATTTTGGATGTCAGTTTTTTGTGTGAGTGAAAAATGCAATGTGAAATTATCAAATCAAAATAATAGATAAATCAGAGTGTGAGCGAAAAATTGTGAATAAATTGTTAATAATTTACTCGGCTAGCATTTATGTGGCTGTATGCAAGTGCTAAGAAAGTTTAATTTAACAAAAATCACGATCACATCATACATACATCATAAATTCATCATTCAAAACTCATACATCATCTCAAACATACAAGCACACAAATACAATCACATAAGTGTTCGCAAGTAACAACAATTTTTGCATTATTGTTTGGCGCAATTCACACGCAGAAATACTTTAAAAATATATAAAATTATAAAGTAATAATTATAAATAAATACAAAAATTCGCATCAAAGCTAGAGTAAACATACAAAATACAAGCACTGTACATATAAAACAATTTGGCAATTCGAGTTCACCTTACAAACATACATGGTGCAATTTTCAATCTCATCAGAAAAACATTTAAAACTCCTAGCAAAACAAACAACGAAAACCATCATCGACTTTGGAGGCCTTCATCGTTACATGAATGGGTAAGTGAGAAAACGAATTTGTATTACTGAACATTTCACCTTGACCTATCCCAAAGAAGGATAGCATAATCAAAACAAAATATCTAATTTGGTTGCTATCATATCAGCTCAGCTGATTTGCTAGATCACTGATAATTACTTTGTTTATGATTTCGCTCTTTGCTTTCGTTTTGAATATAAATACATTTTATTCCGTTAAAATATCTCATATGAATGCATATGCACAGTGCTGCTTATAAGTATACGTACACACATATTAAAAATGTTTCATAATTGCTAAACTAAAATCTACTAAAACAAAAGAATTAAAATCCATTAATAAAAATCGTCGCATGCATTCACCCCCACACACATCATTTACTCTAGAACTCTAAATATAATAAAGAAAATCTCATTTCGTGGATGAGCACTAGGGTGGACGCCGATAAAAAAGTTAACTGATGCCATCTTAAACGATTACTTTTAGCGTGCACATAATAAATTAAAAAATTTTAGATCATGTTTTAACCTCTGCGAAAAGCCTTCAAAGTTTACACAAATATTACGTATACGACCCGTTCACCGAATCGAAATTTTGTCGACGAATTCTCCGTATCATTTTAGAAGTTGTCAAATTTGAATTTAATCGAGCAACAAATAAAAATGGAGCAGGAATCGAATGTATTTTTGGTCGGTAAATTAAAACCTTATTTTGTTAAAGCTTTATCCACGCTCTTATATGGGACTATAAGTTTAAGACTGTCATAAAGTGCGACTAGTGCGGCTCGCAAGTTGCAGTCAGCATGGTCCGCGAGCGGGGTTTCAACAAGGGCAATGTCCGCATGAACGCACTGTCCTTCTAGTCAGATACTACTGACATAACAGTGTGAAACCACTCGAGTGACCATTTGGGCTACCATGGGCAATTTTCTAAACTCAAGAGATAGCTCCGTGGACACCGTTTTGAATCGATAAAGAGATAGAGCACCAAACGAAGAAGAAATTAAAGACTATACCAGAAGAAGACTTTGTAGAATGTTCTTAAAATTGTTCTACAAACACAAACAAAATTGTAAAAAACGTTGGCACTATTGGATGAAATGAATTGACAATATTAAATAAAGATTTATTGATTTATGAACAATTTCCCTGCATTTTTTGCCCATAGTAGTATAGTAGTCCGCATTATTTTTCGATCCTGAAGAAGCTTATTTATAAGCAGTCCAATAAAAGTAGACTTTTTACAGGAACGGCTGCAACCGTGATGCGCAGCACTTCAGTTCAGTGTGGGACCAGATTTCCTCTTAGTGTACGGCTAAAACTTGCCTACATATAGCGTTCGTTATATGAAATACATTTTTATTGGTCATGCTGCCTTTTTGTCAAATGTTATGACTTCAAACCAAGTCTACGCCAACTGCTTAAAAATAAAACATATAGGCAAGGGCAACAGTACGTATAAGTGATCAACTTTGAATCCAAGTCGCAGACCCTAAAACTAATTTTTTTCTCAAAATTTATTTTTGCTATGCCTTTTATAAACAATTATGCATCGTTTAACGGGGTATTAGTATGGTCTTACATTTTTCCATATATAAAATGTCCGACCTAATGAGCACACATAAGACATCATTATGCACATTAGTCACTTACAGTAGACACTCGTATATATAAGTCAACTCATCTTCATTTATATTAAATCCTGCATCGGATTATATGTATCGTACATACAGTACACACCCAAATTGTGGCAAGTATCTGCCATTATATTTAATTTTAAATCATTTCTTTCAATAAATTTGTAATTTGATTATGGAATTCTAAAATATTTCTTATTCCTTTTTGATGATGTTGTGGTAAATTAGGGTGGTGTAAATTTATTTTAGGGATTTCCTATTAAAATGTCCGCTAACAGGAAATCAAAGGTAGGGTGGGTGCAGAACCCACCCCAGTGTGGGCCTGAAACTCTTTTCTTTTTTTTTTACTTTCTCTCTCCCTCTCTCTCATCGTTTTCCCTTTGTTCTTTATCCTTTTCTTCTTCTATTTAAATTCGTGTCTTTTCTTTTAAAAGGCTTGAAGGGATTCTTCTTTAATGTGTATGGTAGTGTGTTAGGATAGAGTCAAAGAACCCCCCCCACAGGCTGTTTTGCTAGCTGTATCTGAAAGAATCCCAATCGACGACGTCTCTGACACGAGTAAACGCATAGCAGTCCCAAAGGTTTCAGCTGCCACAATGCGAACTACACTATGCCATTACAAAGGGCATAACCGAATAAGCATACAAAAACTGCCCCCTCTCCGATCAGCACCAAAATGAAATATGTTTTTACCATCAATGAGAAACTCACACTCCTAAATTTGTAGTCTTCTAATCGCTATTGGAGTAGAGTTATGAGGGCGGAATGATAATTCAAAAATGCCGTTTATCCTAAGAACCGCTTAACCAAACCGGATGGGTTTAATGTAGTAAGTGTCCACAGCACAATTCAAAAAATAATTTTTGCACATTTTTATTGCAAATTCTTTGGGCCAATAAAAAATTATTGAAATTTTCAAATAATTCTTTTACGGTGTTAGCCTTTTGCGACACCGACAGTTTTTTGCTGGTTTTTTCATCCCTAACAACATATAATTTTTGCAAACACATCCCAAGATTACCTCATGGTGAAAAACAATTAAACGCTACATTAGTATTTTTCATTAATATTTTATATATATTAGGCACACTGTAAATCAACGTAAAAATGGAAAAAAGCGGAAATTTTCTGTCAATTCTATGTGAGTATTTACATACTAGGTTTATGCATGCAAAAAAGCATGATTGCAGATCATAATTTTTCCAAAAAATGCATGCATAAACTCCAAGTCATGGTTTTTTTCTACACACGTATTTTGACCATGCTTTTTGCGAAAAACCATGATTGTTTTCAAACAAAACAGTCTGGCAACCCCTCGTCTGAAAAACAGCTGTTTTGTCAGTTAATTCTGTTTGGACCAAATATAAATTGGAATACAACATGGCGTCCTTTAAAAGCCATTGGACATCAGAAGAAACCATAGAGCTTCTCGCTGTTGTTAAAGAGACGGATGTGCTGCGCCAGTTAGATGGAAAAACGAAACGAAACAACCTTGTGTATAAAGGCATTGCAGAACGCATGACGAATAAAAGCATGCAAAAGAGCGCTGAGCAAGTTAAAACAAAGCTGCGGGCTCTCAAAAGAAAATTTATGGAGGTGAAGCGCAACAATGGAACAAGTGGTGCTGGCAGGAAGATGTGTCCATTCTTTAATGAGCTGAGCGAGCTGTATGGATCGCGTCCAGTGGCTGAGGCTGTAGGGGTCGACACTGCATTGGACGACACAATTGAGTTTATTCTTGAGCCGGAGAGCTTTGCGCCGATTGATATGTCCGACGCAGCTTTAGGAGAAAAAAATAGAGGCCAGCTAACTTCGGCTCGACCGAAGTTTATATACCCTTGGAGCTTGATATATGCCTGACAGTTTGTATGGCAGCTATACTATATAGTTGTCCGATTTTGACAAGGCTTGGTGAAATTATGTGAAATCATTAAAAACTTATAAATACGAGCGTTGGGAGCGATAGCATTGAAAACAAAAAAGTTTTTCACACTAAAACTAGTTTTTCAACCGATCGTTCCTATGGGAGCTATATGCTATAGTCATCCGATCCGGCCGGTTCCGACAAATGTGCAGCGTATTTATATCAAAAGACTTCGTGCAAAGTTTGGTTAAGATAGCTTTAAAACTGACGGAGGAGATAGCATAGAAACAGACGGACAGACGGACGGACAGACGGACAGACGGACATGGCTATATTAACTCAGCTCGTCATGCTGATCAAGAATATATATACTTTATGTGGTCGGAGATGCTTCCTTCTATGCGTTACAAACATCCGGACAATTTTAATATACCCTCTCCAAGGGTATAATGAATACGATGCATTTCCGGAGGTTAGCATGGGCAGGCGTCGCCAGACTTCAAGTAATAACAGTTTAATCGTTCTTAATGAGAGAGCTGCTAAATAACAAATAAGATAATTAAGAAATAAGACACAAAATACCAAAATAATTGCAGAATGAACTGTATTAGGGACTGAAATTGTTTCCATAAGTATAATAATTTAATAATATTTTGATAGTTTTTGGTCGATTATTTATCTAGCAGAACTCGGCCGAACCGGATAATTATTTAGCAAATAGTCATTTATGTGTCGCCTTAAATTAATTGGATTATATTCAGACGTTTCCACGGCCTGATTATTCGTCCAGTCGGCTGGTTGCTCTAATTGCCTGAATGCAGCAAGATCAGGGTTTGGCACGAATTTCTCTTTTCGCAGTTCGACGAAATTATGTAAAACGGCACAAGCTAAGGCCACATAAGGAACAGTCTCCGGATTTATATCTATCCTTTTAGTTAGACACCGCCATCGTCCCTTAAGTCGCCCAAAGGCATTTTCAACCACAATTCTGGCTGAACTCAGATAGCAGTTAAACGACTCCTCTTCTGCAGTCAACGTTCCAGTGTAGGGCTTCAGGAGCCAAGGCAACAATGGGTATGCAGGGTCATCCACAAGCATGAAAGGCATTTCTACATTTCCCACAATTTTTTTCGCTGCTGGACAAATACGGCTTTGCATTTGGAAAATGCCAGACTCCTTAAAAACAGTGGCATCATGTACACTTCCTAGGAACTTCATACTGATATCCCGAAATCTAAAAATTTAAAGCAAATTCATTTAAAACAAAATTGTTAAAAAAAAATGCATTAACTTACAGATAATTATGGTCGACAACAGCCTGCAACACCATTGAACTCCACCCTTTTCTATTGACGTAATCCATGTACCCTTTCTTTGGTGCTTTCACCGGTATATGAGTTCCTTAAAAAGTGGATTTTCATTATTTATACAAATAAATATTGACAAAATAAATGTTTAATTACCGTCAATTGCGCCTATGATATTTGGAATGCGAGATGTTTTTTCGAACCCCTCAGATATCCTTAGACATTCTTGCAAATTCGGGAAAAAATTAAGCTTTTTGTGAGTTTCAGAATGGCCTTGACCACTATATGGAAATATTTGTGGACAGTGCTTTTGTGCACACCGAATACATCCCCAATTACTCTGTACTCTGCACAAGAAGCTAGCTTATAAATGCAGATAGCCACCTGCTTTTCCAAAGCTATGGGAATCGTTATAAAATGAACTTGCTGAGGCATATGTGGAGTCAGAAGTTCGCAAAGTTCAAAAAATGAATTCTTGCTCATTCGGAAGTTTTAAAAAAATAGGTGCTCATTTTCTGGATATTGCATCAGCGTCCAGGCATCGCTTCTACTACGGCTATGCAATCTTCGAATCCGCGGTCTATGCACCCTTAAGACTGCAAGTCCACTTAAGTAATGTCTCAGAAAAATTTCCTGCCGTTTTGCCTGGGCTATCCGCCTTCCACGTTTTAAGGTCTTCATGCGCTCCGTTCTCCACTCCAGAAGCTTGAGTACTAACTTTAATGTCCGCCTTTGCCGTTGAATAAGAAACAATATTAGTTTTTTTCTTTCCATTTTAATTCCTTGTAATTGTTTTTTTTTTTTGTAACATTCATCAGCTGATTGTGCGAGTGTGCTGCCACCTTATTTTCAAAATTAAGTAAGTGGCATCACACTGCAGAAATATCATGGTTTTTTTAAAACCATGATACTGCTCGCATAAACGTAGTAACAGTGTGCTCAATATTATAAAATATAATTGTAAAACTATTCACATGTTTTATTGGTATTCACTATGAAGACGATTTTCGATGTCACTGCAAAAATTTTACATTGTTAAGGACTTCTTTTTGAAAAAACCAGCGAAAAACTATAAGAGTTGAAGTCGATTTACACCTCGAAAAAATTATTTGAAAATGTTATTAGTATTTTTTGTGCCTAACAATTGGTAATAAAAATGTGCAAAAATAGTTTTCTGAATTCTATGGTGGATACTTACAACATATATTAAACCCATCCAAATCGGTTAAGCGGTTCTTAAGATAAACGCATGTTTTGATTTATCTTTCCGCCCTCATAACTCTACTCCAATAGCGCTTAGAAGACTACAAATTTAGGAGAGTGAGTTTCTCATTGATAGTAACAACATGTTTAATTTTGGTGCTGATTGGAGAGGGTGCAGTTTTTGTATGCTTATTCTGCTATGCCCTTTAAACTTCCGCAAAAGAGCTCCAAAAAAACTCAAACTTGAAGGTTAAGCTTCTGTCATCCAATTCTGATACAACATGCCATTTTTTGTTGGAATGCCTCATATATTCTTGATCAGCATGACGAGCTAAGTCGATCTGTGAAGCTTTTTCAGGAATTAAAACTTCGGCACAGACGAAGTTAGCTTTGCTTTTTCGTTTTAAATAGAATTAATCTAACAGAGAATTCCAACAATAAACAAGTAAGAGCGTTAACTTCGAGTTGCCAGATTTCCAAATTTTCGCTAAAAATTACAATAAAATTATGTATGTATGATTGAAAGATTTATTAGCTTTAGTTTGGTGTATAAAAACGTAATTATAACATATTTAAAAATTGAGATATTTGTAATTAAGTAAGAAGTCTTTTTCAAAAATGCAAAAATCGGTAATTTGGGATTATCTCGAAAATTCGTAGCAGAACGAATTTTTAAACTCCATATTCGGGCTCAGCGCCCAACGAATGAGATCAAACCAGGGAATTAAACGGAAACGAATTCCGGTTCCGGTACGTACCGAAAGGTAAAAGGTTCTGTTTTGGTTCTGCTACTGTTTCGGTTTTCGGTTCTGGTTCCGGTACCCTTTTATTTCGGTATCGTACCGGTACGTACCGGTATGGACCGGTAAAACTAACAGAAATTTTAAAACTTAAGTCCAATCAAAGTGGGTAATCAACAGTACACATGTATGAGTACATATATTATCAATTTACTTTAAACTACTTTAAAATTAATTACAAAGTAGGTAAATTAATGATTATTTCTTAGAAGCATGATAGCGGTCAATGTAGTTCCGTCCATCTGATTTCTAGCGCAGTTTTAATTAACTTCACGCCGGAAAATAAATGTTCTACGCAGCAAGAATAACTTTTGATAGTTCATACAATTTCGAAAACTTTGTCGAATTTTCTGACCTCCATTTAAGTACATTATCTTTATTTTGTAAACGTTTTAAGCTCAGGAAAATCTTGATCGGGCATCATACGTTAAACTGTCTTATGAAAATACTAAACTATTTGTATTGTCCTGATTCTTTTCTTAGAAATTCATATATAATTCGACGTCATCTCCACTTTCAGACAAATTAGTTGGGTCAGAGCTGCTTTCCTCATTTGGTTTCAATTAAACAGAAGTGGATAAAATTCTTGAAAATATACATATCAGTCGAAGCAGTTACACATGTACTTTTCTGTTCAGAGGTTAGCCTGACATTAGAAGAAAAAAACCACATAGGAATGCATTATTTTCAAAGTGACTGGTCTCGCGATTTTGTATTTCACTGAACAAAAGTTTTGCTAAGCCATAATCTTTTTTTATTTGAAAATAACAATTCAGCCAAATTGCTTAAAAATCCGCCAAATCTATCTGCTCGTTTCGCAGTCAAGTGGTTGCACTCAGAACTGAACCCGTACCGGTACAACGTTTAGGTTCTTTTCGGTCTTTTCGGTTCTAAAAATATCGGTTCTCGGATACCGGTATACGAAAAGTTAAGAATATCGGTTCCGGTTCTGAGTTTCAATCGGTTCTTTTCGGTATACGGTTCCGGTTTGATTCCCTGGATCAGACTGTAGAGGATGCAAAGCGAGTTCACTTGTGTAATCAAACAGCAAGTTTAATCAGGCTCGAGGACATGTTATGTTTGTACAAAACTTTAAACAGGAACACACCACTCCACAATGAAACCTGGTCGAGTGTACAGCTGTTTCAGGAATCTCCCGGTGCCATTATCTTCCGTCTTTGGGTAATGAAAAATTTACTTACCATAACAATAACAATTATTTTGTAATTAAAAAATTACAATTATCATAATAATACAATTACTTGACATTGAAAAATTTTTAAGAAGAAACCCGTTTCTGGGACATTGGGTCCTTGGAGCCATTTTCTGCATTTTTATGCCCATTTTACAGTATATCCATTAGAAATATGGAATAAAGCCAGATTCGTCCAGATACAATCATTCTTTTAGCATTTGAGGGCCAGCGCTGAGAATAAACCAATTTTACAATGTCAAAATACTTATGCCAATCCAATTAGCATATTTTGATGTATATTTTCTAACCTAAGCAGCTGATCGTCCACCACTTATGTTTTATTGAAAGCTTATTTTTATACCAGTATTCGATAAAAATGTCAGAGCTTTAATATTTATTTTAAAAGATATAATGGTTTATTTAAATGCATCCATGAAAGTGCCCCTACTATATTATTTGAATTAGCCCGACAATTTTGTAAAGAAACAGCAGCTGACTTTTTTGGCTGTTTTCTGGTCACACTACATTGTGAGAGCGGCTCTGGAAATTATCAAGCTCATCAATATTTTGACCCCCGACCAACAATATCCACTTTTGCGGATGACACGGCAATTCTTAGCAGATCACGATGTCCAATCATCACATCAAGACTTTTGGCAAGCCAGCTAGCTTTTGAGGAGGAGTGGCTGGCCAACTGGCGACTAAAAATTAACGAGCAAAAGTGCAAAAACGTGACGTTCACACTCAACAGAAACACCTGTCCCCAGATAACCCTAAGCGCGACATTGATACCCCAATCAAACGATGTTGTATACCTTGGAGTACACCTTGACCGACGGCTCACTTGGCGCAAACACATAGATTCCAAAAAACTTCAAACAAAGCTGAAGGCCAACAGCCTGCACTGGCTAATAACCTCCCGTTCCCCTCTAAAACTGGAATATAAAGTATTACTGTACAAAAGCGTCATAAAGCCTGTCCGGACTTATGGATCGCAGCTATGGGGAAATGCTTGTGCGAGCAGTGTGGACATTCTTCAAAGATCTCAATCAAGAATTCTCAGAACACTCACTGGAGCGCCATGGTACATTCGCATCGAGTGTATTCACAACGACCTAAGGATCCCATTCGTTGAAACTGAAATACAGCACCTCAAACGCAAATATTCCGAGAAGCTTCTTGCCCACCTTAATGAACTTGCACAATCTCTCACCCTGCAACCAACCAAATAAACTACCTCCAATAGGGGATGGTTTTATAATAGTTTTTAGATTTAGATTTGAAAACTTATTGTTAGTCTTATTAAGAGAAGATTCAATAAATTCAAAAAAAGCATGTATTTAAGATACTTTCCAGGAACTTCGTACTTTTGCCAGCCCAGTGCGGCGTGTAATAAATAAATAAGCAGCCAATTTTAGTGAATAAATTTAAAATATGTTTATTGTACATTAGGCCGAACCACAAAACGGCAAAATAGAAAAAAAAACAGGACCCAGCATAGCTAATATTTGGATTATAAAAATTATTATCAAAAAATTCAATTTTAATATTAAATGGGCGCAGGCCTTTACGTTTTAAAAAAAGACATTTATTGAATACAAATTTTTAGAACGAAATTATTTGTTCATTTTAATTGCTGTCATCTTTTGGAATAACACATAGAAGTAGTCTCTTATTATTAGACCCCGGATATTATGCAAAATCGTATATTAAACGGGTGGACCGAAATTCATTCTGATTGCATTGAAATTTGATTCATAAAAAAATAATAAGATTGGACCTAAGTTATTTTTTCATATATCACATAGTTTGCATATTCTGCATATTCCGAATTTTACCGACATATTTTCCGACGTATTACACCAGTTTACAGCCAAAAATACCCACTTCTACTGAAAATTTTTTTTCAGTGTAGTTTGGAATGGTGATCTCAAAAATCAATTCCAAAAAATTTTCCATGGCTGCGTTTTTGAAATAGGAACTTTTTCATTATTTTGGTAGGTGCTCGTACATCTTAAGCCATATCTCACTTCATAATTGTCAGATAGAATGAAGCAAGATATTAATTGAAAGCTAATTGCTGCCCATAATCGAGTTGTTTTTTAATCGGTTCAATACTTTGAATTCAATGACCAAAAATATTTCAAAAAAATCTATTTTTTGCTCGAAAATGCAAGAAATTTCATTTTTAAACGCCTAGGAAAAATATAAAAAAATGCAAGAAAAATTTTTTTAATTCTTTCAACATCAAGGATTTAATTGATCAGATAATTTTAAGATCATCAGCATATAGCAGAAACTCTGTGGGCGTGGTAGCACTTCAACCCGCCTTAAAAAAAAATTAATAAAAATATATTATTATTTTTTTACAAGATAAAATTGGTTTTTCTTGCTATTTTACATAAGAATGAATGTTCAATTATGGACGCGTAATAAGAAACATATTTTTCGGCCGCAAAATATACCATTAATGGAATATCGGGATTCCTGAAAAAAAATGCGGCTCATTTATTTTTTTCGATTTCTGTTCTGTTCTTACTGTCATTTCAAACTGCACAATACTAGCACATAATATTTCGGATCAATTTTTTGCCTTTTAAGAGTTTATAAAAACTATCTAGTCGTTTTTTACTTATTACGAGCAGCTGTGCTTGCTTCTTCTACCAATTAATCTCCAACTGCTTGATTTCTACGATTTCTAATACGCTTTAGCGTTAATGACCATCGGGAACGAATCTCTGTGTTCATGTGCTGCTCAATGGCTTAGAAGTGAACTTCTGGGTTGTGTCCTAAAAAGTGAAATTTTGCAAAGAATAGCAAATTATTGCGGTTGAGACAAAGTAAAACAGAAGCAGGATTGATAGCTCTAAAATGTGGATAAAGTCACAGCTCTAACAAATCTAAACAAAATTTGGTAGGGCTTCGCAAAGTTGAATTTTCTGTCCAATTTTTTTGTGAGATGAATTACGAATACCCTCAACTACAGGGACCCCACGATTAATTTCTGCAGTTCAAAGGCACTTAAACATTATACCACAACAAGTAGATTCCAACAAAAAAATTCGACAAAACTTTCTGTATTTATTGATATTTGGCAATTGCAAATTGCAGCAAAAACATACACTTAACATTGAACTGCCATTCGTTAGAATAACCTGACTTTATCAGCTGCTCACTTAACAGAGCTTTGTTGAATCAAAATTCGTGGTATGTAACATTGAAGCCTGATGTATTTGTGGTCTTCTGAGACACAAAAATTTATGTTTTGAGCACTTTTGGAAAAGGTGTTTATGCCTAATATTTGGCAAAATTCCCTATAGTGGGGTGAAAGTCCGAAAGTATGGCTATTTATTATCCGATCTTGCTGTACATTTCAGGGATTATAGTTATTGCTAATATAAATTTAAGTTATAAATTTGAACCCGATATATTAAAAAATGTGGGAGTTATTCAACATTTTCTATTGCGGGAGCGGGGCTGGGCGTGGCCAAAATTTGAAACAAACTTGAAAAGACTACATATCAAGTTTGGTAGCTCTAGCTCTTATAGTCTCTACGATCTAGGTGTTCATACAGACAGACGGACAAGTCTATATCGACTCGGCTGTTGATGCTGATCAATAATATATATACTCTATATGGTCGGAAATGATTCCTTCTGCCTGTTACATTTGCACGACTTTCGTATACCCTTTTTACTCTACGAGCAACAGGTATAAAAATGTTATATTTTCGTGATTATTTTAAAGTAAATTTTCGTTTGCTGCGACTCTTGTTCCGTTTTTCGTTTTTATTTTTGTTCTGGCTCATCGCTTACTTCATAAATTGACCAAAAAACGAAGAAAAATATAAATTTAATTTTTCCAACCACACCAAATACACAAAGGGCATAGCCGAATTTGTAGAGGAACCGGCCCCAATGGTATTAATTTATTGAGTGTGCAGTTTTAAAGTACATCAACCGAAAGTGATTTAGCGATGTTTTGTAAACTTTTAGTGCCAAACCTGAATTTTTAACAGCTAACTATCTATTAAAAAATTCCTAATTTTTTTCTGGACACAGCTGGCATGTATACACTAGACTGGCCTTAAAAATATCCCAATAGATATGAAAAAAAGTTTGGCAGCGATCGAACTTCATTTAGTGGACGCGCGCTCGCCCTCAAATTCGAAAATTTGAAATACAATAGTGGACAAAAGTATTTTGACTTAAAAAATTTCATAAATAATCCGTTATATCTTTTAAAGAAAAAATCCCAAAATTTTGAAATTTCAATCGAATACTGGTATAAAAGTAAGCTTTCAAAAAATCATAAGTAGTACACAATCGGTTGCTTAGGTTAGAAAATATAAATCAAAATGTGAAAATGAAAGAGGACATAAGTATTTTGACAAGAATTCAAAATTAATTAATTCTCAGCGTAGGACCTCAAATGCTTAAAGAGTTATTGCTTCTAGATAATTTTTTCAAGCTAAACCCGAATCTGGCTTTAGAAATTCCATATCTCTAATGGATTAACTGTAAAATGGACTCACAAATGCAGAAAATGTCCTTTTTGCACATTTTGTAAGGACCCTATGTCCTAGAGACGGTTTTTTTTTTCAAAAATTTGTAAATTTTAGATTATAGTACTCAGTTTTATCTGTAAATTACAGTTTTTACTTTCTTCATTTTTATAAGATATAAGTTCGAGATCGATGCGCAAAGTAAGGCCGATTTGCATGCAAGTCAGCAGCTCAGTACTAAAATTTACATTTTTATTCAAATCGGCCATACTTTGCAGACCGATCATGAACTTATATCTTATAAAAATGAAGAAAGTAAAAGCTACAATTTATAGATAAAATTGAGTACTTTAACTTGACATTTAAAAATTTTAAAAAAATTACCCGTCTCTAGGACATAGGGTCCTTGGAAAATCGGCAAATATGCCATTTTCGGCATTTTCGTGTCCATTTTACAGTTAGAAATATGGAATTTCTAAAGCCAGATTCGAGTTTAGCGTGAAAAACTTGACTAGAAGCAATCATATTCGTATAGCATTTTAGGCTATGTGCTGAGAATAAATTAATTTTGAATTCTTGTCAAAATACTTATGTCCTCCCCATTTTCACATTTTGATTTATATTTTTTAACCTAAGCAACCGCTTGTGTACTACTTATGATTTTTTGAAAGCTTACTTTTATACCAGTATTCGATACAAATTTCAATATTTTGGGATTTTTTGTTTAAAAGATATAACGGATTATTTATGAAATTTTTTTAGTCAAAATACTTTTGTCCACTATTGCATATGGAAATGAAGGGGATGAGTTTCGAATTAAATCGTTAAAAAATCCAAAAAAATATGTGTGTTAATTCTTATTATATCCTTTTAGGGGAATATCATAGCAACATTTTAAATATAAATGTGTCGTATATCATATCAAAAGGGTAAATTTTTCAAAATTTTTTTGGTATTCTTTTCGAAGAATTTTTAATATATATAAGACTCTGATATTTGCTTTTGCCTGGGCGGCAAAACTATCGTTTTGGTCCCAATAGATATAATAAAAAGTTTGGCTGCAATCGGACTACATTTAGTGGACGCGCTCTCCCCTTAAATACCAAAAATTTTAAATATAGTGCTAATATATGGGATGAGATTTGGATTAAATATCTAAAACTACAAAAAAAAAAAAAATAGAGGCAAGCTAACTTCGGCTCGACCGAAGTTTATATACCCTTGGAGCTTGATATGTGCCTGACAGTTTGTATGGCAGTTATACTATATAGTGGTCCGATTTCGAAAAATTTTGGTGAAATGATGTAAAATCATTGAAAACTTATTAATACGGGCGTTGGGAGCGATAACGTTGAAAACAAAAAAGTTTTTCTCACTAAGACTTTTTTTCAGACCTCACTTTTGTATGGCAGCTATACTATATAGTAGTCCGATTTCGAAAAATTTTGGTGAAATTATGTGAAATCATTGAAAACTTATTAATACGGGCGTTGGGAGCGATAACGTTGAAAACAAAAAAGTTTTTCTCACTAAGACTTTTTTTCAGACCTTACTTTTGTATGGCAGCTATACTATATAGTAGTCCGATTTCGAAAAATTTTGGTGAAATTATGTGAAATCATTGAAAACTTATAAATACCAGCGTTGGGAGCGATACCATTAAAAACAAAAAAGTTTTTCTTACTAAAACTAGTTTTTCAACTGATCGTTCCTATGGCAGCTATATGCTATAGTCATCCGATCCGGCCGGTTCCGACAAATGTGCAGCGTATTTATACCAAAAGACTTCGTGCAAAGTTTGGTTACGATAGCTTTAAAACTGACGGAGGAGATAGCATAGAAACAGACGGACGGACAGACGGACGGACAGACGGACGGACAGACGGACGGACAGACCCTCTCCAAGGGTATAAAAAAAAGTGGTTTTTCTCTTTCAATCCTTTAAGGGGAATACCATAGCAACATTTTACATAGTTTTGTTGGATATTTCGAGCGTAAACTTGATCAGAATCAAATCATATCGGCCAATTTAAAAAAAAATGTAGTCCGATCGCAGCCAAACTTTTTATACACTTGAAAAGTGTATTATAATTTTGCCCAGAAGTTTGCAACGCATAGAAGGAATCATCTCCGACCACATAAAGTATATATATTCTTGATCAGCGTGACGAGCTGAGTCGATTAAGCTTTGTCCATCCGTCTGTCCGTCTGTCTGTTTCTACGCGAACTAGTCCCTCAGTTTTGAAGCAAGCGAGCTGAAATTTTGCACAGAGTCTTCTTTTCTCTGCACGCTGCTAATATGTCGGAACCGACCGGATCGGATGGCTACTTCTTGTAGCTGCCATACAAATGATCGGTCGAAAAATGGATTTTAATGAGAAAAATAGAGGCAAGCTAACTTCGGCTCGACCGAAGTTTATATACCCTTGGAGCTTGATATGTGCCTGACAGTTTGTATGGCAGTTATACTATATAGTAGTCCGATTTCTAAAAATTTTGGTGAAATTATGTGAAATCATTGAAAACTTATAAATGCGAGCGTTGGGAGCGATAACATTGAAAACAAAAAAGTTTTTCTCACTAAGACTTTTTTTCAGACCTAACTTTTGTATGGCAGCTATACTATATAGTTGTCCGATTTCGACAAGGCTTGGTGAAATTATGTGAAATCATTAAAAACTTATAAATACCAGCGTTGGGAGCGATACCATTAAAAACAAAAAAGTTTTTCTCACTAAAACTAGTTTTTCAACTGATCGTTCCTATGGCAGCTATATGCTATAGTCATCCGATCCGGCCGGTTCCGACAAATGTGCAGCGTATTTATACCAAAAGACTTCGTGCAAAGTTTGGTTACGATAGCTTTAAAACTGACGGAGGAGATAGCATAGAAACAGACGGACGGACAGACGGACGGACAGACGGACGGACAGACGGACATGGCTATATCAACTCTGCTCGGCATGCTGATCAAGAATATATATACTTTATGTGGTCGGAGATGCTTCCTTCTATGCGTTACAAACATCCGGACAATTTTAATATACCCTCTCCAAGGGTATAAAAACTGGTTTTTTCTCAATATTATCGCTCTCAATCATGGTCATGGGTAATATTAAATGTTTTTAAGCTGATCTGCGAAGTTTGGTCGAAGTCGCTAACCGTTGAGACAAGCGATTTCAAGTGTATAAAAACTTCGGCACGGACGAAGTTAGCCTTGCCTTTCTCGTTATTATATCTATTGGGACCAAAACGACAGTCTTGTCGCCCGGGCAAAAGCAAAAATCAGAATCTTATATATATTAAAAATTCTTAACAAACTTCCCTCTTGATATGATATAAGACATATTTATATTTAAAATGTTGCTATGATATTCCCCTAAAAGTATATAAAAAGAATTAACACACAATTTTTTTTTTAATTTTGTAGAGATTAAATTCGAACCAAAAAATCTAATAAATCTAATAAACTCATCCCCCTCATTCCCATATATTTCAAATTTTCGATTTTGAGGGCGAGCGCGCGTCCACTAAATGAAGTCCGACCGCTGCCAAACTTTTTTTCATATCTATTGGGACCAATACGAATCTTTTTCCGCCCGGTAATTTGAAATCAAAAAAAAAGGTAATATAAGGGCCATTCTAGTTACGTACAAAAATCCGCGAAAATTTAAACACCATATATTTAAGACTGCTAGTTGAGGTTCCACTTTCGTTTCATACTTGTCCAATTGTCGTACCTATCCACAATTTCTGTAATTTTTTCAGAATTTTAAAAGCTGTGGAAGGTGGTTAGAATTAATAAAAACAATAACAATATAATTAAATTTGTCATTTTCACTGTCGTTATTTATATATTAATCAAGGTTTACACACTTTATCTTCAAGATGGGGTGAATGTGGAACCAGAGGTCGAAAATGGAGAATTCTGATACACCGGCCAGTCAATGACAGTAGATTGTGGTTGCATACCACAGTGGTTGCATTTATATGGAGAGAGCGACCATAAATACTTCAGGTGGAAATATAGGGCAAAAACAATTCTGTGATGTCTATAACACTGCTCGACAAAATGAGAGTCGATTTTCCCCCATTGGACCAAACCAACTTTTGGCCCGTTGATCACGAAAATCGCCATGAAAACAAAATCTATCGACGCGTTATCGAGATATTATCGATAAACCGTTTTTTCGATTTTTCAAAAAGTTTCCCCCACTTAAACTCTCATAACTTTTTTGTTTTTCAAACGATGTTAATGATCTAAACAAATTTAAAAAGACAAAACTTAATCAAACAGTTTGTTCTCGAACAAAAAAGAGCTGGGTCGTGTGCTTTTAACGCTATGGACTCAAATGGAGAAAAAAATGTTTTTTTTTCCAAATTTGAAAATTTATCGAAATTAAAACGCTTGTAGATTCATAATTATACAAAATTGTTATGTTTTTTCATTGGACAGTAAAAACTATTCAATTTACTTTAAAACAAGCCCTCAAATACAGAAATCGGAAATAAAAGTGGAGTTTTCAAGAATTTTTTTGTGAAAATAGGCAACAATTTAGCTTTCATTCAAGGGGCGTTTGTTTCGAACTTTAAGTGTGTGATTTTAATAATATGGCTTAAAATAGACTAATAACATTTTATTTTAAACTCTTTCAAAATAAACTCCACCACTTTTTCCTATGAGGACGTGAAAAAATTTTATCAGGACGTGTCCAACATGGAAAAAAGCTACCATGGTTAAAACCTGATGAGACCGTCTACTGCTGGACGCTAATCTCCGAAGACAATGTGCTCTATAAGAGAAATTCAAACAGGATTTCATTTCCAACTTCTATTTCTGTAAATAAAAATAAAGACAATGTTGAATAATGTAGCACATTCAATGCAAATTTTAATATATTGCATCCTGTTCTTTATTTCTATTGCACTTAAATAGAGAATAAGACACTAGTTAATACACTTTGAGAAAGACGTTTCCATAATCAATATCATTGTAAATTGGCATCATGATAACAGACGATTCGGTGGGAATTATGATCTTTATTTCTTGTTGAATAGACCGATACTTTCGATAGGCAAAAGAAACAATCAGTTAGATGATTGTTCTGCTCCCTCTAATGTCCTGGGACAACCAATGGCATCCGCATTTTTTTTTTTTGACAGAGAGGTTGAGGTTTAGGCGGCCACCACGGCCCATCAATCCAGAATTTGGTGTATGGCCCTTAATAGAGGAAAAATCAACCTATTTATCTAAATTTTAACAAGCATTATTTCATTGATATCTTAAAAACTTGACGTGCTAAAATTTTGAAAATTGACATTTTCTCAGCTTGAAAGCCTCCGTCGAACAGTATCAACCTCAATGGCCCAATATTTGTTGAACTGTGTTATTGTCATGGTCTTATCCGAGAGTCTACAAGGAACGCATACAGCCGCAAAAAGTGGTGGTTTATATTTTGAAAGTGTTAAAAATAAAATATTATTAATTTTGCAAAAAAATTTTATACATATTATAATAGTTCTATGCCTGAGCTTATTAAAACAACTCACTAGAAGTCAGAAAAATCAGTCACAAGAGTATTTGAAGAAAACTAAATTTTTGCCTATTTCCACAAAAAATTCTTAAAAACTTCACTTTATGTCCGATTTCTGTATTTGAAGGCTTGTTTTAAAGTAAATTGAATAGTTTTTACTGTCCAATGAAAAAAACACAAAAATTTTGTATAATTATTAATCTAAAAGCGTTTTAATTTCGATAAATTTTCAAAATTGGCAAATAAAAACTTTTTTTTTTTCCTTTGGGCCAATAGCGTTAAAAGCACACGACACAGCTCTTTTTTATCCGAGAACAAACTGTTTGGCCAAGTTTTGTCTATTTAAATTTGCTTAGATCATTAACATCGTTTGAAAAACAAAAAACGCGTCAATACATTTTGATTTCATGGCGATTTTCGTGATCAACGGGCTTTACTTTAGAAAAAGTTGGTTTGGCGCTTTGGGGAAAAATGCTGTAGAGCAGCGTAAAGAGTAAAAACTTTAAGAAGCAAAAATGGGCGTGATTGGACATGTCCACGCACTCTCAGCTGCGGCAGCGCTGCAGCAGCGAAAATTCTTTTGCTGATAACTTGAGTATCTTTTATCCGATCTTGATCATTTCTTCGAAAGATCGATAAATAATTTTGATTACTAAATATGTCTAGAAGGTTTGAACCGTCTATCTACAAAACTGTGGAAGACATGAGTTTTTCCATATTGCGGGGGCGGGAGAGGGTGTGGAAAAAATTAAAAATAAACTTGATCTGCCTGCAAATATAAGAAGTTTATGTCCCATACATGTCAAACCTCTATCTCTTGCCATCTCTGAGATCTGTGCATTCATACGGATTGACAAGTCAAAAACGTGCATAACGTTACAAATTACTATACGCGCAAGAGCAGATGGTAGCAAGAAAACTTAACATTTTTAAATCTTAAGGTGTTAAGAAACCATTTGTCATAAAGAATTGTGGGGGCTGAGGAGGGCGACACACTTAAAACTTTACCTCAACATTTGACAGTCGAACCAAAAACAATCACAAACAAAATACTAATTTAAAACAAGGATTTACACAAAATTGAACGCTAAATTTTTTTAAGTTGAATTGTAGAAGTTAAGTCAATACCTTTATGAACAATATCGATTTTACACAACTTGAATAGATATAGCTTTTATGCAAAAATTGAATTTAACAAAATTAGCATGTTTTAGCAAGCGGCGTGCACTGTACAAGTCAAATGAACAAATGGTCACACTTCCGATGGTATTTTAAGAAAGTACCGTTATAACCAAAGCAAAATAAGTATGCCACTGTGAAGCTTGACCAATTAGCTGTTAATCTAAGCAGCTACGGTTTAAAAATTTTAACATCAGTTTTTTATATTTGGCCATACATACCCGTCAACAATGAGTGATCGAAAATGTAATAGCCTACATCGGGTACGGTTCCGCTGAAGGAAAAAGATACAGATGACGCTATACGGCGCGAACAGCGGTCCGGGTACAAAGCATCTCTTAAGTATCTTAAGACACTTGAGGTCTGCAACTTAAAGTCACTGAAAGCGGGGGAGAAGGCACTGCGCATGGTACTACGGCCGACCTGAATGCACTGGCTACCACGACCGGAATAAAAAATTTAAAAAAAAATTAAAAAAAATTAAAATTCCCATCCGAATCGAAAGCCGGCAAAGCATCAACGGAGGTCAACCAGAAACACTGCAGGAGACCGCTGCCCAACGTCGACAACACCCTCCCAAGATCACCTAACTTGCTTAGGCTCGGAGCCGGAACTTCAGGTGGAATTATCGATTGAAACGAAGGGGTAATTTTAAACGAGAAGTTGCTAGTCAAGATGGCATGAAAAGAAGAAAAAATCTTTTCCTAGCTGTGTCAAATGGCATTAAATTGTACAGAGGAGTGTGGTTTGTACCATCGAGGAATCGTTGAGCTTTCTCACAGCCACAATATTCAGCGTTGGTGATCTATGGCCTAGCGATTCTTTCACTTCCACTTAAGGTCCGAACATCAATTCGGCGTTATTGCTGTTAGTGTGCGAACAAAATGGTTAATTAATTTAACGCAGCTTCCACAACTTTTAAAAATCTGAAAAAATTACAGAAATTGTAGATAGGTACGACAACTGGACATGTAAACAACGAAGGTGGAACCTAAACTATACGTGGGTCATTCTTTTCCAAATCGAACAGTCTCAAAATTCAACATTTTCTGTTTCAATCAACAAAAAAACCGAAATTAAATCTCGACACTCCCACCGAAACGTGATTTGCGGTTTTGCAAAAAAAAAATTTGTTAAATTTATAAACAATTTCAAAAATCGTCAAAAATGGAAAAAAAGGGTTTTTTAAAAACGTGATATCTCAGGATTGGTTTATTGTACAAGTCTCAAGTTGATATTGATGGAAAGCATTTTACTGTATCTACTCAAATTATAATTTTATAGATTTATAAATTATTTAATAATATTAAGTAATTGTTGCTAAAAATTACAAATAATTTTTTCTAAGTGTTAACCACCATGATATAGCTTCTAAGGATAAACAACTGATTGCCCTAAATTCAACTTAAATTTTAGTGTTTTCAAAAAGATGGAGACTTTTCTAGTTTATAAGTTATGAATTTTTGAAGTTATAAACAAATTAAAAGAAGCCCATAAATAAAAATTTCTCACGCAGACAGTTTCAAAGATTTTTCTTTAAACTTGGCACGTGTGCTTTATATACAAGCTTTTCAAAAATGTCAACATCATGTGGATCGGACGACTTTATCATATAATAATAATAATAATAATAATATGTTCCTTTATTATCATTATTTTTACAATTAACATTAGTTTTACAAAGAATTTCAGCATGATTTTGGAACAGTACGACACTGATTTTTAATCGTCTGTCGGTAAAGAGATTTACAAATTAAATTAAATTTAGGCGAATTCTGTAATAATTAGTTTTCTATATGATAAAGCGCTTGTGACGTAGTTAACTAATTTTTCCCAGCCTTCATCGTCTTCCCCATTTAATCTAGCAATAATTTCATTTTGCGTGAGTGACGATTTCCCAAAGAATCTAGAACGTATGTTTTTGAGGATTGGGCATCTGTTCTAAGTCCTCGCATTCTTTCATGTTGCATAAGGTACGGGCACGTTTCGCAAATGTTTGTTTAATATTATGAGATCACATCTTGCTTTAAAAATCCACATTATTTTGTCCCATTTGTGCGATTGAATAAAGTAGCTCGGTCCTATGCCATGGTCTAAATATCTATAAAACCTATGCGCGCTACTCATAGCTCTGCTCCACATATTTTGGTGTTCGTGGGTTTCTATCCGCTTCTTGAGCGCTTGTGTTTGGTCCTGCCACTCCATTCGATTCAACGATGAGTTCCAGTCCAAGTTGAAATTGATGCTTAAATCGTTTAAACATTTAACCCATCCTATCCTTTTCCTTAACAGTATTTTGGAGAATTGGTTTGGTAGCCTGTTAGATTCGTATTCAAAAATAGTTCTTTGCATATATCGGAGGTGCAGATCAAGCGTGAAAATGTGAGCAGGAGTAATTCCAGTTTCTAGTTGAATGCAATAATTCGGGGTGCAGTCGGCGAGCCTGAACCTTTTCTTATTGAAGAAATTTTGCAACCTGTCAACTTCTTCGACGTTGGCGGATCCCCATATTTGCGCCCCATAGCTTTGAACCGATCTGCTGACGGCCTGGTACAGCTTCCATTTAGCTCCTAATCCAACATCGTTGTTCCGGAAGAAGTTTCCCCAAGTGGCGTTAATGCTAGCTTTGGCTGAGTTGGTTCTGTCTTCGATGTGCTTTTTAAAGGATAGTTTTGGCGTAAGGATAATTCCCAGGTACTTGAATTCGTTCACCACCTTTATAGCTTCACCTCTATATTTCCATTGCTCACATCTTGCTAAGGGGCCACCCCTTCTGAAAACCATGATGGCGGACTTGCTGAGGTTGACAATCATGTTCCATTTGTCACAGTACAATTCCAGGTTGTTGATCATTTGCTGCAGGACTTTTGGATCATCTGCCAGTAAAACTATGTCATCAGCATAGAGCAACACCCTAAGGTTTATATCCTCGAGTTGCTTGTCACCACTTAGTTCCTCGTGTAGATCGTTCAAATATAAAGCGAAAAGTAGAGGGGAAAGCAGACATCCCTGTCTGACTCCTGCCTTGGTGGTGAACTCCTCAGACATTGCTTCATTCCACACAATCGTTTTAGTATCCGTTAATACTGCTTGCAAAAAGTTTGTCATCTTTGTGGATACCCCCATCATTTTTAGTTTATATGCTAATAAATTTCTTGGTACATTGTCAAAAGCGGCTTTGAAATCTACGAAGAACGCATAGGTTTTCCTCTTTTCCTCAAACTTTAGTTGTATGGCTGCTGTCAGATGGTAGATGTTATCCACGGTTGAATATTTCGCTCTAAAACCAGCCTGTAACTCGTTCATCTTATCCATTGCATCCACCCAATCTGTCAGCCGCTGATTTAGAACTCCCATCATTATCTTTGCACACGCATTCATAAAGGATATGCCTCGATAGTTCTCCGCCAAACTTGCGTTTCCTTTTTTAAAGATTGGGAATAGGATGCTAGTTTGGAACTCCTCACAGCCAGTACCTTCATTATAAATTTTTGTAAAGCACCCAGCTAGTTCTCGTAGAAAATCTGTGCCGGCATGCCGAAAATGTTCGTAAAAAATTCCATCTATTCCGGGCGCTTTTTTCGGTTTTGTTTTTCCCAGCATCGCCTCTATCTCTGCTACTGTTATTGGGTTATCTAGATCGTGCACAACAACTAGAGGCGCCGCGTAGAGTACATCAGAAGCAAATTGTACTGGATTCAGGAGGATTTCAAAATATGTGCTAAATTCAGATGGCTTAATGTCCCTTCCATTACAAGAAGCTGTACATTGACCTCGCAGTTCCTTCACAAAATTCCACCAGTCTTTGGAGTCGCTGACATCGCTTATTTTTCGCTCAAGTTCCCCATAGTATCTTGATTTGGCCACCGCACATATCAGTTTGTAGTTTTTGTTTACTTGAACATATATCTCTCTACTTCGCTCCGAACGACTTTCGAGGTGTTCCCGTAGTGCTTCGAATGACGCCCTCCTGGCCTTGTTGCATTTCCAGTCGTACCACTTTTTCTTCTTTTGCAGTGGCTTTGGACAAATTTTTGCATTTGCAGATATTTTTATTGTGTCCAGCAGGTGGTTTAGAGATAGCTCCTGATTATCGTTTTTGGCTCTGCTAAGATTCTGAGTTATCCGGTCGGCATATTCATTTCTGTCCGCGTCTATCCAGGCTAGTTTTGGTCTTACATTTTTAACATTTTCTTGGTTTGTGGTAGTTTGGAGTTTAAGCTCCAACAAAATTGGCAAGTGATCTGACCAGCATCGGCGGGTGACAGAAAAATCAGCCACCACTGCGAGCAAGTCCTGAGCCACCGCGCATATGTCATTGACTGATTCTCCACATGTGCTAACAAATGTCAACTCTCCGGTTTTGTCCCCCTTTGTTCGACCATTCAGTATGATCAGCCCACTTTCATTGCAGAATTCAACCAAATGTTTTCCGTTTCCATTAACTGCTTTGTCTTTTGAAACTCTGCTGCCAGTATCTGAGGCGGCAATAAAGTCAGTCCAAAAAAGATCTTCTATATTCTGCTGCAACTCCCCTATGCGTACATTAAGATCTCCAATAATAAGTGGATTTGGTATGTCGTGCATTCTCATCAGCAATTTCAAACTTTCAAAATCATTTGACCAGTGGGCACCTCTTATGTATGCAGGGATTAGGGTTAAATTGGTTTTTTGAGAAATAATATCCACCACGAACACATCCTCGACTTCTCGGAAGATGTGCTTTATGCCAGCTTTTTTTAAGCATTTGTTTACTCCATACATATTTCCACCGCTTGCTCTTCCATGGACACTTCGACGCATATATCATATAGCTGCCATACGAATGCTATTATTAATTGAATTTGGTTTTTAAGTGTTTATACCAAGACCAAATTCAGAATTCGTATGGCAGCTATGTTGACATTTTTGGAAAGCTTGATAAATATTAAGCACACTTGTCAAGTTTCAATAAAAAAAGCTTTAAATCTGACTGCGTGGCAAAGCTTTCATTAAGGGTATCTTTTTATTTGTTTATAACTTCAAAAATTAATATCTTTTAAACAATGAAAGTCTTCATTTTTTTGAAAACACAGTTTTTTAAGTTGTATTTAGTACAATAAATTGTATATCCTCAGAAGCTATAACATGGTGGTTAACACTGAGAAAAAATTATATATAATTTTTAGCAACAATTACTTAATAATATTAAATATTTTAAAAATCTATAAAATTATAATTTGGGTAGATACAGTAAAATGCTTTCCATCAATATCAATTTGAGACCTGTCCGATAAACCATTCCTGAGATATCACGTTTTTAAAAAACCCTTTTTTTCCCATTTTTCCGTGTTTGACGATTTTTGAAATTGTTTATAAATTTAACAAAAATTTTTTTTTCCAAAACCGCAAATCACGTTTCGGTGGGAGTGTCGAAATTTAATTTCGGTTTTTTTGTTCATTGAAACAGAAAATGTTGATTTTGAGACTGTTCGATTTGAAAAAGAATGACCCACGTACGGCTTACAGTTTATAAATCTGAAAAACTATTCCGGGGGAGTGTATACAAGCCAGCTTTGACGAGAAAAAAATTTTGAAATTTTTTAATGGATAGTGGTTGAAATGATAAAAATCACTGTTAAAAATTCAGGGTTGGTACTAGAAGAAGAAAAATTCGATTTTTTTTTTAAATATTCTCGGTCCTTGAACTCAAACTACTAAACAGATTTTAAAACAACAGCTCAATTACCTTTCCATTGATATCTTATTTGACTCAATCTGATAACTGTGAAGGGAGATATGGCTGAAAATGTAAGAGCAACTACCAAAAAAAGTGAAAAATAATAATAGTGGTATTCCTGAAAGTGATTTGCTTTTGATTTGCTTTCGATTTGATTTCGCGAAACAGCTGATCACAGCTGCTCCATACAAAATGAGCAGTGTGCCCAGAAAATGTAAGGAAATTAAGGTCATACTAATTGCTTTCGCGAAATCAGCCTCGAAGTTGATTTCGATTTGCTTTCGTTTTAGTGAGACCGTTCTCGTAGAAAAAATGGCTCCGCGCGCATGGTGTTTGTTTAAATTTTGTTGTGATTTAAATATAAAAAATGTAAGTTATTTTGCTTTCCATATTTTAGCAATTAAATGATAACTATTTATTGCATCTAAGACTGCATTCGAGACTACTGAAAACAAGGCCCGCGGCCTTAAGTAGACAGAGTCATAAGTGCCCGAGTTCTTGGAGCTTGTGCTTGACATGGTCAAAGGTGTTCAGGCTTACATATTTGCACAGCTCTCCTAGAAGGTTCGAGGTTACAAACTCTTCCACTATTTTATCCTGCCTCTTCCTCTTTGGATCTGTAAAATTGCATGTCACTTTCTGTGGCCATAAACAAACACATAATTAATTGAATTCACCTTAGTTAAGTTACAAACTTCTTAGAACTACAGATTCTGATCACATACTATTGTTAAAGAAGATTAGAAAATTCAATTTTACAATTTCATTTGTCATTTTTTGCTTACCCGCGAATGTTTAAATTTGGCGCCAATTGAAAGCAAATCAAAATGAAATTAGGGTCGTTCCACCAACTGCTTTGCTTTTGCTTTCACGAAAGCAAATCAAAAGCAAATCAACTTTCAGGAATACCACTAATATTTCAAAAACGAAGACATGAAAAAAATTTTTAAATCGATTTTTTAGATCACTATTCCAAACTATACCACATTTTTTCAGTTGAAATGGGTCATTTATTTTTTTAATTTTTGTAAACTAGAGTTATCAAAGCAGGCTTCCAAAATAAATATTTGAATAAATATTTTTAAAATCTGGGCAACTGGATTAAAGCTGTATGCTTTAATGCAGCGGTGGGCAGCCTCATAGCCCTTCTTACCCGCGCAACCCGGCCCGTTATTTTTATAATTTTACGACGCAATAAAAAATTACAACAAACACACGCTGCATCGCGCTGATCACAAGCAAATGACAAAAATAAGAATGTTGTTGTACCCTTTCCGTTATTTCTGCTGCCCACCGCTGCTTTAATGCTACAAATTACGAAGGTATTAAATCTGTACAAGACTTTTGTTGTTTATTTATTATTTCAAATTGTTACCAACACTTAACTGAAAAAATGTAGGTAGTTAACATGTTAAATGAGGGAGATGCCAGAGCAGTTGTGCAAGAGCTTCTTAAAGACAGCTCACTCTGTGCAGTTGTGGCGCCTTAGCAGCTAGAATGTGAAGCAGACAACGGCTCTCCTTAATTTCCTAAACCAGATAAAATCCACTTCAAGGTTTTATTCATATACATGTGTAACTTCAATAGAAATTTAAATAGAATTAACAAACTTAATTATGACAGATATTTACAGATGATTTACTTCTCGCCTCTCTTTCCTCTTTGTCTTCCAGGGTTGCAAGTATAGTGTTTAGTGAACTAGCTGATATATGAATTTTGACAGTGGAGCTAAACTCACTCCAATCGGGTCAGCGATCCATCAAAAATTACATTGAAGCCTTGACAAAAATAATTCAGAAGCTCGAGAACTCATCGAATTTACTTCAAATTGCAATGGAATTACTGAAAGAAGCCCATGCCGTATTGAACAGGGTTCCAAATAGTATGTAAGCCGAGTTACTCACTAAGCTGGAACAAGATTTTAAAAAGAACCCAGATTTCAAAACTATTAGAAGTATGAGAACTTAACACGACAATGATTTCTGCCAGCAGAGTTCTTACACGGCAACTGGTTGCGCTAAAAAATTTACGGCTAATAACCGACTGAGATAAAGCTTCATTGGAACGAAAAGGTTGTGGTCATTATTCACGGCAATAAACTGATGAGAATAATTTTTTTTCGGATTTAATGAGTTTTTTAATCCAAGATCCGTCAAAAATTTAGAAATTTAGCTATAAATATATTTATATGTATTATTGGCATGAAAATAAACATGCAAACATGCAAACATTTCATCAATATCTACAGCGTTCTTTAAGCCTGACTATCGTTCATCCGATCTTAACCAATCATTCGCCAGATCGATAAATATTGCGAACTAGTAAATATGTTTAAAAGTACCATCTAAATTTTTTGAGAGATAGAAAGATTTTTCCAAATTGCAGATAAAGCAGGGGCATAGCCAAAATTTAGGATGGTATAGCCAAACATGTTTATATTGACTCCGCTTTTCATGCTGATCACTAGACCGTACATGCCTTATATGAATATTAATTTTTTGTCTAGTTTTTAGCACAACATGGCTCAAAAAATTCTGTATGTTTTATAGAAAATATGTCTAAAATCCAAAATCAGATATATTGAGGTTTGATGGTCTCGAGAAGACTTTAAAGGTTCAAATTTCCCCTTAATTTTGATTTTGAGCTCCTAGAAACGTCATAGTAGGCATACAAAATTTTTGTGAAAATTGTGAAATAAAATATATCAACATGTACAATTGCTGCAGCAACACAACGGACGGCACCTAATCGATGATTATTGCTGATCACGGCATATTCTTATTGCCTTTAAACTACACAAATATGTATTGTAAAAAAAAAATATTCATGGCACATTCAACTATGCACTTGTAGATAATATAGACATTGTTTACTAAAAATTTAGTTTTTATAAAAAAAAAAAAGTTTAGGCTCTACCGAGAATTGAACTCGGTTCGCCGGATTCAAAGTCCAGAGTGCTTATCACAACAACACTGAACTTGTAATTTAATTTGAAATAGTTACTTTATTTGTTCGACATTTTTGTAAAAGGTCTCTGTCTACATTGACAATTCAAAGATAAATTAAGGAGAAATTGGAACTTTTAAAGCCCTTTCGAGACCATGAAGCCTCAATATATCCGATTTTGGAATTTTGATCAATTTTCTGTAAAATATACCGAATTTTTTGCGCCATGTTGTGCAAAGATCGTCACATGTTGAAAATCGTATGGAGAAATGTCCGGTCTACTGATCACGAATATATACACTTTTTAGGGTCACATAAGCTTCCTTCCGGCTGTTACATTCACTTGAACGAACTAACTTTACGATAATTCTGGCATAAAATTATTTTTGCTTTTAACAATGTAAGTTGTTGTGTGCAAATTGCGTGAATAATTCTCCAAGATCTCAAAATTTTGCGTAAGTAGATATGCAAATTGACGAATAAGTGTCTGAGTCTGTGAATCACCAAAAACAACACAAAAGGAAGAAGGGAAACATATACAATTAAATTAATTTAAATTTAAATTTATGTTTGTGACCAATAAGCAGGACCTCTAGATCGCAGAAATCGTTCCCTTCATTACCTTCAGGGAGAAATGCTGTTTTGTTCCATTACCCAGCAAATACATCCAATCCACCGTATCCACAAAGCACAGCATGGGATTTCCTTCGACCCGGATAAAGCCATTTTGAATACGCAGCAATCGTACCAACCCTAATTCTCTCAGATTGCGATTCTCATAGACAGTCAAGGCGTACTGATTGAACAACAAGGTCTGACCTCGGATCACACGTAACTTGGGAAATACCGATTCCAGTGTGAGCAGTCCATTGCAGCGGTACACCATCAGATAGTCCGATATCTCGGTTACCTCGCTTTGCAATTGACCCAGACTCACATTGCCCGGCAGCTCCATGTGGGCAATGCGCACATGACCCACCACTTGGGTACAATTTTTCAGCTTCAGAAAGTCGGAGGGCTGCTTTAATTCCAATGAACCGCAAACTGTAGCCGCTATGGCCAGAACTGGACACAAAAAAAACAAAAACAACAGCCGCCACATACTGCGACCTGACACTTTCAATTGAGAGCACTTGACCCCCGGTGGTGGGGTTCCGTCGAACGGGTAATCAAGACCCGCTGAATGTCAATGTCGTTCGGTTGTACAAGTGTTCGATGGCTCTCGTGCCCGTTATGTTCGGTGGCTATTTTCGCTCACTTCAGCATGTGTGATAAACGCGTTGCGTTGCCGACAACGCTTCGATTTCAACTGATTTGCCCGCAGTCGGCGCAGCGGCGGCTGAGGCCACGTTCGATCTGTTCAATTAGCTACCAAGTAGAATAGCCTGCGTCTTGTTTATCGTTTCGTTTATTTTCTTTGTTTCTTTTCGAGCAAGATACACCAGTTGCAAAAAGTGTGTTGGTCGAACAGCTTCTCTGTATAAGCAGTACAATTCAATACGCGTTTCATCTTTACCGCTGGCGTAGGAAACACAACAACGGGAAGTTCATGCAGAGAAGGGAATCGAACAATGAGCTGCCTTTTCGACTCCCTGACTGTCCTGCCCCTGCGATTTGTTCGCTTTCGATCAGGCGAGAGATTATTTTACAAGAGCGTAGTCAAAACTTAAGTAAGGGGGTGAGGGCAGAGCTCATTAGTTTATTCAATGAAAACAATGAAATAATTATAAATGTAATATAATGTATAATTTAATTACATATTTAATCTTAAGTTGTAAATTTCCGCCGAACTTAAGGATACTGTATACCTTCAGGTATCATTTTTTGAAGGCTTACAAAAAATTAAAATACACAAAAACTTTAAGTGATATTAACAAGCGAATGATTCGATAGGTAATCGGTTAACCAAAAATTTAAAACATACACACAAAGAAATCTGTGGGTAGATTTAACCAATATTGTGGGTTGGAAATGCGCCAACCCACAAAGTCGTTCAAAGTAACCAAATTTCACTGTAACTTTCTCGTAAGCCTTTACGTAAGGAGAACTATTGCTATAGTAAATCCAACCGAAAATCTCGTTTAAAAATGCGCCAACCCACATAATTTGTAATATTTACCGATGTTTGCAGTAAGTACTTTTTCTGCTGGATTTACAGTAATTTTACCATGAAATTAGTAATGTAACTGCTATTATACAACTGTAGAATAGTAGGGAGGGAAACTATTGTAGCTGTCACACGTTGGCAATTTAATTGAGGTCATCATCATCCCACAGAGGCAACTCCCACTGCCCCCCACGCACCAATTGTGGTCCTGAAGCATTTGTTAGAATTAAACAATATTAATTAAATTTGAAAAATTTTTACTTACTCTGGGCGGACTCGAACTCGGGGCCATTGGTCTCAACACGATTGTAACGACGTCTTTACCAGTTACGCTACGGCGCACGTTAAAAGCAATGCCTCTAAGTTCTTACTTGTATGAATTCTGCCTAAGCACATGAACGAAAAATTTCTTGAATATCGCATAGTTGAGACCAATAGTAATTCTCAAGTTCAAATTTTGTTCAAGTATGCAATATAAGACCAACTAAAATTTACGGAGTCAACAATTTCCACTGTTAGATTTGCCGTCGGTACAGTTAATCAGTGCAGCAAATGCATTCAAAAAGTTATACTATATGTGCGGTTGGATTTACTTGTGGGTACAGTTAGTTGTAACAACAACAAATTATGAGATGAAAAAATCACGTCTGAGTTACTATTTCTATGGTAAAGTTACTGAAGTTTACAGTAACTTATTAAAACAACAAAATATGTGGAAAAATATTTGTAGTTAAATTTACTCAGCGTACAGTTATAAAATGCAACAACAAAACTCGTGCTAAGTACTACGTAAACCTTACAGATCTCCGCTGTACATTTTACTGTTAGTACAGTTACCAAACAACAACAAAAACGCATGCATAAAAAATTTTGAAAAAAGTTACTGTCAGCGTAGTTAATTTTACCCACCAGATTTTTTTGTGTGTAGGCCCATGGTTGCAAAAATTGTTTGAGAACAGATTGTCTGAATGCGAAAATGAAAACGAGGTTTTGTTAAAAAATGATGTAATTCTGGTGTAATCGAGGAAACTTGCAAATGATTGGTGGATATTACAAAAAGTTTTAAGAAAATGAGTGAAAATCGCTTAACTGTAACTCTATAAATTTTTTTTAACAATTTCGGAAAAAATGGTTCCAAAATAAACGCAATAAAGTTTCGACAACTTTTTCTAAGAAACAAAAATTGTTTTTGTCCTATTTCAAAAATGGATTATATGCATTTGGGTGTTACATTTCACCGAAAAAAACTATCAAAATCGGTTGAATAGTTCTCTTGGTAAAAAAAAATCTCAAGAATTTCCATCAGGGCTTAATCCCGAAACGAATTTCGGTTCCGGTTCCCGTACCGGTACGTCCCCAAATGAATGTTTCGGTTAAAGGTTCTTTATCGGTTTTCAATTAATTTCGGTTTCCGTTTTCGGTTCCGGTACCCGGATTTTTATTTCGGTATACCGGTACGTACCGGTACTCACCGATATAAGTACTACTTATTTTTAATACTGAAAAAAAAATTCTAATAAATATGTACCCGACGTGCAATTACCATCTATTAAATCTTTATCTAGCAAAATTCACCATCCGTTTATTTACCCGTCTTCATAAGAATCAAAATCGTTATAAAATTTTGCAAATTTTGCGATTTTTTGGTCCGTTTGATCAACACGTCGCATTAACTCATATAAGAATTTTTGCAAATTTATACTTTTCTGAACTCATGTAATTTTGTAAATTTCCTATTTTTGAGACAGTTCGGTCTACACCACATATTTTTACCCTCTACTATTGCAGTCTATCAAATCTTCATAAAAATTTTGGGAATAAGAAAATCTAACAAATTTCGCATTTATTTTAGTTGTTTCATGGTTTTTTTGTGTTTGTTTGATCTACACCTTCTGTTTACCCGTCATTACCATTTCCAAACTTTGCAATATTTTGGACTGTTCAATTTTTTGTTTTTTTGTCTACATACAGAAGATCAAGAACTTTATAAGGTCGGAAATGATTCCTCTCAGTTACATAATTTTGCACACTCCTAACATAATTAGGTACAGCGTAAAAAAAAAAACCGGAACCGTACCGGTACCAAAGTTTCGGTTTCGTTCCGGTTTTATCGGTTCCAATAATAACGGTAAACGGTATTCGGTTCTTAAAAAAATTTTTGTATCGGTTCAGGTTCCGGTTCCGGTACGCGATTTGAAACGGTTTATTTCGGTTAACGGTTCCGGTTCTGGTTCCGGTATTGAGCCCTGATTTCCATAAATTTTATTTCAAATTATATCTTGGTTGATTTCAAAGGCGAAAACAATTGTCAATTTTCTTCCAGATTTTACCTTTTGTTACCTCTAGAATTGAACTGCATTATTATTTCCAGGTTCAAGTGTCTGGGATAACGTTTATTTGAATTGAAATGGTTCACTGAATCACTGAAAAATATTTAATTTCGCCCTTAACTTCTTGCATTATTTTTAAACAATTTTTTGTTGAAAATGAATTGCATTTTCCCCATGAAGCTAAATCGAAATTCTACAATTTAAGGTTGAGCACAAAGACATTTGATCGTCTAAAAAATGATTCAAACTCGGGGCAGACAAAAAGGTTGATTCTTAAAATTATTTCAGTGTTTCTCAGGTAGAAAGACCAAGAAGGACCAACACGAACAAAAACGAGATCGTAAGTTAAAGTCGGCTCTAACCGACTTCGATATACCCGTTACTCCTGAAACAACATGTTTAACAGTGTTCCTGCGTTTCTTAGGGTGACCATCCGAAAATTATGCAACTTTTTTTTAGGGTGGGGGGCTTGATTCACTTTTTTGCTCATAACTTGAGAACCGTTCATCTGATCTTTATTATTTCTTCGTTTCATTTTGCTAATTACTAACTATCTCTAGAAGGTACGAATTGTCTATCTTCAAAACTGTAGGAGATATAACGTTTTTTCCAAATTGCGGGGGCGGAAGGGGGCTTGGCCAAAATTTGAAACAAACTTGATCTGCGTGCAGATTAAAGAAGTATTTGTCCCATACATGTCAAACCTCTATCTCTTACCATCTCTGAGATCTAGGTGTTCATACAGACGGACGGACGGACGGACAGACGGACATGTCTATATCGACTCGGATGTTGATGCTGATCAAGAATATATATACTTTATATGGTCGGAAATGATTCCTTCTGCCTGTTACATACATTTGCACGACTTTAGTATACCCTTTTTACTCTACGAGTAACGGGTATAAAAAGTCCAGCGCGATTTTATTTCACAAACTCATTTCCACACACAAAACATGGAAAGGCTCTGCCGGACTGAGAAAAGCGAATTACCACATTACTGCCCCAAAAACGTGCAATATTTCGAATAGTTATTGAAATTCAGATTTTAAAAGAGGTTTCCTTCCACAGACTGATGCATAAAAATGTTCCATCATATTTTGTCAACAAATTGGTTGCGTATCTCAGCCGATTTCGATTATGGTTATACAATACTGGGAAACAGGCATGGGTTGCTTGTCCGAAATTCTTGTACAGTTAAAAAAAATATTAGGCCAATATAATTGAATTGACCGAACTCGAAATTCATATCAGTTTTAATCCTTGAATTGAAGGAAAAATTTGATAAAAAAAAAAGTAAGACGCTTGCAAATTTTTTTTAAAAATCGCACGTGAAAAAGATTTCATAAGTGAGTATTCACAATCCGCTTGAAAAAGAAACATGGAATAAAATTGCGGGTGTTCTGCAGATTTCAACATTTTGCCTTGTTGTTGAAGCATAATTTTAAATCAAAAAACGTACACGTCACTTAGACCATTTATGTGCATCAATTTGTATTTTATTACTGCTTCACAGAAAAAAAAACGTCGAGATATTTTCAATCTTTTAAATCTTGAAGTAAGCCCGGCACGAGCTTGAAAATTCAATCTTGATTTCCAGGATATTCTACACAATTCAATCTTTTAAGGATTGGTCCATTCCTTTCAAACTTGTATCATTCCAAATGTGCTTACTCCAATCCCTTTCGCGATCACATGTCTATAAATTAGAGAGCGAGAGCGAAGAAATATAAGTAGCCTTTCAGACACTCTGCAACAACCAATGGGTATGGTGGTGTGCGATGAGATGCCGTTCCACTCCTGATCAGTGCGAATCGTCGTGTGTTCAAATCCCAGTGCAGCCAAAAATTTTTATATTTATTTCTTTGTTTTTCAGAAGTCTTAAATTAACCAAAACTGGTGTGGGTGGTCTTTGACATGTATGAGGATGTCCGATGGCATAATTAAGAATAGGCATAAAATGATCCAGCTTTGGGAATTAAATTGTGCTCGAATTTTTTGCAGAATTCAATCTTTTATAGGATTACCCCGGGATATATGTAATCCTTCTTAGGATTAAAAAAGTCGGATCAACTCAATCTTTTTTCAGATCGGGTCAAGCATATCCGGGATTACGTAGTTTTCATTACGGCTTAGGATTGATTTGATCCCATATGGATTGATTTTTTTTTTGAGTGTTTGCTTTATGAACTTGAAAATGCAATTGCATTTAAGCATTATGGTTTAGACGCTCAAAGACGTTCTTTTTTTTAATATTTGACGAAAAGGAATCAAATATTTTTAGTATAAAACCTGTATATTTGTTAAATTAATTAAAAAAGCTGACTTTTATTGCATAATATATAATTCTTCATAATTCGGGGTTTATCGATGACATTTCAAAATTATTTTTGAGTATGTATACTTAACATTTTCTAGTTATTCTTTAATTGCTCCTTCCTAAATAAAATGCGGGAGTTTAACCCCCAAAACCCTCCCAACCCCTGCTTACGCCACTGTACCCTTAAAAGCAGAAAAGAAAGTGAAGAAAGAATATGTTCAGAACAATTAAACTAAAGCAAATTCCCTTTTTCTACGATTTGTTGTTAAGTTAAGAAAGAGTATACGAAAAATGTGCAATTGTAAGTTAAGTTACCATAAATATTACTACAATATTCTTGACCAGCATCAGCAGCTGAGTCGATGCACCCATGCCCCTGTCTCACAGTGGGCGAAATGGCCATTCTAGCGCGCTGAAATTAATATCTTCCAAAGTAAATGATATAATAACAATCTGTTTTTTATTCTCTTAAAGTTAGGAATAAAAAAAAAATATAAAAAGTAAAAAAAAAGCTTTAGAAAATTTTTTTTTTATTTTTAAAAGTAAAAAACAAAAACTTTTTTTAATATCAAAAAGATTGCACAACTTTTTTAAGGTAGGAATAAAAGATATAAAAAAAATAAGACTAAGTTTTTAACAATTTTTTTTTTATTTTTAAAATTAAAAAGAATAATTTTTTTTACCAAACTTTAAAAAGATTGCCTAAGTTTTTAATATAGCTTTTTTTAAACACAAACTATTCCTAATCCGAACTGTCAGAATTCTCCAAATCGTCGTTGCACAAATCAGTTTCCAGCCGATTTTTGACAAGTAAGCTTACAAAATCCAGATCAAGCCGAATATTTTTTGCAGAAGATATATTTTGAAGTGATGTTATAAAAGAAGAAATTAGGAATGCGTTCAAAACATCTTCCATTGTCTTTTTTCTAGTGGACTTTTTTGTGTGGTGCTCGCGGATATTTCGATAATCCTTCTTTCTGGCTTCAAGTGCTTCCTCCGACATCATTCCAACTGGAAGAAAAATGGCTAATGATATCCATTAATCAAAATTTTGTGAACAGACGAAGGCATGTAGAACCACGGGTATAAATCTACAAAATTGTTAACAGTTTCCATAGCGTAAGGCCCAAATGCTTCCGTATTTACTTCATAACCACACACCATCACACGTAAGACTACGCTGAATCGGTGTATTAAGGGTGCGCTCACTTTCGTTATGCAAGCTGCCAAATTCGGCTGTTGGAAAAACCTTCTTGCTGTATTCCCATTGTTTGTACTACCACTACCAGCCATTGGTATGGCTTCCAACAAATGAATTTCATTTCTGATCTTTTGCTGAATGGTCCTCATATTTTGTTCAACAACAGACTGGTCCTCTCCGCGAACCTGCCACTTCTTTATGGGGAGTCTATGGGAAATATGCAAGACACACTCAAAGAACCTAATCCAGACGTGCAGAGTTAATAACCCATATTCCAAAAAGTTGGCGGTAATGGAAAAGTTCTTTAGCAAATTTAAATTGTTCATATTCTTTGTGGTTGCACTGCAGATTCCACATGTTTGTGAAGAGGATTCCGAAATAACGCTGACTGTTTTTCCATCAAGCATGGTCATATAAAATTGGTGATGAAACGTAAAAGATCTTGTATTTGTTGGTAATATACTTAAAATCTATCTTTTAATGTTCTCAATTTCAATAGACACCTAGTCATTTGTTTCTCTCTGCCAGAGTATTTTAATTGGTCTGCAGTATCTAGTTGAAGAAGGTCGTGTGTTTTCCACAGAACGGTCGATTCTTGCTCCACGTGCAATACAAATTGAAAATAAGTACTGGTCCATCACATTGCCTCCTATATCACTAAATTTTTGCCTATAGGTAGAATGTCCACTGCTTATTATTATTTTCAGTCTGATTTTCAAAGCTCTGTGGGTGCGCTAATACAAGCGCCCTGTCCACAGTATGGTCCACTAAGTTCTGTACACTGAGAAAAAAAATTCAATCTAAAATCTAGATTGAAAATATCTTTTCGAGAATCTTTCAATTTTTTAATAACAAGATTAAAAAACCTTGAAATGAGATTAAAAATCTTAAAAACAAGATTTATCATCTCGCAGTTCATCAACCGTCCTACAGTTTTCTGCAAAGCTTTAGTTTAAAAACTTTATGATATATATATAGATAGATTTATTTTGTTAAAAAAAAATAAAATTAAAAAATGAAAAAATCAACTTGGCTCTTCTGGGACTCGAACCACAACCTTCACGTTCCAACAAAAGCTTTTGGCTTCCTCTTTACCGATTCGGCTATTGAAGGAATTTTTTTCGCGCAACCAGTTGCAGTATAAGAACTCAGCTGGTATTGTCGCGCTGAGTTCTTATACTACGACTACGCCAACAATGAGGCTGAACAGCCGAGAGGGCTGAGTGGCGATGCAGTGTGGTCAATCACCCCGAGGTACTCAGTTCAAGTCCCAGTAAATGTAGATTGATAACACAAGTTTACAAAAGAAGGCCATTTTTTGCAACAGAGAACTTTGCAACCGTTCCTTATGTTTTTTTGGCCGCTGAACTCATATAAATGGTCTGTTTTCTTCCATCACGTCAGGTTCACGAGATATTTGCATTAGAGAGGTATCCTTACATTTGTTGGTCGTGTGGCCACATTAAGTGTCCTATTTAGAAATTAAATTTATAAGAAAGGGCTTAAAGGTCTGTCATATTAACGCGCAAAGTCTATCTAAAAAAATGGAAGAGTTCAGATACTTGTTCACTAGTTCTACGGTTGATGTTATATGTGTTTCTGAGACATGGTTTTCTGTTGATGTATGTGATTCTCTTGTGAAGTGTGATGGGTATGAATTGTATCGTTCAGATCGAATTGGCCATGCAGGTGGTGTAGCGATATATGTTAGTATGAGATTAAGGTCAAAAGTGGTATGCAAACAGCAGCCAAACAGTCCAATTGAATATTTATTTTTAGAAATAGTTAACCCTGGTAGTTCCTCGAATATTTTAATTGGGTGTCTTTACAGACCGCATCGCAGTATTGACTTTACCGACATGCTTGAAGTAATCAATTCCGTATCACTCTCTTATACTGACATAATTCTAACTGGCGACTTGAATAGTGATATGCTAAGTGAAAGAAACCTTTCAACTAGCATGGAATCTCTTGGGTTGACACTAGTAAACAAGTCCCTTTCAACGCATTTCTCTGCAACTTCAGAAACTCTTCTTGACATATTCTTTATTGACGATCCCAGAAAGGCTTCACTCTATGACCAACTCTCCGTACCTGCTTTTTCAAAACATGACCTTATTTTTCTTACATATGATGTATCTCTGGACTACACTGAACATTCGTTGACATATCGTGACTTTAAGAACATAAACTACGCAGACCTTGGAAACAAACTTAACTCATGTCAATGGGAACTAGTTTATTCTCAACCATCTGTTGACGTCCAGGTAGAAATATTTAATTCAAATATTGCCAATTTATTTAATACATGTGTACCACTTAGACGTAAAAAATCTATACCGGCTCAAAAACCATGGTTTAATACTGACGTAAAAAGGGCGACCAGCAAGCGTGACATGGCGTACACTAAATGGAAACGCTACAGGACGGATTGAGAAGAATGGTAACGAGCATATGTGATGCATCAAAACGTAGATATTACACTTCAAAGTTTACTTATGCGTTATCTGAGCAATCATCTAAAAATGTGTGGAGGAATATAAGAGAGTTAGGAATTGGCAGACAAAGATCTAGAGTGGCTGAAAGTATTGATTTGAATGAACTTAATAATAAATTCGTACAGCCACTAGTACCTGATAATATAGATATATCGTACCTGAACCCCCTGATAAATAACAGCTGTGATAGTAGTTTTAGTTTCATGTGTGTCAGTCAGTGTGAAGTCTTAGAATCAATTCTAAAAATAAAATCAAATGCAACAGGACTAGATAGTATTGACCCAAAATTTTTAAAAATACTTCTCCCAAAAGTTTTAGTACATGTTACACACATATTTAATACAGCCCTGACAACTTCTTGGAAAATGGCTAAAGTCCTACCAATTCCGAAAGGAAATAACGAATACAGACCTATATCTATACTGCCCTTCCTTTCCAAAGCGTTAGAGCAAATTATGACATCCCAAATTAATGTGTTTCTGGAAAAGAAATTTTTATTAAACGATAGACAGTCCGGGTTTAGAAAAAATCGAAGTTGCACTACATTAGTCACTAGAATTGCAGAGGACATACGTATCAAACTTGACAATGACCAAATAACTTTCTTAACGCTTCTTGACTATAGCAAAGCATTTGACACAGTTAACCATGAAATACTATGTAAAAAGCTAAAAATCCTATACAATTTCTCGGATACTGCCGTAAAATTGATGAAGTCGTACCTGAAGGATAAAAGCCAAGCTGTCGTTACCCAATTGGGGTCGTCAACTTTTCTTGACGTTAAATCTGGAGTTCCACAAGGATCTGTCCTAGGGCCATTATTGTTTAGTCTTTTTATCAATGACCTCCCCAGTGTTTTGTCTAAATGTGAAGTCCAAATGTATGCTGATGATGTGCAAATGTATGTTAGTCGTCCGTTAGCCAAAATTTCTGAGTGTATTAGTATTTGTAATAGCGAACTAAGTATAATTGGCGATTGGGCTAGGAGAAATGGGTTAAAGATAAATCCTAAAAAATCAAAGTGCTTTGTCATATATAAGAAATGTTATAATACAGACACATTGCAAAAGCTTGAAATTGACAGTACTAATATAGACTATGTGGAAAAGACTGCTAATTTAGGATTTAAATTTAACAACACATTAACATGGGATGATCATATAAACCAAGCACTTGGAAAAACATATGGAGTTTTAAGACAATTAAATTTGACTAAGCAGTTTATACCCACAACGACAAAACAATTGATCGCTAAAGCTTACCTTCTCCCTAAGCTCTTTTATGGCATAGAGGTTTTTGGCAATTGCAACTCAATATATAGGCATAAATTGAATGTTGCATTTAATGATGTAGCCAGATATATATTTAATAAAAAAAGGACCGATCACATATCAACTTTTGCTAAACAGATTTATAACATCAACCTCGACTCCTGGATATGTCTGCGGGTCTTAATATTTCTGCCCAAAATTATTATCTATGAACGTCCCTCCTATCTGTATGTCAATATTAGATTTGCTTTTTCGCTTAGAACCCAAAATCATTATTAGTATGAAATATAAACACTCCACTTCTTCCAATCTTCTTCCACATGACCTTAAGACAATTAGGAATGCACAGACATTTAGGGAAAAAGTCACAAACCACTTACAAGAACAACAACAACATATTTCAAACTAAACGAAGTAAAATTAATAGTATTAATAGTAATTAATCTAACATACAACATAATCTGTCTTTATCTCAAGTAACTGAACTGATTAAAAAATTCATTGTTTGTACAACCATTGTTAATAACTAAAACTAAAGCTTTGTAATTGTGAATCGTTGTGATTAGTGTTATAAAAATAAGTATTTAATTACTTGTACCACTAAGATGGAAATAATCCAAAATATATTTGTACCAACTTTGTTTAAATGTAAGCTGCATTGAATGACGTTACAGAAAAACCAAACACGAAGTTTTGATTTTGCTGATAAGGTACCAATTTTTGGATTTGAACATTAAAAATGTGGGTTTTTTTTTTTTAAAAATCCATTTTTTTTGCAAATTTAAGAAATTCTGTAAATTTTTCTGCTAATATTAAAAATCTTAGAAAAAAATAGTTGGTAGTCTTTTGTTTCTTCTTATTTCAATTATTTTCAGTTTTCCAATATCATTGCGCTTTTAGAAGTTATAGCCCAAAAACTATATAAATTTTCGACTTTTTTTGGACAACATTTACCGCCAAAATTTCTTGTAGCTTGAAAATAACATGGTAGTTATTTTTAAACCAAAGAATGGATATTAAAAAATTATTTTAGATCGATTTTTGAAAATTTTTTGACATTTTAAGGCTTAATATTGTTAAAAAAATGTTAATATATTACAAAATTTTTTAAGGTTTTTGGACAATAACTTTTAAAATCGCAATGAAATTTAAAATCTGAAAATAATTGAAATAAGAAGAAACAAAGGACTACCAACTATTTTTTTCTTAGATTTTTAATATTAGCGGAAAAATTTACAGAATTTCTTAAACTTGCAAAAAAAATCGATTTTTTGAAAAAAACCCACATTTTTATACCCTTGGAGAGGGTATATTAAAATTGTCCGGATGTTTGTAACGCACAGAAGGAAGCATCTCCGACCATATAAAGTATATTTATTCTTGATCAGCATGACGAGCTGAGTTGATATAGCCAAGTCCGTCTGTCCGTCCGTCTTTCCGTCCGTCTGTCCGTCCGTCTGTTTCTATGCTATCTCCTCCGTCAGTTTTAAAGCTATCGTAACCAAACTGTGACCGAAGTCTTCTAGTACAAATACGCTGCACATTTGTCGGAACCGGCCGGATCGGATGACTATAGCATATAGCTGTCATAGGAACGATCGGTTGAAAAACTAGTTTTAGTGAGAAAAACTTTTTTGTTTTCAATGCTATCGCTCGTATTTATAAGTTTTTAATTATTTCACATAATTTCACCAAGCCTTGTCTAAATCGGACAACTATATAGTATAGCTGCCATACAAAAGTTAGTTCTGAAAAAAAGTCTTAGTGAGAAAACCCTTTTTTGTTTTTAATGTTATGGCTCCCAACGCTCGTATTTATAAGTTTTCAATGATTTTTTCATAATATCAACAAGATTTGTCGAGATCGGACCACTATATAGTATAGCTGCCATACAAACTGCCAGGCATATATCAAGCTCCAAGGGTATATAAACTTCGGTTGAGCCGAAGTTAGTTTGCCTCTATTTTTATACCCTTGGAGAGGGTATATTAAAATTGTCCGGATGTTTGTAACGCAGAGAAGGAAGCATCTCCGACCACATAAAGTATATATATTCTTGATCAGCATGACGAGCTGAGTTGATATAGCCATGTCCGTCTGTCCGTCTGTCCGTCCGTCTGTCCGTCCGTCTGTTTCTATGCTATCTCCTCCGTCAGTTTTAAAGCTATCGTAACCAAACTTTGCACGAAGTCTTTTGGTACAAATACGCTGCACATTTGTCGGAACCGGCCGGATCGGATGACTATAGCATATAGCTGCCATAGGAACGATCGGTTGAAAAACTAGTTTTTGTGAGAAAAACTTTTTGTTTTCAATGGTATCGCTCCCAACGCTCGTATTTATAAGTTTTTAATGATTTCACATAATTTCAATAAGCCTTGTTGAAATCGGACTACTATATAGTATAGCTGCCATACAAAAGTTATGTCTGAAAAATAGTCCGAGTGAGAAAAACTTTTTTGTTTTCAATGTTATCGCTCCCAACGCTCGTATTTATAAGTTTTCAATGATTTTACATAATTTCAACAAGATTTGTCGAAATTGGACCACTATAGCTGCCATACAAACTGTCAGGCATATATCAAGCTCCAAGGGTATATAAACTTCGGTCGAGCCGAAGTTAGCTTCCCTCTATTTTTAATGTTCAAATCCAAAAATTGGTACCTTATCAGCAAAATAAAAACTTCGTGTTTGGTTTTTCTGTAACGTCATTCAATGCAGATTATATTAAAACAAAGTTGGTACGAATAGGACACTTAATGTGGCCAAACGACCAACAAATGTAAGGATACCTCTCTAATGCAAATATCTCGTGAACCTGACGTGATGGAAGAAAACAGACCATTTATCTGAGTTCAGCGGCCAAAAATACATAAGGAACGGTTGCAAAGTTCTCTGTTGCAAAAAATTGCCTTATTTTGTAAACTTGTGTAATTAACATTTATATAAGTTTTTCAGAAAGAAAAAATTGTAAATAACTAAATCAAATACAACACAAAAAACATAACAATAATAACAGCTTAATATAATTTTTTTTGTTTTTTCTTTTCATATTTAAAATTGAGATTGTTTCATCTTAAAGTCGAGTATAAACAATCTTTATCCAAGATTGATGGATTAAGATTAAAATTGAGAAAATTGAGCATATAATATTGGGTTAAGATTATCTGGTCTTAGTCGAATTCTGACACCGTATCTCTTTGATTCAAGATTATAATCTAGATTTTAGATTGATTTTTTTCTCAGTGTTGTGGTACTTCAGCGGAATAGTCGGTAACTGAGATTCCGGTAGGATAGCATTTTTACTTCGCGTCGATCTCAGAGACTGAATAGATAGAGCCACAAACTTTTGCATGTATGAAGGTGTATACTGTAGCCACATCGAGTTTGTTTCAGATTTGGAAAACTCCACATCCTCCATCATTTAGCAGCGAAAAACGGTCACTCTCTATGTATAAACGCGTTGATCTCACAGACTATAAGAAGTAGAGCCACACATTTTTGGATGTATGTAGGTGTACACCGTACCCAGATAAAGTTTGCTCCAGGTTTGGCAAATTCCTCCTCCATCTTCTTCTAACTGCGAAAAACTGTCAGAGCTTCAATTTTTAAGTTTTAACCTAGTGACATAATATATATTCAGTGAGGCCCAACATCTATCTATTCTGTGTACCACAATGAGATCCGAGCAAAAACACCGAAGATATGTACATAAGTGCGCCTGCCCATTTATTGAAATAAATTTTAAAATAAATGGAATTCAAAGCTATAGGAACCACATTACTTGGAACAGGGTATTTTGCTGTCGCGGCACTCGATGCTAAAATTTGTGGCTCTACCTCTTATAGTCAGTGGGATCTACGCGTTTATACAGATAAAAAGACAGATTTTCGCTGTTTAAAGATGGAGGAGGAGGATTTTTCGAAATCTAAAACAAACTCGATGTGGGTACAGTATACACCTATATACATGGCAAAATTTGTGGCTCTATCTATTACAGTCTCTGAGATCGACGCGTTCATACAGACAGACGGCGGACAGACGGACGGACAGACGGACATGGCTAAATCGACTCGGCTGTTGATGCTGATCAAGAATATATATACTTTATGGGGTCGGAGGTGCTTCCTTCTCCCTGTTACATACGCACAACTTCATGATCCCCTTTTTCCCATTTTTAATGGGAACAGGGTATAAAAAACCTTCAAATGAGATTCAAAATCTTAAAAACAAGATTTATCATCTCGCAATTTATCAACCGTCCTACAGTTTTCTGTAAAGCATTAGTTAAAAAACTTTATGAATATATAAATAAAGGGCATAGCCGGATAAGCCTGGGAAAACTGCCCCAGCAGATTTTTTATTATTTTGAATCATAGCTACCATTATATTGGAGGGTATGTATGCCAAATTTCAAGTCAATAGGTCTTTTGGTTGACGAGTAATCTGCAGAAATTCTAAAACATAAATATCGATATATCTGGTCTCACATCACGATTTACCATGAACTGTTGATTGAATATTGAAAAGATTTAACACAGTTATCCTTTATAAAATTCTGGAATTTTTACTCTTATTCCTTTGGTTCAAAAACCGTGGTCAAAATTTTCCAAATTTAAAATGACCACTTTCCAGTTTTGACAATACCATGGAATTTTTACAGTTCATGTGTCCTCTAACCATCTAATTATTTAATAAAACTCAGATTTTTAAGAGTGGTGCAACAAGGTCAAATTAAGAAAAAACATAAAAATTTAAATATTTTAGCATTTAATTTTGTTTAAGTCTTCATTACTATCTTCGTTTATAACGGTACATTCACCAGTTGTCTTAAATATATTTGTCAGCATCTCGGCAGGCTTGATGATCCTTGACTTGAAAGTTGCATTATCAAGGCTTATAAAATTTAAAAAAAAATGAAAAAAACAACTCGGTTCTCCAGGGACTCGAACCACAACCTTCTCGTTCCAATAAAGGTTTTGGCTTCCTCTTTACTCACGCATTTTACGCATTAAATTTTCAATTGGGATTTTTCACAACCAGCCAAGATTTAGTTGGGGAATTTCTCAATTTAATTTTGAATGGTTGTGAAAAATCCCAATTGAAAATTTAATGCAAAGGAAATTTCTCAAATATCCCAAGCTAAATTTTAATGGAAGGGAAATAAATAAATAAATTTCAGCTGGCACTTGACTGGGTTCAAGTGCCATTAATAACACTAGTTTACAAAAATAAAAAAAAAAAAATGACCCATTTCAGCTGAAAATTTTTCTTAGTATAGTTTGGAATGGTGATCTAAAAAATCGATTTCAAAAATTTTTTCATGGCTCCGTTTTTGAAATATTAATTTTTTTAATTTTTTTGGTAGGTACTCTTACTTTTTAAGCCATATCTCAGTTCATAATTGTCAGATAGAGTCAAGTAAGAAATAAATCGAAAGGTAATGGAGCTGCCAATAATTGCGTGGAGCATTGTTTTTAAATCGGTTCAGTAGTTTGAATTCAACAACCAAGAATATTTCAAAAAAATCGATTTTTTGCTCGAAAATCCAAGAAATTTCATTTTTAAACGACTAGAAAAAATATAAAAAAATACAAAAAAATTATTTTTATTTTTTCTATTTAAGAATCGCACTTTTACGAAGAAAATACGGTATTTGTGAGGAAAATCGTGTAACACGTACCCAGGGCTTAATCCCGAAACGAATTTCGGTTCCGGTTTCAGTACCGGTACGTCCCGAAATGAATGTTTCGGTTAAAGGTTCTTTATCGGTTTTCAATTAATTTCGGTTTTCGGTTTCGGTTCCGGTACCCGGATTTTTATTTCGGTATACCGGTACGTACCGGTACTCACCGATATAAGTACTACTTATTTTTAATACTGAAAAAAAAAAAAATTTTAATAAATATGTACCCGACTTGCGTTGCTACGCCGCTCACAAAGCGATGGAGTGAAGCATACCTTACAATTACCATCTATCAAATCTTCATCTAGCAAAATTCCCCATCCGTCGATTTACCAGTCTTTATAAGACGTTATAAAATTTTGCAAATTTTGCGATTTTTTGGTCCGTTTTAAGAATTTTATATAAGAATATAAGAATTTTTGCAAATTTATACTTTTCTGAACTCATGTAATTTTGTAAATTTCCGATTTTTGAGACAGTTCGGTCTACACCACATATTTTTACCCTCTACTATTGCAGTCTATCAAATCTTCATATAAATTTTGGGAATAAGAAAATTTAGCAAATTTCGCATTTGTTTTTTTTTGTGTTTAATTGTTTGATCTACACCTTCTGTATACCCGTCATTGGCATTTCCAAACTTTCCAATATTTTGGACTGTTCAATCTTTTGTTTCTTTTGTCTACATACATAAGATCAAGAACTTTATAATGTCGGAAATGATTCCTCTCAGTTACATAATTTTGCACACTCCTAACATAATTAGGTACAGCGTATAAAAAAAAACCGGAACCGTACCGGTACCAAAGTTTCGGTTTCGTTCCGGTTTTATCGGTTTCAATAATAACGGTAAACGGTATTCGGTTCTTTAAAAAAATTTTGTATCGGTTCAGGTTCCGGTTCCGGTACGCGATTTGAAACGGTTTATTTCGGTTAACGGTTCCGGTTCTGGTTCCGGTATTGAGCCCTGCACGTACCATAGATGGATCAAATTGAGTAGAGGAACTAACAGTCAAATTTGAGTATATTGTGTGTTTCCAAAAATTAACATTGTTCTTTTCTTCGTTTTTTGGTCAAATTATGAAGTGAACGAAAAGCCAGAACAAAAATAAAAATTAAAAACGGAACAAAAGTCGAAGCAAACGAAAATTTATTTTAAAATATTCAGGAAAATATCACATTTTTTTGCACTAAATTGCTTACAGCTCCTGTGTTTGTTCACAGATTTTGATCATCGATATCTGTTTTTCTTCGTAGAAGTGCGGTTCTTATGTAGAAAAAATAAAAATAATTTTTTTTGATTTTTTTATATTTTTTCCAGGCGACCAAAAATGATTTTTCGAGCAAAAAATCGATTTTTTCGAAATATTTTTGGATATTGTAGTCAAACTAATGAACCGATTTAAAAACAATGTTCCACTCGATTACCGGCAGCGAAATAACCTTTCGATTCTTATCTTGCTTGACTCTATCTGACAATTATAAAGTGAGATATGGTTTAAAATGTAAGTGCCCCTACCAAAAAATAAAAAAAAATTATATTTCAAAAACGGAGCCATGAAAAAATTTTTGAAATTGATTTTTGAGATCACCATTCCAAACTACACTAAAAACAATTTTCAGTAGAAATGGGTCTTTTTGGCTGTAAACTAGTGTAATTGACTTAAGGCTTGAACTTTCAACTAATTCTAAATTTTTGTGATCATATTCAATTAAAATTCAATTAAATCGAAAAAACAGTTAAGCTAAAATGTAAGCATATTTCAACAGGATTTAATGGTAGTTGAAAAGTTCAACACTTTAAATCACTTAATTGTTTTTGGCTTGAAAATCTCCATTATTTTAAAAATCAATTTTTTTTATTTAAGCGATGACTGATTAAAAAAACTAATCAGCATTCCCAGCACTGTGACGCTCCAACAATGAGGCTGAACATTTCAAGTCCCAGTACAGGTAGATTGATAATTATCATATATATAAGTTTTTGAGATAGAAAAAATTGTTAAAAACTAAATCAAACAAAACAAAAAAACATACAAATAATAACAGCTTAATATAACACTGCTCGACAAAATGAGAGTCGATTTTCACCCATTGGACCAAACCAACTTTTTCTAAAGTAAATTGGCCCGCTGATCACGAAAATTGCCATGAAAACAAAATCTATCTAAACTCTCATAACTTTTTTGATTTTCAAACGATGTTAATGATATAAACAAATTTAAAAAGACAAAACTTAATCAAACAGTTTGTTCTCGGACAAAAAAGAGCTGGGTCGTGTGCTTTTAACGCTATGGACTCAAATGGAGAAAAAAATGTTTTTTTTCCAAATTTGAAAATTTATCGAAATTAAAACGCTTGTAGATTCATAATTATACAAAATTGTTATGTTTTTTCATTGGACAGTAAAAACTATTCAATTTACTTTAAAACAAGCCCTCAAATACAGAAATCGGAAATAAAAGTGGAGTTTTCAAGAATTTTTTTGTGAAAATAGGCAACAATTTAGCTTTTATTCAAGGGGCGTTTTTTTCGAACTTTAAGTGTGGGATTTTAATAATATGTAACGTACAAAGAGAACTTGTTTCTCTACTATGCCAAGAGTCTCTCCTTCAGAGCGTTTTTCCCCTACATAAGCTTCGTTTCGGATTCTTTTAAAACGACTAGCAAAAACAGCCTTGGGGGGGTTCGTTGAAACCTATATAGAGCACATCTGAAGTAGTAGTTACTGTATATTATTACTCTAAGAATCCTGCCACAAAAATCTAAAAAGTCCGGGTCTATTGTTGCTTTGTAAAAAAAACTCGACAAATTAATACACGAAAATATATCCTAATCAAAACAGGCCATAATCCATAATCACACGAGCGGCTGCATAGATGTTAATGCAGTATAGCGTCAGTACCCACCCTACCATGAGTTTTCATTGCTATTAAAATTGTTGAAAACTCCCAAACTCAACTAGTGCCTCATTTTACTTTCCAGGAAACATAACAAAATAATTTAGCAATCCATAATAATGTTTATTCAAGGTGACCATTCACGAAATTTATCAAATTCATTTAGATTCTTTCTTCTTTCTTTGGGGTTTTAACATTTTTAACTAATTTCTAAATAATATGCATATTCTTTGATTTATAAATTCATAATGTGATGTACAAAGATAATATAAATTTTAAGATAAGTTTTTTTTTTTTAATTTGTTAGATAGTGTAATTTATGTGCATAATTTCTTTATTGAGTCTGTTTTGGTTCTTCCATATGGCGCTTAGTTTTAGGGAGTACGAAAGAAAATCGAGAAATGATAAGCTTATATTAAAGCCATAAAACGGGAGACTAGGAAGATCTGAACGAACAAAATGAAAACGGTTCTCTCAACGACGAACAGAAATCAAAACACCAAATCAAGCGCAAGCCATAAACATAAATGCACAGCTGATAGTGGATCAACTATTCTCTGTTGTTGTAATGATTTTTAATTCTTGTTGTTGCTATGCATGGTTCGTACCTACATTTAGACTTGTATTCAAAACAAACAAAAATAATTTTCTTATGTATGGCTTTGTAATTTTAAATAGTAAAAGGGTTCATAATGCTAATATTTTACTTTTTGTTTCAAAATAATTTAAACTGATTTTAAGATTTTTAATACTTTTAACTAGAATGAATGGTAGAAATGCACAACAAAAATAATATTAATAATAATGCACTGACGTGCAGCACTCACCCATCTGCAGCAACGACGAAGGCCTTCTCGTTCGCGATGTTGTTCTTTTATTAGAAGTAAATGTAAAAGGTTTATATTAATTTCGTTGTGGTTTTACCATTATCACTCGAACTCGAAACTATTTTGCACACACTTTTAGACTGTCACTAGTTTTAGCCATTTGGTCTTGAATGCTTTTATTTTTGGTTGTTTCACTTGGAGTTTAGCTTTGGTTTTCGTTTCTTCACTTCAATTTTCTTCTTTCCCTTTCTCACCTCTCTAGCCTCTCTTTCGCACTTATCTAGCTTTTGCTAGTTGCCAATTTGTTTAAAACAGAAAAAATAAAAAAAAATTATGCACTTAAGAAAAAACTTGAACAAAAAGAAACGGGAAAAAAATGAAAAAAAAATATTTTTAACACAAAGGGTGATTTAAATGCTATATACTACTGGCTGTTTCACTGCGTTTCACACTTCTATTTGCTTTTGCACTGTTTGGGGGATTTATCACTTTTCTTTTACTGCTCTTTGACGAATTGATGGTAAAGCTGGAGTAGAAGCGATTGATGTGGGGACAATGCTTCTCAAACTGTACTGATGTTTGCCAATATGTAAAAAAGTCGCTGGGCACAGTGCTCATAAAACTGTAATTTTGTGTGCTGCTGCCGGCAGCCCAGGTACCTTTGGATCTGCTTGATCAACTGCACTTGGCTGACCGAAATATGAAAATCTGCCCACTAAATTAAAATGAAAAAAGAATAATGGGACATTGATATAGAACGGTATGTCCGACAATATGGTTGTAAAGCTCTTACCCAGGCGAGATTTCTTGGTGGACCGAAGATATGAAAAATAATTTCTTTTCTCCTGCCACAAGAAAATTTAAAGGTTGTAATCGAGAGTTTGCTTCACTCCCTCCAGCAATTTATATTTAGCTCAGCACGAGAATCGCTTCTAGCATGCCGGATGGCTAATCTCGACTTAAATTTGGCGAGGTTAGGTGACTTAAAGATTTTTCTGGACACTATGTTGGACGATCTGTGTCTGGTGGCGTCGAAATGAGAAAAGAGACCGGATGCTGTTGAGGGCGACTTATATAGGCCAATGAGAGACCGGAAATATGTAGCTGTCAAATTTTTGACAATGTCAAATGCTCTCAATTCTCTCATTTCCCCACCCACGGTTGCATTCTTCGTCAACTGCAGCGCTGTCTTGGCACTGATCGAGGGGAAGTTGGCGCGACTTTCAAAAACTTTTGCTGAGTTGAAATTTAACTTATCTCTTATATTACCTAGCAAAAATAAATAATTAAGCCTGTCCATTACACCACTGTTTAATTTGTAGTTCTTAACGCAACAAATTACACAGAAAATCTTTATTGCCGCAAATCTTTTGCGTGGAATGTTCCTAGTACTTTTCCCTGCAAATCTTCTAACAGATAAAAAGAGTTTCCTTGCTTTTCTCGAACTCTCGCTTTTAAGAAAGAGGGACATAATTTTGCGTTCAGGCCCTTGCTAAAATTACTTTGGACAAAGTTTCTTCGAAACACCTCTTGGCCCACCTTGTAATCGACAATCCTAGCTCGTAAATTGTACTGAGCAGCTTGTTTTTCGTAGGCTGTTTTCAAGTTTTTCCTCAATTTCTCTCTAAGCAATTTCAATTGATCATCGTTCCCAAGTTTAGCTGCTGGTTCATCAAGAAGTTGCAAATTTCGAAGTAATTCATACTGCGAGCCGTGTGTGATCATATCTAGTCCATAAAGTGCGTGATAAGGGGAACTACCAATGCTAGAATGATACCCATTCCTTAAAGCACAACTAATCGCGTGTATGTGTGAGTCCCACTCACTTTGATCGGATTTCAAGTAGGCACGAATAGCTGAGATAATAGACCTATTTACTCGCTCAGATGCATTACTTTGAGGAGAGTATATTGCCGTGTAAGTGTGCTTAATTCCAAAAGAAGTTAAGAAAGCATTGAACTCGTTTGCTTTGAACTGTGACCCATTGTCACTGATCAATACTTCGGGCACCCCATACACGTAAAAGATTTGGTTTTGCAAATAATCTTGAATACTCTTACTCGTAAACTTTTTAAGCGGATACAGCCAATGATATTTTGAAAGATGGTCAAGTATTATTAGCAGACCGATATGACCCTGCTTGCTTCTAGGGTATGGACCTAAAATGTCAATGTATAGACGTTGAAAGGGACGCTGTGACTCAGCTCTTGCCCCCATTGGTGGCTTAAGCACCATATTTGGAGCTTTTGTGCTTTTACACACTTCGCAGTTCCTTATAAAATCCCTAATCTGTGATACCATCCCTGGCCAAAACATATACCTCCGAATCAACTCTATGGTCTTCGCCATTCCTCCATGTGCAGCCACAACAGATTCATGAGCGCGAGTAATAACGTCAGCTGTCAAGCGCGGTGGAATCCACAATTTCCAACCATTTTGTCTCGCTTCCTCCGACCCATCATCATGATCTGTGCGCTTATACACAAATCCATCGACCACTTGTACATCAGGATATGAACTTGGTTTTTCTGTTACTGCTCGTTGTAATTCAAGATATTCAGGATCTTTAAAACATTCTGAATTAAGATCGACTTCTGGCCCAAAATTGTCTAACGCACTAACCTCTTCTGAGTACATTCTCGACAACGCATCTGGCACAATGTGATCGCGCCCTTTCCTGTGGCTGACGACAAAGTTGTAGCTCTGCAGTTGCATTGCCCATCGAGCCAATCGTCCTTTCAAGTCTGCTTGCCGCATTAGCCAGGCCAAACTTGAGTGGTCGGTTATGACTTCGAATTCCTGTAATTCCAAATAGCACCGAAACTTTTCAATTCCTAACAGAACAGCTAAGCACTCGCGTTCGGTTACGCTGTAGTTTCGTTGTGCCGAATTGAGCTTTTTTGACATAAATGCTATAGGCTGCTCTGCTCCATCTTGTGATAATTGTACTAACACTGCCCCTACTCCAACATCACTCGCATCACAATGTAAATAAAACTTATGTTCAAACTCAGGATTTCTGAGCACTGGCGCTGAAGTTAACTTCAACTTGAGTTTCTCAAATGCTTCTTGAGCTGCTTCAGTCCACATAAATTTGTTTTTGGTTGACAACAGATCCGTAATGGGAGTAGTTAAGGCAGCAAAATTCTCAATGAATCTTCTGTACCAACCAACTAACCCGAGAAAGCTACGCGTTTGTTTTAAGGATTTAGGCACTGGCCAAGCCAAAATAGCATCAACTTTCGACGGATCTGTAGCAATCCCTCCCCGACCTATAACGTAACCCAAATATTTAACCTCAGTGACACAAAACTGGCTTTTTTTCAAATTAAGAGTTAAATTGGCCTTACGAAATTGTTCAGCTAAACGTATTAGAACTGAAAGATGAGATTCAAAATCTGAGGACACAACCACTAGATCATCCAGATAACCGAAACAACAATACTTTAATTCTGGCGGTATTACTTCATCCATCAATCGACACATAGTTTGTGGAGCGTTGCACAAACCAAATGGCATAACAACAAATTGGTAAAGTGGTCGACCTGGAACTGTAAAAGCTGTTATTTCTCTTGAAGCTTTCGATAAAGGAACTTGCCAATAGGCATCCTTTAGATCGATTTTTGATATCAGGTTTGCTTTTGGTAATCGCGCAAAGATGCCATCTATATTGGGTAAAGGATAAGCATCCTTTTTAGTGCGTTCATTTACTTTTCTTGCATCCAAGCAAAGTCTGACTTTTTCTGGCTTAAGAACTAGTCTCATTGGCGAGCTCCATGCGCTATTAGATTGTTCAATTACGCCTAGGGAAAGCATCCTATCAATTTCGGTATACATCAGCTTTTCTACTGCTGGTGATACTGGGTAAAATCTTTGTTTGACTGCCTTTGCTTGTCCCACATCAATTTCATGCTCAATAATGGAAGTGCGACCTAGACCTTGCTTTTCAAAATTTGGAAATAAACTGAGAACAGTGTTCAATTGATTTTTCTGTTGCAGTGTTAGCGGGTAAGCGAATGAGTTTTGACTTTCTGCTGCATTGCTTTCACTCTCGATTGACGAGATAAGACCAGGTGCCAGATTAAACTGCTTCCAAAAGTCTACGCCTAGTATTACTCTTTTCGAAATAGACGGTATAATAAAGAACTTTATTTGCTTGTTTAGCCCATTGTAAAACACATTTGCAGAAACATGGCCGATTACAGGGTGAGCACGTCCATCCGCAGTGTTTACCTTTGAATTTATTCTTCGAAATTGTGGGTATTTTTCCCAGTCGATAGTTGCCAAACCCGAACCCACGCAACTTATGTTGGCTCCTGTGTCAAGAAGTCCTTGCTCACAAAAATCTAAAAATTTAATTTCGGCATATAGCCTACCATCAGTTTCAGAGTTTACAACTGAAGAAACTAACAACGTATTTGTATTGCGTATAGCACGATAATAATTTCTCATACGCCTAGTTGACCGTTTAGGCTTCTTTTCTGTGCTAACTTGCTTTTCGCCATCCTCAAAGATCTTAGCTCGAACTTCTAAATATGCTTTTAACCGTTCATGATAAGGACGGAGTGGACATAATCTTGGATAGTTTAACTCCTCAGATGCTGGATCAGCTGTAACTGTGGGAGTTAATATGGACACGTCTGGTAAACTGTTTACTGGCTCTTGTGAACCAGCATTTATCTGATAAGAATTTTGATAATTTACTGTTTCTGGGCCACTCGACTCAGATTGCCGAATGGACCCGCTTGTGCGTTTTCCGCTTTTCTAGCTAAGCATATGCCACATTTTGGTTTGTAAACATTCTTGGCACCGCAGCCATAGCAAAAGATTTTTCGCTCTTGTAAACACATATCCCAACTGTGCCCTTCTTGGTCACAATTCCAACATCTATAGACTTTCTTAGTAGCTTGTATTGCCAATACGGAAGCATTTGGATCATCGTTACTATTTGCGTCTTCTTCTAAAGATGCTACTGTACGTTTTTGTACATTTGTAACCCCTTGACTTTTTCCTACTCGCTTGCCAATTTGGTCTTGCATGAGATTTTCACGCATCTGTACAGTTTTTCTAAGGTGTGCAATCGAATATATCTGAACAAATAACAATTCCTGTCGTATTTCAAACAACAAATTCCTTTTCAACATTTCCAGCAATTGCCCATCTGCAATTGGATTCGACAGCCGAGAAGCGATAGTCATGACCGCATCGTAGAATGATTCAAAGCTTTCATTTGCCTGCTGCTTTCTTGCACGAATATCTTCCAGAACGTCAAAGTCGTTCTGATAATTTGTATATTGACGTTTAAAAGCTACGCTAAACTCATCCCAAACTAAACCTTCAGTGTCTTTGCGATAACGCCAATACCATTCTCTCGCTTTGCCTGCCAATAAAACATGAAAATTCTTACACATAGCCTCAAAATCCTTGTTAAGACAATCCTCAGTTAGAGTTGTTATACGATAAACAAACTGTTCCACTGTAATCCCTTTAGTAGAGCCATCGAATTTCAGGTTCCAACTATGCATCACCTGTGCCACTTTATCCGGCTGCATGTAACTAACTCGACTAAAATGTCTCTCCGAAACTGGACTTGGATTTGAACTTCGAGCTTGAGAACCGATCAGAGCTGCCGCGTTATCTTGGAATCCATCTTGCAACGATATTTCATTGAAACGTCGTTCCATTATCCTTTCCATTTGTTCATAAATTCGGTCGTAGTCAATTTCAATTGACCCTCTAGAGTTCGCTACCAATTCAGTTTTATTATTTCGCGATTTTTTTGGTCTGCCCCTATTTTGAGGGTTAGCTCTGCCCGAAAATTCATTCGAACTAAATGTTTGATTCAACTGAAGAGGATTAGAAGTAGTTTTATCTCTATCCTGATTTGCTTTATTTACTGTCTTATTCGTTGAGCGTGTGTTATGTACTTTGCTCCGAGCTCCGGTAGCTGCCTGTACTACACCTATAGTTGCCTGAGCTACTGTATCAGATTGAACCGCTGCTGTACTTTCATCACTTCTTTTAACATGAACTAGACCAATAACTTGAGCTTCTTGCTCGCAATGTTGGCATTTATTGTATTTTACTATCCAATCTGTAATGCAACTTTCATGAAAAAGATGATTACAGGCTGTTCTCAAAATAGGTTCTTGTACTGCCCATAATGGTCTCTCGCAAATAGAACAAATTGCGTTATTGCGTGGTGGTTCTGCTCCACTGTGCAATGCTTCAGTACTTCGACTTAACACCATCTTTGAACTGTTTTCAACCAAATGTTCTTTCTCAAATTAATGTTTATTTAAGATTTGAATTTTTCATAAATGTAAATGTTTCCCTTCCAGTAAATGATTCAGACAAACGACATAAAAAACTCGCCTGTGATCACTAGAACCTGCTTTCTGTTTTGTGTATAAAATAGCAACAAGCTCAATATTCGCTTATTGTTATCCTACACCATAAAATCTTGAATATCTTTTCTGTATTAATTTTACACAAATATAACTCTATTACCACTCTCTGTCTACAACTTCGCTTAGCGGTTATTAATTTGGACTTGCCAAATTAACAAAATTCCAGCTTTGCAGTTTGCAAACACCTACGCATTTAAATGAAAACCTTATTAAAAATCATAAAAGGCAGTAAGCAGAACGATTAGACGTTGTTGAGATCTTGCCCCAAACCCCGTTTTCCAAAAGTATTACCCACTGTAAATTACTCTTCGTGATGCCAGCATTCTTTGATAAGCAACCTGCAGTGGACTTTGTTATAGTCAACGCTACTGCTCAAAGTAATTCCAACTATAGGCTACGCTATATCATACATGAATCACCTTTCTTCAAAAAAAATTAAACAAGTCGCTTTCTTTAGACTCGAATTCACTCCTTACGTGACACTCCAAAATGTATTTTATTCTTCGCCTGTACATTTAATCATAGTAGCCTTGCTTCCTTAAGATTCAAAATCTATCCACCCGTATGCAAGTTACCAGATTGAGCTCCACCGTTTGGGCGCCAAATAATATTCTGTAACGTACAAAGAGAACTTGTTTCTCTACTATGCCAAGAGTCTCTCGTTCAGAGCGTTTTTCCCCTACATAAGCTTCGTTTCGGATTCTTTTAAAACGACTAGCAAAAACAGCCTTGGGGGGGTTCGTTGAAACCTATATAGAGCACATCTGAAGTAGTAGTTACTGTATATTATTACTCTAAGAATCCTGCCACAAAAATCTAAAAAGTCCGGGTCTATTGTTGCTTTGTAAAAAAAAACTCGACAAATTAATACACGAAAATATATCCTAATCAAAACAGGCCATAATCCATAATCACACGAGCGGCTGCATAGATGTTAATGCAGTATAGCGTCAGTACCCACCCTACCATGAGTTTTCATTGCTATTAAAATTGTTGAAAACTCCCAAACTCAACTAGTGCCTCATTTTACTTTCCAGGAAACATAACAAAATAATTTAGCAATCCATAATAATGTTTATTCAAGGTGACCATTCACGAAATTTATCAAATTCATTTAGATTCTTTCTTCTTTTTTGGGGTTTTAACATTTTTAACTAATTTCTAAATAATATGCATATTCTTTGATTTATAAATTCATAATGTGATGTACAAAGATAATATAAATTTTAAGATAAGTTTTTTTTTTTTAATTTGTTAGATAGTGTAATTTATGTGCATAATTTCTTTATTGAGTCTGTTTTGGTTCTTCCATATGGCGCTTAGTTTTAGGGAGTACGAAAAAAATCGAGAAATGATAAGCTTATATTAAAGCCATAAAACGGGAGACTAGGAAGATCTGAACGAACAAAATGAAAACGGTTCTCTCAACGACGAACAGAAATCAAAACACCAAATCAAGCGCAAGCCATAAACATAAATGCACAGCTGATAGTGGATCAACTATTCTCTGTTGTTGTAATGATTTTTAATTCTTGTTGTTGCTATGCATGGTTCGTACCTACATTTAGACTTGTATTCAAAACAAACAAAAATAATTTTCTTATGTATGGCTTTGTAATTTTAAATAGTAAAAGGGTTCATAATGCTAATATTTTACTTTTTGTTTCAAAATAATTTAAACTGATTTTAAGATTTTTAATACTTTTAACTAGAATGAATGGTAGAAATGCACAACAAAAATAATATTAATAATAATGCACTGACGTGCAGCACTCACCCATCTGCAGCAACAACGAAGGCCTTCTCGTTCGCGATGTTGTTCTTTTATTAGAAGTAAATGTAAAAGGTTTATATTAATTTCGTTGTGGTTTTACCATTATCACTCGAACTCGAAACTATTTTGCACACACTTTTAGACTGTCACTAGTTTTAGCCATTTGGTCTTGAATGCTTTTATTTTTGGTTGTTTCACTTGGAGTTTAGCTTTGGTTTTCGTTTCTTCACTTCAATTTTCTTCTTTCCCTTTCTCACCTCTCTAGCCTCTCTTTCGCACTTATCTAGCTTTTGCTAGTTGCCAATTTGTTTAAAACAGAAAAAAATAAAAAAAAATTATGCACTTAAGAAAAAACTTGAACAAAAAGAAACGGGAAAAAAATGAAAAAAAAATATTTTTAACACAAAGGGTGATTTAAATGCTATATACTACTGGCTGTTTCACTGCGTTTCACACTTCTATTTGCTTTTGCACTGTTTGGGGGATTTATCACTTTTCTTTTACTGCTCTTTGACGAATTGATGGTAAAGCTGGAGTAGAAGCGATTGATGTGGGGACAATGCTTCTCAAACTGTACTGATGTTTGCCAATATGTAAAAAAGTCGCTGGGCACAGTGCTCATAAAACTGTAATTTTGTGTGCTGCTGCCGGCAGCCCAGGTACCTTTGGATCTGCTTGATCAACTGCACTTGGCTGACCGAAATATGAAAATCTGCCCACTAAATTAAAATGAAAAAAGAATAATGGGACATTGATATAGAACGGTATGTCCGACAATATGGTTGTAAAGCTCTTACCCAGGCGAGATTTCTTGGTGGACCGAAGATATGAAAAATAATTTCTTTTCTCCTGCCACAAGAAAATTTAAAGGTTGTAATCGAGAGTTTGCTTCACTCCCTCCAGCAATTTATATTTAGCTCAGCACGAGAATCGCTTCTAGCATGCCGGATGGCTAATCTCGACTTAAATTTGGCGAGGTTAGGTGACTTAAAGATTTTTCTGGACACTATGTTGGACGATCTGTGTCTGGTGGCGTCGAAATGAGAAAAGAGACCGGATGCTGTTGAGGGCGACTTATATAGGCCAATGAGAGACCGGAAATATGTAGCTGTCAAATTTTTGACAATGTCAAATGCTCTCAATTCTCTCATTTCCCCACCCACGGTTGCATTCTTCGTCAACTGCAGCGCTGTCTTGGCACTGATCGAGGGGAAGTTGGCGCGACTTTCAAAAACTTTTGCTGAGTTGAAATTTAACTTATCTCTTATATTACCTAGCAAAAATAAATAATTAAGCCTGTCCATTACAAATATGGCTTAAAATAGACTAATAACATTTTATTTTAAACTCTTTCAAAATAAACTCCACCACTTTTTCCTATGAGGACGTGAAAAAATTTTATCAGGACGTGTCCAACATGGAAAAAAGCTACCATGGTTAAAACCTGATGAGACCGTCTACTGCTGGACGCTAATCTCCGAAGACAATGTGCCCTACAAGAGAAATTCAAACAGGATTTCATTTCCAACTTCTATTTCTGTAAATAAAAATAAAGACAATGTTGAATAATGTAGCACATTCAATGCAAATTTTAATATATTGCATCCTGTTCTTTATTTCTATTGCACTTAAATAGAGAATAAGACTCTAGTTAATACACTTTGAGAAAGACGTTTCCATAATCAATATCATTGTAAATTGGCATCTTGATAACAGACGATTCGGTGGGAATTATGATCTTTATTTCTTGTTGAAAAGACCGATACTTTCGATAGGCAAAAGAAACAATCAGTTAGATGATTGTTCTGCTCCCTCTAATGTCCTGGGACAACCAATGGCATCCGCATTTTTTTTTTTTGACAGAGAGGTTGAGGTTTAGGCGGCCACCACGGCCCATCAATCCAGAATTTGGTGTATGGCCCTTAATAGAGGAAAAATCAACCTATTTATCTAAATTTTAACAAGCATTATTTCATTGATATCTTAAAAACTTGACGTGCTAAAATTTTGAAAATTGACATTTTCTCAGCTTGAAAGCCGCCGTCGAACAGTATCAACCTCAATGGCCCAATATTTGTTGAACTGTGTTATTGTCATGGTCTTATCCGAGAGTCTACAAGGAACGCATACAGCCGCAAAAAGTGGTGGTTTATATTTTGAAAGTGTTAAAAATAAAATATTATTAATTTTGCAAAAAATTTTATACATATTATAATAGTTCTATGCCTGAGCTTATTAAAACAACTCACTAGAAGTCAGAAAAATCAGTCACAAGAGTATTTGAAGAAAACTAAATTTTTGCCTATTTCCACAAAAAATTCTTAAAAACTTCACTTTATGTCCGATTTCTGTATTTGAAGGCTTGTTTTAAAGTAAATTGAATAGTTTTTACTGTCCAATGAAAAAAACACAAAAATTTTGTATAATTATTAATCTAAAAGCGTTTTAATTTCGATAAATTTTCAAATTTGGCAAAAAAAAAATTTTTTCTGTCCATTAAAAAAGCACACGACCCAGCTCATTTTTGTCCGACAACAAACTGTTTGATCAAGTTTTGTCTTTTTAAATTTGTTTAGATCATCAACATCGTTTGAAAAACAACAAAGTTATGAGAAATTAAGTGGGGGTATCTTTTTGCAAAATTAAAAAAACGGTTTATCGATAATATCTCGATAACGCGTCGATAGATTTGGTTTTCATGGCGATTTTCGTGATCAGAAAAATGCTTTCGAGCAGTGTAATTTTTTTTGTTTCTTCTTTTCATGTTTAAAAATGAGATTGTTTCATCTTAAAGTCGAGTATAAACAATCTTTAACCAAGATTGATGGATTAAGACTAAAACTGAGAAAACTGAGCATATAATACTGGGTTAAGATTATCTGGTCTTAGTCGAACTCTGACACCGTTTCTCTTTGATTCAAGATTATAATCTTGATTTTAGATTGATTTTTTTCTCAGTGTACTCTCTAATTATGGCTGACGGAAATCCTCTAACTGAACCCTCCCCGAGGGTGTCGGCTGGGCAATGGACACTGTATGTACCTCGGCTTAAAGCGAGCTATATACCTAGTGTCACTTGCGCGTCTTACACCCAGGAAATGCAGTGTCTAGCTAAGGTGACGGCCAGTTCTGTCCAGCTTTAGTTGGGCAGAGTTGAGCAAGAGCCATGGTTACGAGGTGCCTGGCAGTAGGCATAAAATGCTATGGGGTGGTACCCAAGAACAAAATGCAACCACCATGGTCATTTCCAAAAATGCACAACATAAAGGACCAAACTCGGGCTGGGATATCAGCCCAAACGTCGGTGGAAGGCGTGACTGCTACCACCGGCGGGCACGGTGGGGAGAAATCCCTCTTCGTGTCGCCAGCGGTCACACCTCTGTCGCGGTTGGAGCAGGCCAAGACAGTTGTACAGCTACTGCCACAACGTCAAAAGCCAAAGTGTGGCGTGGTACCGCAGTCGATACAGACTCGGACTGCGAGTCGCACGGCGGCTCTATAAACACGGAGGCCGAGGAAAAGCTGCTGCTTTCCCCAGTCCTGTCGGGTTCTAGCACCTCTTGTAAGGTAAGGCCCAAAAGGACGAAGGAAGGCATGCGAGCGAAGGCCCAATATAAGGCGGCCCCCTCAAGATTAAAGCGAGGCTCGATGGCAGCGGTAAGCTCACCCTAGAGGAGAGCAACAAGCTGGCGTGGGCCGAGCAAAAGATCAAGGAGGGGTCGCAAACACTTTGCGGAGAGACAGGCGATGCAAGCCACCTCCGCATTATACGCCAACAAAGTGGAGGAGAGCTTGGCTGTCAAGCGGCAGCGCTCAACTGAGCCAGCGAAGGCGGAGGCCCCAGCGAGCAAAAGGCCACGCCCAAGACCGCAGAGCAAGGCTCCACCAAGCTCTACTCCAAAGGGAAAAACGCCGGGAAAGGAGTCAGCCAGTGACGTGGCGAAACGGCATCTGACCGTAGCCCTCGTCGACAAAAGCGACCCTTTCGGCAAAATGACCCTGGAACAGTGGAAGCTAGTGGAGGGAAGCTGTTCGAGGAGATTTTTAAAAGGATGGACGACCCAGCAGCGCAACCTGTCACGTTTGACGGAGCAGGCTGGCTGTTTGAGTCAAAATCCTTAAATGTAAGGACGACCTCACCCTCAAGTGGGTCACCAGCGTCGTTGCAGACATGGGAAGCCCATGGGAGGGTGCCCAGCTGGAAGTAGTTGACAGAACTTGTATTCCGTCAGTGCCGAAAGCGAAAGTACTCTTCCCAAGGGTTGTACCAAAGGAGCAGGCGCTGAAACTATTAAGGTGGCAAAACCCAGACGTGCCAACAGCTGACTGGAAGGTACTGCATGTTGCTAAGCCCGACAAGAACGGGCAGCACATGGTCCTCCAGATCAACAAGGAGGCCGATGATTTGCTCTACCCTAAATTCGGGAAGATGGCGTGGGGAGTGAAGCGTGCACCTACGACTCAAAAAGCGCCATCCCGAAGACAGAACGAGCACACGCTAGAGGCTGGAGAGGTCGAGAAAGACCTAGGCATCGACGAGATGGTCGATAAAGCCAGCAGCCTCGATATAACGGAGGTAGAGACCGAAAGGGATGAGGAATCAGCCACAGCAGCTGACCCACCCAGTATGGAGGACGATGAGGATGTGGACGCAACCATGGTGTTGACCATCAGGCCTGGGGACGCCGACAACGACCAGCAGTTGAAGGTCCTCCAGGTCAACTTGCATAAAAGCAGCTTGCGTCGGCGGAGCTCCTATTAACCCTTGGCGGGCCCGCCGAAGTGGCCTTGTTCAGGAACCTTGGATTGCGGCGGGAACAAGGTCTCGGGCTAAGGTCACAAAACTACAACGTTTTCTATCCACCGCTATAAGGCAAGGACGGCCATTCTTAAGAAAGGCATCTTCTTACCTTATGTCTATTACAGCACGGTGACCTCCTTGTGGCCCTGAAGGTCCGATATACCAATACTATTGGCATCCTGCACTGCACACGAACGAGAGTCGCCACCGCCCGAGCTCAACACTTAACGGCTAGGCAGCGGGAAAACAACCACTCGTCGGGAACGGACGCCAACGCACATCACACCGTTGGTTGTCAATACAAGGTTCACTTTCTTATCCCAACTAACCTTATGAAACGTTGGATTGCCCACATATTGACCAACGCAATTCCTACCTCTCTACCTTTTCCCATCATGTCTTAGAATTCACCACATACATCCATTTAGATCTTCAACCACAACCAAACCAAAACGCCTTGTACCCCCCACAGACTTAAGTACCTTAACGGTGATCAAACTACCAACCGGTTCTCTTGCGTCCGTGACGCTCACAGCCAACCTAACCCCATACAAAACCTCCTACTCACGTTGCGGCCCCCCTTGACCGCGCTACGATACTCATCTTCAACTCCCACATCAATATCTGATACTTACTTCGCGTCTTCTCCAACACTCTACTTCTCTCCCTGTCTCCCCTCTCTCTCTTTCCACCCCCTCTCCTAAAACACACGACACTACACCACCTTCCTCTTATCCACTTTCCCTCACCTCCTACTTCACCTCCACCCTCCTCCCTTTCCTCTCCTCTCCTCTTCCTTTATCCCCCTTTTTCCCCCTCTCTCTCTCTCCTCTCTCCTTTTCTCTCCTGCCCCTTTTTCCTCCCCTCTCCTCCCCTCCCCTCCCTCCTCTTCTCTCCTTCTTCTCTCCTCCTTCCTCTCACCTCCCCTTCCCCTCCCTTCCTCTTTCCCTTTCCTTCTTTCTCTTCCTCCTCCTTCCCTCTTCCCTTCTCCTTTTCCTCTCTCTCACCCTTTTCCACCTTCAACCCCCCCCCGCCTCCTTCTCCTCTTCTTCCTTTTCCCATTCTTTTTCCCCCCCTCCCTTCCCCTCTTTTTTTTCTCCTTCCTCTCTCTCTCTCTCTTTCCCCCTTCTCTTCTTCCCTCTACCCTCTCCACCCCTATCCCCTCCCCCTCTTTTCTCTTCCTCTCTTCCCTCCTTTCTCCCTCTCCCTTCCTTCCCCCTCTCTTCTTTTTCACCTCTCTCCTTTTTTTTCCCCTCCCTTCTCTATCCCGCGGCCCTTCCCCCCCTCCTCCCCCTCCCTCCCTCTCTCTCCCTTCTCCTCTCCCTCCCCCCCCCTCCTCCCCCCGTTCCTCCTCCTTCTCTCCTCCTCCCCCTCCTTTTCCCTTTCCCTCCCCTCTTCCCCTCTCCTTCTCTCCCCCTCTCCCTCCTCCTTCTCCCTTTCCTCCCTCCTCTCCTTTCCCTCTCCCTCTTCCCTCCCTCCCCCTTCTTCTCCCTCCCCCCTTCTCCCCCTTCTTTTTTTCCTCCCTCCCTCCTCCTCTTCTTTCTTCCTTCTCCCCTCCTCCCTTCCCTTTTTCCCCTCCTCCCCCTTTTTTCCCCCCCTCCCCCCTTTTTCCCTCCTCCTCCTCTCTCTAACTAATTAATTTATGAATTTTCAAATTTGTCCTCTCCCTCACTAAAAAATTAGAAAAATCATTATATCTCCCAGAATTTGTTGATAAATTGCGTTTCAATATAAAAAGTAAGAGTGTTGCGTTCGAGTGCCCTGACAGCAAAATACCCTGTACCAAGTAATGTGGTTCCTATGGCCTTGAATTGCTAAGCTAATATTAAGGTTATGTCTTCGACTGACTATCTGTTCTGCGTCTTATCGTACTTTTCTATTTTGAAATGGCCTGATTTTTATTTTAAAATTTAATTAAATAAATAGGGCGGCGCACTGGCCTATCTCCGGTGTTTTCGCTCGGATCTTATTATGGTATACAGCAGTGGCGCCCATGCCCGCATTTGTTGCTGTGTAACGCAAAGGAAAAGCTTCCGCGTATAGGTGCCGCCCGCGCCATAAGCCTACTCAATTCATATGTTTTGTCTCTCAACAACATCGTTTGAGTCTCTCTTCTGATGTCTCTCGCAAACTCGAACACAACAACAACCTTTTTAAAAAAATCTTATTTGAAAACGCAAAGGGTTTTTTCAACTCTGTTTATTTTATTATGTTACAAATAGATTAAAGGAAACAAACTAGATTTTACTGCTTCGATGCGAGTGCTGTTCCAAAAGTTATCGACCGTCAAAGTGGGTGTCCAAAAAAAAAGTTATAGTGCTGGCGGCCATGATTCCACTTCTACAGGATGTCTGAAATGAAAAGTGAAAAGGGGGTTATAATCAGTATAGATGTAACTCTGGTCTGAACCTCGAAAAAAATTTGTGATTTTTTTTGAAAAAATTGGCGGTCATTAAGAAATAAAAAATGGATTTTTGGGCCTTTTTATATAGTGTAAACAAAAAATAGTAAAAATTTTTTTAAAATTATGATTGAGGTTCAGACCAGAATGGTGACAATTCTGCGTAGATTTCAGTTTTAACCACGGTTGTCACTTGAATATAAAATACTGCACCAAAAAAATTTAAAAAAAGAACCATTTTCATAAAAAAGAGCCAAAATTTTGTTATTCCTTATTCATGTTATAATTTCAATATATCTCTTTGTCAATAACGTAAAATCGCACATCCATTCCATTTCTTAAGTGTTCTTAAACATACAAATAAAAATTAAAAATTTTTTAAATAACCAAAACAGTCAATATTCATTATTAAATCCTAAACAAATTTCTTCACTTATTCGTGTTATATTTTCATTTCATTGAATATAAAATGTCTCTTTTAATTCCATTTCTTGAGAACTCTTAAAAGTACAAGTAAAAACAATCATTTTTTTATACCCTGTACTCATTAAAAATGAGTAAAGGGGGATCATGAAGTTGTGCAAATGTATGTAACAGCCAGAAGGAAGCACCTCCGATCCCATAAAGTATACATTTATGTTCTTGATCAGCATCAACAGCCGAGTCGATTTAGCCATGTCCGTTAGTCTGTCTGTAGGAACGCGACGATCTCAGAGCCACAATTTTTGGCATGTAAGTATGTGTATACTTTACCAACATCGAGTTTTTATCACATTTGGAAAATACCACAATTAGATCCGAGCAAAAACACCAAAGATATGCAAGCGCGCCTCCCCATTTTTTCAAATAATTTTTAAAATAAAAGAAATTCAAAGCAAAAGGAACCACAGTACTTGGTATAGGGTATTTTGCTGTCGGTGCACACGACCGAAACACTCTTGTTTGTATTTATCATGATTTTCTATATTTGTAAGTTATTTTTAGACCACACATAATTTGGATATGTATTCTTACAGAGTTTTTTTCTGAATAAGATCAAGTCTGTTTCTCAATTTGGATTTTATCAAACTTATGGCAAAAAATAACTCTCCGCCAAATCGAAGCTGTGTGGAATGGAAAATATATTTCTTATATATCCAACTAATTCCTTAAAGATTTCAATATTAACCCAATTTTTGACTTTTGCCCCTTCTTCCCAAAATAAAACGAGAGCGTAAGTTAAAGTCGGCTCTAACCGACTTCGATATACCAGTTACTCATGAAAATACATGCTTAACAGTGTTCTAGTGACATATTCTTATCAGCCGTATAATATGTTACATGTTTATTGCCATGTATGCAGCGCGCGAGTATGCCATATTTTTGTTACATATTGATTAAGCTTTTGTAAGATATTGTCTAAGCTTTAACCAAACCAGAAACTAGCTCTAGCTGGTTATTGTTACAATTACACTAGTTTACAAAAATAAAAAAAAAAAATGACCCATTTCAGCTGAAATTTTTTCTTAGTATAGTTTGGAATGGTGATCTAAAAAATCGATTTCAAAAATTTTTTCATGGCTCCGTTTTTGAAATATAAATTTTTTAAATTTTTTTGGTAGGTACTCTTACATTTTAAGCCATATCTCAGTTCATAATTGTCAGATAGAGTCAAGTATGAAATAAATCGAAAGGTAATGGAGCTGCCAATAATTGCGTGGAGCATTGTTTTTAAATCGGTTCAGTAGTTTGAATTCAACAACCAAGAATATTTAAAAAAATCGATTTTTTGCTCGAAAATCCAAGAAATTTCATTTTTAAACGACTAGAAAAAATATAAAAAATACAACAAAATTATTTTTATTTTTCTACTTAAGAATCGCACTTTTACGAAAAAATACGGTATTTGTGAGGAAAATCGTGTAACACGTACCATAGATGGATCTAATTGAGTAGAGGAACTAACAGTCAAATTTGAGTATATTGTGTGTTTCAAAAATTAACATTGTACTTTTCTTCGTTTTTTTGGTCAAATTATGAAGTGAACAAAAGCCAGAACAAAAATAAAAATTAAAAACGGAACAAAAGTCGAAGAAAACGAAAATTTATTTTAAAATATTCAGGAAAATATCACAAATTTTTTGCACTAAATTGCTTACAGCTCCTGTGTTGGTTCTCAGATTTTGATCATCGATATCTGTTTTTCTTCGTAGAAGTGCGGTTCTTATGTAGAAAAATAAAAATAGTTTTTTTGGATTTTTTTATTTTTTTCCAGGCGACCAAAAATTAATTTTCGAGCAAAAAATCGATTTTTTCGAAAATATTTTTGATATTATTGTAGTCAAACTAATGAACCGATTTAAAAACAATGTTTTACACGATTACCGGCAGCGAAATAACCTTTCGATTCTTATCTTACTTGACTCTATCTGACAATTATAAAGTGAGATATGGCTTAAAATGTAAGTGCCCCTACCAAAAATAAAAAAATTATATTTCAAAAACGGAGCCATGAAATTTTTTGAAATTGATTTTGAGATCACCATTCCAAACTACACTAAAAAAATTTTCAGTAGAAATGGGTCTTTTTGGCTGTAAACTAGTGTTATTGTAAACGAGGTCCCGTTGCGAATGAGGAACCAAGAGCTAGTGTCAGAAGATCTCCCGTTTGTAGTAATTTTCCATAACTCTCAGCTGCCTGTGCTGAGGTTCGGTTCGTACAGCTTTGACATTTGGTAATCAGTCTAAGTTTAACTCTCAAGCGAGACACAACATTATTTACATTTAATTAATAATAGTTGTAAACTTCCATTGCACCGTTTTTATTGGGATATACAATTGGCCCTTATTCTTGAGTATCCACGAAAAGGTTACTCTGGTGTGGAAGAAAATCGAAAGACTCCGGATCATCACAACCCAATAATCGAAATCCTCCCGTGACGAACGCTCCAGAAGGATCGACTACCTTTCCTTACAGGGTCATTGGCGTTTGGAACATCCGTAACATCAAACCTTTGGGACTCGGCTTCAATCTCAAGCCTAGGGTCATAAGGTTATTTCATTTCCTACGTTCCTTAGGGTGAACATCCGAAAAGTATGCAACATTTTCTTAACTCGGCTATTTATCTATTATTTGCTCATAACTTGAGAACCGCTCATCCGATCTTTATTATTTCTTCGGCAAATCGATTCATTTTGCTAATTACTACCTATTTCTAGAAGGAACGAATCTTATATCTTCAAAACTGTAGGAGATATAACGTTTTTTCCAAATTTCGGGGGCAGGAGTGGGCGTTTCCAAAATTTGAAATAAACTTGATCTGCGTGCAGATAAAAGAAGCATTTGTCCCATACATGTCAAACCTCTATCTCTCTCTAACCTCTCTGAGATCTAGGTGTTCATACAGACGGACGGACGGACAGGGAAATACCGCCGGAATGCCCACTGGGAAGTGGTTGGGAAGTGAATGGGATGTGGGTGGTTAGTTGTTTTGGAAGTGGGTGGTAAGTGGGTGGTAAGTGGATGTAAAGTGTGTGGAATGTGGCGGAAGTTGGAGGAATGTGGGCGGGATGTAGATGGGAAGTGGGTGGGATGTGGGCGGAAGTGGGTGGGAAGTGGGCGGGAAGTGGGCGGGAAGTGGGTTTGGAAGTGGGTGGGAAATGGATGTAAAGTGTGTGGAATGTGGCGGGAAGTTGGAGGAATGTGGGCGGGATGTAGATGGGAAGTGGGTGGGATGTGGGCGGGAAGTGGGTGGGAAGTGGGCGGGAAGTGGGCGGGAAGTGGGCGGAAGTGGGTGAGATGTGGGTGGAAGTGTGTGGGATGTGGGCGGGAAGAGGGCGGGAAGAGGGCGGGAAGTGGACGGAAAGAGGGCGGAAAGTGGGTGGTATGTGTGGTTTGCGTTGGTTCTATACTGTTGAAGGCGCAGCGAAGCGCGACGGGCTATTGCTAGTCTCTATATATATAAAAAGAGTGTCCTGACTGACTGACTGACTGATTGGCAATCATCGCACAGCCCAAACGGTAAGAGATAGAGGGCTGTAATTTTCACAGGAGTTTCTTTGGTGGTGAAAGTGCGTACTAAGACGGGGTTTTGGAAAATTCCACCCGGAAAAGTCGGAAAAGCGTCGGAAAAGTTTGTATGGGAAAAATGTTATTTTTCATCCGATTGACTTGAAACTTGGCTTGTGTTTAGTACGCGAAATAATTTGACACGTGTTTTCCCGATTTTGGAAAATCCACCCATGAGGAAAATTACCGGAAAATTCTGCATAAAAAAATATTTTTCATCCGATTGGCTTGAAACTTGGTTTGAAAGGAAAGTAGGTGAAATGAATTAAAATGTGATTTTCCGAAGATGGAAAATTTAACCCAACGGTCGGAAAATTCCCGGAAAATTCTGCATGAAAAAAACTATTTTTCATCCGATTGGCTTGAAACTCGGTTTGTAAGGACAGAATACGAAATAAATTGAAATGTGATTTTTCAATGTCGGAAAATCCGCCCACGCGTAAAATGGTCGGAAAATTCTGCATGCAAACAACTATTTTTCATCCGATTGGCTTGCAATTCGGTTTGAAAGGACAGAATACGAAATAGTTTGAAATGTGATATTCCGAAGTTGCAAAAATTGACCCAACGGTCGGAAAATTTTGCATGAAAATAAACTATATTTCATCCGATTGGCTTGAATCTCAGTTTGTAAGGACAAAATACGAAATAATTTGAAATGTGATTTTTCAATGTCGGAAAATCTGCGTACGAGGAAAATGGTCGGAAAATTCTGCATGCAAAAAACTATTTTATACCCGATTGACTTGAAACTCGGTTTGTAAGGTCAAAATCGGAATTAATTTATGTTTTTATTTTCCGATGTTGGATATACCGCCGGGATGACCACTGGAAGTGAATGGGTTGTGGGCGGGATGTAGGCGGAAATTGGGTGATGTGGGTGGATGTGGGTGGGATGTGAGTGGGATGCGGTGGAAAGTGGGTGCTAAGTGGATGTAAAGTGTGGAATGTGGCGGTAAGTGGGAGGGATGTGGGTGGGATTTGGGAGGATGTGGGCGGGAAATGGGCGGCAAGTGGTGGTGTGTGAGCGGGAAATTGGCGGAAGTGGGTGGGATGTGGGTGGGATGTGAGCGGAAGTGGACGGTAAGAGGGTGGAAGTGGGTGGGATGTGGGGTATGTGCGGAAATTGGCGGGAAGTAGGCGGGAAAAGGACGGGAAGTGGGTGGGATGTGGGCGGGAAGTGGATGGGGATGTAAGCGGGAAATGGGCGGGAAGTGGGTGGGATGTGGGCGGGAAGTGGGTGGTAAGTGGTTGTGCGTTGGTTTTATACTGTTGAAGGCGCAACAATCGCACAGCCCAAACGGTAAGAGATAGAGGGCTGTAATATTCACGGAGTTTCTGTTGGTGGTGAAAAGTGCGTACTAAGACGGGGTTTTGCAAAATTCCACCCGGAAAAGTCGAAAAGCTTCGGAAAAATTTATTTTTCATCTGATTGACTTGAAACTTGGTTTGTAAGCTTAGTACGCGAAATAATTCGACACGTGTTTTCCCGATTTTGGAAAATCCGCCCACGAAAAAAATGGCAGGAAAATTCTGCATAAAAAAATTATTTTTCATCCGATTGGCTTGAAATTCGGTTTGAAAGGAAAGTAGGTAAAATGAGTTGAAATGTGATTTTCCGAAGTTGGAAAATGTGACCCAACGGTCGGAAAATTCCCGGAAAATTCTGCATGAAAAAAACTATTTTTCATCCGATTGGCTTGAAACTCGGTTTGTAAGGACAAAATACGAAATAATTTGAAATGTGATTTTTCAATGTCGGAAAATCAGCCCACGAGGAAAATGGTCGAAAAATTCTGCATGCAAAAAACTATTTTTTTATCCGATTGGCTTGAAATTCGGTTTGAAATTAAAGTAGGTGAATTAAATTGAAATGTGATTTTCCGAAGTTGCAAAATTTGCCATGAAGGTCGGAAACTTCCTGGAAAATTCTGCATGATAAAATATATTTTTTCATCCTATTGGCTTGAAAACGCGGTTTGTGAGGATAGAATACGAAATAATTTGAAATGTGATTTTTCATGTCGAAAAAAATCCGCCCACGAGGAAAATGGCCGGAAATTTCTGCATGAAAAAACTATTTTTTACCGATTGACTTGAAACTCGGTTTGTAAGGTCAAAATCGGCATTAATTTTTGTTTATATTTCCCGATGTTGGAAATACAGACGGGCTACCCACTGGGAAGTGGTTGGAAAGTGAATGAGATGTGGTGGTAAGTTGTTTTGGAAGTGGGTGGTAAGTGGATGTAAAGTGTGTGGAATGGCGGAAAGTTGGAGGGATGTGGGTGGGATGTAGATGGGGAAGTGGGTGGGGATGTGGGCAGGAAGTGGGTGGGAATTGGGCGGGAAGTGGGTGATATGCGGGTGGGATGTGGGCGGAAGTGGGCGGGAAGTGGGTGGGATGTGGGCGGAAGTGGAAGGAAAGGCCGGGAAGTGGGTGGTATGTGGGCGGGAAGGTGAGATGTGGACGGGAAGTGTGTGGGATGTGTACTTGAAGTGAGTGTGCGTTGGTTCTATACTGCTGAAGGCGCAGCGAAGCGCGACGGGTTATTTGCTAGTTTATAAATATAAAAGTGTTCAACCTGACTAATTGACTGACTGGTGACCGTCGCACAGCCTAAACCATAAACAATAGGAAGATGAGATTTTCACGGTAGTTTTATCTTTATGCTGAAAGTGAGTACTAAGAACGGATTTTGGAAAATTCTGTCGGGGAAATGTGGAAAATTGGCGGAAAACTTTTGTGTGCAACTTTTTTGTTTTTCATCCGATCAAGTTCAAACTCATTTTCAAAATCAATAAAAATAATTCAACATTAACTGCATACCAATCTTCCGGAAAATCAACCACCTCTGGGTGGAAAGTTGGTGGTTAAGGGGTTGCCAGCCATTTGCTCCCAGTTCATGTCGAAAGGCACACTTTGCTTTACAGTTGCATCAGAGAGCAAAGAGCGCACGCAAAACCAAAGCCCAGAGAGCATAAATCGAAGAGAAACGATTTCAATGTGTGCGTGGGAGCAATTGAATTGGAGTTACCGATCAGGAGCGTAAGAAAATGAAACGAAATTTGTAACACAATGAATCAAGGCAGAGGAAGACGTTTTGTCCCGTGGCCTCGGCAACAACAACAAGATAGAGCGGCTCTAACCGACTTCTATATACCCGTTACTCATGAAAAACATGTTTATGAGTGTTCCTGCGTTCCTTAGGGTGACCATCTGAAAAGTATGCAACACTTTTTAAACTCGGCTATTTATCACATTTTTAACCATTACTTGAGAACCGCTCATCCGATCTTTATCATTTCTTCGGCATTTTGCTAATTACTAACTATCTCTCGAAGGTACGAAACGTCTATTTTTAAAACTGTAGGAGTTATAAAGTTTTTTCCAAATTGCGGGGCGGAAGGGGGCGTGGTCAAAATTTGAAACAAACTTGATCTGCGTGCCGATAAAAAAGGCATTTGTCCCATACATGTCAAACCTCTATCTCTTACCATCTCTGAGATCTAGGTGTTCATACAGACAGACGGACGGACGGACATGGCTAAATCGACTCGGTTGTTGATGCTGATCAAGAATATATATACTTTATAGGGTCGGAAATGCTTCCTTCTCCCTGTTACATACATTTGCACGACTTCAGTATGCCCTTTTTACTCTACGAGTAACGGGTATAAAAATTGGGCGGGAAGTGGTTGCGAGGTGGGTGGGATATGGGCGGAAAGTGGGCGGGAAGTGGGCGGGAATTGGGTGGATGTGGGTGGGAAGTGGTTGGATCGGGCGGGAATTGGGTGATAAGTGGTGGGATGTAGGCGGGAAGAGGGTGGAAAGTAGGTGGAAACGGTGGAAGTTTTGTAAGAAGTTGATGGGGAGTGAGTGGGGTGTATGTGAGATGGGGGTGGTAAGAACGCAGCAGCAAAGTCATAACGGTGAAAAAGCAAAGTAGAAAACGTTGATTTCAAGCCTATGCATGTATGATTCGATTTCTGGGCTCTACATAGGAAACTTTATAGAATGTTTTTAAATTTGGTAAATATTTGACTTTTACGGATGTCTTCAAACTGATTCTGATATTGGTTCTATACTGTTCAAGGCGCAGCGAAGCGCGACGGGGTATATGCTAGTATATATATAAGAAAATAATTAACAAATAAATAAATACTTAAAACTACTTAACTATTTGCAGCTCTCTTTTGGGCTTTTATTTTGGGCATTGGCTTAAATTCATAAAAACCTGGCTCTGTGCTGCCGAAAGTTATTGCGTTGCCTGGCTCTCGTCAAAATATTTGTGGCAAATAATTTCCTGTGAAGCAACCAAACTTAGCTTTCATATTTCCTTTTTCTTTCTTAAACCACTTCACCACCTACCGAGTTCAAGCCTCCACACACTTTTTAATATTAATCAACTGCTAATTTTATCTTAAGTCTTGGCTCTGGGCAGCCATTGGCGATGACTTGTAAAAACTTTTAAAGCCCTTTTCTTCGTTTGTCCACTATTTGCCCAGGACGGTCGAGCTTCAAATTTTTCAACTGTTCCCGGCCCTATCGTGACTTCCTACTATCGAACCCGTGGCTCACGCTCTCCTCCCCAAGCACTTACTCTATGTTTTCCCATCGCAATTAGAGTTGTGAGCCTCTTTCGTTTGGCCGTTCTTCTTGCAGCCCATAACAGAAGAACAGGATGAGTATTTTGAGAGCAGTCAGTAGGAATTCGGTGATGTTGAGGAAGAGCAAATCCAAGAGTCATTAGAATCTGTAATGTCCATAGGCAGATGTGCTGCACATACCTTGCAGCTAGCGGCATATGATGTTATTAAAAAATTAGATGTGGAAACTGGCTCTTTGCAGAAGCATCGTCAAAAATATAAGGCGCTCTGGAAACACAGATGAACAAGTATGCTGGACAATGCGACCCGTTGGAACTCGACGTATAATATGATGGATTCACTCTGAAAGCTGAGGGACTGTATTACTGGAGAATTCGTGGGAATTCTGTCAAAAATTTATAGCTGCATTTAAACCATTAGCTAAATGTACGATTACCTTATAAACCCAGAATTATGTTATTGGAGACTTCTATAGAGACTAGTTATGTTATGAAATTGAATTAGAGGAATTAGCAGAGGAAAATTCATATGCCGAAATGCTTTATTCCACGGTGCAAGCCAGAAAGCAAAACTGCTGGCTCTTGCGGCCTTGTATTTGATCCAAGGTTTAATTACACTGGCTTAGGAATATTGAGAGAGGATCAAAAAACTCTGCTGTTGTAAGTTACTACATCTACTTCAATCTATGCTAACGAATGTTAACTCCTTTTGTATTTTTTGAAGGAGCATTTGCTAAAAACCAATGATGCGATCAGAAAGCTGCAATCTTCGAGGTCGTTGTTCCTGTCATTTCCATGGGATGTGCAATGAACCTGTGGATGCTAGTAAAGCCATCTTCGAAAAATTGCACAAGCGGATGAATTCAATAGGCGTGACGGTTAAACCAAAACATCAAGGTTTTTGATTCAAACATTAATGGAAATAGCTGAAGTACCCCAACTTCCGCTACACTGTAACGTGTTAGACTACTGAAAACGCAATCAAGCGCTCATGATGAATGCCTTATTAAGCTTGCACAGGTTGCGCTGCTGTTCCAGCTAAACAAGTGTCCGTCGAACGGGCGTTTAGTGCATTGTCAACTGTTATTACAAATCATAGATGTAATTTGTCTAAGAAAACCGTTCAAGACTTGCTACGTTAAGTTAAATTTCACATTATTAAACAATCCAAATGTAAATATAGAATAAAAACATTTCAAATCCACAATTTTTTTTGAGTTTACTATAATATCAATTGCCTCTTCCGGTTTTTTTTTCCTTCACAGATGTTGGAAAATCCGCGGAATGACCCGTAACGTAATTTGGCCCACTTACGTAACATATCAAAATTATACCTGTGTTATGCCAAGATTAAGCAAGCAGCCTTACATGAGATATTTGCCATAAAAAAATGTACCTATTTTTATCCAATTCACCCTTGACAAGTACGCAGTTGGTGTCAAAAACATCGATATTTTCGATATTTTTTATAAAAGCCCGGATCTTAGCAATGAACAGGTCGTTTAAGGTTATTGGGGCGTAATAAGAACTACAATCTGACTGCGCATAAATAATATAGATTTAATGTATATTTATTAAATTAACAGAAGATATTTATTTTGTATTTTTTGTATTTTATATATAACATGAGAAGTTCTGAAAACTTGTTCATGAATTTAAATTTATGGAACGAAAGAAGTGATTACTTTTTAAGTCATTATCTTTCAAACTAGAGCATTCGAACCACAAAGCATAAAAAACTTAAAATCATCTGATTTTACCAATAATCGTTAGACAAAGATTTTAGGAAGACGCGCCGAGTTATGTGCTCATCGGTCATTCGCCTCCTAGTGTCAAAAATCACATTTTTATAGCCGATGCCAATCGTTCCGATGGCACGGAGCTTCCCGGTGTAATAAGATATGACAATGCCAAGTCAGAAAGCACTGGCAATGTGTCTTTCTCTGTAATCCAGAACTCAAAAGGGTCCCGTTCCAGGGCAAACAACTGTAAATTAAAATACAGATCCAATAATTTATTCCCCTGTCCTGGTAATTGTTGAGTTTGCATCGCAATATTGTGATCAGCGAAGGGATCATTCAAAATTACGTCTTCAGAGAGCAAGTTACTAGATGCATTAAATGATTATTCCTAAAAGAAATATATATTGGATGTTAAAGATCCGTTTCTTAGGAAGTCAACAAAGTCAGCGCATAAATTTAAATAACTTAAGATAAACGTTATTGCAAAAATGCACAAGAGAGACAATCTCATTATCTACATAGCGGTTGTATTCACGGCTAGCTGCATAATGCCAAGCCAATAATCGATTGTCAAACTTCGCTTTCATTTATTTTATTATAAATTTGGTAATTTACTTACGTTCTGATGTTTGATGTTCTGATTTCCTTGATAATTTCATCTACAGCATTATTGACAATCAACGCAGATTCAAAATATGTTTTCTTAAACCGTGGGTCAAACAGAGTGGACTTAACCAAAAGTTTATTGTTTTGAAGAGGAGTTGGACGAGCAGAAGCACATTTTACAAGAACTTCTTTTGCTAAACGGCCTTCATTTGATACTACACAATCGTCTTTGTAGCAATACTGACAATGGAATTACCAAGCTCACGGTAACGTATTTTTCGCCGCTGACTTTTTCATTGATTTCTTTGAAGGGTTCTAGAAGATTTATAATATCACGACAAATATTTATCTCTCTGGATGTTATCATTTCCGGAACACTGCCCCATTTGGCATGCTCGCTGCGTTCGAGTAACACTGCCGATACTATAGCAGACAAGTCTACAAAAGCGGTAATCATATCCAAGCACGAGTTCCATCGGGTGTCTACGTTCTGGACAAGTGTTCTTACCCGGCCTTCTGGTGTGCCATCGGAAAGCTGTGATTGGAGAAGACCATCCATCGCTACAACGCTGTGTTTAAAGTACATGTCAATTCGCTTTATCTTATCTAAGATATTCGTAAATGAAGTAATGCTCTCTAGTGATTCAGCCACTAGCAAGTGAATTGTATGTGCCAGACAGGGAACATGCTTGTTAATCCCCAAAAAAGTGATGATGCTGATTTCATATTAGCTGCATTGTCTGTGTATGTAGACTGCGGTGTCTGACTACAAAAAAAAGAAGACAATACATATGTATTTCAAAAATGATTTTAAAAATTAAAAAAAAAACCGTTTAAAACTGGAAACAAATAAGTTTTTAAACCATATCTTGAATAGTAATAAAACACTTTAAAACATTTTCCTGTTTTTGAAAAGGTTAGGCCTCATACATTTGAACGACTTGAAGACAGATAGAATCAATTGATCCATTTCTCTCAAAATGAGCTGTTACCGTCAGATAGGCCCTATTAGCGTTGGCATCGCAAGTGAATGCAAAACTATAGAATTGCTTAAATGCCTGTTTTACTTTATCCTTACAATTATCATAGGTTTCTTCAATCAATTCTGTTACCCGTAAATAAAGAGATAATAAATTTTTTTTTGCATTTTGGCTGGCTTGAGGTCGGTGGAGAGTTACAATTCAATGTAATCAACACAAATCAACAGAGATTAATTACAACAATTTGGAATAGCAATTGGTATGTCTGTACAACGATCGCTGTTTCAAAGATAACCACATCTTATCATCAGCAGACTTTTGTATTGCATATTCACATTCAAACGACCACACAGTTGGGGACTCCAATTTGCTATGGGACGAGACCACGATTCAGCCTAGAACTCTGCTATGTTTATTTGAACGTGTTGCTTTTGCTTTTCCAATTGTTGTAATTAATTTCTTTTGCCTTTGAGCTCCGCAGGGTGGTTGAACAATCTGTCCAATGATCCTCCATAGCAGAGTCACGGCGTTTTTTGTAAATACACAGGGTATTTGTTTTTGTTTGTTTTTCAATAGGGAAACCGTTTTTTGGTTTTTATTGCAAACATTATGGCGTGCCGTCCATTATATCATACTTATATGGGTTTTAGCGACCTGTTTTTTGTCAAAGTTTTTGCATTTTGGCTGGCTTGAGGTCGGTGGAGAGTTACAATTCAATGTAATCAACACAAATCAACAGAGATTAATTACAACAATTTGGAATAGCAATTGGTATGTCTGTACAACGATCGCTGTTTCAAAGATAACCACATCTTATCATCAGCAGACTTTTGTATTGCATATTCACATTCAAACGACCACACAGACTCCCTTAAAATCTTCATATCGCCGAATAACGAGTTGGAAGATTTTAAGGGAGTCTGTGTGGTCGTTTGAATGTGAATATGCAATACAAAAGTCTGCTGATGATAAGATGTGGTTATCTTTGAAACAGCGATCGTTGTACAGACATACCAATTGCTATTCCAAATTGTTGTAATTAATCTCTGTTGATTTGTGTTGATTACATTGAATTGTAACTCTCCACCGACCTCAAGCCAGCCAAAATGCAAAAACTTTGACAAAAAACAGGTCGCTAAAACCCATATAAGTGAGATAATAAATTTTAATGACTTTACATATTAACCAAATAAAACACCTTGTCGTTGGCAAGTGGAGATGGGGATGGATAGAGTATCCCAGCAAACAATTTCATATAAAAATACACGTTTTGTAAGAGTTCAAATATAAGCAAAACGCTTATAAAACGCTGCTGTGACATTTATAAAAACCATCAAAGTAAGCGTTTTATAATCGATCCTTATAAGCTTAAAAAAGACGCTTGCAAAACATGTTTTATAATTCAGTAGTTGGGTAATCTATGTCCGAACTCACCGCGAAACCTGGCCACACTAATTCTTATTCCCCCGTTGTTTTCCCCGCTATTCCCCCGCTATTTTTTTCTGTCTTGTGTAAGTAGGCAATAGTTTTAGGAAAGGGCAGCTCGTTTTTGTCTTGGGAAATTAAAGGTTTAAAAACTTGCTTAAAGCAGGGATTCTATGTGGAATCTGTGTGGAGTGTGAGTGAAGGGGAGTGTGGCTCTCTCATCGATATTTGATCTTCTCTCTCTCTCTAACAAGAGTATGCGAGGGTGTGATTGAAATGGCACATGATTTTATCTGATTTTGGGATTCGATTTGTTTGAGGGGCGGCGTCTTTTGTTCCTGGTTAGGTGTTTCCCCTGAGGGGCTGATTTTGGTTGCACCTGTTGTTAGGCGAATGTTTGATCTCGCCGGTCAGTGATTTGTTTGTTTGTCTGTTGAGTGGTCAGTGAAGAGAGGAGGGGTTGGAGGCGGGGATTCTTGGGGATACGTAAAGAGTACCAATGTTGTAAACATTTTGATGTTGAGATACATTTCTAGGTTCAAGATCTATGTGTGCGTATGTGTGCGTATCCGTGGGGAGATTGGATTTCTTTAAATCTAAGATTTTGATATGCAAGGCATTCAGTTTGACTTTGATCTTCATTAGTTAAACTATGGCTTCGCCAAGCAATCGCGTTTCTGAAGTGATATTTTGTACCGCTTGTATGCAAAATATCAACAGAAAGCTGTGGCATTATCATGTACGATCAAATAATCATAAGTGTCGTGCGTTTACTCAGATAAACGCTAGTAATCCGAAAGTAAAATTGATTTCATCCGGTTTTAAAAATCGTTTAAACAGTTATTCTTTCGAGAATTCGAGGGACGATGTGCTTGATCCTGAGGAGTTTCTGAGTGAAGCAGGATCAGCATTGATACCGCTAATGAAAAATATTCTAAGGGCCGTTTTCTCATGTTGCTGTTTTTGCAAATCTAGGTGGATTTGCTGCATTTCGTTTGCTTATGTTTATGGCTGACCATCTAGATGAATTTCGTAGCAATGTACTTCATCCTCATTGATTTGAAAACAATGTACACGACAATTAATATTAGGTATTTTTATGTGTGCACGCATATGGTCACACTGAAAAATATTTGAAAACTTTAAACAACTGCTGCTAGAAACAGTTAAGTTTGAATTGTTAATAAATAAACCAAAAATTGAAAATATTGTATGTGCCTTTGGTATACAAGACACCTGCAGACATTGCTGAAGAGACAGATGCGCTTACTAATTCCCCTAGGTCATTGCTTAAGCCGAGTTCACACAGGTAACTAATTGGCCAAATTGTGATTAAAATAGCCTTGATTAATAATTTTACTGTATTTAAAACATTAACTATGGTTTCATACGCAATAAATTTGATCAAAGTTCCTTTATTTGGCCTATATAGCCAAATTTATATCAAAATTTGTCCAAATTTATATCAAAATTTGTCCAAATTTATATCAAAATTTGGCCAAATTATTTGCCTGTGTCAACTTAGCTATAGACCTTTTACTTAATCTCCAATCACAGTAACAAGTGTTTCCGAACAAAAAAAATTGCTTTCATTTTCAAAATTGGCGCGCAATAGACGTATCAACAAATTAGCGATGGCACAGGGGCTGCTAACTTTCTTTTAGTGCCATGGCAGCCCAGCCGGTGTGACCGTGACGCAAATGCCCAAATTCATAATCAATCTACATGAGACAACCGATTGCACAAAATCCGCCTAGTTGCGAAATCTAGGTGGATTTCGATTTGAGCAAAAACAGGAACATGAGAAAACGGCCCTAAAAGTGAATGATTCATCTAAGGTAAATTTCGAGTTATTCGGAATGTACATGAAGATTATAGATGATGATGTTGAACTGTCCCTGGATGTTAAATCACATCAAACCGAGATGACCCCCTTATTATTATCAATGGATGTGGAGCAGCTTTTCGCAGAGCATTCAGTAATCATACGCACTAAAATGGATGAATTTCAAGTGAGGGATAGTGGATGGACTTTGTTCAAAATTATAAGACTTGAAATGAACATAAACAAGTACACTCCACTGAAAGCCTCCAGCTACATTAAAACGCCAAACAAGTTGAGTGCGAAACAGGCGATCATCAACGTTAAAAACAAAGACCAGTTGTGTTTTAAATGGGCAATTATATCAGCACTTAAACCAGCTCTTCGAAACACTGAAAGATGTTCCAAATACAATGTGGACTTGATTGAGGCTTCATACATCGAAATAAATGAGAATGTTACACTGAATTTTGAAAACATGGATTTCCCCCTCCCCCTGAAGCAGATTTCCATTTTCGAGAAGCAAAATCCACTCATCAGTGTAAATGTGTTTGGATATGATGAGGAAAATAACCAGGTGATTGGTCCACTACATCTAACTCACCAAGAGCGAACAATACACATCGATCTAATGCTATTGGAAGAAGGTGATCGTTCCCATTATGCCTGGATCAAAAATCTATCAGCGTAAGTATTTTAGTTGTTTTGATTTCAAATCGAATTACACATATAATTCTGTCTTAGAATCGTGAACTCCCGTTCACTAATCCAAAATACCTCAACACAATATTAATAAAATATTTTATTTCTTTTCATATATTTTTAGACTGTAAAAAAGAATTAGTTGAGAATGATTATGTAAAAGATCATTGTCACTTAACTGGCAAGTTTAGAGGGGCAGCACATAATGCTTGTAATATTAACTATAAAATTGCATCTTTTGTTCCTGTGTTTTTCCACAATTTTTCTCGCTACGATGCTCATTTATTTGTTAGGGAATTATCAAAGACCGAGGGGGAAATAAAAGTGTTACCTCTCAACAAAGAGTTGTACATTTCGATTTCAAAATATATTCATATTGAGGGTAAGCATTCAGACTTGGAAATTCGATTTTTGGATTCATTTAGATTTATGCCTGCTAGCTTGGATAATTTGAGTTCAAACTTGAAAGTGGAAAGCTTAGAGACCATCAGAAAGTACTTTCCTGAAGATCAGCACTTCAATCTCGTACGCAAGAAGGGAATTTTTCCATATGAATATATAGATACTCTAGAAAGCTTAGATGAAACTTCCCTTCCTCCAAGAGAAAACTTCTTTAACACATTAACTAATCAGGAGTGTACTATAGAGAATTATGAGCACGCACAAAAAGTGTGGAACGTTTTTAATTGTAAAAACTTAAAGGAGTATATGGAAATATACCTTAAGACTGACGTTCTTTTGCTGACAGATGTTTTTCAAAACTTTCGAACGATTTGCAAGAAAATTTATACCCTAGATCCTGCTCATTACTATACTACTCCGGGCTTATCTTGGGATGCGATGTTAAAAACCACTAAGACTGAATTACAATTGTTTACAGACATTGACATGTATAGGTTTATCCAGTGTGGAATTAGAGGGGGCTTAGTTCAGTGCTGTAAAAGGTACTCAAAAGCCAATCACCAATACCTAAGTAATTATGATCCGACTAAAGTTTCTGAATTTTTAATGTATTTGGACGCAAATAACCTGTATGGATGGGCAATGTCTCAGTATCTCCCATATGGTGGTTTCCAATGGCTAACAGATGAAGAAATTCATGCACTTGATATTACTTCTATCTCTCCTACCTCCGATGTCGGGTACATTCTTGAGGTTGATTTGTCATATCCAGATGATCTTCACGATAAACACAATGACCTTCCTTTTTGCCCCAGCAACCAAAAGCCTACAAAAAACGCAAAGGTTGAAAAACTTATTGCCGATCTTAGGGATAAAGAGAGGTATTCAATACACTATAGAAATCTGCAGCAGTGTATAAAGCATGGATTGAAGCTAAAACAGATACATCGTGTCTTACGGTTCAAGCAGTCTCCTTGGCTCAAGCCATACATTGATTTAAATACTAAACACAGAACAGAAGCGAAAAATAAGTTCGAGAAAGACTTTTTCAAACTCTTGAACAATGCTGTCTATGGTAAAACCATGGAAAATGTTGAAAAGCGGAAAGATATAAAAATAGTAACGAGATGGGAGACAACAAATAGAAATCGCCTCGGTGCAGGGGCACTAATTGCAAAGACAAATTTTCATAGCTCAGCTAAATTTGCGGAAGATATGTACGCTATTCAAATGAAACGATTACATAATGTGTACAACAAGCCAATGTACTTGGTATTTTCAGTTTTGGAGTTATCAAAATGGTTAATGTACGATTTTCATTATGAGTACATGCAACCTAAATTCCCCTCAAACCTTTCATTGAATTACATGGATACTGATTCATTCATATATTCAATCCAAACTAAGGATTTCTTTGCTGATATTCGTGAAGACGTGCCTAAGCGATTTGATACTTCTGAATATACTGAAGAGATGGCAGAAAAATTCGGTATTGACAGGTGCAATAAAAAAGTGTTGGGGATGATGAAGGATGAGAACAATGGGAAACAAATTAAAGAGTTTGTCGGTCTGAGACCCAAAATGTATTCTCTTTCTATCGATGATGACACGATCATTAAAAAATCAAAGGGGGTAAAAAAGTCAGCGTTAGATAAACTTACTCTATGAAGTTATAAGGAATGTCTTTTCGAGAACAAAATATTATCTGATAATATGGTAATGTTTAGATCGAAATTACATGAATTATATACCGAAAAGATTACCAAAATCACCTTAAGTTGTGATGACGATAAGAGAAAAATTCGTGAGGACAAGATTAGTACATATGCTTGGGGTCATTTCAGATTAAGGGGTACGTTCGAGAGTAGGAAAAGAAAGAGTGAGAAACTCAGCGAGTCAGCGGAGAAGCGTTTAAGAATAGAAAGGTTTAGAGAAGACATGGAAGTTGATGAGCTGTTGTAAATTGTTCTTTACAAAAAAAAAAAAAAAAATAGTAACAAATATATAAAAATTAAAAATTTGTAATCAAAAAAATTTTTTAAATACTAGCTAATAAGAAAATGTTTATAGAATTATAGCTAAGATTTATAAATAAAGCTTACTAATCAAAAAAGGAAAATTGCCTCAACTAAAAATGCAAGAAGGACAACGCAATTGGCAAAGGGGGGAGTCTTTTGAGCCATGTTGCATATTGCTTGGAGCGACTTGGACGGTAGAGTGTAAAACTCAGCGATTCAGTGGAGAAGCGTTTAAGAATAGAAAGGTTTAGAGAAGACATAGAAGTTGATGAACTGTTTTAAATTGTTCTATACAAAAAAAAAAAATAATAAAAAATATATAAAAATGAAAAATTTGTAATCAATAATACTAGCTAATAAGAAAAATGTTTATATAATTATAGCTAAGATATATAAAAAAAAAAAAAAGCTTACTAATCAATAAACGGAAAAAGAAAAGAAAAAGAATCTCTAATTTCTAAAAAGCAAGTCGGATGTAAAAGGGAGTGGGTTTCAGCGGGATTTGCACCTTCATTCAGAAAAAACATTGGCATCGGAAGCAGCTACACTTACATCATCAACTGAAGCACCACTTGAAGATCAGAAGAATCTCTTTCTTATAAAATTGGGGGAGAGCAAATGTGATGGGGGTCTTCAATAGGAAGACTCAAAAACCTTTGAGCTCAAAAAAGTTCCATACTCACCGGTTGTGGCTACCCCATCCTATCTACCAGTCGAAAGCAGACCAAGTTCGTAGAGACCATTGCTCTGGAACTTCGAGAGTATATCTTGTACTTGCCACATAGATGCAACACCATACGCCAACTCTACGCTAGAGGCTCTGTATGATGATAGCTACCAATTAATCAAAAGAGAGGATGAGAAGCTCTATCTGAAGCAGCAGAATTAGATAGGATTCTGTAATCTATATGCAATAAAAATTGATTCATTTATAAATTCTCTTCAATTTTTTATTTTATTTGAATCCGGGTTGCTTTTCAGATCTTTAATTTAGGTTCATTTTAACTGTCAGCAGCATCATAGGTATTTACTAAAACAATAAAACAGCTATGGATTCACAACGGCTTTTAACGGGAGAGAGGGATAAAACCAAGAAGCGAGAATATCAACTCCCATAAAATACATGTAAGTACACGGACTCTAACAATAAAAGGGGGGGGGGGGGAGGACAAATTCTCATCATAATACATAAAATATGAACGCCTTCAATGAAAAACCAAAATATTTTTTATTTTTGAGTACATTTCTTATTATTTCACAATATATTGAAATTGTAGTACAATTCTTATTATTTCACAATATTTTGAAATTATAGTAAATCATCATTGTTTGTCCAAGAGTTGTGTTCATTGGGGAAGCCTAACCATTCAACCAGAACTAGATCTGCCTTTCTTTTGATAATCTTTTTCTACCTGGGAGTTTTTAATTGTTTTGAGATCACACCCTGTGTCAGAATCGCTCCCGATTCTAGCACAATTTGGGGGAGGGGGATTATTTTAATTGTTTTGGGATCACGAGGACGATCGTTAATTGTATAATTTATTGTCTTGGGTTCGCAGATGTGAAACAGGATTCAAGCACAGATTGGGGTGGGGTGATTGTTTATGCTTGCACGTGTCTCGGTATGTATCTATTTTTGTTTTGTCGCACACCTGTCGCCATGGGACTATTTTGTTCTTGGAAAATTTTGTTTTGGTTGTGTGTGGGTGAACAGCATCTATTGCTCATACACACATACACAGGTGTTTCTCCAATTGTTCGGCTGAGCGGTTGATTTGGCTGCACGTGTTGGGGGCGAGTTTTAATGACAAGAGAGCTGATCGTGTGGTGGGAGAGGATCGGGTGAGGGGTTGTTTATGGTTGCACGTGTTTGTGCTCACCGGTCAGTGCTTGTTTGTGTGTCTGTGTGTATGCGAGTGGTGTGAGGGATTTGGGTTTAGATTTGGAAATTTATCTCACACACTAGGCTAAGGATCGTTTGTGGCTCGATGTTCACTCTGATTGATCCATTGGCGCCCATGTAATTCTCCAGCAAGTGTTGGATGACCCCAAACCATTTTTTAATATAATATTAATTTAATAATATAATAATACTATAATACAATAATTCAATAATATAAAAAATATAATAATATAATAATAGTAATATAATATAATATTAATGTTATAACTGAGGTGTTTTTTCTGATCTGATCAGTTTATTTGATCTGTTTGTGGAGGTATTTGCTTACACCAAAATGGATGAGACTACCCTTAGAGATTTAACAAGAACATGAGATATCTTGAAAAAAAAAAAATTTCAAAGTCTAAAACTGGGGGAAGTTGAAAGAGAATTTTAAGTGGATTAAGCACTTAAGCCAATAACCCAACCGTTGAAGAAACTTATCAGCGAAAATAAAAAAGCTAGATATTCATATCAGACTTAAGGAGATGAAATCATTCAAGAGGCACTGAACCAGAACTCCTCTCATAATCTCAATTTGAGTGAATTAGGGTAGGTGGGCTTAATAAAGCATATGTCCCCTTCAAAGATGAGAGTGGATAGCTGCACTAGACTAATAGTAAAATACCCCTGGCTGATGATAAATTTAATTTTGAAAACGAACAAAGATAATCACTCACACCAGGACTATACTCTTTAATTTTCTTGAAAAGACCGTATGCCTATGATCAAGCTGAATTGGAGCTATACAAAAGATTCTTTTACAAACTAATGATCACAAAAGATTACATAGGGCTAGCGCTTAAATTAAGAGAACACGCTACAAGACATATATCAAAATAATAAAACCCCTCTTCTCGAAATCTTCATCAACACCGAATCCCATCTCAACTCCGCACCGTCAAAAAGCTATTTAATAGGGAAGTGGACTTATGAAACTCAATACAAATAAGAACAAAACACAGCTGGCGCAATAGTCTCTGGGTAGATTTTAGTTGGTAGTTTTTAGTTGTTAGTTGCTAGGTGTTAGGTGTTAGTTGTTAGTTTTTAGTTGTTTATTGTTAGTTGGTAGTTATTAGTCGTTAGTTGTTTATTGTTAGTTGATAGTTGTTTATTGTTAGTTGTTAGTTATTAGTTGTTAGTTTTTAGTTGTTTATTGTTAGTTGATATTTATTAGTTGTTAGTTATTAGTTGTTAGTTGTTAGTTTTTAGAGCGAAGCTCTTTTACGGACGTCTGACTGGGGGAGTGAATCTTGAAAAATTTTGTCTTTGCGACAGATTTTTTGGGGGTATGTCTTTGCGACAGATTCTTTGGGGGTATGTCTTTGATTTTGTGTTTTGTATTTTGTATTTGCAAAATCAGCAGCTTTTACCATTACCGCGTAGTAGCAGGTGGGTTGTGTGTGGAGTTGGATAGTGTGAGGTGGAAGTGGGGGGAAGTGATGGGTATTTGGTAGAGACCTGGTGGGGATCAGGTGAAGATTTGGTGAGGATCTGGCGCGGATTTGGTGCTGATCTGGTTTGGTTCTGGTGGTCATGTGGTAGTTATCTGGTAGGGACCTTGTGAGCTCAGGTTTGGATCTGGTGGGGATCTGGTGGAGATCTGGTGGGAATCTGATGGGAACCAGGTGGGGATCAGGTGGTGATCTGGTATGGATCAGGTGGAGATCTGGTGGGGATCTTATGGAAATCCGGTGGGGATCTAGTGGCGATCAGGTGGGGATCTGGTGGGGATCAGGTGGGGATCTTGTGGTGATCTGATGGGGATCTGGTGGGGATCTGGTGGGGATCGGGTGGGGATCTGGTGGGGATCTGGTGGGGATCAGGTGGTGATCTGGTGGGGATCAGGTGGTGATCTGGTGGGGATCAGGTGGTGATCTGGTGGGGATCAGGTGGGGATCTGTTGGGGATCAGGTGGTGATCTGGTGGGGATCAGGTGGGGATCTGGTGGGGATCAGGTGGTGATCTGGTGGGGATCAGGTGGTGATCTGGTGGGGATCAGGTGGTGATCTGGTGGGGATCAGGTGGGGATCTGGTGGGGATCTGGTGGGGATCAGGTGGGGATCTGGTGGGGATCTGGTGGGGATCGGGTGGGGATCTGGTGGGGATCAGGTGGTGATCTGGTGGGGATCAGGTGGGGATCTTGTGGTGATCTGATGGGGATCTGGTGGGGATCTGGTGGGGATCTGGTGGGGATCAGGTGGGGATCTGGTGGGGATCTGGTGGGGATCAGGTGGTGATCTGGTGGGGATCAGGTGGTGATCTGGTGGGAATCAGGTGGTGATCTGGTGGGGATCAGGTGGGGATCTGTTGGGGATCAGGTGGTGATCTGGTGGGGATCAGGTGGTGATCTGTTGGGGATCAGGTGGTGATCTGGTGGGGATCTGGTGGGGATCAGGTGGGGATCTGGTGGGGATCTGGTGGGGATCGGGTGGGGATCTGGTGGGGATCAGGTGGTGATCTGGTGGGGATCAGGTGGGGATCTGGTGGGGATCTGGTGGGGATCAGGTGGGGATCTGGTGGGGATCTGGTGGGGATCGGGTGGGGATCTGGTGGGGATCAGGTGGGGATCTGTTGGGGATCTGTTGGGGATCAGGTGGGGATCAGGTGGGGATCTGGTGGAGATCTGGTGGGGATATGGGGGAGATCAACTTGTAGGGGTTTGAGGGCAGGTGGTGGAGGGGATCTGGTGGGCTCTAGTTGGGATCCGGAGCGGATCTAGAGGGGATCGTGTGGGGACATTAACATAACAGTAACTTAACAGTGACTTAACAGTGACTTAACAGTGACTTAACAGTGACTTAACAGTGACTTAACAGTGACTTAACAGCGACTTAACAGTGACTTAACAGTGACTTAACAGTAACTTAACAGTGACCTTACAGTGACTTAACAGTGACTTAACAGTGACCTTACAGTGACTTAACAGTGACTTAACAGCGACTTAACAGTGACTTAACAGTGACTTAACAGTGACTTAACAGTGACTTAACAGTGACTTAACAGTGACTTAACAGTGACTTAACAGTGACTTAACAGCGACTTAACAGTGAATTAACAGTGACTTAACAGTGACTTAACAGTGACTTAACAGTGACTTAACAGTGACTTAACAGTGACTTAACAGTGACTTAACAGTGACTTAACAGTGAATTAACAGTGAATTAACAGTGACTTAACAGTGACTTAACAGTGACTTAACAGTGACTTAACAGTGAATTAACAGTGAATTAACAGTGAATTAACAGTGACTTAACAGTGACTTAACAGTGACTTAACAGTGACCTTACAGTGACTTAACAGTGACTTAACAGTGACTTAACAGTGACTTAACAGCGACTTAACAGTGACTTAACAGTGACTTAACAGTGACTTAACAGTGACTTAACAGTGACTTAACAGTGAATTAACAGTGACTTAACAGTGACTTAACGGTGACTTAACAGTGACTTAACAGTGACTTAACAGTGACTTTACAGTGATTTGAGAGTGACCTAATATTTGATAATTTAACATTTATTTATACAGAATCCAAATGTGTCTTTTTTCATTACTTAAATCGGATTCATCGTAAAGAGCTTCGCTCGTACCGTGCGTCTCATGACACACACTCTTTTTTAGTTGTTTATTGTTAGTTGTTAGTTGTTAGTTTTTAGTTGTTTATTGTTAGTTGGTAGTTATAAGTTGTTAGTTTTTAGTTGTTTATTGTTAGTTGGTAGTTATTAGTTGTTAGTTGTTAGTTTTTAGTTGTTTATTGTTAGTTGTTAGTTTTTAGTTGTTATTGTTAGTTGATAGTTATTAGTTGTTAGTTGTTTATTGTTAGTTGATAGTTGTTTATTGTTAGTTGTTAGTTATTAGTTGTTAGTTTTTAGTTGTTTATTGTTAGTTGATATTTATTAGTTGTTAGTTATTAGTTGTTAGTTGTTAGTTTTTAGTTGTTTATTGTTAGTTGTTAGTTGTTAGTTTTTAGTTGTTTATTGTTAGTTGGTAGTTATTAGTTGTTAGTTGTTAGTTTTTAGTTTTTTATTGTTAGTTGTTAGTTTTTAGTTGTTTATTGTTAGTTGATAGTTATTAGTTGTTAGGTATTAGTTGTTAGTGGTTAGTTGTTAGTTATTAGTTGTTAGTTTTTAGTTGTTTTTCTGTTAGTTGCTAGTTATTAGTTGTTAGTTATTAGTTGTTAGTTATTAGTTGTTAGTTTTTAGTTGTTAGTTCCATAAAGAGTTTCTGCGTGAAGCTGAAGCAGTTTTCCTACCACATCTGGATCAGGTCCTTGGGCTTCATAATTCATTAAAACCGCTATTTTCCCCCTATTTTCCCCCACCTATTCTACCGCTATTTTCCCCCGCTATTTTTGGGTCTCCTGTAAGTAGACAATAGTTTTTTCAATATGCACGGGACTTCTTTGCACACAATTTAATTAAAATTACGCTGATTTATAGAGCGCTGATTTATAGAGCGTAATTTTAATTAAATTGTGTGCAAAGAAGTCCCGTGCATATTGAAAAAACTATTGTCTACTTACAGGAGACCCAAAAATAGCGGGGGAAAATAGCGGTAGAATAGGTGGGGAAAATAGGGGGAAAATAGCGGTTTTAATGAATTATGAAGCCCAAGGACCTGATCCAGATGTGGTAGAAAACTGCTTCAGCTTCACGCAGAAACTCTTTAGGAACTAACAACAAAAACAACAACATAACTAACAACAATAACTAACAACTAATAACTAGCAACTAACAGAAAAACAACTAAAAACTAACAACTAATAACTAACAACTAACCACTAACAACTAATACCTAACAACTAATAACTATCAACTAACAATAAACAACTAAAAACTAACAACTAACAATAAAAAACTAAAAAACTAACAACTAACAACTAATAACTACCAACTAACAATAAACAACTAAAAACTAACAACTAACAACTAACAATAAACAACTAAAAACTAACAACTAACAACTAATAACTAACAACTAATAAATATCAACTAACAATAAACAACTAAAAACTAACAACTAATAACTAACAACTAACAATAAACAACTATCAACTAACAATAAACAACTAACAACTAATAACTATCAACTAACAATAACAACTAAAAACTAACAACTAACAATAAACAACTAAAAACTAACAACTAACAACTAATAACTACCAACTAACAATAAACAACTAAAAACTAACAACTAATAACTACCAACTAACAATAAACAACTAAAAACTAACAACTAACAACTAACAATAAACAACTAAAAACTAACAACTAACAACTAATAACTAACAACTAATAAATATCAACTAACAATAAACAACTAAAAACTAACAACTAATAACTAACAACTAACAATAAACAACTATCAACTAACAATAAACAACTAACGACTAATAACTACCAACTAACAATAAACAACTAAAAACTAACAACTAACAATAAACAACTAAAAACTAACAACTAACACCTAACACCTAGCAACTAACAACTAAAAACTACCAACTAAAATCTACCCAGAGACTATTGCGCCAGCTGTGTTTTGTTCTTATTTGTATTGAGTTTCATAAGTCCACTTCCCTATTAAATAGCTTTTTGACGGTGCGGAGTTGAGATGGGATTCGGTGTTGATGAAGATTTCGAGAAGAGGGGTTTTATTATTTTGATATATGTCTTGTAGCGTGTTCTCTTAATTTAAGCGCTAGCCCTATGTAATCTTTTGTGATCATTAGTTTGTAAAAGAATCTTTTGTATAGCTCCAATTCAGCTTGATCATAGGCATACGGTCTTTTCAAGAAAATTAAAGAGTATAGTCCTGGTGTGAGTGATTATCTTTGTTCGTTTTCAAAATTAAATTTATCATCAGCCAGGGGTATTTTACTATTAGTCTAGTGCAGCTATCCACTCTCATCTTTGAAGGGGACATATGCTTTATTAAGCCCACCTACCCTAATTCACTCAAATTGAGATTATGAGAGGAGTTCTGGTTCAGTGCCTCTTGAATGATTTCATCTCCTTAAGTCTGATATGAATATCTAGCTTTTTTATTTTCGCTGATAAGTTTCTTCAACGGTTGGGTTATTGGCTTAAGTGCTTAATCCACTTAAAATTCTCTTTCAACTTCCCCCCAGTTTTAGACTTTGAAATTTTTTTTTTTTTCAAGATATCTCATGTTCTTGTTAAATCTCTAAGGGTAGTCTCATCCATTTTGGTGTAAGCAAATACCTCCACAAACAGATCAAATAAACTGATCAGATCAGAAAAAACACCTCAGTTATAACATTAATATTATATTATATATTATATATTATATTATTATATTTTTTATATTATTGAATTATTGTATTATAGTATTATTATATTATTAAATTAATATTATATTAAAAAATGGTTTGGGGTCATCCAACACTTGCTGGAGAATTACATGGGCGCCAATGGATCAATCAGAGTGAACATCGAGCCACAAACGATCCTTAGCCTAGTGTGTGAGATAAATTTCCAAATCTAAACCCAAATCCCTCACACCACTCGCATACACACAGACACACAAACAAGCACTGACCGGTGAGCACAAACACGTGCAACCATAAACAACCCCTCACCCGATCCTCTCCCACCACACGATCAGCTCTCTTGTCATTAACACTCGCCCCCAACACGTGCAGCCAAATCAACCGCTCAGCCGAACAATTGGAGAAACACCTGTGTATGTGTGTATGAGCAATAGATGCTGTTCACCCACACACAACCAAAACAAAATTTTCCAAGAACAAAATAGTCCCATGGCGACAGGTGTGCGACAAAACAAAAATAGATACATACCGAGACACGTGCAAGCATAAACAATCACCCCACCCCCAATCTGTGCTTGAATCCTGTTTCACATCTGCGAACCCAAGACAATAAATTATACAATTAACGATCGTCCTCGTGATCCCAAAACAATTAAAATAATCCCCCTCCCCCAAATTGTGCTAGAATCGGGAGCGATTCTGACACAGGGTGTGATCTCAAAACAATTAAAAACTCCCAGGTAGAAAAAGATTATCAAAAGAAAGGCAGATCTAGTTCTGGTTGAATGGTTAGGCTTCCCCAATGAACACAACTCTTGGACAAACAATGATGATTTACTATAATTTCAAAATATTGTGAAATAATAAGAATTGTACTACAATTTCAATATATTGTGAAATAATAAGAAATGTACTCAAAAATAAAAAATATTTTGGTTTTTCATTGAAGGCGTTCATATTTTATGTATTATGATGAGAATTTGTCCCCCCCCCCCCCCCCTTTTATTGTTAGAGTCCGTGTGCTTACATGTATTTTATGGGAGTTGATATTCTCGCTTCTTGGTTTTATCCCTCTCTCCCGTTAAAAGCCGTTGTGAATCCATAGCTGTTTTATTGTTTTAGTAAATACCTATGATGCTGCTGACAGTTAAAATGAACCTAAATTAAAGATCTGAAAAGCAACCCGGATTCAAATAAAATAAAAAATTGAAGAGAATTTATAAATGAATCAATTTTTATTGCATATAGATTACAGAATCCTATCTAATTCTGCTGCTTCAGATAGAGCTTCTCATCCTCTCTTTTGATTAATTGGTAGCTATCATCATACAGAGCCTCTAGCGTAGAGTTGGCGTATGGTGTTGCATCTATGTGGCAAGTACAAGATATACTCTCGAAGTTCCAGAGCAATGGTCTCTACGAACTTGGTCTGCTTTCGACTGGTAGATAGGATGGGGTAGCCACAACCGGTGAGTATGGAACTTTTTGAGCTCAAAGGTTTTTGAGTCTTCCTATTGAAGACCCCCATCACATTTGCTCTCCCCCAATTTTATAAGAAAGAGATTCTTCTGATCTTCAAGTGGTGCTTCAGTTGATGATGTAAGTGTAGCTGCTTCCGATGCCAATGTTTTTTCTGAATGAAGGTGCAAATCCCGCTGAAACCCACTCCCTTTTACATCCGACTTGCTTTTTTAGAAATTAGAGATTCTTTTTCTTTTCTTTTTCCGTTTATTGATTAGTAAGCTTTTTTTTTTTTTTATATATCTTAGCTATAATTATATAAACATTTTTCTTATTAGCTAGTATTATTGATTACAAATTTTTCATTTTTATATATTTTTTTATTTTTTTTTTTTGTATAGAACAATTTAAAACAGTTCATCAACTTCTATGTCTTCTCTAAACCTTTCTATTCTTAAACGCTTCTCCACTGAATCGCTGAGTTTTACACTCTACCGTCCAAGTCGCTCCAAGCAATATGCAACATGGCTCAAAAGACTCCCCCCTTTGCCAATTGCGTTGTCCTTCTTGCATTTTTAGTTGAGGCAATTTTCCTTTTTTGATTAGTAAGCTTTATTTATAAATCTTAGCTATAATTCTATAAACATTTTCTTATTAGCTAGTATTTAAAAAATTTTTTTGATTACAAATTTTTAATTTTTATATATTTGTTACTATTTTTTTTTTTTTTTTTTTGTAAAGAACAATTTACAACAGCTCATCAACTTCCATGTCTTCTCTAAACCTTTCTATTCTTAAACGCTTCTCCGCTGACTCGCTGAGTTTCTCACTCTTTCTTTTCCTACTCTCGAACGTACCCCTTAATCTGAAATGACCCCAAGCATATGTACTAATCTTGTCCTCACGAATTTTTCTCTTATCGTCATCACAACTTAAGGTGATTTTGGTAATCTTTTCGGTATATAGTTCATGTAATTTCGATCTAAACATTACCATATTATCAGATAATATTTTGTTCTCGAAAAGACATTCCTTATAACTTCTTAGAGTAAGTTTATCTAACGCTGACTTTTTTACCCCCTTTGATTTTTTAATGATCGTGTCATCATCGATAGAAAGAGAATACATTTTGGGTCTCAGACCGACAAACTCTTTAATTTGTTTCCCATTGTTCTCATCCTTCATCATCCCCAACACTTTTTTATTGCACCTGTCAATACCGAATTTTTCTGCCATCTCTTCAGTATATTCAGAAGTATCAAATCGCTTAGGCACGTCTTCACGAATATCAGCAAAGAAATCCTTAGTTTGGATTGAATATATGAATGAATCAGTATCCATGTAATTCAATGAAAGGTTTGAGGGGAATTTAGGTTGCATGTACTCATAATGAAAATCGTACATTAACCATTTTGATAACTCCAAAACTGAAAATCCCAAGTACATTGGCTTGTTGTACACATTATGTAATCGTTTCATTTGAATAGCGTACATATCTTCCGCAAATTTAGCTGAGCTATGAAAATTTGTCTTTGCAATTAGTGCCCCTGCACCGAGGCGATTTCTATTTGTTGTCTCCCATCTCGTTACTATTTTTATATCTTTCCGCTTTTCAACATTTTCCATGGTTTTACCATAGACAGCATTGTTCAAGAGTTTGAAAAAGTCTTTCTCGAACTTATTTTTCGCTTCTGTTCTGTGTTTAGTATTTAAATCAATGTATGGCTTGAGCCAAGGAGACTGCTTGAACCGTAAGACACGATGTATCTGTTTTAGCTTCAATCCATGCTTTATACACTGCTGCAGATTTCTATAGTGTTTTGAATACCTCTCTTTATCCCTAAGATCGGCAACAAGTTTTTCAACCTTTGCGTTTTTTGTAGGCTTTTGGTTGCTGGGGCAAAAAGGAAGGTCATTGTGTTTATCGTGAAGAACATCTGGATATGACAAATCAACCTCAAGAATGTACCCGACATCGGAGGTAGGAGAGATAGAAGTAATATCAAGTGCATGAATTTCTTCATCTGTTAGCCATTGGAAACCACCATATGGGAGATACTGAGACATTGCCCATCCATACAGGTTATTTGCGTCCAAATACATTAAAAATTCAGAAACTTTAGTCGGATCATAATTACTTAGGTATTGGTGATTGGCTTTTGAGTACCTTTTACAGCACTGAACTAAGCCCCCTCTAATTCCACACTGGATAAACCTATACATGTCAATGTCTGTAAACAATTGTAATTCAGTTTTAGTGGTTTTTAACATCGCATCCCAAGATAAGCCCGGAGTAGTATAGTAATGAGCAGGATCTAGGGTATAAATTTTCTTGCAAATCGTTCGAAAGTTTTGAAAAACATCTGTCAGCAAAAGAACGTCAGTCTTAAGGTATATTTCCATATACTCCTTTAAGTTTTTACAATTAAAAACGTTCCACACTTTTTGTGCGTGCTCATAATTCTCTATAGTACACTCCTGATTAGTTAATGTGTTAAAGAAGTTTTCTCTTGGAGGAAGGGAAGTTTCATCTAAGCGTTCTAGAGTATCTATATATTCATATGGAAAAATTCCCTTCTTGCGTACGAGATTGAAGTGCTGATCTTCAGGAAAGTACTTTCTGATGGTCTCTAAGCTTTCCACTTTCAAGTTTGAACTCAAATTATCCAAGCTAGCAGGCATAAATCTAAATGAATCCAAAAATCGAATTTCCAAGTCTGAATGCTTACCCTCAATATGAATATATTTTGAAATCGAAATGTACAACTCTTTGTTGAGAGGTAACACTTTTATTTCCCCCTCGGTCTTTGATAATTCCCTAACAAATAAATGAGCATCGTAGCGAGAAAAATTGTGGAAAAACACAGGAACAAAAGATGCAATTTTATAGTTAATATTACAAGCATTATGTGCTGCCCCTCTAAACTTGCCAGTTAAGTGACAATGATCTTTTACATAATCATTCTCAACTAATTCTTTTTTACAAATATGACATATTGTTGCGTTCTTAAAGTCATTTAAGTCTTCATCGCTCATGACCAATGGCACTATCGTTGTGAGGTATTTGGAGTAAACTTCAGTAACGTCTCTAAATAAGGAGGTAAGGAACTTAAGACCTGCATCCTCTCCAGTTTCCATTACGAATTTATCTAATGAGGAGTCGAAAGAACATTTAATGAAATATGAGTAGGCTATTGGAACGTGATGATTTAGAATCTCTAATTTTTCGCTAACTGTTTTGTTTTCTGGTTGAAGTAAACATTCAAAGTCTGCATAAACTACAAATGGTACATCTAAGGCACGTGAAAAGCTCTTAAATCTTAGGTTTGCCTCAGCCTCTGTTGGAAGCGTTGTCACCACTTTACCGCAGTGCTCCTTGTGTCGCTGAATTGCCATCTCATCCTTCGAATAGTTTAGACATTGCTTGCAAAAATGTAGATGACTGCAGTCACTCGTGAGTTGTCTACGTACAAGTCTAAAAATATATGAAAAGAAATAAAATATTTTATTAATATTGTGTTGAGGTATTTTGGATTAGTGAACGGGAGTTCACGATTCTAAGACAGAATCATATGTGTAATTCGATTTGAAATCAAAACAACTAAAATACTTACGCTGATAGATTTTTGATCCAGGCATAATGGGAACGATCACCTTCTTCCAATAGCATTAGATCGATGTGTATTGTTCGCTCTTGGTGAGTTAGATGTAGTGGACCAATCACCTGGTTATTTTCCTCATCATATCCAAACACATTTACACTGATGAGTGGATTTTGCTTCTCGAAAATGGAAATCTGCTTCAGGGGGAGGGGGAAATCCATGTTTTCAAAATTCAGTGTAACATTCTCATTTATTTCGATGTATGAAGCCTCAATCAAGTCCACATTGTATTTGGAACATCTTTCAGTGTTTCGAAGAGCTGGTTTAAGTGCTGATATAATTGCCCATTTAAAACACAACTGGTCTTTGTTTTTAACGTTGATGATCGCCTGTTTCGCACTCAACTTGTTTGGCGTTTTAATGTAGCTGGAGGCTTTCAGTGGAGTGTACTTGTTTATGTTCATTTCAAGTCTTATAATTTTGAACAAAGTCCATCCACTATCCCTCACTTGAAATTCATCCATTTTAGTGCGTATGATTACTGAATGCTCTGCGAAAAGCTGCTCCACATCCATTGATAATAATAAGGGGGTCATCTCGGTTTGATGTGATTTAACATCCAGGGACAGTTCAACATCATCATCTATAATCTTCATGTACATTCCGAATAACTCGAAATTTACCTTAGATGAATCATTCACTTTTAGAATATTTTTCATTAGCGGTATCAATGCTGATCCTGCTTCACTCAGAAACTCCTCAGGATCAAGCACATCGTCCCTCGAATTCTCGAAAGAATAACTGTTTAAACGATTTTTAAAACCGGATGAAATCAATTTTACTTTCGGATTACTAGCGTTTATCTGAGTAAACGCACGACACTTATGATTATTTGATCGTACATGATAATGCCACAGCTTTCTGTTGATATTTTGCATACAAGCGGTACAAAATATCACTTCAGAAACGCGATTGCTTGGCGAAGCCATAGTTTAACTAATGAAGATCAAAGTCAAACTGAATGCCTTGCATATCAAAATCTTAGATTTAAAGAAATCCAATCTCCCCACGGATACCCACACATACGCACACATAGATCTTGAACCTAGAAATGTATCTCAACATCAAAATGTTTACAACATTGGTACTCTTTACGTATCCCCAAGAATCCCCGCCTCCAACCCCTCCTCTCTTCACTGACCACTCAACAGACAAACAAACAAATCACTGACCGGCGAGATCAAACATTCGCCTAACAACAGGTGCAACCAAAATCAGCCCCTCAGGGGAAACACCTAACCAGGAACAAAAGACGCCGCCCCTCAAACAAATCGAATCCCAAAATCAGATAAAATCATGTGCCATTTCAATCACACCCTCGCATACTCTTGTTAGAGAGAGAGAGAGAAGATCAAATATCGATGAGAGAGCCACACCCCCCTTCACTCACACTCCACACAGATTCCACATAGAATCCCTGCTTTAAGCAAGTTTTTAAACCTTTAATTTCCCAAGACAAAAACCAGCTGCCCTTTCCTAAAACTATTGCCTACTTACACAAGACAGAAAAAAATAGCGGGGGAATAGCGGGGAAAACAACGGGGGAATAAAAATTAGTGTGGCCAGGTTTCGCGGTGAGTTCGGACATAGATTACCCAACTACTTAATTCATATTCATAAGCTTACAACAAGCTTTGTAAATACGGTTATAAAACACGTATTGTAGGTGAAATAATAAAGCGTTTTAAACATTTATTTTGTGAGTGTTCTGGTTGGTTATTTTTATTATTCAAAAGTTAGAATTAAATTAAATTAGCGTTTTCCCTGCTTTAAAAGGAAATACAAAGTCCTCTTCCTTCCTTAATATCAGAGTGAACGTCTCTGCAATAGAATTTAAATATAAGTGTAAATAGTTGACTTTAAACTGCAAGAAAGCATTATTACTCACGACGAATGGCAGTGGCGAATGTTATGTCTTGTCTGCAGCAAATTTCCTTGCTATTGATGTGGACAGTCGTATAAAATATGCTTTCTTAATTTTTTCCAAATATTATTGCTGCTGGCATTAAATAAATTTAAACGCGCACTTATATTTTTAAAGAAAAATGTTCACTTGTTCGTTCTTCAACAAAGAAAACAAGAGTGAGGATACAGATTTTTTTTCTTGCCTTTGCTTGAGGCTAAATTTTTTTGTTTGCCTGCGCTGCCAGCTTCAGCTGCCTTGCACTAAAAGATCACAAGGGAGAGAGAGAGCGCCAAGAGAGAGTGCCAAGAGAGCGAGAGAGAGTGAGCACGAAATCTCTCGGTCGCCGAAACGACATTTGAAAATCGAAGGCTGCCATACGACAACGCATGAAAAAGTAAGCTTACTTTAATCTTCTTTTGCATAACGTTTGCTCAATTGCTGGCTGGGATACTAATTAAAAATACACACCTTTGCATATCATACGTAACACAGCTTCCGATATTTCATTTGGTTTACGTCCATTATATGCAAACAGACACACGCACATTATTTGTTAAAAAAATTTAATTATTTAGTTTCCACATTTACCTTTGATGGCTCCCATACTCTTTATCGCATCCACTACTAATGTCTGCTTTGGTTGACTTTTCGTCTAAAAAAATTCGAAGATTTTAAACAAAATTATAATTGATTTACATTAGAGCTTCCGGAGATTTAACAAGTCCGAGCCTGCTTATGACCTTTTTTATAGACTTACAAACATATGTATATAAAAGCATGCACAATGCGCATATGTATTTATGTTCAATACCAGTACATTTAATGTGCAGCCGCAATATAAAAAATGCATAATTAGCCGCCAATTCCACACACGAAGAACACAAATTTCCAGAATTCCAAATGATATACATATACTTACATTTACATTTTCCGTTGATAAGTTACATTTTTGCCAAGCACATCTATGCTTTGTTTTTAAGTGCACCTTTATATTTGTTAAGTTGCCACTGCTCTGTATTAGAGTTGTGCCGATTTTGTTGAACTAGTTCAAATGAACTAGTCTTTAAAATGAACTAATGAACTAGGTCTTGGTTTTGAACTATAGTTCATATTTTGAACTATGTATTTCTCAGTTTTTAAACTATAGTTCTTTTTTTGAACTATAGTTCATATTTTGAACTATAGTTCATATTTTAAACTATAGTTCATATTTTGAACTATAGTTCATTTGAACTATAGTTCATTTTTTAAACTATAGTTCATTTGAAGAAGTAGCCATCCGATCCGGTCGGCTCCGACATATTAGCAGCGTGCAGACAAAAGAAGACTCTGCAAAATTTCAGCTCGATAGCTTTAAAACTGAGGGACTAGTTCGCGTAGAAACAGACAGACAGACGGACGGACGGACAGACGGACAGACGGACGGACGGACAGACAAAGCTTAATCGAGTTCAAATGAACTATAGTTCAAAAAATGAACTATAGTTCAAAAAATGAACTATAGTTCAAATGAACTATAGTTCATGAAAAAATGAACTAATGAACTAGGTCATTAAAATGAACTAAAATTTCCAACTCTACTCCGTATAACTTTATTGAACAGTTTGCACTACGATTTCTGTGCATCAACTTTAATAAAATAACTTTTAAACATTTTGCCTTAAATGTCCAGCGCACGTGAAACAGTTATTCACAACAGTGTGACCAAACGCTAAAACCAAAAAATTGCAGCAAATATCACCAAAAAATATTCGATATCCGATATATCGCCTACGAAAAATATACGATATTAATATTCTTCATTTTGGGAAAAATATCGATATATCGATAACATTTTCGACAACCCAAATTTTTTTTTTTTTTTTTTTGCTAGTGAGGGTGATTTAAAGTTTGAGTTATCGCACCCACTAAACATTCCGCCCCCATCCCCATTCCCGGCGGTACCACCGTTAGGTATTACTTCGCCGGGGGAATGCCCAAGGCTCTTCTTCGATTCTGTCCTTGAACGAAGTGAATTGCGCTGCCTTTCAGCGCGACGCAGATGTTGGAGTATGATGGAGGCCATGTGGCTTACCGCCGACCAATTACGTTCCGACTCAAGCATTATGTTCACCAGGTTGCAAGCGGCTGGTGTCCTCCCCACCCTACTGCTGAGCTCATTACGTTCATTTATGTACTGCGGACTGACAAAAAAGACATGCTCTGAGTCTTCTATATCCCCTGTGCCAACACAATGAGTACAGAAAGGGCTGTCTTGGTGCTTAAATCGATATAAATAGGATCAAAAGCACCCATGTCCTGTCAAGAGTTGGGTAATGTAATAGTCAATATGACCATGTCTTCTGTCCAGCCATATTGTTGCTTCTGCCCAAATTGGTGCTGCATATAGGAGCGTAGAGCTTACCACGTTGGCGAGTAGCAGCCGACTCGGCTGTAAAGGCCCTCTGCTGTTTGCCATTATTCGCGCAAGCGATGATGCGGTCATGCTTGCCTTTCTACTGGCGTCTAGGAGATGTTGCTTAAGGCTCAGCCTTTGGTCTATGGTTACCCTTAGGTACCTCAGGTGTGGTCGCGATGTTATTGTAGAGTTGCCTATACGAATTGTGGCAGTTTCTACCAGTTTCCTGCTGCTAATCAAGACCAGTTCTGCTTTTTGGGCTGCCAATGTCAATCCTGAACTGCTAGCTTAGCTATCGCTGTGTTGCAGGTTTCTTCAGTGCTTGTGAGGTGCTTTCCGACGACAATTAGTGCTACGTCGTCCGCAAAGCCTATATTTGTTGCGCCTTCCGGGAGTTCAAGCTGCAGTATACCATTATACATTAGGTTCCACAGCAAAGGCCCTAGGACAGACCCTTGTGGTACTCTTCCAGTCACATCATAGCGCACGGGGCCGTTGTCTGTCTCATATATGAGGACTCGGTTTCGGAAATAGTCCTGCACCATTTTTTGGAGGTGTGCTGGGACTTCAGCATTGTTCAGTGCGTGCATAATGCAACTCCATCTAGCCATGTTGAAAGCGCTTCTTATGTCCTGCGTTGCCACCAAGCAGTATTTCTTGGCACCTCCTAGCCATCGTTGCCCGTCGATAGCTCGTCTGTCTCGCAGAGTTTCTCCCTTCGGAATAAGCACCAGTCTCTGTATCTTCCATCGCTCTGGAAACGTTCCTTCCTTCAGGCATGCATTGTACATTTTTACAAAAGCATCTGGGCTTTGTTGTACTGCTATCTTCAGCACAGCGTTCGGGATTCCGTCTGGGCCAGGCGCCTTCCCGTCCTTCACCCGTTTTGCAGCAGCTGTAACCTCGTCGGCCGTTGTAAGCTGCACCTCTGTCGGCAGAGCCGAAACGTTAAGTCTCTGGTGTGGTTCTTGTTGTGGAAAGAGTGTTTCCACTATGCCTCTCAATTGCTCTGGGCAGGTTGGTGCAGGTCTCCCAAAGAACTTAAGTTTTTTGGTCACAAGATTGTAGGCAAAACCAAACGGGTTCTCATCTACATCATCGCAGATTTTTGAGAAACATCTCCGCTTGCTGTCCTTTGTGAGTCTCTTTAAAACCGTCTCTTATCTCTATGTAGCTCTTAAAACATCTGAAATTCTGATGTGCCCCTTGACCTTTGGTAGCTTTGCCTTGCACGATTACACTCTACTCTTGCATCCGCAATGGTTTTAGTCCACCAGTATGCAGGACTTCGGCGATAAGGACTTGGGCTTTTTCTCGCCATGGACGCATCGCAGGTGGCTTTTATGTGGTTCGCAACTTGGTTGGCTATATCCGTTGCAGAGCCATGTAGTGCAAAATCTTCTAGCATCATCAAAACCATTTCCCTGTCCAAAGTTTCCACTTTATATCTGCACGTGGGTGCTCTCTGAGCAGTTCTTTTGTTGGGCCCATGGCGTAGGGTACAGACAATGGCTTTGTGGTCACTGCCAGTATAAATATTGCTCACCTCCCATTTTAAACCCTGCAACAGGCTTGCACTTGCAAATGTCAAGTCGATTATGGATCCTCTTCCAGCTCTTTCAAATGTCTGCTCTAGGCCGTTGTTAAGCAGTACTAAGTCCAGCGTTGCGAATGCTTCGAGCAATGCTTGTCCTCTTGGGGTTGTGGTTGGGCACCCCCACTCTGTCGACCAGGCATTGAAGTCGACAGCCACCACCACTGGGGATTTTCCGCGCAAGTCGTCGGCAATTTCGCTTATAGCTCGTGTGGCTTCATCTAGTGTCAGGCTCGGCGGTAGGTAACAGCTGTAAATGAAGACTCCATTTTTTAGCGCCCTGGCAAATCGTTCTGAGCTTTTTGGGCTGCGTGTTTGTGATTTTGGGTTTTCGCAGCTCCAGATGGCAGATTTTTTTGTGGTGTCTGCTAACCATTCTCCTGAATTTCGATTTCGGTACTGCTCGCTGATGGTTACGACATCGATGTTGTACTCGCGTATGGTCTGCTCCAGGAGTTCTTGGGCAACCGCACAGTGGTTAAAATTAAGTTGCATTAACTTCATCTACCTTTCATATTGCGCACCGCCTTTTTATAAAACGGGCACATCACACTGGATGTTGAGTGCTTCACGTCCTTTAAGTTGTGCCGGGTGCACAGGACACAAGCCGATTCCGCTTTGCAAGCGTTGGCCATATGTTTGTCTCCTCCGCAGTTATAGCAGGCCTTCAGGCAGTTGTGCTTGCTCTTACAGTTGACCGAAATATGACCAAACTCTAAGCACTGGTAGCACCTCCTTGGTATTAGCTTTGGTCTTACTCGGCACCAGGCCCATCCAATACGGATTTTTTTCTCTTGAAGTAGTTTGGCTGCTACTTCCGGTATAAGTCTGAGTGTTACCGTCTGTGTTCGCCTATCCGCCGGCCTTAGGTTGATGATTGCAGTTGCCGGTAAGCTCAACTCCGTTTGGGCATTGATGGCAGTCCGAGACTTCGTCAATGTCTCTAATTTCTACGGGGGTGGTCTTATTAAGCGTTTCGACTTCGGCGGTAGTTCCCAGTACTTTCTGTACTGCGCTTTGCAGTTCTGCTGTGTTGGGATCCGACACCTTGTCCAGCACCAGCAGCACACTTTACACTTTGCCCTAGTTCTTTCAGATTTGGTTCGGCCCTGACTCGACGAAGAATGTCTGCGTATGTCGACTGTTCCCCAATAGACTTGATGACAATGGCGTAATTTTTTTGCGGTTTTGCCTTAAGGCTTTTGACTTTTCGGTTTCGCTGCTGTCTGCTGCCCAAGGGCTTCCTGTACGTATGAGTACGCTTCTCTTTGAAGGAAGTCGATCTCATCGACTAGGTCTCTCATCGCATTTGTAATGGACCGCTTTGGGAGAGCCATCAGTCTTCTTAGTTCTCTCGCGTTTCCTCCGATTTTGGAGAATTTCTTGAAACCCTCGTACTATTCCTCCTTGTCTTCTGGAGTTGAAGGGGTTTTGAACCCTGCTCGACCTCTACTGCTCTGTGTTGCTTTGGTGATCGTTGGATCGCAGAGCTCTTCTTGAAGGGGTCACTAGTATCCCAGTTAATCGAGCTTGTTAGTGGGGTAGCGTTTCCAGCTCGATGCTTCCACAGACAGGTGGCTCGCCAGGCCACGCGCCTCTTCTCCAGTTGGGTCATCCAGTCAGGTATTCCAGTTTAATTGGTATTGCCAGAATGGCAAAATCCAAATAAGTGCGTGGGTGGTCTGCTTCATTGGTTAGCGTCGGTGCACTGCTTTATCGACAATGCAAAATGCAGACACACGCGGCGAATTCGAATTTAAACGGTTGATGCGCTCTTTGGTAGGTCACTTCACTATTGTTGTTGTTATTAGGTTTGCTTGTTTTGTTTTGGTTTCTGGCCAGCGGAGCCCCAAAACTTTGCACTCACAAATTATGATAAATTGGCACCTGCGTGTGCTTATATTGCTGCCCTTGGCTTTATAATTTCCTTATCACTTGCCACAACCACCTAGGTGCATTTGTCCGTGGGTAGAAGTTAATAAAGAATTAAAAACTTTTTATTTCCCGCGAACGATTTTCAAAAACGTCTCTCTTCTTTGACAACACTCTCTCTATCTAGAGAGAGTGCACCTGCTCGTGTGTAGTGGGTGCCTGCACACGAGCAGCGTGCACTCTGCTGCACTCGCTGCACAGAGCAGGAGCCGAAAAGAGTCAGTGCGGGCGACTTGTGAGCGAGCCATTCCGAACCCTGGGTAAAAGGCAGTTGTGCTCAATCTAAGATTTTTAATATTTCGATTTTGCCTTATGATAAAAATCTAATATTTTGGCTGTAAATATAAAAACCATTTCAAATCCAAAAAATAGAGGCAAGCTAACTTCGGCTCGACCGAAGTTTATATACCCTTGGAGCTTGATATATGCCTGACAGTTTGTATGGCAGCTAACGGTCCGATTTCGACAAGCCTTGGTGAAATTATGTGAAATCATTGAAAACTTATAAATATAAGCGTTGGGAGCGATAACATTGAAACCAAAAAAGTTTTTCTCACTAGGCTTTTTTTTCAGACCTAACTTTTGTATGGCAGCTATACTATATAGTTTTCCGATTTCGACAAGCCTTGGTGAAATTATGTGAAATCATTGAAAACCTATAAATACGAGCGTTGAGAGCGATAACATTGAAAACAAAAAAATTTTCTCACTAAAACTTTTTTTCAGACCTAACTTTTGTATGGCAGCTATACTATATAGTTTTCCGATTTCGACAAGCCTTGGTGAAATTATGTGATATCATTGAAAACTTATAAATACGAGCGTTGAGAGCGATAGTATTGAAAACAAAAAAGTTTTTCTCACTAAATCTAGTTTTTCGACCGATCGTTCCTATGGCAGCTATATGCTATAGTCATCCGATCCGGCCGGTTCCGACAAATGTGCAGCGTATTTATACCAAAAGACTTCGTGCAAAGTTTGGTTACGATAGCTTTAAAACTGACGGAGGAGATAGCATAGAAACAGACGGACGGACAGACGGACAGACGGACAGACGGACATGGCTATATCAACTCAGCTCGTCATGCTGATCAAGAATATATATACTTTATGTGGTCGGAGATGATTCCTTCTATGCGTTACAAACATCCGGACAATTTTAATATACCCTCTCCAAGGGTATAAAAATACAACTTTAAATGATGCAAAGTCGTAGTTCAGATATGTAAAACAAGAGTTATACAACATATTCGTCAATTCTATGAGTTTTTGTCCTAGTGAAACTTGTTTTATTTATGTGTGTTTTTATACACTTGAAAAGTGTATTATAATTTTGCCCAGAAGTTTGCAACGCATAGAAGGAATCATCTCCGACCACATAAAGTATATATATTTTTGATCAGCGTGACGAGCTGAGTCGATTAAGCTTTGTCCGTCCGTCTGTCCGTCTGTCTGTTTCTACGCGAACTAGTCCCTCAGTTTTGAAGCTATCGAGCTGAAATTTTGCACTTCTTCTTTTCTCTGCACGCTGCTAATATGTCGGAACCGACCGGATTGGATAACTACTTCTTGTATCTGCCATACAAATGATTGGTCGAAAAATGGGTTTTAATGAGAAAAACTGGATTTTCCTCAATATTACCGCTCTCAATCACGGTCATGGGTAATATTAAATGTTTTTAAGCTGATCTGCGAAGTTTGGTCGATGTCGCCTACCGTTAAGACAAGCGTTTTCAAGTGTATTAAAACTTCGGCACGGACGAAGTTAGCCTTGCCTTTTTTGATTAATCTTAGCAAATTTAGCAGTGTTTCGCGGAGTAGAACTCTCAAGGCACTCCAAAGTGCTCAGGTATTTAAATGTGGAGTTACTAACTAAAGTGTCCAGAATAATATGCAACTTTGTTTGTCTGCTTTAATTTGCTTTTTCGCGAAAAAAAAAAAGCCTTTTTCAGAGGGATATGCGCTTGAGCATGCAGAGCTGCTAGACATTTTTGTCAGACACAAACGCTCAGAGGCCGCAGTCAAACAGCATATGCTGCAAAAAATTGTGGAAAATAACTAGGGTTGTCAACGATATTTTTTGTTGGGTATTTTTGTTGGTTTCGGCCATAAGAAGGAAGGCTTTTCGAGGGCGTTATCTTTAAAATTAAAAGTATTACTGATATTACTAAGATCCAAGAGAATGTCCTTCGAAAAACTTCACAACACAACACTATCTTAAAAATCGTATTGTTTAAAAACTAAAAACTTTGGAACTAAGGCACTGTTGTTAAGGCAGAAGAAGCTTTTCCTTGACCCTGGACCGACTTGGACCAAATTTTTTAATAAGTTTGGCCCAAATTGGTTGTTTTAGATGTTCTTATTTATGACTAATTGTTTCAGTAAGTACAAATGCACACAACAGATGAAATCTATCGAAAAACATATTTATTTTGAGTTTTCCGAATAATTTTAGGTACCATGTTCGGGGAAGGGGATGAAGGCGTGGTCGAATCATAAAATAAACAAAAACCGAAACTCTACTTTAATTTGAATAATTTATGTGCAAAAACTTAGCTTTCAATTTGAAGTTGATGCAAAAAAAACCGAAAAAAACAATAGTGCACTGGTCTGCTTTATGAACCTGGAAATTATAATGCAATTGAATTTTAGAGGTAAGCCAAAAATTTAAAAAAAAAACTACCAAATAATGAAAAGTTTTTTGTTGCATATTGACTTTCTTGTATCAGTTGATGTGGTAAGGCACTTTGTTGTTCACCGCAGGCCCAAGATCTATCTATTCTGAAAAGCACAATAAGATCCGAGCAATCTTTACCAATCTTTAGTGCCCTTACCCCGCCCCCGTTAGCCAATTCCTAGATCCGCCACTGTGTATATATGTATATACGTACGAAAAAGAAATGCGGTGATATTTGCAGTTATTTCTCTTTTCAATTTACACTTTAAATTATAATTTAATAATAATAATAATAATAATAACACAGTGTTACAGCGAAAATATACTTTCAAAAAGACCTAGCACACGCTGTAGAGCTGGTCGAGTATAACATTTCCTCATACTTGGTTTCTTCCTAACACACCCAAAATCTAAAGTTATGGCCCAAAAACCGCTTTTTGCTTTTTTACCTCACTTAAATAGATATAACTTGCGAACGGACCGTCTGATTGCTCATAACCTTATCAATTCCGATAGCCATGAGAGGGATCTAAAACATTATTATCAATGGTTTGACTAATTTAACGCGATGGCTGAGAAATGCGGCTTACAGATCTGGCATTTTCAACTTTTTTTGAGAAATTTTTACTTTGACCATCACTGGTTTAACTATTTTATTCTATGGGATTTTTTCTTTTAACTTATTATAAAAGCCCATTTAATTCTCCGTCGAACGGTTGTTGTCCCAATGAATTTGGATACCGTTTGGCGAAGTTATTCGCGCATTTCTAAGTACATCTCGACAATCTAGTATTTTTTAGTGTGCTAACATATTTATTTTTGCTTTCACATACTTGCCCCTAAAAGTAAACTCAGTTTTAATTGGCACCAGATTTAAATAATATTTTTATACTCTGTACCGAAGGTACATAGAGTATAATAAGTTTGTGCAAAAGTATGTAACAGGGAGAAGGAATCATTTCCGACTATATAAAGTATATATATTCTTGATCAGTATCAACAGCCGAGTCGATATAGCCATGTCCGTCCGTCCGTCTGTCCGTCTGTCCGTCCGTCTGTCAGTCCGTCCGTCCGTTTGTATGAACAAACAGATCTAAGAGATGGTAAGAGATAGAGGTTTGACATGTATGAGACAAATGTTTCTTATACTCGCAGGCAGATCAAGTTTATTTTCAATTTTGGCCACGCCCCCTCCCGCCCCCGCAATTTGGAAAAAACGTTATATCTCCTACAGTTTTGAAGATAGACGTTTCCAACCTGTAAGAGATAGTTAGTAATTAGCAAAATGTATCAATTTGCCGAAGAAATGATAAAGATCGGATGAGCGGTTCTCAAGTTATGAGCAAAAAGGGTAAGTCACCCTCCTCCCACCCCCTTCCACCCTTTTACAACTAACACCGCACAATCTTAGAGAGAGAGAGAGAGTGAGAGAGAGAGAAAGAGAGAGAGACTTAGAGATAAGCGCAGCACCAGCATCCCATTCAGCTTCTACTACAGGAACAGAGTATGTTATAGTCGGGTTTGACCGACTTTCTCACTTGTTAAATACTTAAAATGCAAATATATATAAACTTCCATGTATCAAAATTTTTCGCAAATATTAACGGTCTCTGAATACAGTTATCTAGCATAAAAATAAATTGAGCTATAGTGAGTAGATGTGGGCTGCAAGTGGTTGTTATTATTTTTAATGAGCTGAAATTGGCATATTAAACAATAGAGCCGTGCACAGCAAGAATCGTATACAGGTAGGCACGGTTAAGGCTTGTGAAAAATAGATTGCTCTCGTGGAGCAAGCCTTAGCCACGCCTGGACATATCTGGTCTAATGCAGAGAATTTAGCTGCGGGTTCTATTTAATGATAAACCCCATTGGTACCTAAGAAATTACTTTTCAAGTCCACAAACAAGGCCCAATGATAACTTTCTAACCACGATTGTAGAGAACCGCGATAAAATACCATGGATGACCGATGATGAAGAATATAAAAACCACTATAACAGGATGGACGAATCATTAAATACCAAATAAAAACCGAGGTGGAGCACGCCAAGTAAAAATGAGAAGAAAGTGACATCAGCTTGCACTTAAGCAGCGATGGGTAATGCATAGCCCGCTTGGGCCGCGACCGCGACGCCCGGCCCGTTATCCTGTCTAAAAACTCAGCGCATAATAAATTGCCTTCTTTTGAGGCGAGGACCCGCACAAGCTGACGTCGCAACAAGTGCAATTGGCTCTATTCGACGTCAGCCCGCTTAAGCACACAGCGCAGCAAGTGCAGTATGGGCGACTTTAACTCGCTTATAAGGGTGGTTTGCGCTGTTTCTACAAAATAGCTTAACTCGCCGCAATAGGTAACATTATTGGAGAGCGTTAATCTTGGCCTAGAAATCGGGAAGCTTTGAAGTTTATATATATTTGCATTTTAAGTATTTAAAAATATTATTTGAATATGGCGCCAATTAAAACTGAGTTTACTTTTAGGGGCAAGTATGTGAAAGCAAAAATAAATATGTTAGCACACTAAAAAATACTAGATTGTCGAGATGTACTTAGAAATGCGCGAATAACTTCGTCAAACGGTATCCAAATTCATTGGGACAACAAACGTATGACGGAGAATTTAATGGGCTTTTATAATAAGTTATAAGAAAAAATCGCATAGAATAAAATAGTTAAACCAGTGATGGCCAAAGTACAAATTTCTCAATAAAAGTTCAAAATGCCTGATCTGTAAGCCGCATTTCTCAGCCATCGCGTTAAATTAGTCAAACCATTGATTATAATGTTTTAGATCCCTCTCATGGCTATCGGAATTGATAAGGTTATGAGCAATCAGACGGTCCGTTCGCAAGTTATATCTATTTAAGTGAGGTAAAAAAGCAAAAAGCGGTTTTTGGGCCATAACTTCAGATTTTGGGGGTGTTAGGAAAAAACCAAGTATGAGGAAATGCTATACTCGACCTGCCCAAAAATACGTACTGGGTCTCGTAAAAAGTATGTGCAGATTTTTTTTTTTGTAACACTGTGTAATTATTGGAAAATTAAACACAGAGAAAGTGATCCAAGAATTAAATTATTTTGTATGTACGTCGAGATTGTACTTAGCCTAATAATTGTAGCCTAAACTTAAGTCTAGGTTGGAGAGGAAAGAAAGCTCTGACGCTGTGGAACGCGACATAGGAAAATACTCCTGCACTGCGATCGTGGTGCATACTTTAAATATATATTTTATATATATATTACAATATAGCCCCCGGAGATTGCCCCTTGACACCTTAAAATTTATTTAGATAGCATTTTTTCTAGATTTTATAAAAACATTCACAAAGTTTTTCCTGGGAAATCAGTAAATTCATTAAAAAATTGCATACTTTTTGGCTGGACAATATAAAAAGGAACAACATTTAAGACTAGATTTTCTGAAAACCAAAGATACCACATACCTACAGCTAAAGTGCAATATATAAAAATATTAATAAGCCATGTTGCAAGTGAATTGTTCGGGTACTCTCAACGCAAAGTTGGTGTTTGGTCTTTTCATATATATATATATATTATATTACTATTTATTTAAACTTTGTAAGGGGTTGTTATGTGCTTGTCCAACACCTAGCTGTTAGACGGTACATAGCGCGCTAATGGCAAATAAAAATATCCCCAACGGGTCAGCACATAACAGCTCCTGATCTTCCTATGTTAACTCTCTGTTCTCTGGGGTTGTCTGTTCTCATGCGGCGAATTAGCATGAAAAAGAAGAGCAATTGAAAATTAAAGTCAGTGGTAAAAAAGAATTCGTTGTGTCAAGTTCATTTTGCAGGTTTCGCAAAGTTGCACTCGGCATCAGCACACCACACACACACCACTCGTCGCGTTATTATAATAATAATAATTCTTTTTGGAATGTTCTTATATTTATAGGTTAGGTATATGATTACACTTAATATTATAATGCTTATCATTAGAATTGTTATTGTCTGATATATTCGATTTTCTTTATTATGTTCGAAAATTATTTCTTTAGTTTCAATATACGATAGTGGTTGTAACCGTGTAATATTATTTCTTATGTAAATGTTTTGTGTGTAGAATGAGTTTATATTAGTTGCAAATACTTCATTTAGTATAACTGAACAATGGGAGTATTCAGCAGATAATTTCGATTAGCGATTACCGATTTACTATTTGCGATTGCTGATGAGTCTCTGCTGAATAGATTTTATTGCAGGCTTTAAGAATTCCGTCGGCTTTAGTACTTTTTATCAATGGAAAACACTTTCACAAAATCTCCAACGTTTATGGATTTGTTAAATTAAAAATTTTATATGAATATCTTAACAAAGGTAGGCTGACCCCGCAATTGTTAAACAATCATACGTTTTGTACGTACGTTTTGTCTATTCAGAAAACATGATTGTCAAATATCCCAATCTCAATCGGCAATCACTGTATTCAGCAGGTAACATCGGCAATCATAAATCACAAATCGTAAATCGGAATTATCTGCTGAATACGCCCAATTATAGACTTTTATCAAATTATTACCTTAAATTATGATTTCATTCTTCTCGCAATTTTGGTTTAAAGTGGTTTTTGGTAGCTTCCATGTTACAATAATATTTGGATCAATGAAGTTAGTTTGTGTAAGTAAATGAGTTTTGGTAGATCTGCAGCTGGTTTTTGTTTGGTTCAAGATCCCTAATATGCATGGATTAGTAGTTAATTTCTTTGTGTTTTTGTTATACAAATTATTGTTATGTAGATAATATTTGTACTGTGTTTCGTCTTGTAAAATATTTCAGTTGTCATCCGGGTACGGTAGAATTTCATATAGGGGACTTTTAATTATTTTTCTTGGTATATGTGAGATGATAAGGATTTCATTTGAGTCCGATCTAAGCCAAGTTGATGTTTTTATATTTAGAAGCTTTTCAGAGTTCACATGTGTCAAAAAGTCGTGTTTTAATAGTTTTGGGTTAAATATTCCTATTCTAGTCAGTTGCATTCCCATTTCTAAATCTTTAATGTATTCTGTAAAGTGTTGTAAATTGAATATAAGTAAGTCGAGTAGTTTAGTGTTTTCCTTGTCGTTTTTATTTTTGTTTAAAATTTCTATGCCTTGGTTAACTGCTTCGATTACGTGATTAAGTTCGTTTACTTGAACGCTATTTTATGCTATTGAATCTATTATTCCTTGAAGTTCTTCCTTATCGTTATTGTCCAAAACTCCAAGAAGGTATTTATACGTTGTTCCTACAAAATTGATTAAACCTCGCTTCTTCTTTTTACTATTCTTATTCCGTTCATTTCTCTTTGTAATTTCTCAACCAAATATTGATTTTGACTTATATGTTTATACTTTTCAGCTTGAGTCATTAGTTTGTTGTATGTATTTTCGGTTTGTGTTAAGTTAATTGTTAGACAGTGGTGTTCATAATCATCTGGTAGATCTATCATACCTGACTTAAGTAATAGGTAACCATAATTAGTTTTAATAGGATTAATATCTAAAGCTTGATTGTCCGCTTGCAGTAGTAGTGTTGACATCAATAGTGACATCAATGTGAAAGTTAAGAGTCCTGATTTGGGTTTGGGTCCTCCTGTGAATATTTACTTTTGTTAATTTTCTTTTGTCTTTGAAAATTGGTTTTGTTGTGTTTAATTTTACGTCCTCTATTAGTTTCCTCAAAATGGTCTTCGTCAACTTGTTCTATCTTCCCAGTGGGTTTGTAAGGATTATGTAATTTACCATGAATAATGGGTGCTTTTCTGAAGCAGTAAGTCATGTCGGGATTTGTTAAGGTTTACGATTTTTGTTTCTTTAAAAATTTTGGGTATTGTAAGTGGGTGTTCCTGCGTAAATAAAAATGTCTGCTGGAGTTCTACCAGTCGTGTTGTCTTTTATTTTGTGGTTGTAAGTGTACAGTATTATTTCAATTGTCATAAATCGATTTTCTTCGATGTCGTCAGTGTTAATTATTCGGATTTTCTCATTTATGGTCTTATGTAGCCGTTCAACATCTGCCACACCATTTTTACTTGTTGTTATTTAAATTGTTTCTTCTTCTTTGTCAAGCCATTCTTTAAGTGCTATACTCATAAAGGCACTGTCTCTGTCTGTAGTAGTTGTAGTAGTTGTATCTTTATTTTTAAAAATTGTGTAGTAAAAAAAATAATAAGTAATCTTCTATGTAGCTATAAAGATATAAATAATATAATTGGCATGGAATTTATCCGTCTGCCAAGCTTAGGTGCCTTCGAGGATGCCCCACCACTTTTGAGTACTACATGCAGCTGCCCCGCTCGTCGCGAGATACCACATCATTCCTCTCCAGTGGCAGTGCTTGTCCCCTTTAGATAAACTCGTTCATAATATTTCGCCTGTATCTCAGCGTCTCCTTTAGGTACTCAACTAGCATGTGCCAGTCTTCACCGTTTAGCGCCGTTAAGAATTCTTCCTTCGTCAGCGATGTCTTTTTCCAGTGTAACCACCTGAGCTCGTTGAAAATTGGGCATATTGCGATTAAGTGGTATACGTCTTCTCTAACACGCAGATTACATAAGGAGCATTCTTCGTTTGCTGTTGGAATGTGAGGTATAAAATTTAAGGCGAGCAGTTCAACTCGTGCCTTAAATATTACCGATATGCTGAAGACGTCATACATGTCGTTAAAATAATTTTTTTCGTTTAAACTGTGGTTTAATAGTTTGTATGTGTTTCTGGTGACACTTTGGGTCGCTTTCTGCTCGCAGTTTGCTCTGGCTTCAATTTCCTCACCTTGAATTATTTTCTGCTGCATCTTGGACCAGTTGCGGACTTCACTTTCATTCCAATTGACACCATGCTTTTGAGCTAGTATTTCCCATGTCGAAAAAAATTGCGATTTAGAGCGGAGTAAGTGCTTCGTGACAATTTTGGGCAGTCTGCTCTCCGGCATATCCATCACCTTATTTATATAGAGAAAGTGCTGTTTGAGGGTTTGAATGAAGAGTGGGGGTAGCCCTGTTTCAAGATGAATGGCGTATGTTGGGGTGTTGTTAGGTAAACGGAACATTTTCTTTATGTAGAACCGTAGCAATTGCTCCACCTCATCGTAGTACTGGTAGCCCCAGACTTGTCCTGCATAGCACATTATCGCTTTGGCGGTTGCTTCAAACATTTTAAATTTCGTGCTATGGTAAACGTGTTTTTTCCCGAGAAGAGATTTCCAAGTGCTGTTCAGCGCCTTCTTTGCATCTGCGAGTTTTTCGGCAATATGTTTTGAAAATTTCATATTGGGTGTAAGTGTTACACCAAGATATGTAAACTGTTTTACCACCTCGAGTTTTTCTCCATTTAGCATCCACTGCTCATCTTTAGCTGTTCTTCCTCGTTCCTTTATAACCATCACCTTTGATTTTTCTGTCTCTGTCTGTTTTCAAAGTAATGGGCTTTCCCATATTATTAAATGTACGAATCAGTCCTCTTTTAACTTCCATCCAATCTTTTCCATTTAATTCGGTTATACTTGCAAATTTTGAATATAAGTCAATACATGTCAGATAGTTCTGGTTTTTATACCCGTTACTCGTAGAGTAAAAAGGGTATACTAAAGTCGTGCAAATTTATGTAACAGGCAGAAGGAATCATTTCCGAACATATAAAGTATATATATTCTTGATCAGCATCAACAGCCGAGTCGATATAGACATGTCCGTCTGTCCGTCCGTCCGTCCGTCCGTCTGTCCGTCTGTCCGTCCGTCGGTCTGTCTGTATGAACACCTAGATCTCAGAGATGGTAAGAGATATAGGTTTGACATGTATGGGACAAATGCTTCTTTTATCTGCACGGAGATCAAGTTTGTTTCAAATTTTAGCCACGCCCCCGCAATTTGGAAAAAACGTTATATCTCCTACAGTTTTGAAGATAGAAGATTCGTAGTTAGATTCGTAGATAGTTAGTAATTAGCAAAATGAATTGATTTGCCAAGGAAATGATAAAGATCGGATGAACGGTTCTCAAGTTATGAGCAAAAAAGTGAACCAAGTCCCCCCCGCTACCACCCCACCCACCCTAAAAAAAAAATGTTGCATACTTTTCGGATAGTCACCCTAAGGAACGCAGGAACACTGTTAAACATGTTTTTTTTATGAGTAACGGGTATATCGAAGTCGGTTAGAGCCGACTTTAACTTACGCTCTCGTTTATGGTGTATATGTCAACCACATACATTTCTCTACAGTTTTCAACTTCAGGTGTGATTTTTAATGTTAGCGATGTATTTTTATTTGTTCAATTTTGGCTCTGTTGCAAATTTCACATTCGTTAATAATGTTTTGAATTAATTTCTGGTGATCTGGATAATAGTATGATTCATTAAAAAGCCTGATCATTTTTTCGATGCCTGGATGTAATAATTTCTTGTGGTTTTTAATGATTATTTCTTTGAACTCTGCATAATTTCTGATATCTTGTAGTTTTATATTTGCTCTCAAGATTTGTATTGTGTTAGTGTAAATGAATGTTTTAAATACCTGTTGTAGTAATTCAAAATCAGAATCATGTTCAATGTATACTGCGCTTCCATTAGTACAAAAATATTCAGACACTATCTGCTTTGCTTTTTCGGTATCCAAGTTTGAATAATAAATTCCTATGTTCGTTTTCTTGAAATAGGATTCAACTTTAACGTTGTCGGTATCGCTCCTAATCATTTCTATCTGCCTTGCGAAATAATTAAGTGGTTTTTTTGTTATGGGTATTAAATTTTCGTTATCTTCCTCAGCGCTATGTGCTGTAGCTTGTGTAATGTCATCTAAATAGTTTTCGTCGATCTTAACTCTAGAAAATGCGTCTGCTACGTGGTTTAGTTTCCCTTCTAAATATTTTATTTCGAAGTCGTATTCGCTCAACTTTATTTTCCATCGTTGGAGTTTTATATTTGGCTCCTTAATGTTGCTTAACCAAACTAATGGTTTGTGGTCACTTAGTATTTCGAACCTTTTTCCATATAGGTATGGTCTCATTGTTTTTGTTGCCCATACTATGACTAACAACTCTTTTTCAATCGTGCTGTAGTTTTCTTCGTGCTCGTTTAATGTACAACTTATGTAGCTAATACGTTTATTATCTTGAGACAGTACTGCTCCTAATGCAACATTACTAGCGTCTGCCGTCAGCTGAAACTTTTTGTTAAAATTTGGGTAAATCAACACTGGATCATTTATGATAAGCTGCTTTAACTTTTTAAATGCCTTGATGTAATCTTCGTCTGATATGTTTACTTTCGAACCTTTCTTTAGGCATTTTGTCAAAGGTTTCGCTATATTAGCGAACTGTGGGATAAATTTTCTGTAGTAGCCGCAAAGGCCAAGAAATTATGTGATTTCTTTCTGGGTTTTTGGAATTGGGAAATTGTTATGGCTTTAACTTTGTCTGGATTTGGTTTTACACCATCTGGCCCTATTATGTGACCCAAAAATTCTGCTCTCGTTTCAAAAACACACATTTGTCGAGCTGTAATTTTAAGTTTGCCTGCCTTAATCGTTCAAACACTAATTTAAGTGAGTTCAAATGGCATCCGAGTAAACTCATAATGCCCAAACTTCGTTGAGAAAGCTGTTTTATTAATGGAATTCTGATCCATTTCAATCTGATGGAAGCCTTTGGCTAAATCAATTGTTGTGAAATATAGACATCGTCCGAGTTTTCCCAAAATTTCGTGCATATTTGGGATTGGAAATTTGTCATTGATAGTTATGTCGTTTAGTCCTCTGTAATCTACAACAAGTCTAAACTTTTCTACCCCTGATGCATCTTTCTTTTTTGGTACTACACATAATGGGCTACAATAAGGTGATTGGCTGTGCCGAATTATAACTTGGTTCAACATATCCTTAATTTGTTTTTCGATTTTTTCTTCAAAAGCAAAAGGATAGCTGTATGGTTTTTATATACTGGGTTTTCATGTTGGGTGTTAATTTTGTGCTTAACAATACTCGTGAAGGTCAAATTGTCATTTTCCCGACATTGTATGAAATTTTTTAGTAAGTTTAATAGTTTTGGTTTTTCTTCATCATTTAGATGATTCACTATGTAATCTTGTCCAGTAGTGATTTCGTTGCTTATAGCATAATTTATTTCTTTTGTATGGTCTCCAGGTTGAAGACATGTTTTGAAGTTCTTTTCTGCATTGGGATCAAAAATAACATTTCTGTTTGCAAATGTTCTTTCGCTGATTACTGTATTTCCCATGATATAATCTATAATAGCACCGTTTGCTATCAATAAATTTCTGCCTAGCAGCAAATCATAGTGAGGTGAAAAGTCGTGTATAAAAAATTTCTGGTCTTGTGTGAAAAGTTTATTTGGTGCAATAGATACATAATGTTTTAATTTTGAAATTCCATTCATAGTTCTAATGGAAGTAGATTTTGTGTGAACTGGTAAATTAAGAAAATTTGCTCTCATCATTTTTATTGATGAACCTGTATCTATGAGACATCTGTAACGTATGTTATTTATCATGATTTCTATGTAGTGATTTATCCCGAGGCATTCATTTGAAAATTTTCGTGATTGATTACGTCACCCTGACTTTGCTGATAATCATCCAATTCTGGCTGATTATTGCATTCTGTTTGTTGATAATGTTCATCAACCTGCATTCTTGCATAAGGGGGCGCGCACACTAGCGGCAGAAAACTGAACTGACGGCAGAACTTTAAGCCGAGCTTTCAGCTTTCGAAAAACAAATACACTACGTGCATGGAAGGGCGCACACTATGCGCTTAATTGATCATTTTAATTCAGCCGTAAGTTCAGCTTTGTTTGAATGAACAAACATGCTTGTTTATTTCTGCTCGCTGATGTTTTTAATAACGGCTGCAGTTACATCAATCATGAACTGCAAAATATTATTAAGTAAAATTGCATAAAGCCCAACTTCTTGAAAAAAAAACTAAAAACTATTCCAATTTTCCAAATTTGAAAAGAGACAATCAGAAAACAAATTATTGAAAAAGTGTAGGTACTATTCCACAGAGTTGGCATTATTCGAATAACGAATCGTCTAGATAACGATTTAAAAAAAATGTTTACTTTGTCAGGTTTTATTTGTAAATAATTTAATATAAATATCGATCATTCGAATAAATATCTACATAACATTAATAAATATTTATTTCAGAAAAATTATTCGTTATCCGTATTCGAATAAAAAAATGCTAACTCCGCTATTCCAGCATGAATAACACCAAATATGTGCTGTCTACATAAATGGTGATCCATTAAGACGTTTTTTTTTAATTAAAAATAAATTATAAATAACGGAATTGGATTGTTAAATCGCTATTATTATTATATTAAAGATAATTTCATTCAAATAATGGCCGCAGCTACACCGTAAATGGTAAATTTAGATTTTGAGGCTTTTTTAAATTTTAAGTCACTTTTTCCATAATTGCTATTGGTATCTCACGAATTACGCGAGTACTGTTAGCTTTCAAACCTTGAAAGCTATCGCTATCAGGCTTATCGACCAAAGATAAATTTCTTTCAAAATATATCTAGAATGTAATTTTTTCAGACATATTTGATGTCTTTTACTTGTACTTTTCCAATTCTAAAAATATTTGTTCGTAATTCCTACCGCAGACTACATGTGGCAATAAACTGATGAAACGAGTTTTGCGATTATTATACAGCAAAGTATTGTTTTTATAAAACAACTTTAAAAAGCGCATGTCAAAATTTGTTTTTTTTAACCTGGATATTGGTAGCAGAAATGCAGCATGGTACAAAAAAAGAATATATGATAAAAAAAGTTAAAAATGTAAGCTGCAATTTATTATCATTTAATTGTTTTTAAAGGAACAAATAAATTAGTATACTTTTATATTTTATTTGCTAGGTAAGTTCAATTTTTAATTAATGCTTAGATAGATCTCGTCAATACATTTTGAAAATGATTATTTTAAAAAAAACAGGAAGTTCTTATCGTTTTTGGAGTATGAATAAAATTGAGAGAGTTGGGAAACGAAATGTAGTATACCGTGATGTCACAAAAAACCGTTGTGTTGATGGTATTGGTTTCCTCTGTTTCTAAATTCGATTTCAAATTTTAAAAAAAATTATATATATATATGTTGCCGTTGCAGTCGAAGAGCTCGACTTCGAAATACCCTGTATTTCGAAATACCCTGTATTTCTTTTCTTCCACCCACACTGCAACAGCAGATCAGCTGATCGCAGTGTTGGCAAGCGTAAGCGCACTGCTGCTTCATAACAGCAAGCGAACAGCGAACGCAACAGAGAGCTGTTAAGACGCAGCATTCTTTAATTGCCTACTTTTAGGCGGCTGCTTAATAGGCGGTTATTTTTCAAACCGTCATCTTTGATTCCGGACTCCAAGGAAGACACAAAAGGCTAAAGGTTACGGAACTGACCAACCTCCAATCTCCCCGCTGCGGCGGTGCCTTTATAAACGGGGCTCTGGTGACCGAAACGGAGCGGTATAACTCCCAACGCCGAACTGCCGAGGGAAACCTCAGGCCATCGAGGGATCTTCCTACGCTGGAGTCTAGGACTAGGAGTACTGCGCAGGCGACTGGCCATGAGCCAGCGCTAGCAGAAGACTCGGATGCACGCGCAGAAGCAGCATCAGTAGCTCAAGCGGAAGAAGAGCTTTTAAGGAACTTCCAGATGGCAAATAGAGTGCAAAGGTCACCTCCAACTGGAAGAACAGTTAATGCATCCCAGGCGGCCTCTGCTCCGCCACTGATGACCGACTTGGCTCTCCAGCCCAGTGCTTGCATCGACCCAGACACGCCGAAAAGAAGCTGGACGTCCACAAGCCCCGACTGCTTGCAAGCTGGTGCCCAAAAAAAGCCTCGAGTGCTTAAAAGCCTAGAAGCAACAGCTGAGGATCTTGGTAAGTTATTAGACGACCTTATCGCTCAATTTACCGAGAAGAAAGCAAACAACAAAAAAGTTGTGCGCCATGTAACGCAGGCCACTATTGATGCACTGATCAATATGAAGGACTTGCAAACTGAGATCAGCTCTAGGCTCAATGAGAAGCGCCACTGCGACCATGAGCTCGAGGGTCATGCCGTACCCCCTGAATTGAGCAAAGAGCACAAAGAGCAGCAGACTTCTCCGGTTGCAGAGCATTCCTCTGTCCCAGGAGGCAAAAGAGTTCGGTTCAGCAACGAGCCACCATTGATAACACTAGTTTACAGCCAAAAAGACCCATTTCTACTGAAAATTTTTTTTAGTGTAGTTTGGAATGGTGATCTCAAAAATCAATTTCAAAAATTTTTTCATGGCTCCGTTTTTGAAATATAATTTTTTTTTATTTTTTGGTAGGGGCACTTACATTTTAAGCCATATCTCACTTTATAATAGTCAGATAGAGTCAAGCAAGATAAGAATCGAAAGGTTATTTCGCTGCCGGTAATCGAGTAGAACATTGTTTTTAAATCGGTTCATTAGTTTGACTACAATATCCAAAATTATTTCGAAAAAAATGGATTTTTGGCTCGAAAATTCATTTTTCGTCGCCTAGAAAAAATATAAAAAAATCCAAAAAAATTATTTTTATTTTTTCTACATAAGAAACGCACTTCTACGAAGAAAAACAGATATCGATGATCAAAATTTGTGAACAAACACAGGAGCTGTAAGCAATTTAGTGCAAAAAAATTTGATATTTTCCTGAATATTTTAAAATAAATTTTCGTTTGCTTCGACTTTTGTTCCGTTTTTTAATTTTTATTTTTTGTTTTGGCTTTTCGTTCACTTCATAATTTGACCAAAAAACGAAGAAAAGTACAATGTTAATTTTTGAAAACACACAATATACTCAAATTTGACTGTTAGTTCCTCTACTCAATTTGATCCATCTATGGTACGTGTTACACGATTTTCCTCACCAATACCTTATTTTCTTCGTAAAAGTGCGATTCTTAAGTAGAAAAAATTAAAATAATTTTTTTGTATTTTTTATATTTTTTCTAGTCGTTTAAAAATTAAATTTCTTGGATTTTCGAGCAAAAAATCGATTTTTTTGAAATATTCTTGGTAGTTGAATTCAAACTACTGAACCGATTTAAAAACCATGCTCCACGCAATTATTGGCAGCTCCATTACCTTTCGATTTATTTCTTACTTGACTCTATCTGACAATTATGAACTGAGATATGGCTTAAAATGTAAGAGTACCTACCAAAAAAATTTAAAAAATTAATATTTCAAAAACGGAGCCATGAAAAAATTTTTGAAATCGATTTTTTAGATCACCATTCCAAACTATACTAAGAAAATTTTTCAGCTGAAATGGGTCATTTTTTTTTTTTTTTTTTGTAAACTAGTGTAATTCAGTCTCTTAAAACACCCTCCATAGCACCTAAGCTGGCAAATAATAAGCAGCCTCTAAGAAGCCCACCAGTGAACAACCGAACAGCACTAAGCCCAGTAGGTAAACCTGTTGATGCTCAGCTGAAGAGTCCCATATGGCACCAGGTTGGTCCTAGGGGGAAGATGCCAAACACCCTCAGCCACAACAGCTCTGACAAGACAAACGGCATAGAAGGGCACAGCGCGAACAACTCGCGCCAAAAAACCAAACGGTCAGACGCCATTCTTATCAAATGCGCCGACAACACCTACGCTGACATGTTAAAAATAGTCAAATCTGCACCATCCCTACAGGACCTGAAGGGAAAAGTACAAGGCATCAGAAAGACTGCATCAGGAGGAATGCTGCTCAAAATGCAACAAGCCTCAGATCCCGCAACTCAGCAGCTGCAGACGGCCATCCGCTCTATTCTCCCTGGCCAATCTGAAGTTAAGGCACTCCAGGAGACCGTGCAGATTGAAATTCATGATTTGGATGAACTGACCACTGGAGACGAGGTAATGGCGGCACTTTTTGCCACTGTTGATGGCGACATTCCCACAGTGGCTATACCAATTATGAGGAATGCCTATGGCGGAACGCAAATAGCCACGCTCAACGTGCAACCAAGCCTAGGTGAAAAACTCCTAAAGCAAGGCAAAATCCGCATCGGCTGCTACATCGCCCCAAGCATACCGATCGACCAATTCAGAACGATAATTGGAAATATAGCAAGTGATGCACGAGACAAATCCCATCGCAGTCCCTAAACGTGAGCATGCTTCTCTCAAGTGTTAGAGAACTCAACTCAACTGGGGATGCCAATCGCTGCGCTGAAGGCATATCGAAGGCCATTACGATAGCTTGCGATGCGTCGATGGCGAAATCATCTAGAGGAGGGCAGAGACACCGATCTGTGCCATGGTGGAACGAGGAAATCGCCAAAGCCAGGAAAGAGTGCTGTGCAGCCAGAAGACTAAGCCAGAGGTCACGAGAAAATGCATCTCACAGCCAGCACGTTGAACTGTTTAGGGCCAAACGTAAAACACTCCGGGATCTCATCAGGCGAAGTAAAGACAAATGCTTTCAAGATCTTTGCGACGCAGCAGACGCACAGCCATTCGGTGCCGGCTATAAACTGGTTATGGGAAAGCTACATCGGCAACCTATGCCCACATGCCCTACACAACTGGGTCATATTGTACACAGCCTATTCCCTCCGCAGCCTCCTGTTATCATCCCTACGGTACAAAATGGGGACGACACTGCCCTGCTAACCAATACCGAAGAGGTCCTCGGAATACTGTCAGAGCTCAAAGCCGACAAGGCTCCTGGTCCCGACGGAATCCCCAACAACGCGCTAAAAACAATAATCCTTGCCCATCCTGACACGTTTGTAGACATGTACAACAAGTGTATCACCGAGCGCACTATACCACGTATATGGAAACAGCAGAGACTTGTCCTCATCCCGAAGCCGGCAAAAGAACTCGACAATCCATCTTCGTACCGGCCCCTATGCATGCTGGATACGACTGGCAAGATTTTTGAAAGGATAATATGTAATCGACTGGAGAGCGAGCTTGAAAGTAGACGCGGACTATCCGAACAGCAATATGGATTCCGAAAGCACCGAAGTACCACAGACGCTATAGGGGCAGTCACAAAACTGGCCACTGACGCCATAGAAGGCACGAGATGGGCAGGAGGGTCCAAGAAGTATTGTCTGGTCTGCACGATCGATGTTAAAAATGCATTTCGCAGTACCTGATCCAACTCATAGTGAGCTACTTCGAGGACCGTGTGCTCCTGTATAGCTCAAATGCAGGCCAAACACCAGTACCTTGTGAGTGGAGGAGTCCCACAAGGCTCGGTACTAGGACCAATTCTCTGGAATGTCATGTATGACGGCGTCCTGCGTTTACCACTCCCGGAAGGCTGCTCCCTTGTTGGCTTTGCTGATGATATAGCGCTGGTATCAGTTGCGAAGCAACTAAACGAGGTCACCGAAAACTGCAGTACAGCGATCGACCAGATAATGATGTGGCTAGCAGAAAACGGGCTCTCGCTCGCTGAGCACAAAACTGAAGCTGTCTTGATTAGCAGCAGAAAGAAAGTGGAGAAGGCGTCCGTTAGGGTGGGATCAATCACCATTAAGTCACAACCAGCCATTAGATACCTAGGTATCATCTTGGACCACAGACTCAGCTTCAAACAGCACCTCGAGCATGCTAGCATCAAAGCATCAAAAGTGACAACTGCTATCACTAGACTGACGGCCAATCTTAGAGGGCCAAAACAAAAAAGCAGAAGGCTTATAGCAAGTGTGGTCTCCTCCACGATCCTCTACGGGGCGTCGATCTGGGCTCCAGCCATGGAGATACCCTCCTATAGCAGACAGTGCAAATCTGTATATAGGTTGTGCGCCCTCAGAATAGCTAGCTGTTTTTGCACTGTGTCCGAAGACGCTGCTTTGGTTGTAGCCGGCACAATCCCCATCGACCTTTTGGTAGCTGAACGGAGAAGTGGGATTAGAGGAAGCACTGCTCAGCGGGACTCCACAATAGCCAAGTGGCAATCCAGATGGAGCCAAGGAAAAAACGGAAGATGGACCCACCGGCTAATACCAACCCTGGAGCCTTGGCTTAGTCGACGGCATGGTCAGGTAGACTACTTCCTATCGCAAATGCTGACGGGGCATGGCTGTTTCAAGGCATATCTTCACCGCTTTAAGCACGAAGAAGACCCGTACTGCGACCACTGTGGAGACGGCGCTATCGAGGATGTGGAGCATGCATTTTTCGACTGCCCTCTATACTGGCGTGAACGCGACCGAGCTTCCCACGCCACAAGCACACAGCTCAGCACGAGCAATATAGTAGACTGCATGCTAAAGAATGAGTCTGGATGGCAAGCTATTACCAATATGGCGGCGGCAATCCTCAAAGACCTGCGGATTAGGGAAAGGAGTCGGCGCTATTCCACATCCAACAGATTGAGCGGCAAACATGACCGCCATCCGCCCCGCGAAGTAGTGCTTTGCGGCGGTCCCGCGGGAGCGGAGTCTTCTTCCTTATCCATCTTCCATTTGTCATTCCATCATCTTCTTCTTGTATCTATTCCCTGTCATATTCTACACTATATTGTTATTGTTACTCCTAAAAAAAAAAACGAGAAGGCCAAGCTAACTTCGTCTTTGCCGAAGTTTAAATACCCTTGCAAATGTTTTAATACCACAGAGTTTACGAACGTCAGCATTAAAACAAACCATTTTTCTGATAAAACCCACTTTTTGACCGATAGTTTCTATGGCAGCTATAAGATATAGTCATCCGATTTTGACAAAAACTTCCAAATCTGTGTAAAAGCGTATAAAACTAATAATTTACGAAGCGGAAGGCGTTTTCATTAAAAACAAAAAAGTTTTCTTACGAAGACCCACTTTTCGACCGATAGTTCCTATGGCAGCTATAAGATATAGTCATCCGATTTTGACAAAAACTTCCAAATCTGTGTAAAAGCGTATACAACTAATAATTGCCGAAGCGGAAGGCGTTTACATTAAAAACAAAAAAGTTTTCTCACAAAGACCCACTTTTCGACCGATAGTTCCTATGGCAGCTATAAGATACCAAAACTTCCAAATCTGAGTAAAAGCGTATAAAACTAATAATTGCCGAAGCGGAAGGCGTTTACATTAAAAACAAAAAAGTTTTCTCACAAAAACCCACTTTTCAACCGATAGTTCCTATGGCAGCTATAAGATATAGTCAGCCGATCCGGTCGGTTCCGACATATTATCAGTGTGCAGTAAAAAGAAGACTCTGTGCAAAGTTTCAGCTCGATAGCTTTAAAACTGAGAGACTAGTTTGCGTAGAAACTGACAGACGGACAGACAGACGGACAGACGGACAGACAGACGGACAGACAGACGGACGGACAAAGCTCAATCGACTCAGCTCGTCGCCCTGATCAAGAATATATATAGTTTATAGGGTCGGAAATGAATATTTCTATGCGTTGCAAACTTCTGGGCAAAATTATAATACCCTTTGCAAGGGTATAAAAACACATAAACGCGCCCTCACACACGCGGGCGCAAGCTGCAACCAATGCGTAATAAACAAAGCGTGGGGGGAGGGGGTGGAAAATTTTTTCGTGAATAACTGCTGTGTTTTTGCTCAGATCTCATTGTGCGTTTCAGAATAGATAGATTAAGGGCCTAAGATAATATATATTAAGCGACGATGTTGTAACTTTGAAACTGTGGCTCTGACAGTTTTTTGCTTTTTAAGGGGGGAGGGGGCGAAATTTTGCAAATCTGAAACAAACTTGATCTGCGTACGGCCTATACCTATGTATATGCAAAAATTTGTATCTCTATCTCTTATAGTCTCTGAGATCGACGCGTTCATACGGAGAGACGGACATGGCTAAATCGACTCGGCTGTTGATGCTGATCAAGAATATATATACCTACTTTATAGGGTCGGAAATGATTCCTTCTCCCTGCTACATACATTTGCACAACTTCATGATCCCCTTTTACCCATTTTTAATGGGTACAGGGTATAAAAAGTGTTGCATACTTTTTAGATTTTCACCCTAAGAAACGCAGGAACACTGTTAAACATGTTTTTTCATGAGTAACGGGTATATCGAAGTTGGTTAGAGCCGACTTTAACTTGCGCTCTCGTTTTGTATGGTTAATGGTAAATTTAGACTTTTCCAATTTATTGTTGATAACATGATCTGTCTCTTCATAATAGCCTTCCATTTGTGCCACTTGTTTTAATTTTAAAATTGTTGAGATGTCATGTCTCGCGAGAGTCATGAAAAGTAAGAAAGGTAATTTCTTTTGAATAAGATTTTTCACTGTATTTGTCATGGAGTTTGTATACAATCTTGAGTTTTCAGCGTTACCTTCTAACTCTAACTTATTACTTATGATGATCATCTTTGCTTCTACATCGCCGCAGAACTTACGGAGGTTTCCTTGGTAGTTTGTGTTATATAGTCGTCTTAGAAGTTCTTCTACAGGTGTTTGTGTTTTATATTCGGAAAGAAGGGCTTGCCTCAGCCCGACCCAATCATTTATCTGCCACATTTGGAGCAGCTTCTGCGCTTCGCCTGAAATCTGGATCTCAATTGCCCCGAAGATGATGCTCTGTTGGCGCTCGTTGTTTGTGCCAAATAGTTGGAGTAAGTAGTCAATCCTTCTTTTAAATTGAGCCAAAGGAAGTGGGTCGCCTTCAAAGGTTGGTACATTTCGAATTTGTTGAAAAAGTTGGCTGATATTTTGGTCGTTTAACAGGACCATGGCAGTTGGTGCGATAATGTTTGCACGTGGAGGATCCATTTTTTTAAAAAAAAATGTGTTGGTGGTTTGGTTTTGTTTGCAGTTGGTCAACAAATCAAGTTGATTTTAATCACACAATTGGATTCACAATTTGATTTAAATTGACACGTTAAGTTCTTTTGCGGATCGCGTATTTTTTCGAAAAAGGGTTCGATTAAATTGTAACACCGTTCACAAATACACAAGTTGATCCGAAAGGATACCAGTTGTATGGATAAGCCTTTTCAAATTGATCGTATTACTCACGAACAAACGATTTTACATTTATACTGCAATCCTACTGGCTGCGCCAATTACAAGTTCAGTAATGTTCCGTACTCGATCACAAAATAAAAGAAATAAATAAATTTAGTTTTATATCTATATTTTAATCCAAGAGAATGGTTTGGTGATGATTTTAAGACAATTCTTGGCTTATGGTCTATTTAAAGACAGAGGGACGATTTGGCGTACGTGACAATGAGCATGAGCCAAAGACAAAGACAAAGGGAATTGGATTTGTTTAGATGCTGCAACGCTGGCATCTTCTAATTGGTCAATTGGCAATTTTTGTTATGATTACATTTGAAGGCCAATGCGAGGGTCTAGTGTTTACGTTAAGATTTCTGCGTATGTTGGGCCTATGCGTGGCTTTTTGTTATGGTTTTGTTTACGTTACGTTTTCTGCGTATGTTAGCAAATCCACGCTTTAAATTACAGTGGGATTGAATATGTTTAAAAATAGTTGTACAATGGGTACACTCAAAAAAAAAATCAATCCATATGGGATCAAATCAATCCTAAGCGGTAATGAAAACAACGTAATCCCGGATATGCTTGACCCGATCTGAAAAAAGATTGAGTTGATCTGACTTTTTTAATCCTAAGAAGGAGGAAGGAGGAGGAAGAAGGAATCCCGGGGTAATCCTATAAAAGATTGAATTGTGCAAAAAATTCGAGCACAATTTAATCCCGAAACTGGATCATTTCATGCCTATTCTAGGTTAACTTAAGCTCGATATGCAATATTGATTCGATCTCAGGAAAGATAACTATTCTTCCTCTCCTCCGCCGCCATGCCATTTGCCATAGGACATCCTCATACACTTCAAAGACCACCCACACCAGTTTTGGTTAATCTGAAAAACAAAGAAATAAATGTAAAAATTTTTGGCTCCACTAGGACTCGAACACACGACCATTCGCACTGAACAGGAATGGAACGGCATCTCATCGCTCACCACCATACCCATTGGTTGTTGCAGCGTGTCAAAAAGGCTACTTATATTTCTTCGCACTCCCAAAGATTGAGTTGTGTAGAATATCCTGGAAATCGAGATTGAATTTTCAAGCTCGTGCCGGGATTACTCCAAGATTTAAAAGATTGAAAATATCTCGACGTTTTTTTTTCTGTGTATTAATATGGTAAAAAGGGTAAGGTGAATACCGAACAATCTTAAAGACAGAGAGAGAGAGAGAGAGAGGGAAAGAAAGAAAGAGAGAGAGACTTAGAGATGAGCACCAGCATTGCATTCAGCTTTTACTCCATGTACAGAGTATGTTATAGTCGGGCTTGACCGACTAATTATAATCTTAATTATTTTTTATTGCATTCTAGTCCGAAGTCGAAAAATAAAAATCAAATTTCGGCAACTGTTTCATGCCTAAATCTAAATAGACTTATTTTTTAATTTATTGCATCAGTTTTAAGATAAATAAATTTTTATGAAATGGTTCCTTTTGTTATAAAATAGCTATATGTATTCAAAATTATTTTCGACAGTCGTTTTATACAGTTATATATTATACAGTAAGTGAGTCTTTGGGACAATGCACAGTGGTTGCGCCCATAGGCCAAAATAAAAAAAAATCGATCTAAAAATGTTAAGTCAAAATGTAAACAAATTGTCTCCAAATTGTCCATATTTCTTAATGGCAAACCAGTTTTTTCCGGAAAGCTAACGGTACATTCTAAAAATAGAATGCAAGACGTGAACACGTGTTCAATTTTGCAGCGCAGCTGCGTTAAGTCAGCTTTTCGTCAAAACAAAATTGCATTTCAAAGTGGTCAAACGTTCGCTAGAGAGGTCCGAATTCGATTATTAAAAATTAATTTTAAAGTTGCAGGTATTTACTTTAAAAAATTCTTCTTGTGAAATTAATTTTATTACTTATTATTTGTTGTGTGTTTTTTGATTGATTATACTTTTTTTAGTTTGTTTTGTGAACGTCATTTTCATGTTTAAATAGACTTTTAGTTATGTTGCCCCCCGATCCTCCCTTTATGGGTGTTATCAGTGTATTTGTCAATGCTTTAAGGTAATAAAAATGTTAAGTGTAGCTGCTGATATTTGCTGGTTTGTGTCTATTCATGGATTAACTCAAGATGTCGTATTGTTTTCAAGGTCAAATTTGCGACGCAATCTGCTGCTCTTCCTTTGTTTGTGTTCGTCATTTGTGTTTGTAGACAATTTTGCATATTATTTCTTTTCTCATTTTTATGTTATCTTTTTCTATAGGCGCTTCTTGTAACTGCGTATTTTCACGCATGTATATCTTTGATCTTTGGTGCACAGAAGAGGGCACGAATGCTGAAAAAACTCGGATTGTGATTAGTTTGGTAGAACAAAGCATTAATAACAAGGGATACGCAGTTGAGATGAGGAAACTAAAGAATTGTATTGGTTACATTTGCAAAAAAATTATTGCTTATTGGGCTAAATATAATCGTATTAAGAGTTCAATTGTTCAATATCAATCCAATTGGCTGAACACTATAGAAACAATTATAATTGAGCCAACTTGTTCTTCTCAACAAAGCGTTTCAAGTGCTGAACGTGGTCGACCCAAAATTGATTTGGCTGAGTCCTCAAAAAGGACGAAATGTCGTAGCATAGCGCTGCTTGAAAAACATGACGGGTCTGCAGCTTCTGTTTTGCGCTCATCTGATTTTCCACCGATCCTGAACTCATCCGAAGCAAATATTGAAAAGGTTTTATCGCTCTTAATGGAAACTGGAATAACGAAACACCAATCCTTGCTTATTCGTGAGTTCGTAAATAATGAATCTTCTTGCAATATATTGCCAAGCTACGAGAAAATTCTCAATTTTAAAAAATCAAGATATCCAAGTGACATAACAGTAGCTGAAACATATGCAGAAGGCGAGCTGCAAAGTCTACTAGACAACACAGACTTAAGTGTTTTACAGCTTCAAGAAACTGTAATTGAAAACTGTCGTGATGGAACGGAGAACACATTAACATTAATTGGAAAATGGGGTTTTGATGGCAGTACTGGTCACAGTGAATACAAACAAAAGTTTTCAAACTGTAATGACGATGACAGATGTCTATTGTAACATCGTACGTCCCACTTCAGTTGATAAATGAAAGTGACTCCAAAATAATATGGAAAAACCCTAGACCATCATCTACACGCTATTGTAGGCCAGTCAGACTTCAATTTAAAAAGGAGTCTGCCACACTATCCGTTGAAGAAGAACTGTACTTTAAAAATAAAATAGAGAACTTAATGCCAGCCGAATTTCAAAATTCCATCAAAAAACAAGTGAGAAAGTCGGTCAAGCCCGACTATAACATACTCTGTACCTGGAGTAGAAGCTGAATGCAATGCTGGTGCTGCGTTCATCTCTAAGTCTCTTTCTGTCTCTCTCCCTCTCTCTCTCTCTCTCTCTCCATCTCTCTCTCTCTCTCTAAGATTGTGCGGTGTTAGTTGTAAGAGGGTGGGAGGGGGTGGGGGGAGGGTGATTTTCATTTTTGCTCATAACTTGCGAACCGCTCATCCGATCTTCATTTCTTCGGCAAATCGATACATTTTGCTAATTACTAACTATCTCTAGAAGGAACAAATTATCTATCTACAAAACTGCGGGAGATATGACGTTTTTTCAAAATTGTGGGGGCGGGTGGGGGCGTGGCAAAAATTGAAAATAAACTTGATCTGCCTGCAAGTATAAGAAGCATTTGTCCCATACATGTCAAAACTCTATCTCTTACCATCTCTGAGATCTGTTTGTTCATACGGACGGACGGACAGACAGATGGACAGACGGACATGGCTATATCGACTCGGCTGTTGATGCTGATCAAGAATATATATACTTTATAGGGTCGGAAATGATTCCTTCTTCCTGTTACATACTTTTGCACAAACTTAATATACTCTATGTACCTTCGGTACAGAGTATAATTATTCATAAATCATAGCCTGCAACTTACTATGGTAGATGGTAAAGTGTGCAACGCGTTAAGAAATACGTCATCAATGAAATGCTTTATATGCGGTGCAAAACCCACCGAAATGGAAGCTGGCCATCACTATATGAGAGCAGTCGTGTGTAAAATCAGCTTAGTAAAAAGTGTGTGAATACTCGGGATAAACCTCATAGACAAATCCACAAAGTGGTACAAACGCGTATGAACATATGCAAAAACATATGTATTGTTCAGACCTCATATAGAAGCCTGTTTTGTGCCTAATTTTTATTTTATTGTTTGGGGGCTCCGCTGGCCACCAAAGTTCACAATAACAACATAAGTGCAGTTATCGGTGTTCCGCATATTTGACGCGAGTGTGTGTGTGGGAGAGTGCAACTGCTGAATCGGCAAAGCAGTGCACACCCCCTGCACTGTTGCAAGCGCAGAAGGCACTAATAGCGCATTTGCCAGCACAACGACAGAAGCCGCGGTGGTGGAGTGTGTAACTTGGCAAACTCTAACAGAAGAGATCGCAGGTTCAAATCCTACCGAGGTCAGAATTATTTTTATTTTTTTGGCTATTTATTTTTTTTTTACTTGGTAATTAATAAATAAATCGTAAAATTAAATAAGGAGTCTGCGTTCTGCTCAAGGCTGTTGGGGAGAAAAGGAGTAGAAGGTCAAGGAACCGACCAATTGCCAACCTCCCCGCCTCAGCGGTGCCCAAATAATAACGAGGCTCTGGTGACCGAAACGGAGCGGTATACCTCCCACCGGTTAAACGCCAAGGGAAACTTTAGGCCATCGAGGGACTCCCCATACAGCATAGGGCTAAGTAGTAGGCACCCTGGAGACCCAAGACCCGGGAGCCTTCTTGCGGCGCTCTGCGCTGCCGAGATCCCCGCCGCTGCAATTTTCCACGCCTAGTAGCAAATGGGTCAAAACACCCCAAAACGTGCAACAGGGCCAAAGCGATGAGCAGAGTCTGGTCTTCGGGACCTTAAAAGATACTATTGACGGTATCGGAGACACTTTGGATGGGCTTAGTACACTGTTTAAGGGCCAAAAGGTCATAAACCAACTTATGCGAGATGAGCTATACAAAGTGATCAGTCTCCAAAAAGCAGCAGTCATGTTTTGTAATATGGAAACTGCGTCCACAAACGTCGAGTCGCAAACCACACCCTCGATTAGTGGCCCGACTAGGGTTGCTGCGCATTCAGTGACGATGGGAGTTCCTCTAGGTACCCCAAAACGTCTCCGAGACTCGCCAACCGCCAAAAAGTCATCCCCAAAGAGAGCTAAAGGACCAAAAAGTGCCCACCAACAACAACAGGAGAAACAGTCACTAAGAGCTGAGCAGCCCGACGAGTGTCCAACTGGTATGGAAAACATTGGACCAACTCAAGAAAACGATCCAAAACGTAGTTGGACAAAGATACAAAATAGAAGAAAGAAAAAGCCAATCTTCACCTCGAAGCCGGATGCAGTCGTAGTCAAAACAAACGAAAAGTGCACTTTCGCCGACGTTTTAAAGATTGTTAAATCCGACCCATCACTAAAAGAGGTCAGTGGTATGGTGAGTGGAATAAGAAAGACAGCAGGAGGCGACCTGCTTTTTCGCCTTGAAAAGGAAGCACAATCGAACACGGCTAAGCTCCAGACTGCCATTGAACAGGCAATGAGCGGCAAGGCAGTAGTCAAGACTCTTAAGGATAAAGAAGCGCTTGAGATTCGAGACATCGATGAAGACACAACAAAGGAGGAAATCTGCGCAGCCATAAACTTGGTACTGGTGGACCAGCAGATAGTTGTCGAAGATGTAATTTCCCTCCGGGCGGCATATGGCGGAACACAGATAGCAGTGCTATCATTGGCAAAGGACCAGGCGACACAGTTATTCAACGTTGGCAAAGTTCAAATCGGCTGGGTCCAATGCAAAGAGGGCAAGACCGCAATTGAAAAAATGCTTTAAATGCCTGGAATTTGGGCATATATCTATTAACTGCAAAAGCGAGACCAACTAATATGGTGGCTGCTTTAAGTGTGGTGACATTGAGCATTAAGCTAAGCAGGCCGAAAGGCCATCAAGCACTACACGGGTAGCTATAGATGTCCTGTATACCAAGAGGCCCTAGCTAAGTTGATAGGATGAATTTTCTACAGCTCAACCTTAACCACTGTATAGCGGCCCAGGCCCTCCTAGAACACACTACCAAGGAGCTTAATATCCATCTGGCAATACTGAGCGAACCACACCACAGACAGACCGAATGTACAAGGACATGGGCAGCAGACACAACTGGGAAAGCGGCTCTATGGCTCTGCGGGAGCTCAGGAAATTTTCTGGATGAGGTAAAATGTTTCTCTGGATTTGTACGAGCTAAGTTTGGAAGCCTGTGGATCTATAGCTGTTACCTAGCTCCGAGCCTGCACATAGATGAGTTTGTCTCTGCACTGACAGCTTTATCAAATGATGCCAGGAGCCGTAACAGAGTTGTTATTGCTGGTGATTTTAACGCCTGGGCTGAGGAATGGGGCTGCGCAACGACGAACCCTAGAGGACGTGCACTACTGGAGATATTCGCCTCCCTGGATATAGCGTTACTAAATGTCGGCTCTCAACATACTTTTAGCAGAGCAGGACGTGGCTCAATCATTGACCTTACGTTTGCGAGCGCCTCATTGTATAATGGAGCCCAGTGGAGAATCGGCAATATATATACTGCTAGTGACCACGAGGCCATTTTATGTTCAATTGGTTGTCGTGCAGACGTGAGACATAAAAAACCAACAAGGGAAAAGGAGTACCGGGTCGAAACATTTAACCCCCCGTGTTTGCAGATGCCCTGGTACCTTTTACTTTTAGCGGAACAGCAGAAGAAGGAGCCGAACAGACCGCCCTTCGTTTGGAAAGGGCCTGTGACGCTAGCATGGCTAGACGGAAGCCTTATAGACGGCATGAACCTACCTATTGGTGGAACGAGCGTATTGCCGACGCCCGACGTGCGTGCCTCCACGCCAGGAGGCTCTACCAGCGCTCACGTGGAAGAGAGAGTTTTTTATCCAGACTGGCAGACTACCAGTCAGCTAGAAAGATACTGAAAGAAGAGATCAGAGCGAGTAAGCGGGAGTGCTTTCTTCAATTGTGTGACACCGCCGACCATGACCCTTGGGGGCAGGCATACAAAATAGTCGTTAAACGACTCTATGCCAATAAACAGGCCACACCAAGCGACCCGTCTGAGCTGAAAATGATTGTCGAAAATCTCTTTCCGACTCGATTGCCTGAACCACCAATGCGACCTTGTGTTTTCGATCCAAATACAATAGAAGCTATCACAGACACAGAAGTACTATCGGCGGCCGTGAACCTCCAGCCCAATAAGGCACCTGGCCCGGATGGTGTTCCTAACCGTGCCCTGAAGCTAGCCATGACATTGTATCCAGCAGAGTTTGCGAACTTATTCAACTCGTGCCTCCGAGATGGCATTTTTCCATCCATCTGGAAGAAACAGTTACTGGTACTCCTTCCTAAGCCAAGAGGTCAACCAAGCGATGCACCGTCCTATAGACCTATCTGCCTCCTAAATACGGTTGGTAAGGTACTGGAGAAGCTCCTAAGTCAAAGACTCGACGAGGCCATCAGTGCGGCTGGTGGGCTTTCGCCAAACCAGTTCGGTTTTAGGAAGGCAAAGTCCACGGTGGATGCGATTGACAAAGTGGTCACAATTGCACGCAGTGCTATTAAGGGCTCAAGCTGGCAACGAGGATCCAAGGAGTACTGTCTGGTGGTCGCCCTAGACGTGAAAAACGCGTTTAACAGCGCTGACTGGAACCGAATAATAAGCTCTTTAGGTGAATTTGGTGTTCCGCATTACCTCCAGACCATAATTAGATCGTACTTCAGTGGCAGAGTTCTTACGTACTCCACGGCAGACGGAAATAAAACTCACGAGGTATCTTCAGGTGTTCCACAAGGCTCCGTGCTGGGACCTGTCCTATGGAATGCCATGTACGACGGGGTTCTCCGCCTTCCTCTCCCTCCAGGAGTTCACTTAGTCGGTTTTGCGGATGATGTGGCACTTGTTGCTGTGGGCAAAGTGCTTCGAAGGACAGAAGAGGCGTGCAACGCTGGCATTGAGCGCCAATGGCTTACCGTGGCGGGCCTCGAGCTAGCGGCGCAGAAGACAGAGGCGGTGCTAATAAGCAGCCGTAAGAAGGTGGAATCAGCTTGGGTCAGTGTTAATGGCACAGCAATCAAATCCAAAAGAGCCGTTAAATATCTTGGAGTAATGCTGGACACAAGGCTGTGTTTCCGAGAACATCTGGCGTACGTCGGAGAGAAGGCAGCAAAATCAAGCAGCGCCTTAGCTAGAATCATGCTGAACACACGCGGACCAAAACAGGGGCGAAGACGACTTTCGGCGAGTGTCACTAAGGCCACTATTCTATATGCGGCGCCAATCTGGCATCGTTCCATGAAATTCGCTAGCTACATAAGAGGCGTATGTGGGGCATATCGTCTAAGTGCGCTCAGTATCTCTTCTGCGTACCGTACGGTGTCAGAGGATGCTGCATTGGTCATTGCCGGGATGATTCCACTTAGCGAGCTGGCCACAGAGGCAAATGAGATGTACAGGGCTTCACGGTTGAGTGGCGCAATTGAACCCAGCAGGCTTACACATCTGCAGGAAGAGAGGCAGCGGAGCATTGACAAGTGGCAACAACATTGGGACCTATCCACTAAGGGGCGCTGGACCCATAGCCTAATCCCGAAGCTATTGCCATGGCTGTCTAGGAAACATGGTGAGGTGAACTTTCACCTAACTCAGCTTCTTAGTGGGCACGGCTGTTTTAGAAGCTACCTGAAAAGAGTCGGCCATGATGATAGCGAGGAGTGCACATACTGCGAAGAAGGCCCTGTGGAGGACGCCAGGCACGTCTTGTTCGTATGTAAAAGGTTTGAAACCGAAAGGGCGGAACTATCCAGGGTGATGGGTGGCGATATAGCCGAAGATAATTTAGTCCCATACATGCTGATGTCGAAAGAAAACTGGGATGCTACTTGTGAGTTCGCAGCTACCATTATGGCTAAGCTTCGGAGACTGGATGTGAAACGTAGAACCAGGGAGTAGGCGGGTCATCAAATCGGCGAAGCAATGCCTTGCGGCCGTCCCGCAGGTTTAAGATTCTGTCTAATTTTCTGTACCCTTTGTTCAAAAGCGCTTCTTATGTATGTATATAGTAGTATTTTTAAGGTAACAATAAAGGAATTAAAAAAAAAAAAAAAACCCACCGAAATGAATGATTTAGAAAAATGCCTGATAAAAAAGTAGAGAAAAAGTATTTTGAATTCGGCTTATCACTACTTCATTCCTACATACGCTTTTTTGAGTACTTTTTGCACATTTCATACAAGTTGGAAATTAAAATGTGGCAAGCAAGATCAGCAGAACAAACGCTTAAGGTACTGCAAAGAAAGGAACGAGTCCAAGCGGAATTTCGCGATAAAATGGGAATAATTGTAGATAAGCCTAGAGACGGAGGCACAGGCACTTCCAATGATGGAAATACAGCCAGGAAATTTTTTGGTAACCCGAGTTTGGCATCTAATGTTACAGGCATTGATGAAGCAGTGATAACCCGGTGCGCAACGATATTGCAAGCCTTAGCATCAGGATATTCCATTAATGCTGAAAAATTTGAAAGCTATACGTTGGGTGCTGCTAAGCAGTTGTTAAAAATATATCCATGGTACTATCTTCCAGCAACAGGCTCAATGTCTCGCATATTGACAAATACAGATTTAATCAATACACTTCTTTTGCGTTCAGACCCTTTCATAACAGGTCAAAGAAAACTACCAAAGAGAGACAAATTCAAATTTTTATTATCTACATTTGATTTATTAGAAGACAGTTGTTAAACTTTTTTGCATTCAAATTAAAATACATTTAAATTTTATCTTCAATAATTAAAAACGAGAGCGCAAGTTAAAGTCGGCTCTAACCGACTTCGATATACCCGTTACTCATGAAAAAACATTTTTAACAGTGTTCCTGCGTTCTTTAGGGTGAACATCTGAAAAGTATGCAACACTTTTTAACTGGGCTATTTTTCACATTTTTGCTCATAACTTGAGAACCGCTCATCCGATCTTCATCATTTCTTCGGCGAACCAATTTATTTTCGTCTTCGAATCGTCTATCTTCAAAACTGTAGGAGATATAACGTTTTTTCCGAATTGCGGGGGATGGAGGGGGCGTGGCCAAATTTGAAACAAACTTGATCTGCGTGCAGATAAAAGAAGCTTTTGTCCCATACATGTCAAACCTCTATCTCTTACCATCTCTGAGATCTAGGTGTTCATACGGACAGACGGACGGACGGACGGACGGACAGACGGACATGTCTATATCGACTCGGCTGTTGATGCCGATCAAGAATATATATACTTTATATGGTCGGAAATGATTCCTTCTGCCTGTTACATACATTTGCACGACTTTAGTATACCCTTTTTACTCTACGAGTACGGGTATAAACATTTATTCTTATATTTATTCTTATACAGCGTATGGAACCATTACGTGACTTTGATGATGAAGCCAGGCAAAAATCGACTCTGCCTTGACGCCTGGAAATTAATAAAGTCACTGTAAAGGACGCCTATCCACTGCAGAATAAAGATGGGATCCTGAGCAGAGTAGACTATCTGCGCATTCAGAGCATATCTGGAGGAGGATCACCGGGATTAGGATCTGTATTTAACAGAAATCGAGTGTGCGCTTCGAAACGCGGTTCACCAAGCAACTGGGGTTACGCCTCATTTCGAGCTATTTGGTCAACCTACCACCAGTGGCCCAGATTACCAGTTAGCACGGAAGCGCCATCCACAACGCTGCTGGCTAACGTGAGCGTCTACCCGCCCTTCCCTACACGGTAGAATATATAGGGTTAGTGCATCGGGTTTGGTACCCACCACCGTATATAGTCTCCACCAATGAAAACTGCGACTACAATGCCTCGGATAGGGACCCGCTCTGGTGACGTCCCAAGCAGACGTTTTAAGGACTACGATTTCAGGGTATGCACCTGAAAAGTCCGCACCCTCAACTGATGTCGCTGATATCGATTTGATGATTTCCTCAAGAAATATTTATTGGACGTTACCGCACTTAAGGAAGGCGATGGGCTGGATAGGGTAGAGTGTTGGTAACACCATAACCAGAGAAAACAAAACAGAGAACACCCCTGGAAGATTTACTAAAGAGGACATGTTCTCAAGCACGAGTTTGTGTGCGGCCTTGTAGTGAGAGATAACTTCGACGCTCTATCATCAGCTTCACACCTGTTGAGACAAGAGAGAAGGAGTTTTTGGTTCGACAATCGGACAATTTAGCCTTCATGAAACAACCTCCCGTAATGGAAAGATGTTAAACCGCGCGATTTTTTTCAAAAAAAATTTTGCCTGCGTCGCAATTTTTCCACAATCGCAACGTTCATCCCCCGCCGATTTTATAAACCAATTCCCAGTATAATCAACACATAAATTTAAAAAAGTTAATTAAAAATTACGTATTTTAACACATTACAAATTAAACACAAACAAATTCATGCTGGGAAAGAAGGGTGACACAGGCAAAAATTTTACGATATTTACAACGTCTGCATTCGGATGAAATTTATTCAAGTTGTGAACAAAAGAATGTTATCTCTAATGCTTTCAAATATGCGTACACTTTCGGAGGATATTAAGGCTCCACGTCTACTCAACACAAAACAATTTCAACACGTCAATTCAACAAACGTCAATTCAACACACGTCAATTCAACACAAAACCAATTAAACACGAACAATATTTACAACGCCTGCATTCGAATGAAAGTTATTCAAGTTGTGAACAAAAGAATGTTATCTCTGGTGCTTTAAATGTGCATACACTTTCGGAGGATATTAAAGTCAGGTTCGACTGACATTGCCACTTGCAGGATTGAAAATATAATTTTTTTAAATTGTTTTTTTTTCCAGTGTTGAAATTGTACTGTGTTGAAATCGTACTATGTTGAATTTTGCCGATGTTTAATTGCTTTGTGTTGAAATTGATTATGTTGAAATTGTATATGTGTTATAATTGTGCTGTGTTGAATTGACGTGTGTTGAGTTTACGTATGTTGAATTGACGTTTGTTGAATTGACTTGTGTTGAATTGACGTGTTGAAATTGTTTTGTGTTGAATAGACGTGGAACCTTGTGTGTAAGAGCTATTTTCTAAAGAAAGAAAAGAACTTTTATTATTAGATGTTCAGAGGCGGGATCGAACCCACGACCTTCCGCCCAGCAGGCCAGCGCTCTAACCGCTGGGCCACCGACGGCCATGAGTGAAACACGAAAATTTTATCAAAAGATTAGCAATTAATAGAATGTTTTAAGCCCAGATTCGCACAATGCAAAAACGATCGCTGAAATCTGGTCAGAGATCCGCATGTGGCACTTGACCAATAGAGAAGTCACTTCTCCAAACTGCTAGGAGGCGATGACGAACGTAATGCCGCCTCTAGAGAAGTATGCCTGTAGTGATATTTCTGGATACTTCTGGATGTCGTTTGCTTCACACATTTGTTGCTACGAGCTCAAGATTCGGTCAACATTGGGAGTCTTTCGGCTAGTGCTCGTCGGACGGGGAGGGTATTTCGCTCATAAAAGCAACTGGCTATCACACAAGAGATTATGTTGACCTTGCCTCTTACAGATGTTCCTTCGACATAGGAGATATTACTGATGTTAACATTTGGTCTACAATAATATGTTAACCCTAAATTAATTATCGATGCCACCTAATCTTGATACCCCTCCATTAAATGTCTTTACTCCAAAGTTCTCATGGTTTGTACTTCATTTAATGCCCACAATAATTCACAAATTGGCAATAGTACAAAGTAGTTTACGGTTACTCCCAATGTATACGATGATCCGTGCTTCCAGGCCGGTGCATTGATGCGGTTACTACTGTGATATGGGGTTTCAAGGGTTCAACTTAAATTTAGTTGCGGTAGATCATATAGCAGCAGTATACATTTTACCACTATACAATTAAAGCGAAGTCGAAGATCGAGTGGGCATTACATTAAATTTGCCATCAGGCCTGGCCTGCTTTCCTGCATGTGGCTACAGCGGTACCGATCAGCACTACGTGTCTGTACTGTTGTACTATACTGTTGGAAGACCTGCATTCACGCTTCTGGAACTATTATGGACTTCCTTCTATACTGGTGACGCCTTACGCCTTCAACCGAGCGCAGACTATCTCCTCACCTGTTATAGCTGGGATGTCACTGCTATTATAAATCGAGAATTCGCTTCACATGGTTTTTTGATAATTACCTGCTCAATCAACCAGTGCGGACACTATATTTAGCCTCTGTTCAAGCCATTAAATCAATATTTAAAGTAAGATCTTTGTGAACTTTGTGTTGCTCATTATTTAGCGCCTTATATATGCATGTATGTATGTTTATCTCTAGGCAGATACCAATGCAATTGTGTTTTTGATCCAGCTGGCCAAATGACCTCAATGCCTTTTTCTTTAATGATAATACTGATGATAATAATGATTGAGTTGTCTGCAGATCACAATACTCGTGTACGGTTCTTTTTTGGCCAAAATCAAACGAAAATGAGAAAACTCTAAGATGAAGTTGACTTCACTTCTTTTCTCGATGTCATACAAAGGCTAAAGAACAACAAATCACCAGGCGCTGATGAACTGCCTGCTGAATTGTTGAAGGCTGGAGACAAAAAACTGATGATTGAGATGGAAACGCAGGAAATGGCTGACTGAGTAACAAGGAACGCCAATAAATTAAAGGGATCGCGTGTCTACATTGAAAGAGATTTGAACCCGGAAAAACAAAAATTTAAAGCTATTTTTCTCGCACTAAAACGCCGTCTTCAACAACGGCAGATTTATGGGAGTAAACTTGACCAGATAGACGGTGTGTTTATGCCGCCCGGGGCGGAAGTCGACTTTGCCGCCCCCTCCCCTTAAATCATTCTAAGTTTTAAACTTTTACAATTAAGTTTTTCTTATTCTTTCCATCAAAAGATTCACTGTAACATAAAGGGACGTACGCAGGATTTTGATTAGGGATGACGAAGACCTTTGCAGGCTGCCTGCAGAGGTTTTTACTGGAGGCTGATTTAATATGGAAATTGTGGTTATTTTTTGTGATAAAATCGATTTTTTTGTAATTATTGTTCAGTTTACACAACGTTTGTTTCATGAGAAATTTTCAGGGCATACTACAAATCTGCACACTCCCTTGATAACATAATCAATATATTGGAAGGGCTTGATAGAAGAAGAAGCAGGATGAAAAAGTGGAAGATATGGAGCCCGAACATCTTTGATTAAGTCAAACACTAGGTCTAAAAAACTGCAGCATCTTCAAAATAGTTCGTCGATTGGCGAACCGCTGGAACATAGTCGTAAATCGTTTCAAGAGTCAAAACTTGTGCTACATATGAGACCAGGAAATGTATCTTGAGTGCGACTCCTAGGATCAAGAGTTCCATATGCGGATAACGCCGTTTAATACCTTGGAGTCTGAACCGCCGCTTAATCACTAAAGTACATGTGACTCGGGCAGTAGCTACTGTTGCAGCTAATGGCATTGGAGCTATATTGGCTTCTTAAGCCTCGTAGCGGTAGTTCGGGGCGATCCCGTTATGGGGTACAGCATGATCCACTGCCCTCAAGAAACTAGAGTCATCAACATATGTGGAGCCTCTGGTAGGAGAGGCATACAACTACATATCGCTCACTTACTTCAATAGCGGCATAACGCAAAAAAGACGATTTTTTACCTAATGATGCAGAAATATTCACTGTATTGTGTTCAATTTTGCGCCTTTTTCGTACTGATATCTATTATACTTTTCACGTGAGATCAAAATATGTCGAAAAATAATATTACAGATTTATTTTCATGTTATTGCAAGAACGCCATATCTCAGTTGTCCTGCAGTTGCTATCGAACAAACATTCATCGGCTTTCAGTTAAAACATCATATTTTCAAGTATTATTAATAAGCATTCTAAATTTATAGTAGGTATTTTTTTTGATTAACTGAAAGCTAAAGAACCATTTTTTCTATGTTAAATCCATTGAGAACTTTAAACGTGTTTTTCTCAAAATGGATTATTCTGAGTTATGCCAGTATTGAAGTAAGTGAGCGATATGTACATTAGGTCGGACATTCTATATAGGGAAAAATGTAAGACCATACTGATACCCCCTTAAACAATGCATATTTGTGAAATAAAGGCATAGCAAAAAGTATTTTGAGAAAAAATTAGTTTTACGGTCTGCGACTTGGATTCAAAGTGTATCACTCATACGTACTGTTGCCCTTGCATACATGTTTAATTTTTAAGTAGTTGGCGTAGACTTGGTTTGAGGTCATAACATTTGACATAAAGGTACCATGACCACAGAAAAAAATATTTTTTATATCTCCAACGCAATATATAATATTTTCTTAATATATATTTAGTAAAAATCGTATATTATGACAAAATTTCTACTATTTTGCGCTGTTTACTTCTAGATGAAAGAAGTTTTAGCCGTACATTAGGAGGCTATCAGGATATCTTTGAAGTCATGTCCTGAACTGAACTGAAGTGCTGCGCATCACGGTTGCAGCCGTTCCAGCGAGTAGTCTATTTTTACTGTGCTGCTTATAAATAGACTTCTTCAAGATCGAAAAATAGTGCGGATTACTATACTACTATGGGTAAAAAATATAGGGAGATTGTTCATAAATCAAAAAATCTTTATTTATTATTGTCAATTCATTTTATTCCCTTGAAAGTAACCTCCCCTTACTGCATTACACTTGTGCCAACGTTTTTTACAATTTTTATTGTGTTTGCAGGACAATTTTAAAAACATGCTGCAAAGTCTTCTTCTGGTAAATCCTTCTTCGTAGTATCTGACTAGAAGGACAGTGCGAACATGCGGACATGGCCCTTGTTGAAACCCCGCACGTGGAACATGCTGACTCCAACTTGTGAGCCACACTAGGTTAGGTTAGGTTGCAATGGTTGAAATGGGAGATTCCCATTTCTTCACTTAGGCCAGTGAAGGCCCATTGTGGTACCATATAACCCTTTCTACGCTGTGATCGTAGAGGGAGGGTCTTCCCCGTTAAACCATTTTGAAAGTAGCAAGAATTTAAGCAGTGAGTTAATCTCTATTTCAGAAATTTCTGACAGATCGGTTAAGAAAGGACGACCCAAAGTTGTAAGCCGTCTTCTGCTGAGAGCTGGACAATAACAGAAGAGGTGTTGTACACTCTCCTCCTCATCCACTGAATTGCAACTTCTACAGAAGTCATTGTGCATGACTCCAAGCCTAGCGGCGTGTCTTCCTATAAGGCAGTGTCCAGTAAGGGCCCCTAATAAAAGGGAAATGTTTGCTCTTTTTAGGCGGAGCAACTCCCTAGATTTTTTAAAGTTAAGAGTAGGCCATGTAAGCTTGGATACTTCACATGTGTGAGTGGTTTGCCATCGATTCATGGTTATTTGATATGTAGTCTCCTTTGTTTTCATCTTAAAGGTCGCAAGAGGCACCCCTATGTTGCTCTTCTCCGGTAAGAGCTGAGTGGTGGTGCCAAGCCTGGCGAGGTGGTCAGCCATCTCGTTGCCTTCAATGTTACAGTGTCCAGGCACCCAAATAAGATTAATTTCAAAGTGCTGAGCCATCTCATTAAGAGATCTGCGGCACTCCGTAAGAGTTTTTGTATTGTTAACATGACCGTCAAGGGCTTTTAATGCAGCTTGACTATCTGAGAAAATAAATACTTTGCGTCCTTGGATTGCAAGGTTTACCAGAAGTTTGGTAGCCTCCTGGATGGCTACAACCTCTGCTTGGTAAACACTACAATGATCAGGAAGTCTAAATGAAGTTTTGATCCCGAGCTCTGGACTGAATACTCCTCCTCCTACCTGTCCATCCAGTTTGGAGCCATCAGTGTAGAAATTGATGGCATTCGGTTTAGAGTGAGGCATTGAGTTCCAGTCCAGCCGGCTCGGTATAGTGACTTTATACATAGTGGTAAACGTGATTGTTGGGATACAGTAGTCAAGCTTGGCCGGTACCGCACCTCGATGTAGTAGTATAGACGAGTGGCCAGAGTTGTTATCTTTCCAGGTACCGCTTTCTCTTAGCCTGAGAGCGGTGTTACTGGCGATTTCTCTTCCCAGAAGATCTAGTGGCATAAGGTGTAACATTATGTTAAGTGCATCAGTTGGGGTTGTACGCAATGCACCTGTCATACATAGTGCAGCACTACGTTGAACTTTTGTAATGGTTCTCAGTACGGATGGTTTCCCCAAAGCCGGCCACCATACAATAATACCATATAATAGTATTGGACGTACAACGGCAGTGTACAGCCAGTGTACTATTTCAGGGGAAAATCCCCATTTACGACCAATTGCGCGTTTGCACGAGAAAAGTGCAGTATTTGCTTTTTTGATTCGTTCAGTTATATTTTCGTTCCAATATAATTTTTTATCCAACACTACACCAAGGTATCTTGCAGAGTCGCTAAATTTTAGGTGTATATTGTTTAGTCGTGGGGGTGTTAAATTTGGTATCTTATACTTGCGAGTGAAAAGAACGAGTTCAGTTTTGGTTGGATTGACTCCAAGGCCACTCTGAGTCGTCCATTTTGAAAGTGTTGAGAGTGCATCCTGCATTAGATTGCAGAGACTGTGAGGAAATTGGCCTCTTGTGATTATGGCAACGTCATCCGCGTACGCTATCACTGTATGTCCTCGCGATTCCATGAGTCGCAACAATTCGTTGACTGTTACCACCCAAAGAAATGGCGAAAGAACACCTCCTTGAGGAGTGCCTCTACTTACATATCTTCGGGCGCAGGCATCTCCTAGTTGCGAGTTAACAACTCTGCTGGTAAGCATGAGTCGGATAAACTCCACCAGGGGTGCCTCCACATTCAGATGTGTAAGGGCAGAGGTGATAGCGTTGGGGAGAACGTTGTTAAAGGCGCCCTCGATGTCGAGGAATGCCGTGAGTGCATATTCTTTAGCCTCAAGTGATTTTTCAATTTTTGAGACAAGATAATGGAGTGCTGTTTCTGTTGACCTACCTTTGCTGTAAGCGTGCTGCGCTGTTGACAGAGTGGATGGGTCTATTGACTGCCTTAGATGGGCGTCTATCAGTCTCTCCAATGTCTTGAGGAGAAAGGATGATAGGCTGATTGGCCTAAAGTCATTGGGTCTGACATGTGAGGCTTTACCTGCCTTTGGTATGAAAACCACTTTTATGTCTCTCCATAGAGTGGGAATATATTGTAGTTTGAGGCAACCGACAAAAATTGTGTGAAGCCATACGATTATATTTGGTAGCGATTGCTGAAGTTGAGCGGGAAAGATTCTATCTGGTCCCGGCGATTTGTAGGGCTGAAAAGAATTCACAGCCCATTTAATTCGGTGTTTAGTTATTATGTCACTTATGTGACTCTGCGCGACATTCCTGGGTTTTTCTGTGGGTACATGAGAAGTTGAACATCCAGGAAAATGCGATTCTAGTAATAAATTGAGGGATTCAGAGCTCGATTCAGCCCACGTTCCATCATCGTTTTGTAATAGCCCCGGAGGGGTTGGGGAACTCGCTAAAATTTTCCGAAGTCTTGATGCTTCAGAGGTAGATTCGATACCGTTGCAGAAATTTGCCCACGAGCGTCGTTTGGCTTTCCGCATTTCACTTTTGTAATCACGTAACTTGGCTTTATACAGCTCCCAGGATGAGTCCTGGTTCGTGTTCTTAGCTGAGTTAAATGCTTTCCTGCATTGTTTCCTTCGTATTTCTAGGTCTTTAGACCACCAAGGGGGCTTATGTGTTGGCTTGTATTTAATGTAAGGACAAGATTTGTCAAGTGCTTCTGAGCATGTCGTTGTGAACGTATTGACTAATTCATCTAGTTGCTTTACATTTACGGGAGTAAATTGGGGGCTGCATCTAGATTTTTAACTATTAGTCTCTTATACTGTTTCCAGTTTGTTTTTTTTTTAAATTTTGTGTTTTTTTAGGTTCGGGGCATGATTCTATTAGCTTTAGCTCAATATATCTATGATCTGAGAATGAGTGGTCTGATAGGACTCTCCATGAAATAAGATTTTCTGTTAGAGACTCTGAGATGAGGGTGATATCAAGTACCTCTCTCCGGGTTTTAGTTACAAAAGTAGGTTCATTTCCTTTATTACAGATAATAAGATTTGTACTTAAAAGATAATCGTAAAGTAACTCACCACGATCGTTAGTATCTGTGCTGGACCACTCTGTATGGTGTGCATTAGCGTCTCCACCCAGTATTAATCTGGTTCTGCTTCCTTTACTGTTGCGCACAAGGTTTTGGAATAGTCGGGACGGTACTGGCTCCGTGGTTTCATGAGCCAAGTAAAAAGAAGTCAGCCTGTAGGTGGTACTCCCCAATTCAAAGTTAACTACTGTGATGTCTCCATCACTGAATTGAGGTAGAAGAAATGCTTTAAACAATTGTTTCGCTAGTATGCATGTACGCGGCTTACCCTTACCCTTAATATGGTATAGGTTGTATTTTGGCGTCTTCAAGCCGCAGATCCTGTCTCCAGTGATCCAAGGCTCCTGGACTAAACGAAGTCTGCTTCGCCTTTCGCTAGACGAAGCAGAAGTGCAGCGGAAGCTGCCTTACTGTGATGCAGATTTATCTGTAGAATCTGCATCATCAGAAAGAGAATTTGCTTCCGTCAGTGTAGCATCGGCATCTGCATCATTCGATTCTTCTTGCAGAAGCTCCTGCTCCGTGTAAAGCCTTATTAGACCCGTGCCATATTCGGACCCAGACGAGATGTAGCCTCCCGAATCCTCTTGGAGAGGTGTATCGTCGGTCTCCATTTCGTCTTCGCTGGGTTCTTCCGCTTCCACACTCGCTGCTAGGTTAGCTAGCGCTGTAGTGTCCGTCTTGTACACAGTCATTTTCACCTTCTTGAATGCGTAGTCAAGAAGTCCGTTTGTTTTCTTCAGGTGTTCCAAAGTTTCGTTATTAATTTGGAAAGTTACGTGGATATTCGCACCGGTGGATTCCTCCACTTTGATGACCTTCCAGTTCGAAGTTGGCACATTTGGATTGAACATTGTCATCATTTCCAAGATGTCAGCCGGATCGCTCGGTTTTTTAGGCAGCCAGGCTCGCGCTCTGGGGCAGGAGGGGATATCTTTGGCATCCACTGCCATTAGTTTTGCCCCTGGGTATACTTCCCCAACCTTACCGATAGCGGCCTTGTAGAGAACCGCCGACCTCTCATCTTCACACGCGATTAGCTTCACGTTGCCCTGAAACCATCCCGCGTTATTGCATATGGGTGGTGGGCCTGGGTTCGCTTTCAGGACTTCCATGGCTACACCTCCGAGTTCGGCCTCTACCCATTTCCACTGATGTAGAGGTATTTTCCCATCATTTCTGCTGGTATCGATAACGCCCAAGATCTTCTTACCTTTTGCTACTTCAGCAAAGGATATTGAGAGTGGGGCGCCATGTGTTTTGATTCTTTTCGGGGCCTCGGTTTGGGCTTCCTCCAAAGACCTGTCCCGCTTAGCGCTCGTAACTTTCTTCGCGGGGTTGACATAGTCCAATCGAAAATCAGGAATTATGGTTTTAGCCCACATAATATCCTGTTGAATTTTTGCGAAGTCTTCCTTCGAGGCTTGACTCTCGCATATCGGGGATACTGCGTTCCTTTTAAGGATTCTTACGGCAGTGCGTCTATCGTTTGCGGCGGCCTTTGCTGGTTCCGGTCTATTAAAGTCTGCGGGCCTGCTACTTACAATAGGAGCTGCGCCTGCTCTTTTATCAGCTGATCTGGCTGTCGCTGGTGGCTGACCGTCAGTCTTGGTGCTGATTGAGGGCAGGGACCGTCCCATGTTTGTATTTTTTGCCCTGCTGGACCCCCTTGTTCGGTTGGTCGTAGCTGCAGATTTATTTTTGGGGCTCGATTGTGTCGTAGCCCTATCTATTAGGGAGTTTAAGTCATTCCCAGACTTTTTAAGTGGAGCTCCAGGCTCTGTAGAGGCCGTACCATCCATCTGGCGCAACAAATAATTTGAATAAATTTAAAATTTATTAAATTATTTATTGCCCCACTCTACCGCAGCTGGCCGGAAAAAGGCTAGAAGTGGTAGCTAGATGAACAGCACTGACACCCCCACACACCACTGACGCCAGACGTTTGTTGTTGTTGTTGTTGTTGTACAGATGCAAAACAAATGTAATTAACAATTAACAAACACGTCTGTCGTTTGTCGAAGCACAATAAGTACACTATACCGCACTTCACTTAATATGTGGAATGAACAACCAGCTCAGCTAGGCCGGGATTTGCCCACACAATACGAATTTACAATAGTAAAGTAAAACAACCGACTCCGCAACAGGTTGCCGGCAACCGCCAAAGCCGCTGCTTGGCCAGGAGTGTGTTTAATGTGTGTAATGTGTGTGTGTCACTCGCGAAGCACACCTGGGACCGGGCTCACTATAAAGAACAATGTTCACAATTCTCAACGACGATTGGATTGTTTTTAATTTAATTGTTTAAATTTTTATTTCGGAGCGGCGCGAAACAAACGTGTGATTCGAACCAGGGTTGTCGAGTCTGAGCCACACTAAGTAGTCGCACTTTATGACAGTCTTAAACATTTAGTCCCATATAAGAGGGTGGAAAAATCGCATCTCTTCGTTGGAAATGGGCTCGCTTTGACAAAATAAGGTCTTAATTTACCGACCAAAAAAAACATTCGATTCCTGCACCATTTTTTATTTGTTGCTCGATTAAATTGAAATTTGACAACTTTTAAAATGATACGGAGAATTCGTCGACAAAATTTCGATTCAGTGAACGTGTCGTATACGTAATATTTGTGGAAACTTTGAAGTCTTTTCGCAGAGGTTAAAACTTGATCTAATATTGTTTGATTTTTTATTTTTATTTATTTTATTTATTTTTTTATTTACAAGTTTAGATAGAATATACAATATTAAATCTAAGAGGTTTGAGTGGTGCTTAGAGTGCTAGTGACTGGACCTTCGACTCTATGTTGTGATTATATGTTGTCTAGTATATTACAATGTTTAAGGAAAGTGAAAATTCTATTAATGTTTTGAATTGTAGGTAGTGTTTAAGTTTGATTTTTTAATTTATTATGTACACCCTAAAAGTAATCGTTTAAGATGGTATCAGTTAGCTTTTTTATCGGCGTCCACCCTAATGTACATACACTCATCGAAATTTAATTAAAGCCTCCTTCAATTTCTTCAGTAAAATATGTTTAAAACATGTTCTAATACTTTTTTTTAACAAAAATGGTTAAAACGTGCTTAATTTAGGGTAAATCAACATTATTAAATATTTTTATTAAAGTAAAAGCATGTTTTCTGCATTTTTTCTAAAAAAGTTCAGTTTTTACTGCGAAATTTAATTATAGCCAGTCTCAAAATAAATAAAAAGGATAAAAAATAAGGATAACGAAAAATCAATAAATAATGAATTTAACCATCAGGCTTTTTGTAAATGTAAATGTTGGCTATACAGCTCCTACGACGGGGCCAAGCCAAGCTTCTCTCAATCTCTTGCCTTAAATGTTTCGCACAAGAGAAAGGGACCTACAGTTTAACGCCGGATCCGAACGGCAAAGTTTGAGAATTTGCTTTTTCATGGCTAGTTACTTCACAGCTGGCGCCAATAGCTGAAGGTGACCGTATGTGTAAAAGCTATTTTCTAAAGAAAGAAAAAAACTTTTATTATTAGATGTTCAGAAGCAGGATCGAACCCACGACCTCCCCGCCCAGCAGTCCAGCACACTAACCACTGAGCCACACACGACCACAGGCTTATTAATGAGCTGAAAAATAATTAACCGGATGGCGCTAGTCATGAATTCGACCTCTGGATCCGGTATTTTGGCCCATCCTCAGTAACGGCTTTTTGAAGCTCTTCAGTCGAGTTGAACTTTTGTCCGCCAGCATAAACACGACGTGATAGATTACCACTCACGTTTTTAATTAGATTCATGTCCGGAGAAAGCGCAGGAAATAGTAAAAGCTGGATATTCTTCTCAATTTACCCACCTCGACTGGGCTTTAAAATGTAATCGTCGCATTATCTTGCTATAAGTTGGTGTCCGGGTCCGGCTCTTGCTCGAAAAAGTTAATTAAGGGGGTATTCCTCATGTCGAACCTGTTTTTTGACCTTTTTTAAAAAAATCGTATTTGAAAACGCAAAAAGTTTTTCCAATTCTGTTTTTATACCCTTGCAAAGGGTATTATAATTTGCCGCCCAGAAGTTTGCAACGCATAGAAATATTCATTTCCGACCCTATAAACTATATATATTCTTGATCAGGGCGACGAGCTGAGTCGATTGAGCTTTGTCCGTCCGTCTGTCTGTCCGTCTGTCTGTCCGTCTGTCCGTCTGTCTGTTTCTACGCAAACTAGTCTCTCAGTTTTAAAGCTATCGAGCTGAAACTTTGCACAGAGTCTTCTTTTTACTGCACACTGATAATATGTCGGAACCGACCGGATCGGCTGACTATATCTTATAGCTGCCATAGGAACTATCGGTTGAAAAGTGGGTTTTTGTGAGAAAACTTTTTTGTTTTTAATGTAAACGCCTTCCGCTTCGGCAATTATTAGTTTTATACGCTTTTACTCAGATTTGGAAGTTTTGGTCAAAATCGGATGACTATATCTTATAGCTGCCATAGGAACTATCGGTCGAAAAGTGGGTCTTTGTGAGAAAACTTTTTTGTTTTTAATGTAAACGCCTTCCGCTTCGGCAATTATTAGTTGTATACGCTTTTACACAGATTTGGAAGTTTTTGTCAAAATCGGATGACTATATCTTATAGCTGCCATAGGAACTATCGGTCGAAAAGTGGGTCTTCGTAAGAAAACTTTTTGTTTTTAATGAAAACGCCTTCCGCTTCGTAAATTATTAGTTTTATACGCTTTTACACAGATTTGGAAGTTTTTGTCAAAATCGGATGACTATATCTTATAGCTGCCATAGAAACTATCGGTCAAAAAGTGGGTTTTATCAGAAAAATGGTTTGTTTTAATGCTGACGTTCGTAAACTCTGTGGTATTAAAACATTTGCAAGGGTATTTAAACTTCGGCAAAGACGAAGTTAGCTTGGCCTTCTCGTTTTTTTTTTCATTTTGTTACAAACAGATTAAAGTAAAAAAAAATTTTTACTGCTTTGATGCGAGGGCTGTTCCAAAAGTTATCGGCCGTCAAAGTGGGTGTCCAAAAAAAAGTTATGGTGCTGGCGGCCAAGATTCCAGGTCTCCAGGATGTCTGTAATGAAAAGTAAAAACGGGGTTATAATCAGAATCAGGGAATCAAACCGAAACGAATTTCGGTTCCGGTTCCGTTTACGGTACGTACCGAAACTAAAGTTTCGGTAAAAGGTTCTGTTTTGGTTCTGCTACTGTTTCGGTATTCGGTTCCGGTACCCTTTTATTTCGGTATCGTACCGGTACGTACCGGTATGGACCGGTAAAACTAACAGAAATTTTAAAACTTAAGTCCAATCAAAGTGGGTAAGCAGCAGTACACATGTATGTGTACATAAATTATCAATTTACTTTAAACTACTTTAAAAGAACTTTTTCGAATTTTCGTACGTTATCTTTATTTTGTAAACGTTTTAAGCTCAGGAAAACCTTGATCAGACAACATACGTTAAACTGTCATGTGAAAATACTAAACTATTTGTATTGTCCTGATTCTTTTCTTAGAAATTCATATATAAATCGACTTCTTCTCCACTTACAGACAAATTAGTTGGGTCAGAGCTGCTTTCCCTCATTAAGTTGCAATTGAACACAAGTGGATAAAATTCTTGAATATATATATCAGTCGAAGCAGTTACACATGTACTTTTCTGTTCAGAGGTTAGCCAGACATTATACCGAGGGTCTAAGAAAATACCACATAGGAATGCATTATTTTCAAAGGGACTGGTCTCCCGATTTGGTATTTCACTGAACAAAAGCTTTGCTAAGCCAGAATCTTTTTTATTTGAAAATAACAATTAGCCCAATTTCGTAAAAATCCGCCAAATCTAACTGCTCGTTACGCAGTCTAGTGGTTGCACTCAGAACCGAAACCGTACCGGTTCATCGTTTCGGTTCTTTTCGGTTCTAAAAATATCGGTTCTCGGATACCGGTATAAAAAAAATTAAGAATATCTGTTCCGGTTCCGGTACCGGTTTTGAGTTTTAATCGGTTCTTTTCGGTATACGGTTCCGGTTCCGGTTTGATTCCCTAATTCAGAATAGATGTAATTCTGGTCTGAACCTCGACAAAAAATTTTGTAATTTTTTTTTTTGACAAAATGGCGTCCATTAAAAAATGAAAAATCGATTTTTGGCCCTTTTTTTGTAGTTTAGTGTAAAAAAAGATACTAAACATTTTTTTAAAACTATGATTGAGGTTCAGACCAGAATGGTGACAATTCTGCGTCGATTTCAGCTTAAATCATCAAAATCGGTTAAGTGTAAATGGAGATATCATGGCCGCCAGCTCGAAAAACGTGGTTTTGAGATAAACGCGTTTAAAGTTTGAAGTTCGTTTTTTGGGAAAAAAAATAAAATCGATAATCAAAAAATGCAAATGGTGACAATTCTGCGTCGATTGCATATAATTTGATCAAAATCGGTTTAGTAGAACTGGAGAAAAGTGGCTTGGCACTCCGAAAAGTTGCTTTGAAAGTAACCAAAATTTTACAAATATTATATACTTAGAGATATTAGTCGGCGATGCCAGCTGCATACAGCGGACCTTCCTCATTTTCAAAAAATCTCTTTTCAACAGCAGCTCTCTTTGCTCTGCGTGCTATTGTGCCTTCTTGAGATGCGGCCGCAGCTCTAGATTCTGAGCGATTTAGTCGGATAGCCTTCGATAATTATCGATTAAAAGCCGATTCATAATCGATATCGATCTGGACGACAATATCTTACCATTCAAATTCAAGAACCAGCCGTTATATCATAGTTTTATTGACTGGAAATTTATTTTCTCACAAATTTCTCGTCTTAGCAAAAACATTGCTCCACTAAAAGGTTATATCTTCTGAAGTATTTCGAATTTCAAGAAATCCTTTGGGGCGATATTCTCAAATATCCAAGCTATAAAAAAATGCAAAGAAAAAAATGTTTGCACATGAGAAATACCCCTTAACATTCCATCCACTAAGCTTAAATAGCCCTCTGTATTCCTGCGACCTCTAATCTTGCATATCGGGGTCCGATTTTTCGTTATCCTTATTCTGTATCTTTTTATTTATTTTGAGACTGGCTTTAATTAAATTTCGCAGTAATAACTGAACTTTTTTAGAATAAAATGTAGAAAACATGCTTTTACTTTAAACAAAATATATAATATTGACAATTTACCTTAATTTAAATTTTAAAAAATTTTTACTGAACAAATTAAAGGTGGCTTTAATTAAATTTCGATGAGTGTATATATCGCGCTTTATACGCCTTGCCATTATGCGCACACCAGCAGGTATCATGAACAATTGGTGCACCACTCCAATAGGTTTGCTTATTATCTGGCGACACACAGATTAAGAAATCGTTTTAACCGACCTTTCTGTCTATGGAACGCGTCCTTGTCACCGTCCCCAACCAATCTTTGCATGCTGATGGTTACCCAGCCAGATGACAGCTCATTACATAAAAATATAAAAGCATTTCCCCAAAATTTTCGCTCCTATATTCCTGCGCTGTGAGTCAGCTGTTCTCTCCATCGACACACGCTATTGAAATGCCAACTTTCGATAAGAAAATGTGGACTACGGTCATGTTGCTGGAACGAAAATATAAACGAAAAATTCCTGGCACAGTTTTTATACCCAGTACCCATTAAAAATGGGTAAAAGGGGATCATGAAGTTGTGTATGTAACATGAAAAAGGAAACATTATAGGGTCGGCCCTATAAAGTATATATATTCTTGATCAGCATCAACAGCCGAGTCGATTTAGCCATGTCCGACTGTCTGTATGAACGCGTCGATTTTAGAGACTATAAAAGATAGAGATACAAATTAACGCATGCACTTAGGTGTATACCGTACGCAGATCAAGTTTGTTTCAGATTTGCAAAATTTCCCCCCTCCCCCCCTTAAACCGCAAAAAACTGTCAGTGCCACAATTTTAAAGTCACAACCTCGTCGCTTAATATAATATATATTATCTTAGGCGCTTAATCTATCTACTCTGAAACGCACAATGAGATCTGAGCTAAAACACTGAAGTTATTCACGAAACAATTTTTGCACTCCCCCTCCCCCACGCTTTGCTTATTACGCATTGGCGGCAGCTGCGCCCGCGTGTGTGCGTTTATGTGTATGTGTGCGTGTGTGTTTGTTTGTGTATGTGTGTGTTTGTTTCGAAGTCGAGCTCCTCGACTGCAACGGTCTTAATTGTTTTATATGAAGTTTGACAGGAATTTTTAGATTCCGCAGTGCTGGATACCCGGCTTAAGACGGAGCCCACGAGGAAAATGGACGGAAAATTCTGCACTCAAAAAACTATTTTTCTTCCGATTGGCTTCAACCTCTGTAAGGGACTGTTACTGGGCAAAGAGTTAAGTTCACATATTTGTCAAATTTCCGTATAGTTGAATTCCTATGTTTTTTAGTTGCTTCTAAAGTTTTGACAATCAGTTCAGATAGCTAGTTTGAATTCTGCAACGGTCACTTAGCGAAGACATAAACCACACAGGGTAATTTTCGATTGTACCAGGCTTGTAGTCAGATCAAAAAGCTTAGAGAGAGCGTAAGTGTCATTTTGGCAGCCGTCCGATCTCTCACTCTCCAGATTTGGGGTCAGCTATTGCAGCCAACTTCACAGCTTCCTTCTTTCCATTTGAGCTGCCGAAGAGGATAGTTGTGTGCTGGAGAAAACTATATAAAAATATAATCAAGTTTTCTTTAAAGTTTAAACTATCAAGAATTATAATCCGAGAAATTTTTTGCCATCTAGCATCAGAATACTGATACGCAATACAATATTTCTTTAAAGTAAGTCGAAAAAAAAGTGTTTTTCACTTAACCACAAAATGTTAAAGGAAACATTTTTTTTTACAATCCGTTTCCAACAGTGGATATAACTCCAATCAGGCGGCATTTAATTCTTTTTTTACCCCAAAGAAAAAATTTGAAAAACAGGAAATATAAAAGTGGTAGGCTGTCATGTAAGCCGTCAAAAAGTAATTAAATTTTATTCTTAACAGACCCTTTGCTTTGCAACCAGCAAACTAGAGCCCTCCAAGATCCAAGCAGAATCGGCTGAATAAGCTGTTTTCCTCTGGTAGGCTGGTGCGCTAGCTCTTGGGGGCATCATCTATCACGTCGCAGCAATTAAACCATCAAACCCTTCATCAAATCCCAGTATATCAACTGTGCTAAAATTCGCCGAGGTGCAAGTTCAAAAATGTGTAACACGCTCCAGAGGCATGAAAGAAAAGCCCCAGAGAGGGAGAGAAATGTGAGAAGTGACCGCTAAGAAAGTTGAATCGAATAAGGCATACAAGGCAAACAAGTCGCTCAAGCTATACCAGCAAATTTTGTTTGTTCAAATTAATTATTATTAAAATATTCTAAATTGGTGGCATAATTTTTTTAGTTTTTTTTTGCACACCAAAAAAAATTTATTATTTTGGCAAATTCTTTCTAAAGCGAGCGAAAAAAAAACTATTCCAAAAGAGAGAACATGGTGTGAAAAGCTAATATACAAAAAATCAAAACAACAAAATCCCACAGCAAAAACACTAACAACCATCGAGAACCTTGAAGGCCTCCAACTTTGAGCTTTTTTTTCACCATATAGGACAAGCCAAAAGTGTGAGAAAAGTGAGTGTAAACAACTCTAAGAGAAACTACATTTCATATTAAGTCATCTTGGACTAGTCTCAGTCATCAACTGAAGCGCGTTACTGAACGGTAACTAAAACTCTCTCTTCTTTTCACTGTTCTATTGTTCTAAAAATAGATTCTACAACAAAACCAAGGCGATAACGTAACGTAATGTAACTTAACGTAAAGTACCAACAAAAGAGTCCGCTCTCTTTTCATATTTTCGTTTGTCAAAAAATAACTCTCTTAATTAAATATCGGATTGCTTTGGATTGATTTCTCACTTTAAAGAAGAGCTTTATCTTACATGGCTACGGTTTAATATACATTGCTCTATACCTATGCATTTTATATCAGCTGATTAATGCAACACAGAGAAAAATATGCCGTTCTAAAATCATAACCAAATGGTCATGATTTTGGTCTGTTTTTTCCGTTCATAAAACATGAACGGTAGTCATGAAATGCGCAAAAGTGTTCATAAAAACATAAATATTATAATATTTATAAAACTAGGCCTCGACGGGAATATGAACACACGACTTCGGTGTGCTGAGCAAATGCCTTACTGCTGAGCCACAGGGCTTGGTTCTGCCTGGGTGCCTTAATGCTTACTTAAGCACTTCATTCTTAAGCATTCATTTCTTTATTTCGCTCACTTACTTCAATACTGGCATAACTCAAAAAACACGATTTTTTACTTAATGATGCAGAAATATTCACTGTATTGTGTACTATTTTGTGTAAAATTTTCATATTGGTATCTCTTATATTTTTCACACGAGATCAAAATATGTCGAAATATCATTTTACAGGTTCATTTTCATGTAATTGAAAGAGCGTCATATCTCAGTTGTCCTGCAGTCGATATTGCGCAAACATACTTCGGCTTTTAGTTAAAACATCATATTTTCAAGTTTTATTAATAAGCATTTAAAATTTATAATATTTCACTAGATTTACTCGAAACTTAAAGAATCATTTTTTCTGGGTTAAACCCATTGAGAACTTTAAGCGCGTTTTTCTCAAAATGGATTATTTTGAGTTATGCCAGTATTGAAGTAAGTTAGCGATTTGATTTTGTAGCTGTCTCTCGCGTGAGCTCAATAGCAGTGCGGGCTAAATTGACGTGTCTTCCATGTGCTTCAGTCTTTCGTGGTCCTGGGTTCAACTCCCAGACTGGGTAAAAGTAATATAATTTTTCAAATTAATCATTTTTATCATTTCAGCTACAGCTTAGAAAAGATTGTAGTGTGTGGCCGGTAGTCCCGGTACCTTCCTTCCTTCCCCGCCCTTACCGAGAAACCAACCACCACCACGCTGGAGGAGGAGGAGGCTCCTCCACATTCAACACCTATGGTTAATACTTTTTTTTTTTAGGTTCTTAGTCGCCGGCAAATCGAGAACAAAATGTTCTTGAAATGAACGCATAATGTTTATAACACAAGCCCTAACCGTTCATGTGTGAGAACAAAATGTTCATGGCATAATGTGAGCGAATGTTCATGAATATTGAAAAAGCGTGCTTAGCAGACTATCGTCAACAAAAGTTCATGATTTCGTTACAATTCGAACGGATATTTTTCTCTGTGAAGCAATGTTTGTGAAGCTGAATTTAGAACAAAACAAATTACCAAATTCCCAAACATAATTAACAGTAAAGACTAAACAAATTGGATTGAACCTTTTTTTTTGGCTGCTATGCATCTACACATTTAAAAAAAATATATATACATTTTTATATTTAATTATTTTATATGCAAAACATATGTTTTGTTTACAACATCTCTTCACAGTCAATCAATTAAGATGAAAAAAAATGCATAGAGACCAAAAAAGTTCGATTAACGGTTAATTTTTATCTTGCTTTTTCGAACCGTACGTTCGCGACCCGTACGTTCGCGACCGATAACACTAGTTTACAGCCAAGAAGACCCATTTCTACTGAAAATTTTTTGGAATGGTGATCTCAAAAATCAATTTAAAAAAATTTTTTATGGCTCCGTTTTTTAAATATAATTTTTTTTTACTTTTTGGTAGGGGCACTTACATTTTAAACCATATCTCACTTTATAACTGTCAGATAGAGTCAAGCAAGATAAGAATCGAAAGGTAATTTCGCTGCCGGTAATCGAGTAGAACATTGATTTTAAATCGTTTCATTATTTTGAATACAATAACCAAAAATATTTCGAAAAAATAGATTTTTTGCTCGAAAATTCATTTTTGGTCGCCTGGAAAAAATATAAAATAATCCAAAAAAACTATTTTTATTTTTTCTACATAAGAACCGCACTTCTACGAAGAAAAACAGATATCGATGATCAAAATCTGTGAACAAACACAGGAGCTGTAAGCCATTTAGTGCAAAAAAAATGTGATATTTTCCTGATTATTTTAAAATAAATTTTCGTTTGTTTCGACTTTTGTTCTGTTTTTAATTATTATTTTTGTTCTGGCTTTTCGTTCACTTCATAAATTGACCAAAAAACGTAGAAAAATACAATGTTAATTTTTGAAAACACAGAAAATACTCAAATTTGACTGTTAGTTCCTCTACTCAATTTGATCCATCTACGGTACGTGTTACACGATTTTCCTCACCAATACCCTATTTTCTTCGTAAAAGTGCGATTCTTAAGTAGAAAAAATTAAAATAATTTTTTTTATATATAATCTAGTCGTTTAAAAATGAAATTTCTTGGATTTTTGAGCAAAAAATCGATTTTTTTGAAATATTCTTGGTTGTTGAATTCAAACTACTGAACCGATTTAAAAACAATGCTCCACGCAATTATTGGCAGTTCCATTACCTTTCGATTTATTTCTTACTTGACTCTATCTGACAATTATGAACTGAGATATGGCTTAAAATGTAAGAGTAACTACCAAAAAAAATTTAAGAAATTAATATTTCAAAAACGGAGCTATGAAAAAAATTTTTGAAATCGATTTTTTAAATCACCATTCCAAACTATACTAAGAAAATTTTTCAGCTGATATTGGTCATTTTTTTTTTTTTTTTTGGAAACTAGTGTAATTAATTCAATTAAAAAGAAGTAAGATCGTTGCAGTCGAGTAGCCCGACTTCATAATACCCTGTACAATTGACAAACACACACGCATACACAAACGCACACACACACATATTAGCAAACAAACACGCACACATATGTACGCGCGCTGCACAGCGTGGGGGTGGGGGGCCAAAATTTGTTGCGTTAATAACTTCGGTGTTTTAGCTCAGATCTCATTGCGCTATTTAGAGTAGATAGATTTACGGCCCAAGATAATATATATTAAGCGACGTGGTTGTAACTTAAAAATTGTGGCTGTGACAGATTTTTGCGTGTTGATGCTGATCAAGAGTATATATACTTTATAGGGTCGGAAATACTTCCTTCTCCCTGTTACATACATTTGTACAACTTCATGATCTCCTTTTTCCCATTTTTAATGGGAACAGGGTATAAAAACCTTAACAAAACCCTATGAAAGAAGAACAAATAGGACAAATGAGTCTAGACTTGGTCAAAAACAGCAGACAAGGTAACCAAAAATAGGAACGAGTTCGCTAGAGCATAAAAATGCACCAATAAAAGTGCGCCAATACAAAGTCAAGCAGTATTGCAGCATACAGAAACGCTACTAACAAATTATAATGCAGTAGTTAAAATATTGCATGATTAGTTTGTAAAACTAACCGGCTTACACTTGATATTATTCAAATGACGCAGCCGCATCTTCTATAAAGAAATCAACAACAACAGCAACAAAATTGTTTTTATTGCAAAAATATTGAAAACTGCTGAACTAGTGAACCAGCACGACTCAGCATATCACTCGTGCGAACCCCTGGTTCCAATCTCGTTTATCGGGGCAGTGATTTCGATTAATATTGAGATCAAAACAAAACAAATGAATCTTGCGTGTGGTCTTAATACCAACACAAAACAACTTGCACAAAAAAACATCAATGTCTCCGACTCCACACCAAGTTTGCATCCTTTTTTATTATATTTCATTTATATAGTGCTCTCGTTGGCCACTTTGGTTAATCCAAAGATGACGGACCTGCGTGCCAGGTGAGCCTCTGCCTCATGTTTTCCACTTTTTCACTGCCTTGAGGTATCGGGAGTCTGCTTCCAGTTTGGCGCCATATTGTTATGCCGCTTCCTTTTTCATGAGTGCTGACACCGGCTAACTATGTCCCATCCCAGGGCAGGATCTCGACCCTTTGCCCGCAGTGCGCACAATCGCCACATTCAAAAATCTCTACACAAATTCAGGAGGGGAGAGTCTCCGGTTGTGGACACGCTCCGGTTGTGGACACCCCAGTCTATTTTTTGACAGGTTACAGATGCCGCCAAACTGAGTAATGTCAAACTTGTAGATTGACAGTACACATAATCTGAGAAAAACGCATTTGGTTTCTTGGTTTCTTCAATTTTTATACCCTGTTCCCATTAAAAATGGGAAAAAGGGGATCATGAAGTTGTGCAAATGTATGTAACAGGGAGAGGGAAGCACCTCCGACCCAATAAAGTATATATATTCTTGATCAGCATCAACAGCCGAGTCGATTTAGCCATGTCCGTCTGTCTGTCTGTATGAACGCGTCGATCTCAGAGACTGTAATAGATAGAGCCACAAATTTTTGCATGTATGAAGGTATATACCGTACCCAGATCAAGTTTGTTTCAGATTTCGAAAAATCCTCCTCCTCCATTTTTAAACAGCGAAAATCTGTCTTTTTATCTGTATAAACGCGTAAGTCTCACAGACTATAAGAGGTAGAGCCAAAAATTTTTGCATGTATGAAGGTGTATACCGTACCCAGGTCGAGTTTGTTTCAGATTTCGAAAAATCCTCCTCCTCCATCTTTAAACAGCGAAAATCTGTCTTTTTATCTGTATAAACGCGTAAGTCTCACATACTATAAGAGGTAGAGCCACAAATTTTTGCATGTATGAAGGTGTATACCGTACCCAGGTCGAGTTTGTTTCAGATTTCGAAAAATCCTCCTCCTCCATCTTTAAACAGCGAAAATCTGTCTTTTTATCTGTATAAACGCGTAAGTCTCACAGACTATAAGAGGTAGAGCCACAAATTTTTGCATGTATGAAGGTGTATACCGTACCCAGGTCGAGTTTGTTTCAGATTTCGAAAAATCCTCCTCCTCCATCTTTAAACAGCGAAAATCTGTCTTTTTATCTGTATAAACGTGTAAGTCTCACAGACTATAAGAGGTAGAGCCACAAATTTTTGCATGTATGAAGGTGTATACCGTACCCAGGTCGAGTTTGTTTCAGATTTCGAAAAATCCTCCTCCTCTATCTTTAAACAGCGAAAATCTGTCTTTTTATCTGTTTAAACGAGTAATTCTCACAGACTATAAGAGGTAGAGCCACAAATTTTTGCATGTATGAAGGTGTATACCGTACCCAGGTCGAGTTTGTTTCAGATTTCGAAAAATCCTCCTCCTCCATCTTTAAACAGCGAAAATCTGTCTTTTTATCTGTATAAACGCGTAAGTCTCACAGACTATAAGAGGTAGAGCCACAAATTTTTGCATGTATGAAGGTGTATACCGTACCCAGGTCGAGTTTGTTTCAGATTTCGAAAAATCCTCCTCCTCCATTTTTAAACAGCGAAAATCTGTCTTTTTTATCTGTAGAAACGCGTAAGTCTCACAGACTATAAGAGGTAGACCCACAAATTTTTGCATGTATGAAGGTGTATACCGTACCCAGATCGAGTTTGTTTCAGATTTCGAAAAATCCTCCTCCTCTATCTTTAAACAGCGAAAATCTGTAATTTTATCTGTATAAACGCGTAAATCTCACAGACTATAAAAGGTAGAAATTTTTTAGGTGTATACCTACCCGATCGAGTTTGTTTCAGATTTCGAAAATCTCTTCTTCTCCTCTATCTTTAAACAGCGAATCGTAAACGTATAAACGGTAATTTTGACTATAAAAGGTATAGCCTCAAATTTTTGCATGTATGTAGGTGTACACTAGACTGGTCCAAATTTCAAAAATTCTTGAAATTCAAAAATGTCCCGACGGATTCTGAAAGTTTGACACAAAAATATAATTTCCATATTTTTTCCGGAATTTTACTTGTTGATAAACCCATGGCAAGAGGCCTCGGAAGTTCGAAAATTTGACTTAATTTTGGTGGCCACGGCTTAAACGGTAAAAAGCTGAAACTTTGCACACGTGTCTTTTTTATGCTCCGCTTGAACATAAATTTTTATTTTTCGCTTACCGCGCATTTTGCGACTAGCTCCCATAGAGACGATTGCTCTTAAAAAATAGAATTTTGGGATAACTTCTTTGTTTGTGGTGGAACCTAAGCCAAAATTTAATGGTATTGATATTTGACTGTCCTTTATAAAATATGTAAGATTCAGAAGAAACACATAACTATTTGACATCAGCAACCAGTTGGATGAAAGTTTCTTCTATTAAAATCTCCTACCCTTGGTAAACTACAACCACCAAATTATATATTTATCAGTTCTAAATGTTCCCCCACAATATACTTTCGTTTCAGCCCAACTGCTGCATTTTATCAAGTAGCTGCCCTAGAAAGTGTTGCTCTTGAAATTGAATCTAGTGAGAAAAACTTCTTTGCTATTAAAGGTACTTTGATAAAAATTCATATTTATCGATTTTATGTGCTCCCCCACCATATATACAAAGGTTGGGATCATGGGGTACTCTCCAAATTATAAAAATCTCTTAAGAACTTAAAAACTTTGAAATAATCAATTGAACATAGTGTCTGCTTTCAGATTTTAACCCATATTGAAAAGGAAATCTTGTTCAATTCATCAATTAAAATGTCTTCATTAAAGTATCATTTATTAATCGGGCACTCGACCAATCGTTTGAAAAAAAATCCTAACCCGTCGCGTGTTATTGCAAAATCTTTTTTTTTTATATTGACAATAAGAACGACGTGGATTTTAGTGCAAAGTTATTAATAAAGAAACTGAAAATAAATCTATATCTGCCGCAAGAAATGTTATTAAAATAAAAGATTTATATAATGAATACAAGCGCGTCCTCAAAACATCAAATCGGTAACCCAGAATCAAATTAAATTCGGAGAAACCTCTGGACCAACAGTGGCAATTTTTGAGCGATTCAAGAAGGCATGGCCTAACATTGAAAAGTCTAAGTTTGAGCCCGGAATTCTTGACGAAAAAAGTGAGAGTAGTCTTAGGTGAAATAAAAGACGGAACAATTGGATATTGTCGCCAACAACTTAAGGAATCTTTCTTACGTGCCGAATACAAAGAATTAATAGAGCTAGCATTAATTTTTCTCTGGGATAACTCATTTGGAATTATACGTTTTCGATCCCCAGGAGCCATGCACCATGCCCGATGGATGTCTAAAGCGCTGTACGTGCTTAAAATATTTCTGTTCATAAAACATTTTAAAGTTTCGTAAAAGGATTTCAGTACGATAAGGGATGTATGCCTTTTCATAATCAGTGGATTCACCGAACCAAGATCTAATTTTCTTGAAGGCAATTCAGGAGTACGCCATTGTTGATTCAGCAACTTCTTCTGAAGTACTCAAGAAAATGAGCACTCACCTGTGGAATCTATCAGAAGAAGCTGTAGCTCTTTTCTTTTTTGACGACAAAGTTCCCATAGATGAAAAACGATTGATGTTCCAAGCGCTGAAGGAACAATCTGAGCCTGATGAGAGTACTAGAGTTTTCCGTCTAGTTATACCGCCAACAAGAATGTAAAATCTAAGAGAATGGAATTTACATAACTTCATCACTGAAAACACATCGGCTTTTTTCAAATATTCAATATCAGCCTTCAATTCATGGAAGAGGACCCTCTTTTTAGTGTGACAACGAAACTTATAAAAAAAAAAATGATTTAATATGAGATATTTAAGAAAAAACACTATTAACAGGTTCGATGATCCCAACCTTTGTATATATGGTGGGGGAGCACATAAAATCGATAAATATGAATTTTTATCAAGGTACCTTTAATAGCAAAGAAGTTTTTCTTATAGATTCAATTTCAAGAGCAACACTTTCTAGGGCAGCTACTTGATAAAATGCAGCAGTTGGGCTGAAACGAAAGTATATTGTGGGGGAACATTTAGAACTGATAAATATATAATTTGGTGGTTGTAGTTTACCAAGGGTAGGAGATTTTAATAGAAGAAACTTTCATCCAACTGGTTGCTGATGTCAAATAGTTATGTGTTTCTTCTGAATCTTACATATTTTATAAAGGACAGTCAAATATCAATACCATTAAATTTTGGCTTAGGTTCCACCACAAACAAAGAAGTTATCCCAAAATTCTATTTTTTAAGAGCAATCGTCTCTATGGGAGCTAGTCGAAAAATGCGCGGTAAGCGAAAAATAAAAATTTATGTTCAAGCGGAGCATAAAAAAGACACGTGTGCAAAGTTTCAGCTTTTTACCGTTTAAGCCGTGGCCACCAAAATTAAGTCAAATTTATTGAACTTCCGAGGCCTCTTGCCATGGGTTTATCAACAAGTAAAATTCCGGAAAAAATATGGAAATTATATTTTTGTGTCAAATTTTCAGAATCCGTCGGGCCATTTTTTGAATTTCAAGAATTTTTGAAATTTGGACCAGTCTAGTGTACACCGTACCCAGATAAAGTTTGCTCCGAAAAACTGTCCCAGCTACAATTTTTAAGTCTGAACCTAGTGACTTAATATACATATAGTGAGGCCCAACATCTATCTATTCTGTGTACCACAATGGGATCCGTGCAAAAACACCGAAAATATGTACATAAGTGCGCCTGCCCATTTATTGAAATAAATTTAAAAATAAATGGAATTCGAAGCTATAGGAACCACATTACTTGGAACAGGGTATTTTGCTGTCGGGGCACTCGACCGCAACACTCTTACTTGTTTCCATTTCCACATTGCTTTAAATCGAAGCAAAACATTGAAAAGAGGTAAGTATTATACTTTTTTATTTAGTGCATTAAGTGTACTTTGGGATGTGATATCAAGTTTCAGTGAAATGTTTGTGTCGTGTAAATTTGCTGAACAAAATAAAAATGGCTACCATTTCGAAGAATGGACTCGCTTTTGCACCGGTTGTGGACACCCTCGTTTTTTGTGTTTAAAGCGTGTGTTTGGCCATAAAACTGTCAAATATCGTTTTTTATGCTAGTGTAACATATTTTTACAGCATTGTTGTGAATATTTGTGCATTCTTAACCATGTCAACACCAAAAAATCGTCCGATTCAATAAATATCACTTTTAATGGGCTGGTCGATGCCAATAAGCAATGCCTCATCGATAAAAAGGCCGTCAAAGCTACAGCCAAGGAATATGGGCATCCTCGAACCACTTTGATCCGGTATTTGGAAAAGTCTGAGCAAATTTTGCGGATATTTCGTCCGTTGTTGATTCGGTTTTGTTGGAACTCGTTTGTGATTGCAACCAACGAACTCCATCAAACATGGTGTTTTTTTTACCTCTCTCACAAGAAGAGTAAATTATTTTTCCGGTATTGTTCCGTTTGACCCTGAAGCTTTCTCCGAAGCTGACTTCATTGAGGCTGTCGAACGAAGAGCAGTAGAAGTCGCCACAGAAGCTGATCTTGATGAAGACAATCAGCGTCGTAACATCGTTTCCGCCGATCCCAATATTAGGCGAAAAGAAGAGGTGTTATCCTCCCCCGAGCCATCCACTTCACGAGCGTCTTCGGCTAGCCGCTTATCAGTGTTGGATGAAATTGGGCCGGTGCAAGGAACTTCTCCGAAAAGACATCGAATCGCGGTCGCAAGCCAATGCAAACCACTAAGCTAACTTCTCCGGAAAGCGTCGAGGTTTTGCGCGAGAAGGCAAAAAAAAAGTGCTGAGCGCGCAGCCAAGCGTGATTCTGTGTCGCACTAGAAGAAGACCCCCAGAAACAATGCCGGTAAGGAAAACGACAGGCAACACCACCAGCCAAGCCGTCGACCAAACGCGGTGCCAAGAAGAAGGCGTCTTCGTCATAGGAAGAAGCCGAAGATGTCGACTTCTGTTTGATTTGTTTAGCGCTCTTGCCAAAAAAACTGACCGCTGCAAATTCGATCCATTGCATTTCGGAATCAGTTTTTCATTTTGCCACTGAAGGCTTCTTAAATAAATAAACGTTCTTTTTTCATCAATTCATGGCCATTTTACTTCATATTTTTCCATTTCTAGCGATTTTACAAGGGTGTCCACTAGAGACCTGCACGAGTGATTACACGATGCCAGAATCATGAGTAAAAATACTCATTTTGACGAGTATAGTTACTTTTTTTTGTAACAGGTAATCATTTTCATGAGTACGAGTAGTAATCGGCATCGTGGCATCGTACGATTATAATCGTAGAACCGTAGGAAATATAATAAAAGTTGTTAACTCAAGTTATTTCTGTTAACACCATAAAAGAAATACTGAATTGTCTATGTGTGCTTAAGGAACACGCAAATAAGTCGCATTAACGGCTCTCTGCTGGGAAGCAAAGTTTGGGAGCCAACAGTCGGCACTCGGCACATAACTGCAGTACCATGATTATATTATGACAATGCCCAATCGCGGTGAATACCATGGATGACCAATGGTAAAGAATATAGTTAAGATCATAAGGAATGTTTTAAACCACTTTCCGTGACTGACTAATCATCCAATCGCGGAAAATACCGTTGAGGATTAAAAATTGTAATAATGTCAAACAAAATGTTCTCCCATCCAATTATAAAACCATGCAAGGATTAATGCATAAAAGCAATTCGCATGTAAGGGAACTCCATGGTAATAAAACAGCTATGTGCTTAAGAAATTGATTTTCGAGGCCAAAAATGAACACACATAATCACTACACTACCATAATTATGATAATACTGAACATCGATAAATACCATGGATGACCATTAATAAAGAACTTAGAGGAAGAAATTTTCATTAAAATTTCCGAAAATTTTTTCAAATTATTTGCCTGTGTGAAGTTAGCTAAAGCAATAAACGAGGGGAGTTAGTTTGCGCATCCAATTGCAAAGAGACTTTACATTGACAAACATAATAAAAAATTTGTACAATATTTTTTTGGTATATTCTTTATTAATAGCTGTGTGAATTTGTAAAAAAATTGTTACAATTAGCTTTCAGCCCTGCGTTGTGAATGTAAAAATAAAACAGCATCCAAGTTTCCGGCCTTAAGATTTTTGCGCTGATCTTCCAAGACTCGATTAGCCTACTAAACAACGAGCAAGATCCTTAAATCCCGAACCATTTATGGTCTCAAACGGACGAATGTCTTGAGCGACAAATTTAACGCAGCTCGTTTGTCACTTCCTCTCATACTCGGTTATCGACAAACACTCGTGATTTTCTTAATTGAGGCAATACTTCGCTGGCGCTTGAGCGTTTGTAACAAACATGTTTTCGCAGATTTGATGGACTGGATCCTTTTGGAAATTCTAAAGTTTTTCTCATCTCTTGCACAACACATAGCCAACATATTCGGAAGTATTGGCCTCCGCGATTCTATCGTAGAATTTCCACACATCGCTGTTACCACTTGCTTCAATCCGCTTGTACTCTCCTGACTCTAGCTTTCTACGTACGTCCATATTATTTCTTTAAACATTTTATGCGACCGGCACGATGTAAAAATAAATCGAAAACTAAATTTGATTTAAGTAAAAACGAGTAAAATGAGTAAAACGATGCGGTTCCTACGATTCTACGGTGCCACGGTGCCAATTTGACAGCTAGGTAATCGTACTCGTTTGTAATCATACTCGGCGAGTACTACTCGATTACTATTTTACTTACTCGTACAGGTCTCTAGTGTCCACAACCGGGTACAAAAAAATTGTTGACCAAAAAACATCATCTCATATTCATGGCTGCAAATTTTTTTCCATGTGTCTAAAACAATAGGTTACTTCAGAGGAAAGTTAGCTAGAGTCTCTGCTAGAGTCTCTGGCTTTACAATGATGTTCATATCACCTCATAATCTTGACTTGGAAAAAAGATATTAGTAAAAAACGCCACTATGTCCACAACCGGAGACTCTCCCTCAACAAACAAACGGGAAAATTCAAACATTCAACTTACCTAAAGCCCCATACGGACATCAGAAGTAGCGAGAAGTTTCATACAAAAATTGGGGGAAGAAGAAGCAGAAGTTACAACTTCGCCTCTAGAACTTCTTGCATGTACGGAGGTGCAAAGTTGATAGTTACACTTAATAGACAATGTTGCACTTAGCAGCACATTTGTGGATTCTATGTAAGATGGCTGTGGGTTTATTATGCTTTGATTAGCTGAAGCAGCATTGAGAATGCACCATATTAAGCCACTCTGCTTCTACCTGCATCGATCAGCTGGTCTGCTTTTAGCTAAAGTGATTTAAAAAGAAAATAAAAAAAAACATGGGAAAAGTTTTTCGCATGACAAAAAAATGCTTTTAGTTTTGGCGGTGAAAGAGCTAGTTGTCATTTTTGATCTTTTCCACCCCAAGCATTCGGACATTAATGTTGTGAACAAGGCTTGGGGAGAAGTATCCGAGCTTCTACAAAAAATCAACTTGGCATCAAAACAAAATACAAATGATCGAGCAGTGTGACCCACTGCCAAATAAATTAAAAATATCAACAACATGTTTCTTGGCGTAATTTTTTCTTAAGTCTGGTTACACTGCTCTTAAGTTCCACGGCGACGAAACATGACGGAAAGGTAGCTAAATTACGAACTTCGGATGTCCGTATGGGCCTTAACCCTAACATAATAACAACGCCATCTAGCGGATGCGAATAGCAATGGTCAGTCCTTTGAACGCATTCAACGCTTATCCAGTCCTGAGGAGGCCATTCCTAGCCAAAATTTATAGAAACCATTTTAAATATTTTTGTACTTGTTGCATCGGTTAGCGTGAGCGATAAAAAAAAACCCCGATAGGATACAGTAATCGATGGCGAGAGAGATGAGCGCGCGCAACGGATGTGGCATCCCCGATCAAATCCCTCGTGCGATAGCTGCAGCCACCTTACGATAGTAATCGCATGTTATCGATATGACGCTTGATCGATCGCTAAGCTCGAGACTCTCCCGCATTATTCTAGCAGCGCCGCTTCGATCGAATTTAATTTAATGTTAGCAAGTAAAGTTATTATTAAATAAAGTTAGTTATAAAGATAACTAAAGTGGTGACCCCGAGTTCTGAAATAACAACAAATTCGTCAAATTTCAATTGCACATACGGTCTGGCAACGCACATCAATTTGTTGTAATTGTATTGTGAACGAAATTGTCTGATGCAACACACATTGACTAGATATAATTTGCGCTCCACCCATCAAGACACAAGGAGTGACGACTAGGAAATCTTTTTTGATAGCAGCAACTACATCAACATGGCGGAGGAGGAATTGAGATCTCAACTGGAAATCTTGCAAAACGAATTGCAGCGAGTTACTGCGGCTGTCTCTGCGAACGCACGTGTTCCACCCCCACGCCTTTATGTGCCGAAATTCAACAAAGATAATCCACAGCTCTGGTTTGCGCAACTTGAGCGTTCGTTCAGGGTGAACAATGTCACGCAGGACGCTGATAAATTCGACACAATTGTAGTCCACCTGGAGGACGACGTCCTTCAGTGTATCGAAGATCTGATTTCGACACCTCCAGATGAAAACCGCTGCGAGGCACTCAAGAATCGACTGCTGGCCAACTTTGCCGAATCGGCGGAATCAAAATTAAATCGTCTGCTCCAAGGTATTGAGACTGCGGGTTTGAAGCCCACCGAAATTTTGGCTCGCATGAAACGCCTTGCTCCTATTGGCAGCGATAATATCGTTCGCTCACTCTTTATGGCCCAAATGCCCCAGTGCATACGTCCGCTCTTATCTGTCTGGAAAGAGGAAAGTTTGACTGAACTCGCAAAAATTGCGGACAAGATGCTGGAGGCAAACAATCCAGACTCTGTATTTGTTGTCAACTCCCAACAACAGATATCGTCGCAAGTGGAGGCACTTGCGCGCTCACCAAAACCAGAGATGAGTGCTACGATTCAGTCACTAATGGACTCCTTGAATCAACTTAAACTTGAGATCAGAGATCTCAAAGCATCACGCCCCAAATCGAACTCTCCATCACGTGCGTTCCGGGGCAATTCAAGCAACAAGAGAGAAGAACAAAAGGAGAAATGTTGGTATCACCAGCAGTTTGGTGCACGTGCAAATAAGTGCCGCGCCGGCTGCCCGTATTGGAAGTCGTCAAACTAAAACAGCTGTCAGCCTCGCTGGTTGTTGGCAGCTGTATGACGACCAGCAAAAAGTCAACGGGTTCGTCGTCGGGCGACCAATGCCTGGCCGATACTCGTCTACATGTCCATGACCGCTCTTCGAATATAAGATTCTTGGTTGACTCTGGCTCAGTAGTGTCCGTGATTCCACGTGCATCAATAAAATTTAAGACCAGCGTCAACGACTTACATCTGTTCGCAGCAAACCAAACTTCTATCAAAACCTACGGTACGTTCGTAATGGATCTTAACCTGGGTCTACGCCGTTCTATTAAATGGCCATTCATTATCGCTGATGTACAGTCACCAATAATCGGAGCCGATTTGTTAGCTCATTATAATCTTCTCATCGACCTCAACACCAGGAAACTAATCGACCAGACAACAACAGTCTCTATTCGGGGTACAATACCCAGAACAACTGACTCTGCCATATCAACGCTCAACCAAAACATCGATTTTAGAGGTGTCCTTGCGCAGTTTATCGACGTCACCAGGACACCAACGAAACACAGCACGAAGAGTACGCACAATGTTTTTCATCATATAGAGACTTGTGGGACTCCAGTAGCTGATCGCCCCCGACGACTTTCAGGGGAAAAACTCGCCGTCGCAAAAAACGAAATAAACCTTTTGCTCGACCAAGGCATTTGCCGTCCATCGAAAAGTTCCTGGTCCAGCCCCTTGCATATGGTTGCAAAGCGAACTGGTGGCTGGAGAGCTTGTAAAGATTATCGCAAATTGAATTCGAAGACAGTGCCCGATCGTTATCCCATCGCACACATTCACGATTTTGCCGAAAGACTTTACGGAAAAACTATATTTTCAGTATTGGATTTGGTCCGAGCCTATTATCAGATACCAATGTGCGAAGAAGACATTAAAAAACCGCCGTATGCACTCCATTCGGACTAATTGAGTTCCTTTACATGCCGTTTGGCTTGAAGAACGCGACACAGACATTTCAGCGATTCATGGATAGCATATTCAGGGGTTTGGATTTTGTCTATTGCTATATCGACGACATACTGATTATGTCCAGAGATCAAGATGAGCATGAGCAGCATCTACGAGCCGTACTATCAATACTTCAGAAACATGGCATGAGCATCAATTTAAACAAATGTCAAATCGCTAAACCAATGGTGCAGTTTCTGAGCTATACTATAAATTCCGATGGAGTACGGCCACCAGATGATCGAATCGATGCTATTGTCCAATACAATCGACCGGAAACACTTGCGGAACTTAGCAGATTTTTGAGCATAATAAACTATTATCGCCGTTGTATTCCTCATGCATCTGAGATTCAAGCGCCACTCAGCGAAATGTGCAAAGGAATCAAGAAGAACGACAATCGGAAAATTCAATGGACTTCTGAGGCGCTAAAGGCATTCGAGCATTGCAAGCTCTCCGTCGCACAGGCTGCTATCATAGCGCATCCCGCGGCCGATGCGATGTTGGCATTGGTGTGCGATGCTTCAGACACAGCAGTTGTCCACTTGGCTTTTTCTCTCGAAAGCTGACCCAAACCGAAAAGAACTATAGCACGTACGATCGTGAATTACTGGCAATTTACGATTCAATACGTTATTTCAAGCACATATTAGAGGCTCGTTTGTTTGTCATCAAAACAGACCACAAACCTCTCATTTATGCGTTTTCTCAAAAACCAGAGAAAGCGTCGCCACGCCAACTACGTCATCTGGATTTCATATCTCAATTCTCCACGAACATAGTGCACGTGGCCGGTCCTGAGAATACAGTAGCTGATGCACTCTCGCGACTCAATGCGATTTCGATGCCTGCAGATATATCACTGGAGAGAATTTCAACCGAACAACAAGGCGACGATGATTTGGATGAGCTCCGGCAAGGAAGTACCTCTCTTCAACTTCAACCTGTTCAGTTTGAGAACAATGTAATGGTATATTGCGACACCTCTACTGGATCGATCAGACCATATATTCCTCAGTCTTTGCGTTATGATGTCTTTGCTTCTGTACATGGTCTTTCACATCCAAGTGGCAGATCTACATTGCGGCAAGTCCGACGAAAGTATGTTTGGCCGTTTATGAGAAAAGACATAACCTCATGGGCCAGAAACTGCATGCGTTGCCAACGAGCCAAAATACATCGCCACAACAAACAGATTCCTGAGAAAATCAACATGCCGAATAATCGCTTCGACCACGTACATTTGGACATCGTAGTCATGCCTCACGTAAGTGGATATCGCTATTGCCTCACAATGATCGACCGGTTTTCCAGATGGCCGGAAGCAGTTCCTTTGAAAGATATATCTGCCGACACAGTGGCTTCAATGTTTTGGTCACATTGGATCTCTCGTTTCGGATGTCCCCAAACAATTACCACTGACCAAGGATCCCAATTTGAGTCTGTCCTTTTTAAGGCACTAGGAGATTTGGTGGGCAGCAAACACATCCATACCACGGCTTATCATCCACAATCAAACGGTATGATCGAAAGATGGCATCGATCATTCAAAGCTGCCCTCATGTGCAACCCACAAACGCCTTGGATCGACTTGCTTCCAACTGTTTTATTGGGTTTGAGAACGAGCTACAAGGAAGACCTCGGTACATCATCGGCCGAGATGCTTTATGGCAACCATATACGAATTCCGAATGAATTTTTCGATGACTTATCTAAGCCAGTGCATCCAAAAATATTTGTTGAAAAATTTCGAGAGCATATGCTCCTTGTTCGGCCTGCGCCTGCAGCCCACCACATTGGATCGAACCGAAGCATGTTCGTGTTAAAACACATGAATGATTGTTCTCATGTCATGCTTAGGACGGACAGCGTTCGACAGCCGTTAGAACCTCCATATTCTGGACCCTACGAGGTGGTGAAACGACATACGGATCGCGTCTTCGTCATTAAAATCGATGGCAAGGAAATATCTGTTTCAACGGAGCGCCTTAAGCCGGCGTATGTGACGAAGGAACAAGAGGCTGGGAATGACTCACAACCACCAAAGACGCTACGTACCTACGAACGACCTCGTAAGGTTAGATTCGTTCCCGACCTGGTCACTGGGGAGGGAGTAGCTGTGGCATCCCCGATCAATTCCCTCGTGCGATAGCTGCAGCCACCTTACGATAGTAATCGCATGTTATCGATATGACGCTTGATCGATCGCTAAGCTCGAGACTCTCCCGCATTATTCTAGCAGCGCCGCTTCGATCGAATTTAATTGAATGTTAGCAAGTAAAGTTATTATTAAATAAAGTTAGTTATAAAGATAACTAAACGGATCAACACAGTGGCGCCATCCGTAGCTCAAGCTATGAACTAAATCGAAAGGGCTATTCGGGAGGGGGGTTAGGTAGTGAGAAGAGAGTCTGATTAGAAGATTAGGCATCTTGCTCCCACTTGGGGAATGTGGGAAGTGAAAGGGGATCGGAGAGAGGAAAACGGAAGGAACATTTGCGTCCTACTCCCACCCGTGATCAAGGAATATGAAGGCCTTGAAATCGGTCAATGACTTCTTATTCTCAATATGTGGGTCACAGGGCCAATCTGGAATCAGAACGAGGACATATAGGGGGCTGATTTCGGTTGCCAAGCGACAGTTGAGTCGCTGAGATGACCAGGCACAGGCAGCTTTATAGCCATTTGTTGAAAGAAAAAAAAGCGTGAAACTCAGTCTGGCCTAGGTGCCATTATTTTATTTAATTTATTTTGTTTGCTTAAAATGTGAGTTCAAATTAATAAAGAAGTAAAATGTGAAATAAGAAAATAATGTGTTTTAGTGATCCGAAAGCCCATCAAAACCGAGAGGGGGACCCAGTCTGACAGGCTCACGGGTAGAGATTTTGGAGTTGGACTCAGTTTCCTGCCTCTGCCACATCATCTTTGGCCACGGAAAGAAATCCTCCACAGGTGGTGTACCAAGGACACCCAGGCTCCACAACTAGCAGCAAAATAAAAAAAAAAAGGGGTCATCAAAGCGACAAAAGCGTTTTTGTTCGACAACTACAACCAACTCTACATATTATCTACATGGTAGAGAGATTGGATAGCTAGGCGTAAATAAATAACACTATGCAACAATTTTTTGATCCCGGCTTCTAAATAGTTGATCCTTATGTAAAATTTCACGCTGAATTCAAATATGCTCTCAGATATGTCAAAAGTAGAACGGTTCTTGAGATATCGCGATATTTTCAATTTTAGTGTTTTGAAAAAAGGTAGGTCTACTAAAATGCCATTTTCTCTGATTTTAGTCCACCGATATGTATAAACTGGAACAAAAATTAAAGATAATAAAATTATTTCTATATAAAAAACGACAGTTGTTGTAAATCCAACCATAAATGACGAAGTTATGGCACTTCAAAGTTGGATTTTTGAAAAATTTTTGATAATTTTTAATTTTTTGCTGCCTTTTATTTAGTTTTTTTCAATCTTACCATAAAAATTGCTCAGATCTGAGATATTGACAGGATTGGGTAATCTTTAACGAACATTTTTTGCCCTTGGTCATCGAAATCGGATGAAAAATAAACGCTATATTCACAATTAAGTAAACATACCTCTGTTTGAGAGTATTTTATAGAATTTATGTAGAAATAATTTTATTATCTTTAATTTTTGTTCCAGTTTATACATATCGGTGGACTAAAATCAGAGAAAATGGCATTTTAGTAGACCTACCTTTTTTCAAAACACTAAAATTGAACATTTCGCGATATCTCAAGAACCGTTCTACTTTTGACATATCTGAGAGCATATTTGAATTCAGCGTGCAATTTAACATTAGAATCAATTGCTAAAAGTGCGGGATACAAAAACTTTTCAAATTTTGTGACATAGTGTAATCGTACACTTATATTATAATATATGTATAATTATACATCTTATATATATATTACTACCTCTTTATACACTTTATTGCACTTACACTTACTTACATACATATAACTTTATAATCCATGTTAATGCCACACTAGCAGATCTAATTTTCCCTTCACTGCCCCAGACTTAAATAATCAGTGACCCCGAACCAATTGGTTTTGCTGATTCCAAAATCGCCAACTCAATTCGACGGGGCACCAAGTTGAAACACACTCGTATGTCACTTGGCAAAAACGTTTGACAACTTTTTGCTTTCTGCCGAACGATTTTAAAATATACATTTAATTAAAACGCGGAGCGCCAAAACAAAAACAAACCGCACGATCAGTGTGACCAGAGTCACTTTCGACGAATGTATAACATTTGTTTGATTTTGTTTGTACCGTAAAACATATAAGTGGTAATCCTGAAAGTTGATTTGCTCTTGATTTGCTTTCGTGAAAGCAAAAGCAAAGCAGTTGGTGGAACGACCCTGATTTCATTTAGATTTGCTTTCAATTGGCGCAAAATTTAAACAGTGGCGGGTAAGCATAAAATGAAAAATGAAATTGTAAAATTGAATTTTCTAATATTCTTTAACAATAGTATGTGGGCAGAATCTGTAGTTCTAAGAAGTTTGTCACTTTACTAAGGTGAATTCAATTAATTATGTATTTGTTCATGGCCACGGAAAGTGACATGCAATTTGACAGATCCAAAGAGGAAGAGGCAGGATAAAATAGTGGAAGAATTTGTAACCTCGAACCTTCTAGGAGAATGAATGAATGAATGAATGAATCTTCTTGCAATATATTGCCAAGCTACGAGAAAATTCTCAATTTTAAAAAATCAAGATATCCAAGTGACATAACAGTAGCTGAAACATATGCAGAAGGCGAGCTGCAAAGTCTACTAGACAACACAGACTTAAGTGTTTTACAGCTTCAAGAAACTGTAATTGAAAACTGTCGTGATGGAACGGAGAACACATTAACATTAATTGGAAAATGGGGTTTTGATGGCAGTACTGGTCACAGTGAATACAAACAAAAGTTTTCAAACTGTAATGACGATGACAGATGTCTATTTGTAACATCGTACGTCCCACTTCAGCTTATAAATGAAAGTGACTCCAAAATAATATGGAAAAACCCTAGACCATCATCTACACGCTATTGTAGGCCAGTCAGACTTCAATTTAAAAAGGAGTCTGCCACACTATCCGTTGAAGAAGAACTGTACTTTAAAAATAAAATAGAGAACTTAATGCCAGCCGAATTTCAAAATTCCATCAAAAAACAAGTGAGAAAGTCGGTCAAGCCCGACTATAACATACTCTGTACCTGGAGTAGAAGCTGAATGCAATGCTGGTGCTGCGTTCATCTCTAAGTCTCTTTCTGTCTCTCCCTCTCTCTCTCTCTCTCTCTCTCCATCTCTCTCTCTCTCTCTCTAAGATTGTGCGGTGTTAGTTGTAAGAGGGTGGGAGGGGGTGGGGGGAGGGTGATTTTCATTTTTGCTCATAACTTGCGAACCGCTCATCCGATCTTCATTTCTTCGGCAAATCGATACATTTTGCTAATTACTAACTATCTCTAGAAGGAACAAATTATCTATCTACAAAACTGCGGGAGATATGACGTTTTTTCAAAATTGTGGGGGCGGGTGGGGGCGTGGCAAAAATTGAAAATAAACTTGATCTGCCTGCAAGTATAAGAAGCATTTGTCCCATACATGTCAAAACTCTATCTCTTACCATCTCTGAGATCTGTTTGTTCATACGGACGGACGGACAGACAGATGGACAGACGGACATGGCTATATCGACTCGGCTGTTGATGCTGATCAAGAATATATATACTTTATAGGGTCGGAAATGATTCCTTCTTCCTGTTACATACTTTTGCACAAACTTAATATACTCTATGTACCTTCGGTACAGAGTATAATTATTCATAAATCATAGCCTGCAACTTACTATGGTAGATGGTAAAGTGTGCAACGCGTTAAGAAATACGTCATCAATGAAATGCTTTATATGCGGTGCAAAACCCACCGAAATGGAAGCTGGCCATCACTATATGAGAGCAGTCGTGTGTAAAATCAGCTTAGTAAAAGTGTGTGAATACTCGGGATAAACCTCATAGACAAATCCACAAAGTGGTACAAACGCGTATGAACATATGCAAAAACATATGTATTGTTCAGACCTCATATAGAAGCCTGTTTTGTGCCTAATTTTTATTTTATTGTTTGGGGGCTCCGCTGGCCACCAAAGTTCACAATAACAACATAAGTGCAGTTATCGGTGTTCCGCATATTTGACGCGAGTGTGTGTGTGGGAGAGTGCAACTGCTGAATCGGCAAAGCAGTGCACACCCCCTGCACTGTTGCAAGCGCAGAAGGCACTAATAGCGCATTTGCCAGCACAACGACAGAAGCCGCGGTGGTGGAGTGTGTAACTTGGCAAACTCTAACAGAAGAGATCGCAGGTTCAAATCCTACCGAGGTCAGAATTATTTTTATTTTTTTTTGGCTATTTATTTTTTTTTTTACTTGGTAATTAATAAATAAATCGTAAAATTAAATAAGGAGTCTGCGTTCTGCTCAAGGCTGTTGGGGAGAAAAGGAGTAGAAGGTCAAGGAACCGACCAATTGCCAACCTCCCCGCCTCAGCGGTGCCCAAATAATAACGAGGCTCTGGTGACCGAAACGGAGCGGTATACCTCCCACCGGTTAAACGCCAAAGGGAAACTTTAGGCCATCGAGGGACTCCCCATACAGCATAGGGCTAAGTAGTAGGCACCCTGGAGACCCAAGACCCGGGAGCCTTCTTGCGGCGCTCTGCGCTGCCGAGATCCCCGCCGCTGCAATTTTCCACGCCTAGTAGCAAATGGGTCAAAACACCCCAAAACGTGCAACAGGGCCAAAGCGATGAGCAGAGTCTGGTCTTCGGGACCTTAAAAGATACTATTGACGGTATCGGAGACACTTTGGATGGGCTTAGTACACTGTTTAAGGGCCAAAAGGTCATAAACCAACTTATGCGAGATGAGCTATACAAAGTGATCAGTCTCCAAAAAGCAGCAGTCATGTTTTGTAATATGGAAACTGCGTCCACAAACGTCGAGTCGCAAACCACACCCTCGATTAGTGGCCCGACTTGGGTTGCTGCGCATTCAGTGACGATGGGAGTTCCTCTAGGTACCCCAAAACGTCTCCGAGACTCGCCAACCGCCAAAAAGTCATCCCCAAAGAGAGCTAAAGGACCAAAAAGTGCCCACCAACAACAACAGGAGAAACAGTCACTAAGAGCTGAGCAGCCCGACGAGTGTCCAACTGGTATGGAAAACATTGGACCAACTCAAGAAAACGATCCAAAACGTAGTTGGACAAAGATACAAAATAGAAGAAAGAAAAAGCCAATCTTCACCTCGAAGCCGGATGCAGTCGTAGTCAAAACAAACGAAAAGTGCACTTTCGCCGACGTTTTAAAGATTGTTAAATCCGACCCATCACTAAAAGAGGTCAGTGGTATGGTGAGTGGAATAAGAAAGACAGCAGGAGGCGACCTGCTTTTTCGCCTTGAAAAGGAAGCACAATCGAACACGGCTAAGCTCCAGACTGCCATTGAACAGGCAATGAGCGGCAAGGCAGTAGTCAAGACTCTTAAGGATAAAGAAGCGCTTGAGATTCGAGACATCGATGAAGACACAACAAAGGAGGAAATCTGCGCAGCCATAAACTTGGTACTGGTGGACCAGCAGATAGTTGTCGAAGATGTAATTTCCCTCCGGGCGGCATATGGCGGAACACAGATAGCAGTGCTATCATTGGCAAAGGACCAGGCGACACAGTTATTCAACGTTGGCAAAGTTCAAATCGGCTGGGTCCAATGCAAAGAGGGCAAGACCGCAATTGAAAAAATGCTTTAAATGCCTGGAATTTGGGCATATATCTATTAACTGCAAAAGCGAGACCAACTGCAATGGTGGCTGCTTTAAGTGTGGCGACATTGAGCACCAAGCTAAGCAGTGCACAAAAGAACCAAACTGTATTTTGTGCATTAGGAGAGGCCGAAAGGCCATCAAGCACTACACGGGTAGCTATAGATGTCCTGTATACCAAGAGGCCCTAGCTAAGTTGATAGGATGAATTTTCTACAGCTCAACCTTAACCACTGTATAGCGGCCCAGGCCCTCCTAGAACACACTACCAAGGAGCTTAATATCCATCTGGCAATACTGAGCGAACCACACCACAGACAGACCGAATGTACAAGGACATGGGCAGCAGACACAACTGGGAAAGCGGCTCTATGGCTCTGCGGGAGCTCAGGAAATTTTCTGGATGAGGTAAAATGTTTCTCTGGATTTGTACGAGCTAAGTTTGGAAGCCTGTGGATCTATAGCTGTTACCTAGCTCCGAGCCTGCACATAGATGAGTTTGTCTCTGCACTGACAGCTTTATCAAATGATGCCAGGAGCCGTAACAGAGTTGTTATTGCTGGTGATTTTAACGCCTGGGCTGAGGAATGGGGCTGCGCAACGACGAACCCTAGAGGACGTGCACTACTGGAGATATTCGCCTCCCTGGATATAGCGTTACTAAATGTCGGCTCTCAACATACTTTTAGCAGAGCAGGACGTGGCTCAATCATTGACCTTACGTTTGCGAGCGCCTCATTGTATAATGGAGCCCAGTGGAGAATCGGCAATATATATACTGCTAGTGACCACGAGGCCATTTTATGTTCAATTGGTTGTCGTGCAGACGTGAGACATAAAAAACCAACAAGGGAAAAGGAGTACCGGGTCGAAACATTTAACCCCCCCGTGTTTGCAGATGCCCTGGTACCTTTTACTTTTAGCGGAACAGCAGAAGAAGGAGCCGAACAGACCGTCCTTCGTTTGGAAAGGGCCTGTGACGCTAGCATGGCTAGACGGAAGCCTTATAGACGGCATGAACCTACCTATTGGTGGAACGAGCGTATTGCCGACGCCCGACGTGCGTGCCTCCACGCCAGGAGGCTCTACCAGCGCTCACGTGGAAGAGAGAGTTTTTTATCCAGACTGGCAGACTACCAGTCAGCTAGAAAGATACTGAAAGAAGAGATCAGAGCGAGTAAGCGGGAGTGCTTTCTTCAATTGTGTGACACCGCCGACCATGACCCTTGGGGGCAGGCATACAAAATAGTCGTTAAACGACTCTATGCCAATAAACAGGCCACACCAAGCGACCCGTCTGAGCTGAAAATGATTGTCGAAAATCTCTTTCCGACTCGATTGCCTGAACCACCAATGCGACCTTGTGTTTTCGATCCAAATACAATAGAAGCTATCACAGACACAGAAGTACTATCGGCGGCCGTGAACCTCCAGCCCAATAAGGCACCTGGCCCGGATGGTGTTCCTAACCGTGCCCTGAAGCTAGCCATGACATTGTATCCAGCAGAGTTTGCGAACTTATTCAACTCGTGCCTCCGAGATGGCATTTTTCCATCCATCTGGAAGAAACAGTTACTGGTACTCCTTCCTAAGCCAAGAGGTCAACCAAGCGATGCACCGTCCTATAGACCTATCTGCCTCCTAAATACGGTTGGTAAGGTACTGGAGAAGCTCCTAAGTCAAAGACTCGACGAGGCCATCAGTGCGGCTGGTGGGCTTTCGCCAAACCAGTTCGGTTTTAGGAAGGCAAAGTCCACGGTGGATGCGATTGACAAAGTGGTCACAATTGCACGCAGTGCTATTAAGGGCTCAAGCTGGCAACGAGGATCCAAGGAGTACTGTCTGGTGGTCGCCCTAGACGTGAAAAACGCGTTTAACAGCGCTGACTGGAACCGAATAATAAGCTCTTTAGGTGAATTTGGTGTTCCGCATTACCTCCAGACCATAATTAGATCGTACTTCAGTGGCAGAGTTCTTACGTACTCCACGGCAGACGGAAATAAAACTCACGAGGTATCTTCAGGTGTTCCACAAGGCTCCGTGCTGGGACCTGTCCTATGGAATGCCATGTACGACGGGGTTCTCCGCCTTCCTCTCCCTCCAGGAGTTCACTTAGTCGGTTTTGCGGATGATGTGGCACTTGTTGCTGTGGGCAAAGTGCTTCGAAGGACAGAAGAGGCGTGCAACGCTGGCATTGAGCGCCAATGGCTTACCGTGGCGGGCCTCGAGCTAGCGGCGCAGAAGACAGAGGCGGTGCTAATAAGCAGCCGTAAGAAGGTGGAATCAGCTTGGGTCAGTGTTAATGGCACAGCAATCAAATCCAAAAGAGCCGTTAAATATCTTGGAGTAATGCTGGACACAAGGCTGTGTTTCCGAGAACATCTGGCGTACGTCGGAGAGAAGGCAGCAAAATCAAGCAGCGCCTTAGCTAGAATCATGCTGAACACACGCGGACCAAAACAGGGGCGAAGACGACTTTCGGCGAGTGTCACTAAGGCCACTATTCTATATGCGGCGCCAATCTGGCATCGTTCCATGAAATTCGCTAGCTACATAAGAGGCGTATGTGGGGCATATCGTCTAAGTGCGCTCAGTATCTCTTCTGCGTACCGTACGGTGTCAGAGGATGCTGCATTGGTCATTGCCGGGATGATTCCACTTAGCGAGCTGGCCACAGAGGCAAATGAGATGTACAGGGCTTCACGGTTGAGTGGCGCAATTGAACCCAGCAGGCTTACACATCTGCAGGAAGAGAGGCAGCGGAGCATTGACAAGTGGCAACAACATTGGGACCTATCCACTAAGGGGCGCTGGACCCATAGCCTAATCCCGAAGCTATTGCCATGGCTGTCTAGGAAACATGGTGAGGTGAACTTTCACCTAACTCAGCTTCTTAGTGGGCACGGCTGTTTTAGAAGCTACCTGAAAAGAGTCGGCCATGATGATAGCGAGGAGTGCACATACTGCGAAGAAGGCCCTGTGGAGGACGCCAGGCACGTCTTGTTCGTATGTAAAAGGTTTGAAACCGAAAGGGCGGAACTATCCAGGGTGATGGGTGGCGATATAGCCGAAGATAATTTAGTCCCATACATGCTGATGTCGAAAGAAAACTGGGATGCTACTTGTGAGTTCGCAGCTACCATTATGGCTAAGCTTCGGAGACTGGATGTGAAACGTAGAACCAGGGAGTAGGCGGGTCATCAAATCGGCGAAGCAATGCCTTGCGGCCGTCCCGCAGGTTTAAGATTCTGTCTAATTTTCTGTACCCTTTGTTCAAAAGCGCTTCTTATGTATGTATATAGTAGTATTTTTAAGGTAACAATAAAGGAATTAAAAAAAAAAAAAAAAACCCACCGAAATGAATGATTTAGAAAAATGCCTGATAAAAAAAGTAGAGAAAAAGTATTTTGAATTCGGCTTATCACTACTTCATTCCTACATACGCTTTTTTGAGTACTTTTTGCACATTTCATACAAGTTGGAAATTAAAATGTGGCAAGCAAGATCAGCAGAACAAACGCTTAAGGTACTGCAAAGAAAGGAACGAGTCCAAGCGGAATTTCGCGATAAAATGGGAATAATTGTAGATAAGCCTAGAGACGGAGGCACAGGCACTTCCAATGATGGAAATACAGCCAGGAAATTTTTTGGTAACCCGAGTTTGGCATCTAATGTTACAGGCATTGATGAAGCAGTGATAACCCGGTGCGCAACGATATTGCAAGCCTTAGCATCAGGATATTCCATTAATGCTGAAAAATTTGAAAGCTATACGTTGGGTGCTGCTAAGCAGTTGTTAAAAATATATCCATGGTACTATCTTCCAGCAACAGGCTCAATGTCTCGCATATTGACAAATACAGATTTAATCAATACACTTCTTTTGCGTTCAGACCCTTTCATAACAGGTCAAAGAAAACTACCAAAGAGAGACAAATTCAAATTTTTATTATCTACATTTGATTTATTAGAAGACAGTTGTTAAACTTTTTTGCATTCAAATTAAAATACATTTAAATTTTATCTTCAATAATTAAAAACGAGAGCGCAAGTTAAAGTCGGCTCTAACCGACTTCGATATACCCGTTACTCATGAAAAAACATTTTTAACAGTGTTCCTGCGTTCTTTAGGGTGAACATCTGAAAAGTATGCAACACTTTTTAACTGGGCTATTTTTCACATTTTTGCTCATAACTTGAGAACCGCTCATCCGATCTTCATCATTTCTTCGGCGAACCAATTTATTTTCGTCTTCGAATCGTCTATCTTCAAAACTGTAGGAGATATAACGTTTTTTCCGAATTGCGGGGGATGGAGGGGGCGTGGCCAAATTTGAAACAAACTTGATCTGCGTGCAGATAAAAGAAGCTTTTGTCCCATACATGTCAAACCTCTATCTCTTACCATCTCTGAGATCTAGGTGTTCATACGGACAGACGGACGGACGGACGGACGGACAGACGGACATGTCTATATCGACTCGGCTGTTGATGCCGATCAAGAATATATATACTTTATATGGTCGGAAATGATTCCTTCTGCCTGTTACATACATTTGCACGACTTTAGTATACCCTTTTTACTCTACGAGTACGGGTATAAACATTTATTCTTATATTTATTCTTATACAGCGTATGGAACCATTACGTGACTTTGATGATGAAGCCAGGCAAAAATCGACTCTGCCTTGACGCCTGGAAATTAATAAAGTCACTGTAAAGGACGCCTATCCACTGCAGAATAAAGATGGGATCCTGAGCAGAGTAGACTATCTGCGCATTCAGAGCATATCTGGAGGAGGATCACCGGGATTAGGATCTGTATTTAACAGAAATCGAGTGTGCGCTTCGAAACGCGGTTCACCAAGCAACTGGGGTTACGCCTCATTTCGAGCTATTTGGTCAACCTACCACCAGTGGCCCAGATTACCAGTTAGCACGGAAGCGCCATCCACAACGCTGCTGGCTAACGTGAGCGTCTACCCGCCCTTCCCTACACGGTAGAATATATAGGGTTAGTGCATCGGGTTTGGTACCCACCACCGTATATAGTCTCCACCAATGAAAACTGCGACTACAATGCCTCGGATAGGGACCCGCTCTGGTGACGTCCCAAGCAGACGTTTTAAGGACTACGATTTCAGGGTATGCACCTGAAAAGTCCGCACCCTCAACTGATGTCGCTGATATCGATTTGATGATTTCCTCAAGAAATATTTATTGGACGTTACCGCACTTAAGGAAGGCGATGGGCTGGATAGGGTAGAGTGTTGGTAACACCATAACCAGAGAAAACAAAACAGAGAACACCCCTGGAAGATTTACTAAAGAGGACATGTTCTCAAGCACGAGTTTGTGTGCGGCCTTGTAGTGAGAGATAACTTCGACGCTCTATCATCAGCTTCACACCTGTTGAGACAAGAGAAGGAGTTTTTGGTTCGACAATCGGACAATTTAGCCTTCATGAAACAACCTCCCGTAATGGAAAGATGTTAAACCGCGCGATTTTTTTCAAAAAAAATTTTGCCTGCGTCGCAATTTTTCCACAATCGCAACGTTCATCCCCCGCCGATTTTATAAACCAATTCCCAGTATAATCAACACATAAATTTAAAAAAGTTAATTAAAAATTACGTATTTTAACACATTACAAATTAAACACAAACAAATTCATGCTGGGAAAGAAGGGTGACACAGGCAAAAAATTTTACGATATTTACAACGTCTGCATTCGGATGAAATTTATTCAAGTTGTGAACAAAAGAATGTTATCTCTAATGCTTTCAAATATGCGTACACTTTCGGAGGATATTAAGGCTCCACGTCTACTCAACACAAAACAATTTCAACACGTCAATTCAACAAACGTCAATTCAACACACGTCAATTCAACACAAAACCAATTAAACACGAACAATATTTACCACGCCTGCATTCGGATGAAAGTTATTCAAGTTGTGAACAAAAGAATGTTATCTCTGGTGCTTTAAATGTGCATACACTTTCGGAGGATATTAAAGTCAGGTTCGACTGACATTGCCACTTGCAGGATTGAAAATATAATTTTTTTAAATTGTTTTTTTTCCAGTGTTGAAATTGTACTGTGTTGAAATCGTACTATGTTGAAATTTGCCGATGTTTAATTGCTTTGTGTTGAAATTGATTATGTTGAAATTGTATATGTGTTATAATTGTGCTGTGTTGAATTGACGTGTGTTGAGTTTACGTATGTTGAATTGACGTTTGTTGAATTGACTTGTGTTGAATTGACGTGTTGAAATTGTTTTGTGTTGAATAGACGTGGAACCTTGTGTGTAAGAGCTATTTTCTAAAGAAAGAAAAGAACTTTTATTATTAGATGTTCAGAGGCGGGATCGAACCCACGACCTTCCGCCCAGCAGGCCAGCGCTCTAACCGCTGGGCCACCGACGGCCATGAGTGAAACACGAAAATTTTATCAAAAGATTAGCAATTAATAGAATGTTTTAAGCCCAGATTCGCACAATGCAAAAACGATCGCTGAAATCTGGTCAGAGATCCGCATGTGGCACTTGACCAATAGAGAAGTCACTTCTCCAAACTGCTAGGAGGCGATGACGAACGTAATGCCGCCTCTAGAGAAGTATGCCTGTAGTGATATTTCTGGATACTTCTGGATGTCGTTTGCTTCACACATTTGTTGCTACGAGCTCAAGATTCGGTCAACATTGGGAGTCTTTCGGCTAGTGCTCGTCGGACGGGGAGGGTATTTCGCTCATAAAAGCAACTGGCTATCACACAAGAGATTATGTTGACCTTGCCTCTTACAGATGTTCCTTCGACATAGGAGATATTACTGATGTTAACATTTGGTCTACAATAATATGTTAACCCTAAATTAATTATCGATGCCACCTAATCTTGATACCCCTCCATTAAATGTCTTTACTCCAAAGTTCTCATGGTTTGTACTTCATTTAATGCCCACAATAATTCACAAATTGGCAATAGTACAAAGTAGTTTACGGTTACTCCCAATGTATACGATGATCCGTGCTTCCAGGCCGGTGCATTGATGCGGTTACTACTGTGATATGGGGTTTCAAGGGTTCAACTTAAATTTAGTTGCGGTAGATCATATAGCAGCAGTATACATTTTACCACTATACAATTAAAGCGAAGTCGAAGATCGAGTGGGCATTACATTAAATTTGCCATCAGGCCTGGCCTGCTTTCCTGCATGTGGCTACAGCGGTACCGATCAGCACTACGTGTCTGTACTGTTGTACTATACTGTTGGAAGACCTGCATTCACGCTTCTGGAACTATTATGGACTTCCTTCTATACTGGTGACGCCTTACGCCTTCAACCGAGCGCAGACTATCTCCTCACCTGTTATAGCTGGGATGTCACTGCTATTATAAATCGAGAATTCGCTTCACATGGTTTTTTGATAATTACCTGCTCAATCAACCAGTGCGGACACTATATTTAGCCTCTGTTCAAGCCATTAAATCAATATTTAAAGTAAGATCTTTGTGAACTTTGTGTTGCTCATTATTTAGCGCCTTATATATGCATGTATGTATGTTTATCTCTAGGCAGATACCAATGCAATTGTGTTTTTGATCCAGCTGGCCAAATGACCTCAATGCCTTTTTCTTTAATGATAATACTGATGATAATAATGATTGAGTTGTCTGCAGATCACAATACTCGTGTACGGTTCTTTTTTGGCCAAAATCAAACGAAAATGAGAAAACTCTAAGATGAAGTTGACTTCACTTCTTTTCTCGATGTCATACAAAGGCTAAAGAACAACAAATCACCAGGCGCTGATGAACTGCCTGCTGAATTGTTGAAGGCTGGAGACAAAAAACTGATGATTGAGATGGAAACGCAGGAAATGGCTGACTGAGTAACAAGGAACGCCAATAAATTAAAGGGATCGCGTGTCTACATTGAAAGAGATTTGAACCCGGAAAAACAAAAATTTAAAGCTATTTTTCTCGCACTAAAACGCCGTCTTCAACAACGGCAGATTTATGGGAGTAAACTTGACCAGATAGACGGTGTGTTTATGCCGCCCGGGGCGGAAGTCGACTTTGCCGCCCCCCTCCCCCTTAAATCATTCTAAGTTTTAAACTTTTACAATTAAGTTTTTCTTATTCTTTCCATCAAAAGATTCACTGTAACATAAAGGGACGTACGCAGGATTTTGATTAGGGATGACGAAGACCTTTGCAGGCTGCCTGCAGAGGTTTTTACTGGAGGCTGATTTAATATGGAAATTGTGGTTATTTTTTGTGATAAAATCGATTTTTTTGTAATTATTGTTCAGTTTACACAACGTTTGTTTCATGAGAAATTTTCAGGGCATACTACAAATCTGCACACTCCCTTGATAACATAATCAATATATTGGAAGGGCTTGATAGAAGAAGAAGCAGGATGAAAAAGTGGAAGATATGGAGCCCGAACATCTTTGATTAAGTCAAACACTAGGTCTAAAAACTGCAGCATCTTCAAAATAGTTCGTCGATTGGCGAACCGCTGGAACATAGTCGTAAATCGTTTCAAGAGTCAAAACTTGTGCTACATATGAGACCAGGAAATGTATCTTGAGTGCGACTCCTAGGATCAAGAGTTCCATATGCGGATAACGCCGTTTAATACCTTGGAGTCTGAACCGCCGCTTAATCACTAAAGTACATGTGACTCGGGCAGTAGCTACTGTTGCAGCTAATGGCATTGGAGCTATATTGGCTTCTTAAGCCTCGTAGCGGTAGTTCGGGGCGATCCCGTTATGGGGTACAGCATGATCCACTGCCCTCAAGAAACTAGAGTCATCAACATATGTGGAGCCTCTGGTAGGAGAGGCATACAACTACATATCGCTCACTTACTTCAATAGCGGCATAACGCAAAAAAGACGATTTTTACCTAATGATGCAGAAATATTCACTGTATTGTGTTCAATTTTGCGCCTTTTTCGTACTGATATCTATTATACTTTTCACGTGAGATCAAAATATGTCGAAAAATAATATTACAGATTTATTTTCATGTTATTGCAAGAACGCCATATCTCAGTTGTCCTGCAGTTGCTATCGAACAAACATTCATCGGCTTTCAGTTAAAACATCATATTTTCAAGTATTATTAATAAGCATTCTAAATTTATAGTAGGTATTTTTTTTGATTAACTGAAAGCTAAAGAACCATTTTTTCTATGTTAAATCCATTGAGAACTTTAAACGTGTTTTTCTCAAAATGGATTATTCTGAGTTATGCCAGTATTGAAGTAAGTGAGCGATATGTACATTAGGTCGGACATTCTATATAGGGAAAAATGTAAGACCATACTGATACCCCCCTTAAACAATGCATATTTGTGAAATAAAGGCATAGCAAAAAGTATTTTGAGAAAAAATTAGTTTTACGGTCTGCGACTTGGATTCAAAGTGTATCACTCATACGTACTGTTGCCCTTGCATACATGTTTAATTTTTAAGTAGTTGGCGTAGACTTGGTTTGAGGTCATAACATTTGACATAAAGGTACCATGACCACAGAAAAAAATATTTTTATATCTCCAACGCAATATATAATATTTTCTTAATATATATTTAGTAAAAATCGTATATTATGACAAAATTTCTACTATTTTGCGCTGTTTACTTCTAGATGAAAGAAGTTTTAGCCGTACATTAGGAGGCTATCAGGATATCTTTGAAGTCATGTCCTGAACTGAACTGAAGTGCTGCGCATCACGGTTGCAGCCGTTCCAGCGAGTAGTCTATTTTTACTGTGCTGCTTATAAATAGACTTCTTCAAGATCGAAAAATAGTGCGGATTACTATACTACTATGGGTAAAAAATATAGGGAGATTGTTCATAAATCAAAAAATCTTTATTTATTATTGTCAATTCATTTTATTCCCTTGAAAGTAACCTCCCCTTACTGCATTACACTTGTGCCAACGTTTTTTACAATTTTTATTGTGTTTGCAGGACAATTTTAAAAACATGCTGCAAAGTCTTCTTCTGGTAAATCCTTCTTCGTAGTATCTGACTAGAAGGACAGTGCGAACATGCGGACATGGCCCTTGTTGAAACCCCGCACGTGGAACATGCTGACTCCAACTTGTGAGCCACACTAGGTTAGGTTAGGTTGCAATGGTTGAAATGGGAGATTCCCATTTCTTCACTTAGGCCAGTGAAGGCCCATTGTGGTACCATATAACCCTTTCTACGCTGTGATCGTAGAGGGAGGGTCTTCCCCGTTAAACCATTTTGAAAGTAGCAAGAATTTAAGCAGTGAGTTAATCTCTATTTCAGAAATTTCTGACAGATCGGTTAAGAAAGGACGACCCAAAGTTGTAAGCCGTCTTCTGCTGAGAGCTGGACAATAACAGAAGAGGTGTTGTACACTCTCCTCCTCATCCACTGAATTGCAACTTCTACAGAAGTCATTGTGCATGACTCCAAGCCTAGCGGCGTGTCTTCCTATAAGGCAGTGTCCAGTAAGGGCCCCTAATAAAAGGGAAATGTTTGCTCTTTTAGGCGGAGCAACTCCCTAGATTTTTTAAAGTTAAGAGTAGGCCATGTAAGCTTGGATACTTCACATGTGTGAGTGGTTTGCCATCGATTCATGGTTATTTGATATGTAGTCTCCTTTGTTTTCATCTTAAAGGTCGCAAGAGGCACCCCTATGTTGCTCTTCTCCGGTAAGAGCTGAGTGGTGGTGCCAAGCCTGGCGAGGTGGTCAGCCATCTCGTTGCCTTCAATGTTACAGTGTCCAGGCACCCAAATAAGATTAATTTCAAAGTGCTGAGCCATCTCATTAAGAGATCTGCGGCACTCCGTAAGAGTTTTTGTATTGTTAACATGACCGTCAAGGGCTTTTAATGCAGCTTGACTATCTGAGAAAATAAATACTTTGCGTCCTTGGATTGCAAGGTTTACCAGAAGTTTGGTAGCCTCCTGGATGGCTACAACCTCTGCTTGGTAAACACTACAATGATCAGGAAGTCTAAATGAAGTTTTGATCCCGAGCTCTGGACTGAATACTCCTCCTCCTACCTGTCCATCCAGTTTGGAGCCATCAGTGTAGAAATTGATGGCATTCGGTTTAGAGTGAGGCATTGAGTTCCAGTCCAGCCGGCTCGGTATAGTGACTTTATACATAGTGGTAAACGTGATTGTTGGGATACAGTAGTCAAGCTTGGCCGGTACCGCACCTCGATGTAGTAGTATAGACGAGTGGCCAGAGTTGTTATCTTTCCAGGTACCGCTTTCTCTTAGCCTGAGAGCGGTGTTACTGGCGATTTCTCTTCCCAGAAGATCTAGTGGCATAAGGTGTAACATTATGTTAAGTGCATCAGTTGGGGTTGTACGCAATGCACCTGTCATACATAGTGCAGCACTACGTTGAACTTTTGTAATGGTTCTCAGTACGGATGGTTTCCCCAAAGCCGGCCACCATACAATAATACCATATAATAGTATTGGACGTACAACGGCAGTGTACAGCCAGTGTACTATTTCAGGGGAAAATCCCCATTTACGACCAATTGCGCGTTTGCACGAGAAAAGTGCAGTATTTGCTTTTTTGATTCGTTCAGTTATATTTTCGTTCCAATATAATTTTTTATCCAACACTACACCAAGGTATCTTGCAGAGTCGCTAAATTTTAGGTGTATATTGTTTAGTCGTGGGGGTGTTAAATTTGGTATCTTATACTTGCGAGTGAAAAGAACGAGTTCAGTTTTGGTTGGATTGACTCCAAGGCCACTCTGAGTCGTCCATTTTGAAAGTGTTGAGAGTGCATCCTGCATTAGATTGCAGAGACTGTGAGGAAATTGGCCTCTTGTGATTATGGCAACGTCATCCGCGTACGCTATCACTGTATGTCCTCGCGATTCCATGAGTCGCAACAATTCGTTGACTGTTACCACCCAAAGAAATGGCGAAAGAACACCTCCTTGAGGAGTGCCTCTACTTACATATCTTCGGGCGCAGGCATCTCCTAGTTGCGAGTTAACAACTCTGCTGGTAAGCATGAGTCGGATAAACTCCACCAGGGGTGCCTCCACATTCAGATGTGTAAGGGCAGAGGTGATAGCGTTGGGGAGAACGTTGTTAAAGGCGCCCTCGATGTCGAGGAATGCCGTGAGTGCATATTCTTTAGCCTCAAGTGATTTTTCAATTTTTGAGACAAGATAATGGAGTGCTGTTTCTGTTGACCTACCTTTGCTGTAAGCGTGCTGCGCTGTTGACAGAGTGGATGGGTCTATTGACTGCCTTAGATGGGCGTCTATCAGTCTCTCCAATGTCTTGAGGAGAAAGGATGATAGGCTGATTGGCCTAAAGTCATTGGGTCTGACATGTGAGGCTTTACCTGCCTTTGGTATGAAAACCACTTTTATGTCTCTCCATAGAGTGGGAATATATTGTAGTTTGAGGCAACCGACAAAAATTGTGTGAAGCCATACGATTATATTTGGTAGCGATTGCTGAAGTTGAGCGGGAAAGATTCTATCTGGTCCCGGCGATTTGTAGGGTTGAAAAGAATTCACAGCCCATTTAATTCGGTGTTTAGTTATTATGTCACTTATGTGACTCTGCGCGACATTCCTGGGTTTTTCTGTGGGTACATGAGAAGTTGAACATCCAGGAAAATGCGATTCTAGTAATAAATTGAGGGATTCAGAGCTCGATTCAGCCCACGTTCCATCATCGTTTTGTAATAGCCCCGGAGGGGTTGGGGAACTCGCTAAAATTTTCCGAAGTCTTGATGCTTCAGAGGTAGATTCGATACCGTTGCAGAAATTTGCCCACGAGCGTCGTTTGGCTTTCCGCATTTCACTTTTGTAATCACGTAACTTGGCTTTATACAGCTCCCAGGATGAGTCCTGGTTCGTGTTCTTAGCTAAGTTAAATGCTTTCCTGCATTGTTTCCTTCGTATTTCTAGGTCTTTAGACCACCAAGGGGGCTTATGTGTTGGCTTGTATTTAATGTAAGGACAAGATTTGTCAAGTGCTTCTGAGCATGTCGTTGTGAACGTATTGACTAATTCATCTAGTTGCTTTACATTTACGGGAGTAAATTGGGGGGCTGCATCTAGATTTTTAACTATTAGTCTCTTATACTGTTTCCAGTTTGTTTTTTTTAAATTTTGTGTTTTTTTAGGTTCGGGGCATGATTCTATTAGCTTTAGCTCAATATATCTATGATCTGAGACTGAGTGGTCCGATAGGACTCTCCATGAAATAAGATTTTCTGTTAGAGACTCTGAGATGAGGGTGATATCAAGTACCTCTCTCCGGGTTTTAGTTACAAAAGTAGGTTCATTTCCTTTATTACAGATAATGAGATTTGTACTTAAAAGATAATCGTAAAGTAACTCACCACGATCGTTAGTATCTGTGCTGGACCACTCTGTATGGTGTGCATTAGCGTCTCCACCCAGTATTAATCTGGTTCTGCTTCCTTTACTGTTGCGCATAAGGTTTTGGAATAGTCGGGACGGTACTGGCTCCGTGGTTTCATGAGCCAAGTAAAAAGAAGTCAGCCTGTAGGTGGTACTCCCCAATTCAAAGTTAACTACTGTGATGTCTCCATCACTGAATTGAGGTAGAAGAAATGCTTTAAACAATTGTTTCGCTAGTATGCATGTACGCGGCTTACCCTTACCCTTAATATGGTATAGGTTGTATTTTGGCGTCTTCAAGCCGCAGATCCTGTCTCCAGTGATCCAAGGCTCCTGGACTAGAACGAAGTCTGCTTCGCCTTTCGCTAGACGAAGCAGAAGTGCAGCGGAAGCTGCCTTACTGTGATGCAGATTTATCTGTAGAATCTGCATCATCAGAAAGAGAATTTGCTTCCGTCAGTGTAGCATCGGCATCTGCATCATTCGATTCTTCTTGCAGAAGCTCCTGCTCCGTGTAAAGCCTTATTAGACCCGTGCCATATTCGGACCCAGACGAGATGTAGCCTCCCGAATCCTCTTGTAGAGGTGTATCGTCGGTCTCCATTTCGTCTTCGCTGGGTTCTTCCGCTTCCACACTCGCTGCTAGGTTAGCTAGCGCTGTAGTGTCCGTCTTGTACACAGTCATTTTCACCTTCTTGAATGCGTAGTCAAGAAGTCCGTTTGTTTTCTTCAGGTGTTCCAAAGTTTCGTTATTAATTTGGAAAGTTACGTGGATATTCGCACCGGTGGATTCCTCCACTTTGATGACCTTCCAGTTCGAAGTTGGCACATTTGGATTGAACATTGTCATCATTTCCAAGATGTCAGCCGGATCGCTCGGTTTTTTAGGCAGCCAGGCTCGCGCTCTGGGGCAGGAGGGGATATCTTTGGCATCCACTGCCATTAGTTTTGCCCCTGGGTATACTTCCCCAACCTTACCGATAGCGGCCTTGTAGAGAACCGCCGACCTCTCATCTTCACACGCGATTAGCTTCACGTTGCCCTGAAACCATCCCGCGTTATTGCATATGGGTGGTGGGCCTGGGTTCGCTTTCAGGACTTCCATGGCTACACCTCCGAGTTCGGCCTCTACCCATTTCCACTGATGTAGAGGTATTTTCCCATCATTTCTGCTGGTATCGATAACGCCCAAGATCTTCTTACCTTTTGCTACTTCAGCAAAGGATATTGAGAGTGGGGCGCCATGTGTTTTGATTCTTTTCGGGGCCTCGGTTTGGGCTTCCTCCAAAGACCTGTCCCGCTTAGCGCTCGTAACTTTCTTCGCGGGGTTGACATAGTCCAATCGAAAATCAGGAATTATGGTTTTAGCCCACATAATTTCCTGTTGAATTTTTGCGAAGTCTTCCTTCGAGGCTTGACTCTCGCATATCGGGGATACTGCGTTCCTTTTAAGGATTCTTACGGCAGTGCGTCTATCGTTTGCGGCGGCCTTTGCTGGTTCCGGTCTATTAAAGTCTGCGGGCCTGCTACTTACAATAGGAGCTGCGCCTGCTCTTTTATCAGCTGATCTGGCTGTCGCTGGTGGCTGACCGTCAGTCTTGGTGCTGATTGAGGGCAGGGACCGTCCCATGTTTGTATTTTTGCCCTGCTGGACCCCCTTGTTCGGTTGGTCGTAGCTGCAGATTTATTTTTGGGGCTCGATTGTGTCGTAGCCCTATCTATTAGGGAGTTTAAGTCATTCCCAGACTTTTTAAGTGGAGCTCCAGGCTCTGTAGAGGCCGTACCATCCATCTGGCGCAACAAATAATTTGAATAAATTTAAAATTTATTAAATTATTTATTGCCCCACTCTACCGCAGCTGGCCGGAAAAAGGCTAGAAGTGGTAGCTAGATGAACAGCACTGACACCCCCACACACCACTGACGCCAGACGTTTGTTGTTGTTGTTGTTGTTGTACAGATGCAAAACAAATGTAATTAACAATTAACAAACACGTCTGTCGTTTGTCGAAGCACAATAAGTACACTATACCGCACTTCACTTAATATGTGGAATGAACAACCAGCTCAGCTAGACCGGGATTTGCCCACACAATACGAATTTACAATAGTAAAGTAAAAACAACCGACTCCGCAACAGGTTGCCGGCAACCGCCAAAGCCGCTGCTTGGCCAGGAGTGTGTTTAATGTGTGTAATGTGTGTGTGTCACTCGCGAAGCACACCTGGGACCGGGCTCACTATAAAGAACAATGTTCACAATTCTCAACGACGATTGGATTGTTTTTAATTTAATTGTTTAAATTTTTATTTCGGAGCGGCGCGAAACAAACGTGTGATTCGAACCAGGGTTGTCGAGTCTGAGCCACACTAAGTAGTCGCACTTTATGACAGTCTTAAACATTTAGTCCCATATAAGAGGGTGGAAAAATCGCATCTCTTCGTTGGAAATGGGCTCGCTTTGACAAAATAAGGTCTTAATTTACCGACCAAAAAAACATTCGATTCCTGCACCATTTTTATTTGTTGCTCGATTAAATTGAAATTTGACAACTTTTAAAATGATACGGAGAATTCGTCGACAAAATTTCGATTCAGTGAACGTGTCGTATACGTAATATTTGTGGAAACTTTGAAGTCTTTTCGCAGAGGTTAAAACTTGATCTAATATTGTTTGATTTTTTATTTTTATTTATTTTATTTATTTTTTTATTTACAAGTTTAGATAGAATATACAATATTAAATCTAAGAGGTTTGAGTGGTGCTTAGAGTGCTAGTGACTGGACCTTCGACTCTATGTTGTGATTATATGTTGTCTAGTATATTACAATGTTTAAGGAAAGTGAAAATTCTATTAATGTTTTGAATTGTAGGTAGTGTTTAAGTTTGATTTTTTAATTTATTATGTACACCCTAAAAGTAATCGTTTAAGATGGTATCAGTTAGCTTTTTTATCGGCGTCCACCCTAATGTACATACACTCATCGAAATTTAATTAAAGCCTCCTTCAATTTCTTCAGTAAAATATGTTTAAAACATGTTCTAATACTTTTTTTTAACAAAAATGGTTAAAACGTGCTTAATTTAGGGTAAATCAACATTATTAAATATTTTTATTAAAGTAAAAGCATGTTTTCTGCATTTTTTCTAAAAAAGTTCAGTTTTTACTGCGAAATTTAATTATAGCCAGTCTCAAAATAAATAAAAAGGATAAAAAATAAGGATAACGAAAAATCAATAAATAATGAATTTAACCATCAGGCTTTTTGTAAATGTAAATGTTGGCTATACAGCTCCTACGACGGGGCCAAGCCAAGCTTCTCTCAATCTCTTGCCTTAAATGTTTCGCACAAGAGAAAGGGACCTACAGTTTAACGCCGGATCCGAACGGCAAAGTTTGAGAATTTGCTTTTTCATGGCTAGTTACTTCACAGCTGGCGCCAATAGCTGAAGGTGACCGTATGTGTAAAAGCTATTTTCTAAAGAAAGAAAAAAACTTTTATTATTAGATGTTCAGAAGCAGGATCGAACCCACGACCTCCCCCGCCCAGCAGTCCAGCACACTAACCACTGAGCCACACACGACCACAGGCTTATTAATGAGCTGAAAAATAATTAACCGGATGGCGCTAGTCATGAATTCGACCTCTGGATCCGGTATTTTGGCCCATCCTCAGTAACGGCTTTTTGAAGCTCTTCAGTCGAGTTGAACTTTTGTCCGCCAGCATAAACACGACGTGATAGATTACCACTCACGTTTTTAATTAGATTCATGTCCGGAGAAAGCGCAGGAAATAGTAAAAGCTGGATATTCTTCTCAATTTACCCACCTCGACTGGGCTTTAAAATGTAATCGTCGCATTATCTTGCTATAAGTTGGTGTCCGGGTCCGGCTCTTGCTCGAAAAAGTTAATTAAGGGGGTATTCCTCATGTCGAACCTGTTTTTTGGACCTTTTTTAAAAAAAATCGTATTTGAAAACGCAAAAAGTTTTTCCAATTCTGTTTTTATACCCTTGCAAAGGGTATTATAATTTTGCCCAGAAGTTTGCAACGCATAGAAATATTCATTTCCGACCCTATAAACTATATATATTCTTGATCAGGGCGACGAGCTGAGTCGATTGAGCTTTGTCCGTCCGTCTGTCTGTCCGTCTGTCTGTCCGTCTGTCCGTCTGTCTGTCCGTCTGTCTGTTTCTACGCAAACTAGTCTCTCAGTTTTAAAGCTATCGAGCTGAAACTTTGCACAGAGTCTTCTTTTTACTGCACACTGATAATATGTCGGAACCGACCGGATCGGCTGACTATATCTTATAGCTGCCATAGGAACTATCGGTTGAAAAGTGGGTTTTTGTGAGAAAACTTTTTTGTTTTTAATGTAAACGCCTTCCGCTTCGGCAATTATTAGTTTTATACGCTTTTACTCAGATTTGGAAGTTTTGGTCAAAATCGGATGACTATATCTTATAGCTGCCATAGGAACTATCGGTCGAAAAGTGGGTCTTTGTGAGAAAACTTTTTTGTTTTTAATGTAAACGCCTTCCGCTTCGGCAATTATTAGTTGTATACGCTTTTACACAGATTTGGAAGTTTTTGTCAAAATCGGATGACTATATCTTATAGCTGCCATAGGAACTATCGGTCGAAAAGTGGGTCTTCGTAAGAAAACTTTTTTGTTTTTAATGAAAACGCCTTCCGCTTCGTAAATTATTAGTTTTATACGCTTTTACACAGATTTGGAAGTTTTTGTCAAAATCGGATGACTATATCTTATAGCTGCCATAGAAACTATCGGTCAAAAAGTGGGTTTTATCAGAAAAATGGTTTGTTTTAATGCTGACGTTCGTAAACTCTGTGGTATTAAAACATTTGCAAGGGTATTTAAACTTCGGCAAAGACGAAGTTAGCTTGGCCTTCTCGTTTTTTTTTCATTTTGTTACAAACAGATTAAAGTAAAAAAAAAATTTTTACTGCTTTGATGCGAGGGCTGTTCCAAAAGTTATCGGCCGTCAAAGTGGGTGTCCAAAAAAAAAGTTATGGTGCTGGCGGCCAAGATTCCAGGTCTCCAGGATGTCTGTAATGAAAAGTAAAAACGGGGTTATAATCAGAATCAGGGAATCAAACCGAAACGAATTTCGGTTCCGGTTCCGTTTACGGTACGTACCGAAACTAAAGTTTCGGTAAAAGGTTCTGTTTTGGTTCTGCTACTGTTTCGGTATTCGGTTCCGGTACCCTTTTATTTCGGTATCGTACCGGTACGTACCGGTATGGACCGGTAAAACTAACAGAAATTTTAAAACTTAAGTCCAATCAAAGTGGGTAAGCAGCAGTACACATGTATGTGTACATAAATTATCAATTTACTTTAAACTACTTTAAAAGAACTTTTTCGAATTTTCGTACGTTATCTTTATTTTGTAAACGTTTTAAGCTCAGGAAAACCTTGATCAGACAACATACGTTAAACTGTCATGTGAAAATACTAAACTATTTGTATTGTCCTGATTCTTTTCTTAGAAATTCATATATAAATCGACTTCTTCTCCACTTACAGACAAATTAGTTGGGTCAGAGCTGCTTTCCTCATTAAGTTGCAATTGAACACAAGTGGATAAAATTCTTGAATATATATATCAGTCGAAGCAGTTACACATGTACTTTTCTGTTCAGAGGTTAGCCAGACATTATACCGAGGGTCTAAGAAAATACCACATAGGAATGCATTATTTTCAAAGGGACTGGTCTCCCGATTTGGTATTTCACTGAACAAAAGCTTTGCTAAGCCAGAATCTTTTTTTATTTGAAAATAACAATTAGCCCAATTTCGTAAAAATCCGCCAAATCTAACTGCTCGTTACGCAGTCTAGTGGTTGCACTCAGAACCGAAACCGTACCGGTTCATCGTTTCGGTTCTTTTCGGTTCTAAAAATATCGGTTCTCGGATACCGGTATAAAAAAAATTAAGAATATCTGTTCCGGTTCCGGTACCGGTTTTGAGTTTTAATCGGTTCTTTTCGGTATACGGTTCCGGTTCCGGTTTGATTCCCTAATTCAGAATAGATGTAATTCTGGTCTGAACCTCGACAAAAAATTTTGTAATTTTTTTTTTGACAAAATGGCGTCCATTAAAAAATGAAAAATCGATTTTTGGCCCTTTTTTTGTAGTTTAGTGTAAAAAAAGATACTAAACATTTTTTTAAAACTATGATTGAGGTTCAGACCAGAATGGTGACAATTCTGCGTCGATTTCAGCTTAAATCATCAAAATCGGTTAAGTGTAAATGGAGATATCATGGCCGCCAGCTCGAAAAACGTGGTTTTGAGATAAACGCGTTTAAAGTTTGAAGTTCGTTTTTTGGGAAAAAAAATAAAATCGATAATCAAAAAATGCAAATGGTGACAATTCTGCGTCGATTGCATATAATTTGATCAAAATCGGTTTAGTAGAACTGGAGAAAAGTGGCTTGGCACTCCGAAAAAGTTGCTTTGAAAGTAACCAAAAATTTTACAAATATTATATACTTAGAGATATTAGTCGGCGATGCCAGCTGCATACAGCGGACCTTCCTCATTTTCAAAAAATCTCTTTTCAACAGCAGCTCTCTTTGCTCTGCGTGCTATTGTGCCTTCTTGAGATGCGGCCGCAGCTCTAGATTCTGAGCGATTTAGTCGGATAGCCTTCGATAATTATCGATTAAAAGCCGATTCATAATCGATATCGATCTGGACGACAATATCTTACCATTCAAATTCAAGAACCAGCCGTTATATCATAGTTTTATTGACTGGAAATTTATTTTCTCACAAATTTCTCGTCTTAGCAAAAACATTGCTCCACTAAAAGGTTATATCTTCTGAAGTATTTCGAATTTCAAGAAATCCTTTTGGGGCGATATTCTCAAATATCCAAGCTATAAAAAAATGCAAAGAAAAAAATGTTTGCACATGAGAAATACCCCCTTAACATTCCATCCACTAAGCTTAAATAGCCCTCTGTATTCCTGCGACCTCTAATCTTGCATATCGGGGTCCGATTTTTCGTTATCCTTATTCTGTATCTTTTTATTTATTTTGAGACTGGCTTTAATTAAATTTCGCAGTAATAACTGAACTTTTTTAGAATAAAATGTAGAAAACATGCTTTTACTTTAAACAAAATATATAATATTGACAATTTACCTTAATTTAAATTTTAAAAAATTTTTACTGAACAAATTAAAGGTGGCTTTAATTAAATTTCGATGAGTGTATATATCGCGCTTTATACGCCTTGCCATTATGCGCACACCAGCAGGTATCATGAACAATTGGTGCACCACTCCAATAGGTTTGCTTATTATCTGGCGACACACAGATTAAGAAATCGTTTTAACCGACCTTTCTGTCTATGGAACGCGTCCTTGTCACCGTCCCCAACCAATCTTTGCATGCTGATGGTTACCCAGCCAGATGACAGCTCATTACATAAAAATATAAAAGCATTTCCCCAAAATTTTCGCTCCTATATTCCTGCGCTGTGAGTCAGCTGTTCTCTCCATCGACACACGCTATTGAAATGCCAACTTTCGATAAGAAAATGTGGACTACGGTCATGTTGCTGGAACGAAAATATAAACGAAAAATTCCTGGCACAGTTTTTATACCCAGTACCCATTAAAAATGGGTAAAAGGGGATCATGAAGTTGTGTATGTAACATGAAAAAGGAAACATTATAGGGTCGGCCCTATAAAGTATATATATTCTTGATCAGCATCAACAGCCGAGTCGATTTAGCCATGTCCGACTGTCTGTATGAACGCGTCGATTTTAGAGACTATAAAAGATAGAGATACAAATTAACGCATGCACTTAGGTGTATACCGTACGCAGATCAAGTTTGTTTCAGATTTGCAAAATTTCCCCCCTCCCCCCCTTAAACCGCAAAAAACTGTCAGTGCCACAATTTTAAAGGCACAACCTCGTCGCTTAATATAATATATATTATCTTAGGCGCTTAATCTATCTACTCTGAAACGCACAATGAGATCTGAGCTAAAACACTGAAGTTATTCACGAAACAATTTTTGCACTCCCCCTCCCCCCACGCTTTGCTTATTACGCATTGGTTGCAGCTGCGCCCGCGTGTGTGCGTTTATGTGTATGTGTGCGTGTGTGTTTGTTTGTGTATGTGTGTGTTTGTTTCGAAGTCGAGCTCCTCGACTGCAACGGTCTTAATTGTTTTATATGAAGTTTGACAGGAATTTTTAGATTCCGCAGTGCTGGATACCCGGCTTAAGACGGAGCCCACGAGGAAAATGGACGGAAAATTCTGCACTCAAAAAACTATTTTTCTTCCGATTGGCTTCAACCTCTGTAAGGGACTGTTACTGGGCAAAGAGTTAAGTTCACATATTTGTCAAATTTCCGTATAGTTGAATTCTATGTTTTTTAGTTGCTTCTAAAGTTTTGACAATCAGTTCAGATAGCTAGTTTGAATTCTGCAACGGTCACTTAGCGAAGACATAAACCACACAGGGTAATTTTCGATTGTACCAGGCTTGTAGTCAGATCAAAAAGCTTAGAGAGAGCGTAAGTGTCATTTTGGCAGCCGTCCGATCTCTCACTCTCCAGATTTGGGGTCAGCTATTGCAGCCAACTTCACAGCTTCCTTCTTTCCATTTGAGCTGCCGAAGAGGATAGTTGTGTGCTGGAGAAAACTATATAAAAATATAATCAAGTTTTCTTTAAAGTTTAAACTATCAAGAATTATAATCCGAGAAATTTTTTGCCATCTAGCATCAGAATACTGATACGCAATACAATATTTCTTTAAAGTAAGTCGAAAAAAAAGTGTTTTTCACTTTAACCACAAAATGTTAAAGGAAACATTTTTTTTTACAATCCGTTTCCAACAGTGGATATAACTCCAATCAGGCGGCATTTAATTCTTTTTTTACCCCAAAGAAAAAATTTGAAAAACAGGAAATATAAAAGTGGTAGGCTGTCATGTAAGCCGTCAAAAAAGTAATTAAATTTTATTCTTAACAGACCCTTTGCTTTGCAACCAGCAAACTAGAGCCCTCCAAGATCCAAGCAGAATCGGCTGAATAAGCTGTTTTCCTCTGGTAGGCTGGTGCGCTAGCTCTTGGGGGCATCATCTATCACGTCGCAGCAATTAAACCATCAAACCCTTCATCAAATCCCAGTATATCAACTGTGCTAAAATTCGCCGAGGTGCAAGTTCAAAATGTGTAACACGCTCCAGAGGCATGAAAGAAAAGCCCCAGAGAGGGAGAGAAATGTGGGAAGTGACCGCTAAGAAAGTTGAATCGAATAAGGCATACAAGGCAAACAAGTCGCTCAAGCTATACCAGCAAATTTTGTTTGTTCAAATTAATTATTATTAAAATATTCTAAATTGGTGGCATAATTTTTTTAGTTTTTTTTTGCACACCAAAAAAAATTTATTATTTTGGCAAATTCTTTCTAAAGCGAGCGAAAAAAAAACTATTCCAAAAGAGAGAACATGGTGTGAAAAGCTAATATACAAAAATCAAAACAACAAAATCCCACAGCAAAAACACTAACAACCATCGAGAACCTTGAAGGCCTCCAACTTTGAGCTTTTTTTTTCACCATATAGGACAAGCCAAAAGTGTGAGAAAAGTGAGTGTAAAACAACTCTAAGAGAAACTACATTTCATATTAAGTCATCTTGGACTAGTCTCAGTCATCAACTGAAGCGCGTTACTGAACGGTAACTAAAACTCTCTCTTCTTTTCACTGTTCTATTGTTCTAAAAATAGATTCTACAACAAAACCAAGGCGATAACGTAACGTAATGTAACTTAACGTAAAGTACCAACAAAAGAGTCCGCTCTCTTTTCATATTTTCGTTTGTCAAAAATAACTCTCTTAATTAAATATCGGATTGCTTTGGATTGATTTCTCACTTTAAAGAAGAGCTTTATCTTACATGGCTACGGTTTAATATACATTGCTCTATACCTATGCATTTTATATCAGCTGATTAATGCAACACAGAGAAAAATATGCCGTTCTAAAATCATAACCAAATGGTCATGATTTTGGTCTGTTTTTTCCGTTCATAAAACATGAACGGTAGTCATGAAATGCGCAAAAGTGTTCATAAAAACATAAATATTATAATATTTATAAAACTAGGCCTCGACGGGAATATGAACACACGACTTCGGTGTGCTGAGCAAATGCCTTACTGCTGAGCCACAGGGCTTGGTTCTGCCTGGGTGCCTTAATGCTTACTTAAGCACTTCATTCTTAAGCATTCATTTCTTTATTTCGCTCACTTACTTCAATACTGGCATAACTCAAAAAACACGATTTTTGACTTATTGATGCAGAAATATTCACTGTATTGTGTACTATTTTGTGAAAAATTTTCATATTGGTATCTCTTATATTTTTCACACGAGATTAAAATATGTCGAAATATCATTTTACAGATTCATTTTCAGTTAATTGAAAGAGCGTCATATCTCAGCAGTCGATATTGCGCAAACATACTTCGGCTTTTAGTAAAATCATCGTATTTTCAAGTTTTATTAATAAGCCTTTTAAATATATAATATTTCACTAGACTTACTCGAAACTTAAAGAATAATTTTTTCTGGGTTAAACCTCTTGAGAACTTAAAGCGCGTTTTTCTCAAAATGAATTATTTTAAGTTATGCCAGTATTGAAGTAAGTTAGCGATTTGATTTTGTAGCTGTCTCTCGCGTGAGCTCAATAGCAGTGCGGGCTAAATTGACGTGTCTTCCATGTGCTTCAGTCTTTCGTGGTCCTGGGTTCAACTCCCAGACTGGGTAAAAGTAATATAATTTTTCAAATTAATCATTTTTATCATTTCAGCTACAGCTTAGAAAAGATTGTAGTGTGTGGCCGGTAGTCCCGGTACCTTCCTTCCTTCCCCGCCCTTACCGAGAAACCAACCACCACCACGCTGGAGGAGGAGGAGGCTCCTCCACATTCAACACCTATGGTTAATACTTTTTTTTTTAGGTTCTTAGTCGCCGGCAAATCGAGAACAAAATGTTCTTGAAATGAACGCATAATGTTTATAACACAAGCCCTAACCGTTCATGTGTGAGAACAAAATGTTCATGGCATAATGTGAGCGAATGTTCATGAATATTGAAAAAGCGTGCTTAGCAGACTATCGTCAACAAAAGTTCATGATTTCGTTACAATTCGAACGGATATTTTTCTCTGTGAAGCAATGTTTGTGAAGCTGAATTTAGAACAAAACAAATTACCAAATTCCCAAACATAATTAACAGTAAAGACTAAACAAATTGGATTGAACCTTTTTTTTTTGGCTGCTATGCATCTACACATTTAAAAAAAATATATATACATTTTTATATTTAATTATTTTATATGCAAAACATATGTTTTGTTTACAACATCTCTTCACAGTCAATCAATTAAGATGAAAAAAAATGCATAGAGACCAAAAAAGTTCGATTAACGGTTAATTTTTATCTTGCTTTTTCGAACCGTACGTTCGCGACCCGTACGTTCGCGACCGATAACACTAGTTTACAGCCAAGAAGACCCATTTCTACTGAAAATTTTTTGGAATGGTGATCTCAAAAATCAATTTCAAAAAATTTTTTATGGCTCCGTTTTTTAAATATAATTTTTTTTTACTTTTTGGTAGGGGCACTTACATTTTAAACCATATCTCACTTTATAACTGTCAGATAGAGTCAAGCAAGATAAGAATCGAAAGGTAATTTCGCTGCCGGTAATCGAGTAGAACATTGATTTTAAATCGTTTCATTATTTTGAATACAATAACCAAAAATATTTCGAAAAAATAGATTTTTTGCTCGAAAATTCATTTTTGGTCGCCTGGAAAAAATATAAAATAATCCAAAAAAACTATTTTTATTTTTTCTACATAAGAACCGCACTTCTACGAAGAAAAACAGATATCGATGATCAAAATCTGTGAACAAACACAGGAGCTGTAAGCCATTTAGTGCAAAAAAAATGTGATATTTTCCTGATTATTTTAAAATAAATTTTCGTTTGTTTCGACTTTTGTTCTGTTTTTAATTATTATTTTTGTTCTGGCTTTTCGTTCACTTCATAAATTGACCAAAAAACGTAGAAAAATACAATGTTAATTTTTGAAAACACAGAAAATACTCAAATTTGACTGTTAGTTCCTCTACTCAATTTGATCCATCTACGGTACGTGTTACACGATTTTCCTCACCAATACCCTATTTTCTTCGTAAAAGTGCGATTCTTAAGTAGAAAAAATTAAAATAATTTTTTTTATATATAATCTAGTCGTTTAAAAATGAAATTTCTTGGATTTTTGAGCAAAAAATCGATTTTTTTGAAATATTCTTGGTTGTTGAATTCAAACTACTGAACCGATTTAAAAACAATGCTCCACGCAATTATTGGCAGTTCCATTACCTTTCGATTTATTTCTTACTTGACTCTATCTGACAATTATGAACTGAGATATGGCTTAAAATGTAAGAGTAACTACCAAAAAAATTTAAGAAATTAATATTTCAAAAACGGAGCTATGAAAAAATTTTTGAAATCGATTTTTTAAATCACCATTCCAAACTATACTAAGAAAATTTTTCAGCTGATATTGGTCATTTTTTTTTTTTTTTTTTGTAAACTAGTGTAATTAATTCAATTAAAAAGAAGTAAGATCGTTGCAGTCGAGTAGCCCGACTTCATAATACCCTGTACAATTGACAAACACACACGCATACACAAACGCACACACACACATATTAGCAAACAAACACGCACACATATGTACGCGCGCGCTGCACAGCGTGGGGTGGGGGGGCCAAAATTTGTTGCGTTAATAACTTCGGTGTTTTAGCTCAGATCTCATTGCGCTATTTAGAGTAGATAGATTTACGGCCCAAGATAATATATATTAAGCGACGTGGTTGTAACTTAAAAATTGTGGCTGTGACAGATTTTTGCGTGTTGATGCTGATCAAGAGTATATATACTTTATAGGGTCGGAAATACTTCCTTCTCCCTGTTACATACATTTGTACAACTTCATGATCTCCTTTTTCCCATTTTTAATGGGAACAGGGTATAAAAACCTTAACAAAACCCTATGAAAGAAGAACAAATAGGACAAATGAGTCTAGACTTGGTCAAAAACAGCAGACAAGGTAACCAAAAATAGGAACGAGTTCGCTAGAGCATAAAAATGCACCAATAAAAGTGCGCCAATACAAAGTCAAGCAGTATTGCAGCATACAGAAACGCTACTAACAAATTATAATGCAGTAGTTAAAATATTGCATGATTAGTTTGTAAAACTAACCGGCTTACACTTGATATTATTCAAATGACGCAGCCGCATCTTCTATAAAGAAATCAACAACAACAGCAACAAAATTGTTTTTATTGCAAAAATATTGAAAACTGCTGAACTAGTGAACCAGCACGACTCAGCATATCACTCGTGCGAACCCCTGGTTCCAATCTCGTTTATCGGGGCAGTGATTTCGATTAATATTGAGATCAAAACAAAACAAATGAATCTTGCGTGTGGTCTTAATACCAACACAAAACAACTTGCACAAAAAACATCAATGTCTCCGACTCCACACCAAGTTTGCATCCTTTTTTATTATATTTCATTTATATAGTGCTCTCGTTGGCCACTTTGGTTAATCCAAAGATGACGGACCTGCGTGCCAGGTGAGCCTCTGCCTCATGTTTTCCACTTTTTCACTGCCTTGAGGTATCGGGAGTCTGCTTCCAGTTTGGCGCCATATTGTTATGCCGCTTCCTTTTTCATGAGTGCTGACACCGGCTAACTATGTCCCATCCCAGGGCAGGATCTCGACCCTTTGCCCGCAGTGCGCACAATCGCCACATTCAAAAATCTCTACACAAATTCAGTAGGGGAGAGTCTCCGGTTGTGGACACGCTCCGGTTGTGGACACCCCAGTCTATTTTTTGACAGGTTACAGATGCCGCCAAACTGAGTAATGTCAAACTTGTAGATTGACAGTACACATAATCTGAGAAAAACGCATTTGGTTTCTTGGTTTCTTCAATTTTTATACCCTGTTCCCATTAAAAATGGGAAAAAGGGGATCATGAAGTTGTGCAAATGTATGTAACAGGGAGAGGGAAGCACCTCCGACCCAATAAAGTATATATATTCTTGATCAGCATCAACAGCCGAGTCGATTTAGCCATGTCCGTCTGTCTGTCTGTATGAACGCGTCGATCTCAGAGACTGTAATAGATAGAGCCACAAATTTTTTGCATGTATGAAGGTATATACCGTACCCAGATCAAGTTTGTTTCAGATTTCGAAAAATCCTCCTCCTCCATTTTTAAACAGCGAAAATCTGTCTTTTTATCTGTATAAACGCGTAAGTCTCACAGACTATAAGAGGTAGAGCCAAAAATTTTTGCATGTATGAAGGTGTATACCGTACCCAGGTCGAGTTTGTTTCAGATTTCGAAAAATCCTCCTCCTCCATCTTTAAACAGCGAAAATCTGTCTTTTTATCTGTATAAACGCGTAAGTCTCACAGACTATAAGAGGTAGAGCCACAAATTTTTGCATGTATGAAGGTGTATACCGTACCCAGGTCGAGTTTGTTTCAGATTTCGAAAAATCCTCCTCCTCCATCTTTAAACAGCGAAAATCTGTCTTTTTATCTGTATAAACGCGTAAGTCTCACAGACTATAAGAGGTAGAGCCACAAATTTTTGCATGTATGAAGGTGTATACCGTACCCAGGTCGAGTTTGTTTCAGATTTCGAAAAATCCTCCTCCTCCATCTTTAAACAGCGAAAATCTGTCTTTTTATCTGTATAAACGCGTAAGTCTCACAGACTATAAGAGGTAGAGCCACAAATTTTTGCATGTATGAAGGTGTATACCGTACCCAGGTCGAGTTTGTTTCAGATTTCGAAAAATCCTCCTCCTCCATCTTTAAACAGCGAAAATCTGTCTTTTTATCTGTATAAACGCGTAAGTCTCACAGACTATAAGAGGTAGAGCCACAAATTTTTGCATGTATGAAGGTATATACCGTACCCAGGTCGAGTTTGTTTCAGATTTCGAAAAATCCTCCTCCTCCATCTTTAAACAGCGAAAATCTGTCTTTTTATCTGTATAAACGCGTAAGTCTCACATACTATAAGAGGTAGAGCCACAAATTTTTGCATGTATGAAGGTGTATACCGTACCCAGGTCGAGTTTGTTTCAGATTTCGAAAAATCCTCCTCCTCCATCTTTAAACAGCGAAAATCTGTCTTTTTATCTGTATAAACGCGTAAGTCTCACAGACTATAAGAGGTAGAGCCACAAATTTTTGCATGTATGAAGGTGTATACCGTACCCAGGTCGAGTTTGTTTCAGATTTCGAAAAATCCTCCTCCTCCATCTTTAAACAGCGAAAATCTGTCTTTTTATCTGTATAAACGCGTAAGTCTCACAGACTATAAGAGGTAGAGCCACAAATTTTTGCATGTATGAAGGTGTATACCGTACCCAGGTCGAGTTTGTTTCAGATTTCGAAAAATCCTCCTCCTCCATCTTTAAACAGCGAAAATCTGTCTTTTTATCTGTTTAAACGAGTAATTCTCACAGACTATAAGAGGTAGAGCCACAAATTTTTGCATGTATGAAGGTGTATACCGTACCCAGGTCGAGTTTGTTTCAGATTTCGAAAAATCCTCCTCCTCCATCTTTAAACAGCGAAAATCTGTCTTTTTATCTGTATAAACGCGTAAGTCTCACAGACTATAAGAGGTAGAGCCACAAATTTTTGCATGTATGAAGGTGTATACCGTACCCAGGTCGAGTTTGTTTCAGATTTCGAAAAATCCTCCTCCTCCATTTTTAAACAGCGAAAATCTGTCTTTTTATCTGTAGAAACGCGTAAGTCTCACAGACTATAAGAGGTAGACCCACAAATTTTTGCATGTATGAAGGTGTATACCGTACCCAGATCGAGTTTGTTTCTGATTTCGAAAAATCCTCCTCCTCCATCTTTAAACAGCGAAAATCTGTCTTTTTATCTGTATAAACGTGTAAGTCTCACAGACTATAAGAGGTAGAGCCACAAATTTTTGCATGTATGTAGGTGTACACTAGACTGGTCCAAATTTCAAAAATTCTTGAAATTCAAAAATGTCCCGACAGATTCTGAAAGTTTGACACAAAAATATAATTTCCATATTTTTTCCGGAATTTTACTTGTTGATAAACCCATGGCAAGAGGCCTCGGAAGTTCGAAAATTTGACTTAATTTTGGTGGCCACGGCTTAAACGGTAAAAAGCTGAAACTTTGCACACGTGTCTTTTTTATGCTCCGCTTGAACATAAATTTTTATTTTTCGCTTACCGCGCATTTTGCGACTAGCTCCCATAGAGACGATTGCTCTTAAAAAATAGAATTTTGGGATAACTTCTTTGTTTGTGGTGGAACCTAAGCCAAAATTTAATGGTATTGATATTTGACTGTCCTTTATAAAATATGTAAGATTCAGAAGAAACACATAACTATTTGACATCAGCAACCAGTTGGATGAAAGTTTCTTCTATTAAAATCTCCTACCCTTGGTAAACTACAACCACCAAATTATATATTTATCAGTTCTAAATGTTCCCCCACAATATACTTTCGTTTCAGCCCAACTGCTGCATTTTATCAAGTAGCTGCCCTAGAAAGTGTTGCTCTTGAAATTGAATCTAGTGAGAAAAACTTCTTTGCTATTAAAGGTACTTTGATAAAAATTCATATTTATCGATTTTATGTGCTCCCCCACCATATATACAAAGGTTGGGATCATGGGGTACTCTCCAAATTATAAAAATCTCTTAAGAACTTAAAAACTTTGAAATAATCAATTGAACATAGTGTCTGCTTTCAGATTTTAACCCATATTGAAAAGGAAATCTTGTTCAATTCATCAATTAAATTGTCTTCATTAAAGTATCATTTATTAATCGGGCACTCGACCAATCGTTTGAAAAAAAATCCTAACCCGTCGCGTGTTATTGCAAAATCTTTTTTTTTATATTGACAATAAGAACGACGTGGACTTTAGTGCAAAGTTATTAATGAAGAAACTGAAAATAAATCTATATCTGCCGCAAGAAATGTTATTAAAATAAAAGATTTATATAATGAATACAAGCGCGTCCTCAAAACATCAAATCGGTAACCCAGAATCAAATTAAATTCGGAGAAACCTCTGGACCAACAGTGGCAATTTTTGAGCGATTCAAGAAGGCATGGCCTAACATTGAAAAGTCTAAGTTTGAGCCCGGAATTCTTGACGAAAAAGTGAGAGTAGTCTTAGGTGAAATAAAAGACGGAACAATTGGATATTGTCGCCAACAACTTAAGGAATCTTTCTTACGTGCCGAATACAAAGAATTAATAGAGCTAGCATTAATTTTTCTCTGGGATAACTCATTTGGAATTATACGTTTTCGATCCCCAGGAGCCATGCACCATGCCCGATGGATGTCTAAAGCGCTGTACGTGCTTAAAATATTTCTGTTCATAAAACATTTTAAAGTTTCGTAAAAGGATTTCAGTACGATAAGGGATGTATGCCTTTTCATAATCAGTGGATTCACCGAACCAAGATCTAATTTTCTTGAAGGCAATTCAGGAGTACGCCATTGTTGATTCAGCAACTTCTTCTGAAGTACTCAAGAAAATGAGCACTCACCTGTGGAATCTATCAGAAGAAGCTGTAGCTCTTTCTTTTTTTGACGACAAAGTTCCCATAGATGAAAAACGATTGATGTTCCAAGCGCTGAAGGAACAATCTGAGCCTGATGAGAGTACTAGAGTTTTCCGTCTAGTTATACCGCCAACAAGAATGTAAAATCTAAGAGAATGGAATTTACATAACTTCATCACTGAAAACACATCGGCTTTTTTTCAAATATTCAATATCAGCCTTCAATTCATGGAAGAGGACCCTCTTTTTAGTGTGACAACGAAACTTATAACAAAAAAAAATTATTTAATATGAGATATTTAAGAAAAAACACTATTAACAGGTTCGATGATCCCAACCTTTGTATATATGGTGGGGGAGCACATAAAATCGATAAATATGAATTTTTATCAAGGTACCTTTAATAGCAAAGAAGTTTTTCTTATAGATTCAATTTCAAGAGCAACACTTTCTAGGGCAGCTACTTGATAAAATGCAGCAGTTGGGCTGAAACGAAAGTATATTGTGGGGGAACATTTAGAACTGATAAATATATAATTTGGTGGTTGTAGTTTACCAAGGGTAGGAGATTTTAATAGAAGAAACTTTCATCCAACTGGTTGCTGATGTCAAATAGTTATGTGTTTCTTCTGAATCTTACATATTTTATAAAGGACAGTCAAATATCAATACCATTAAATTTTGGCTTAGGTTCCACCACAAACAAAGAAGTTATCCCAAAATTCTATTTTTTAAGAGCAATCGTCTCTATGGGAGCTAGTCGAAAAATGCGCGGTAAGCGAAAAATAAAAATTTATGTTCAAGCGGAGCATAAAAAAGACACGTGTGCAAAGTTTCAGCTTTTTACCGTTTAAGCCGTGGCCACCAAAATTAAGTCAAATTTATTGAACTTCCGAGGCCTCTTGCCATGGGTTTATCAACAAGTAAAATTCCGGAAAAAATATGGAAATTATATTTTTGTGTCAAATTTTCAGAATCCGTCGGGCCATTTTTGAATTTCAAGAATTTTTGAAATTTGGACCAGTCTAGTGTACACCGTACCCAGATAAAGTTTGCTCCGAAAAACTGTCCCAGCTACAATTTTTAAGTCTGAACCTAGTGACTTAATATACATATAGTGAGGCCCAACATCTATCTATTCTGTGTACCACAATGGGATCCGTGCAAAAACACCGAAAATATGTACATAAGTGCGCCTGCCCATTTATTGAAATAAATTTAAAAATAAATGGAATTCGAAGCTATAGGAACCACATTACTTGGAACAGGGTATTTTGCTGTCGGGGCACTCGACCGCAACACTCTTACTTGTTTCCATTTCCACATTGCTTTAAATCGAAGCAAAACATTGAAAAGAGGTAAGTATTATACTTTTTTATTTAGTGCATTAAGTGTACTTTGGGATGTGATATCAAGTTTCAGTGAAATGTTTGTGTCGTGTAAATTTGCTGAACAAAATAAAAATGGCTACCATTTCGAAGAATGGACTCGCTTTTGCACCGGTTGTGGACACCCTCGTTTTTTGTGTTTAAAGCGTGTGTTTGGCCATAAAACTGTCAAATATCGTTTTTTATGCTAGTGTAACATATTTTTACAGCATTGTTGTGAATATTTGTGCATTCTTAACCATGTCAACACCAAAAAAATCGTCCGATTCAATAAATATCACTTTTAATGGGCTGGTCGATGCCAATAAGCAATGCCTCATCGATAAAAAGGCCGTCAAAGCTACAGCCAAGGAATATGGGCATCCTCGAACCACTTTGATCCGGTATTTGGAAAAGTCAGAGCAAATTTTGCGGATATTTCGTCCGTTGTTGATTCGGTTTTGTTGGAACTCGTTTGTGATTGCAACCAACGAACTCCATCAAACATGGTGTTTTTTTTACCTCTCTCACAAGAAGAGTAAATTATTTTTCCGGTATTGTTCCGTTTGACCCTGAAGCTTTCTCCGAAGCTGACTTCATTGAGGCTGTCGAACGAAGAGCAGTAGAAGTCGCCACAGAAGCTGATCTTGATGAAGACAATCAGCGTCGTAACATCGTTTCCGCCGATCCCAATATTAGGCGAAAAGAAGAGGTGTTATCCTCCCCCGAGCCATCCACTTCACGAGCGTCTTCGGCTAGCCGCTTATCAGTGTTGGATGAAATTGGGCCGGTGCAAGGAACTTCTCCGAAAAAGACATCGAATCGCGGTCGCAAGCCAATGCAAACCACTAAGCTAACTTCTCCGGAAAGCGTCGAGGTTTTGCGCGAGAAGGCAAAAAAAAGTGCTGAGCGCGCAGCCAAGCGTGATTCTGTGTCGCACTAGAAGAAGACCCCCAGAAACAATGCCGGTAAGGAAAACGACAGGCAACACCACCAGCCAAGCCGTCGACCAAACGCGGTGCCAAGAAGAAGGCGTCTTCGTCATAGGAAGAAGCCGAAGATGTCGACTTCTGTTTGATTTGTTTAGCGCTCTTGCCAAAAAAACTGACCGCTGCAAATTCGATCCATTGCATTTCGGAATCAGTTTTTCATTTTGCCACTGAAGGCTTCTTAAATAAATAAACGTTCTTTTTTCATCAATTCATGGCCATTTTACTTCATATTTTTCCATTTCTAGCGATTTTACAAGGGTGTCCACTAGAGACCTGCACGAGTGATTACACGATGCCAGAATCATGAGTAAAAATACTCATTTTGACGAGTATAGTTACTTTTTTTTGTAACAGGTAATCATTTTCATGAGTACGAGTAGTAATCGGCATCGTGGCATCGTACGATTATAATCGTAGAACCGTAGGAAATATAATAAAAGTTGTTAACTCAAGTTATTTCTGTTAACACCATAAAAGAAATACTGAATTGTCTATGTGTGCTTAAGGAACACGCAAATAAGTCGCATTAACGGCTCTCTGCTGGGAAGCAAAGTTTGGGAGCCAACAGTCGGCACTCGGCACATAACTGCAGTACCATGATTATATTATGACAATGCCCAATCGCGGTGAATACCATGGATGACCAATGGTAAAGAATATAGTTAAGATCATAAGGAATGTTTTAAACCACTTTCCGTGACTGACTAATCATCCAATCGCGGAAAATACCGTTGAGGATTAAAAATTGTAATAATGTCAAACAAAATGTTCTCCCATCCAATTATAAAACCATGCAAGGATTAATGCATAAAAGCAATTCGCATGTAAGGGAACTCCATGGTAATAAAACAGCTATGTGCTTAAGAAATTGATTTTCGAGGCCAAAAATGAACACACATAATCACTACACTACCATAATTATGATAATACTGAACCTCGATAAATACCATGGATGACCATTAATGAAAAACTTAGAGGAAGAAATTTTCATCAAAATTTCCGAAAATTTTTTTACAAATTATTTGCCTGTGTGAGCAATAAACGAGGGGAGTTAGTTTGCGCATCCAATTGCAGAGAGACTTTACATTGACAAACATAATAAAAAATTTGTACAATATTTTTTGGTATATTCTTTATTAATATCTGTGTGAATTTGTAAAAAAATTGTTACAATTGGCTTTCAGCCCTGCATTGTGAATGTTAAAATAAAACAGCATCCAAGTTTCCGGCCTTAAGATTGTTGCGCCGATCTTCCAAGACTCGATTAGCCAAGTAAACAACGAGCAAGAGCCTTAAATCCCGGAACCATTTATGGTCTCAAACGGACGAATGTCTTGAGCGACAAAGTTATCGACAAACACTCGTGATTTTCTTAATTGAGGCAATACTTCGCTGGTGCTTGAGCGTTTGTAAAAAACATGTTTTCGCAGATTTAATGGACTGGATCCTTTTGGAAATTCAAAAGTTTTTCTCATCTCTTGCACAACACATAGCCAACATATTCGGAAGTATTGGCCTCCGCAATTCTATCGTAGAATTTCCACACATCGCTGTTAACAATTGCTTCAATCCGCTTGTACTCTCCTGACTCTAACTTTCTACGTACGTCCATATTATTTCTTTAAAAATTTTATGCGACCGGCACGATGTAAAAATAAATCGAAAACCAAATTTGATTTAAGTAAAAACGAGTAAAATGAGTAAAACGATGCGGTTCCTACGATTCTACGGTGCCACGGTGCCAATTTGACAGCTAGGTAATCGTACTCGTTTGTAATCATACTCGGCGAGTACTACTCGATTACTATTTTACTTACTCGTACAGGTCTCTAGTGTCCACAACCGGGTACAAAAAAATTGTTGACCAAAAAACATCATCTCATATTCATGGCTGCAAATTTTTTTCCATGTGTCTAAAACAATAGGTTACTTCAGAGGAAAGTTAGCTAGAGTCTCTGCTAGAGTCTCTGGCTTTACAATGATGTTCATATCACCTCATAATCTTGACTTGGAAAAAAGATATTAGTAAAAAACGCCACTATGTCCACAACCGGAGACTCTCCCTCAACAAACAAACGGGAAAATTCAAACATTCAACTTACCTAAAGCCCCATACGGACATCAGAAGTAGCGAGAAGTTTCATACAAAAATTGGGGGAAGAAGAAGCAGAAGTTACAACTTCGCCTCTAGAACTTCTTGCATGTACGGAGGTGCAAAGTTGATAGTTACACTTAATAGACAATGTTGCACTTAGCAGCACATTTGTGGATTCTATGTAAGATGGCTGTGGGTTTATTATGCTTTGATTAGCTGAAGCAGCATTGAGAATGCACCATATTAAGCCACTCTGCTTCTACCTGCATCGATCAGCTGGTCTGCTTTTAGCTAAAGTGATTTAAAAAGAAAAAAAAAAAACATGGGAAAAGTTTTTCGCATGACAAAAAAATGCTTTTAGTTTTGGCGGTGAAAGAGCTAGTTGTCATTTTTGATCTTTTCCACCCCAAGCATTCGGACATTAATGTTGTGAACAAGGCTTGGGGAGAAGTATCCGAGCTTCTACAAAAAATCAACTTGGCATCAAAACAAAATACAAATGATCGAGCAGTGTGACCCACTGCCAAATAAATTAAAAATATCAACAACATGTTTCTTGGCGTAATTTTTTCTTAAGTCTGGTTACACTGCTCTTAAGTTCCACGGCGACGAAACATGACGGAAAGGTAGCTAAATTACGAACTTCGGATGTCCGTATGGGCCTTAACCCTAACATAATAACAACGCCATCTAGCGGATGCGAATAGCAATGGTCAGTCCTTTGAACGCATTCAACGCTTATCCAGTCCTGAGGAGGCCATTCCTAGCCAAAATTTATAGAAACCATTTTAAATATTTTTGTACTTGTTGCATCGGTTAGCGTGAGCGATAAAAAAAACCCCGATAGGATACAGTAATCGATGGCGAGAGAGATGAGCGCGCGCAACGGATGTGGCATCCCCGATCAATTCCCTCGTGCGATAGCTGCAGCCACCTTACGATAGTAATCGCATGTTATCGATATGACGCTTGATCGATCGCTAAGCTCGAGACTCTCCCGCATTATTCTAGCAGCGCCGCTTCGATCGAATTTAATTGAATGTTAGCAAGTAAAGTTATTATTAAATAAAGTTAGTTATAAAGATAACTAAAGTGGTGACCCCGAGTTCTGAAATAACAACAAATTCGTCAAATTTCAATTGCACATACGGCCTGGCAACGCACATCAATTTGTTGTAATTGTATTGTGAACGAAATTGTCTGATGCAACACACATTGACTAGATATAATTTGCGCTCCACCCATCAAGACACAAGGAGTGACGACTAGGAAATCTTTTTTGATAGCAGCAACTACATCAACATGGCGGAGGAGGAATTGAGATCTCAACTGGAAATCTTGCAAAACGAATTGCAGCGAGTTACTGCGGCTGTCTCTGCGAACGCACGTGTTCCACCCCCACGCCTTTATGTGCCGAAATTCAACAAAGATAATCCACAGCTCTGGTTTGCGCAACTTGAGCGTTCGTTCAGGGTGAACAATGTCACGCAGGACGCTGATAAATTCGACACAATTGTAGTCCACCTGGAGGACGACGTCCTTCAGTGTATCGAAGATCTGATTTCGACACCTCCAGATGAAAACCGCTGCGAGGCACTCAAGAATCGACTGCTGGCCAACTTTGCCGAATCGGCGGAATCAAAATTAAATCGTCTGCTCCAAGGTATTGAGACTGCGGGTTTGAAGCCCACCGAAATTTTGGCTCGCATGAAACGCCTTGCTCCTATTGGCAGCGATAATATCGTTCGCTCACTCTTTATGGCCCAAATGCCCCAGTGCATACGTCCGCTCTTATCTGTCTGGAAAGAGGAAAGTTTGACTGAACTCGCAAAAATTGCGGACAAGATGCTGGAGGCAAACAATCCAGACTCTGTATTTGTTGTCAACTCCCAACAACAGATATCGTCGCAAGTGGAGGCACTTGCGCGCTCACCAAAACCAGAGATGAGTGCTACGATTCAGTCACTAATGGACTCCTTGAATCAACTTAAACTTGAGATCAGAGATCTCAAAGCATCACGCCCCAAATCGAACTCTCCATCACGTGCGTTCCGGGGCAATTCAAGCAACAAGAGAGAAGAACAAAAGGAGAAATGTTGGTATCACCAGCAGTTTGGTGCACGTGCAAATAAGTGCCGCGCCGGCTGCCCGTATTGGAAGTCGTCAAACTAAAACAGCTGTCAGCCTCGCTGGTTGTTGGCAGCTGTATGACGACCAGCAAAAAGTCAACGGGTTCGTCGTCGGGCGACCAATGCCTGGCCGATACTCGTCTACATGTCCATGACCGCTCTTCGAATATAAGATTCTTGGTTGACTCTGGCTCAGTAGTGTCCGTGATTCCACGTGCATCAATAAAATTTAAGACCAGCGTCAACGACTTACATCTGTTCGCAGCAAACCAAACTTCTATCAAAACCTACGGTACGTTCGTAATGGATCTTAACCTGGGTCTACGCCGTTCTATTAAATGGCCATTCATTATCGCTGATGTACAGTCACCAATAATCGGAGCCGATTTGTTAGCTCATTATAATCTTCTCATCGACCTCAACACCAGGAAACTAATCGACCAGACAACAACAGTCTCTATTCGGGGTACAATACCCAGAACAACTGACTCTGCCATATCAACGCTCAACCAAAACATCGATTTTAGAGGTGTCCTTGCGCAGTTTATCGACGTCACCAGGACACCAACGAAACACAGCACGAAGAGTACGCACAATGTTTTTCATCATATAGAGACTTGTGGGACTCCAGTAGCTGATCGCCCCCGACGACTTTCAGGGGAAAAACTCGCCGTCGCAAAAAACGAAATAAACCTTTTGCTCGACCAAGGCATTTGCCGTCCATCGAAAAAGTTCCTGGTCCAGCCCCTTGCATATGGTTGCAAAGCGAACTGGTGGCTGGAGATCTTGTAAAGATTATCGCAAATTGAATTCGAAGACAGTGCCCGATCGTTATCCCATCGCACACATTCACGATTTTGCCGAAAGACTTTACGGAAAAACTATATTTTCAGTATTGGATTTGGTCCGAGCCTATTATCAGATACCAATGTGCGAAGAAGACATTAAAAAACCGCCGTATGCACTCCATTCGGACTAATTGAGTTCCTTTACATGCCGTTTGGCTTGAAGAACGCGACACAGACATTTCAGCGATTCATGGATAGCATATTCAGGGGTTTGGATTTTGTCTATTGCTATATCGACGACATACTGATTATGTCCAGAGATCAAGATGAGCATGAGCAGCATCTACGAGCCGTACTATCAATACTTCAGAAACATGGCATGAGCATCAATTTAAACAAATGTCAAATCGCTAAACCAATGGTGCAGTTTCTGAGCTATACTATAAATTCCGATGGAGTACGGCCACCAGATGATCGAATCGATGCTATTGTCCAATACAATCGACCGGAAACACTTGCGGAACTTAGCAGATTTTTGAGCATAATAAACTATTATCGCCGTTGTATTCCTCATGCATCTGAGATTCAAGCGCCACTCAGCGAAATGTGCAAAGGAATCAAGAAGAACGACAATCGGAAAATTCAATGGACTTCTGAGGCGCTAAAGGCATTCGAGCATTGCAAGCTCTCCGTCGCACAGGCTGCTATCATAGCGCATCCCGCGGCCGATGCGATGTTGGCATTGGTGTGCGATGCTTCAGACACAGCAGTTGTCCACTTGGCTTTTTCTCTCGAAAGCTGACCCAAACCGAAAAGAACTATAGCACGTACGATCGTGAATTACTGGCAATTTACGATTCAATACGTTATTTCAAGCACATATTAGAGGCTCGTTTGTTTGTCATCAAAACAGACCACAAACCTCTCATTTATGCGTTTTCTCAAAAACCAGAGAAAGCGTCGCCACGCCAACTACGTCATCTGGATTTCATATCTCAATTCTCCACGAACATAGTGCACGTGGCCGGTCCTGAGAATACAGTAGCTGATGCACTCTCGCGACTCAATGCGATTTCGATGCCTGCAGATATATCACTGGAGAGAATTTCAACCGAACAACAAGGCGACGATGATTTGGATGAGCTCCGGCAAGGAAGTACCTCTCTTCAACTTCAACCTGTTCAGTTTGAGAACAATGTAATGGTATATTGCGACACCTCTACTGGATCGATCAGACCATATATTCCTCAGTCTTTGCGTTATGATGTCTTTGCTTCTGTACATGGTCTTTCACATCCAAGTGGCAGATCTACATTGCGGCAAGTCCGACGAAAGTATGTTTGGCCGTTTATGAGAAAAGACATAACCTCATGGGCCAGAAACTGCATGCGTTGCCAACGAGCCAAAATACATCGCCACAACAAACAGATTCCTGAGAAAATCAACATGCCGAATAATCGCTTCGACCACGTACATTTGGACATCGTAGTCATGCCTCACGTAAGTGGATATCGCTATTGCCTCACAATGATCGACCGGTTTTCCAGATGGCCGGAAGCAGTTCCTTTGAAAGATATATCTGCCGACACAGTGGCTTCAATGTTTTGGTCACATTGGATCTCTCGTTTCGGATGTCCCCAAACAATTACCACTGACCAAGGATCCCAATTTGAGTCTGTCCTTTTTTAAGGCACTAGGAGATTTGGTGGGCAGCAAACACATCCATACCACGGCTTATCATCCACAATCAAACGGTATGATCGAAAGATGGCATCGATCATTCAAAGCTGCCCTCATGTGCAACCCACAAACGCCTTGGATCGACTTGCTTCCAACTGTTTTATTGGGTTTGAGAACGAGCTACAAGGAAGACCTCGGTACATCATCGGCCGAGATGCTTTATGGCAACCATATACGAATTCCGAATGAATTTTTCGATGACTTATCTAAGCCAGTGCATCCAAAAATATTTGTTGAAAAATTTCGAGAGCATATGCTCCTTGTTCGGCCTGCGCCTGCAGCCCACCACATTGGATCGAACCGAAGCATGTTCGTGTTAAAACACATGAATGATTGTTCTCATGTCATGCTTAGGACGGACAGCGTTCGACAGCCGTTAGAACCTCCATATTCTGGACCCTACGAGGTGGTGAAACGACATACGGATCGCGTCTTCGTCATTAAAATCGATGGCAAGGAAATATCTGTTTCAACGGAGCGCCTTAAGCCGGCGTATGTGACGAAGGAACAAGAGGCTGGGAATGACTCACAACCACCAAAGACGCTACGTACCTACGAACGACCTCGTAAGGTTAGATTCGTTCCCGACCTGGTCACTGGGGAGGGAGTAGCTGTGGCATCCCCGATCAATTCCCTCGTGCGATAGCTGCAGCCACCTTACGATAGTAATCGCATGTTATCGATATGACGCTTGATCGATCGCTAAGCTCGAGACTCTCCCGCATTATTCTAGCAGCGCCGCTTCGATCGAATTTAATTGAATGTTAGCAAGTAAAGTTATTATTAAATAAAGTTAGTTATAAAGATAACTAAACGGATCAACACAGTGGCGCCATCCGTAGCTCAAGCTATGAACTAAATCGAAAGGGCTATTCGGGAGGGGGGTTAGGTAGTGAGAAGAGAGTCTGATTAGAAGATTAGGCATCTTGCTCCCACTTGGGGAATGTGGGAAGTGAAAGGGGATCGGAGAGAGGAAAACGGAAGGAACATTTGCGTCCTACTCCCACCCGTGATCAAGGAATATGAAGGCCTTGAAATCGGTCAATGACTTCTTATTCTCAATATGTGGGTCACAGGGCCAATCTGGAATCAGAACGAGGACATATAGGGGGCTGATTTCGGTTGCCAAGCGACAGTTGAGTCGCTGAGATGACCAGGCACAGGCAGCTTTATAGCCATTTGTTGAAAGAAAAAAAAAGCGTGAAACTCAGTCTGGCCTAGGTGCCATTATTTTATTTAATTTATTTTGTTTGCTTAAAATGTGAGTTCAAATTAATAAAGAAGTAAAATGTGAAATAAGAAAATAATGTGTTTTAGTGATCCGAAAGCCCATCAAAACCGAGAGGGGGACCCAGTCTGACAGGCTCACGGGTAGAGATTTTGGAGTTGGACTCAGTTTCCTGCCTCTGCCACATCATCTTTGGCCACGGAAAGAAATCCTCCACAGGTGGTGTACCAAGGACACCCAGGCTCCACAACTAGCAGCAAAATAAAAAAAAAGGGGTCATCAAAGCGACAAAAGCGTTTTTGTTCGACAACTACAACCAACTCTACATATTATCTACATGGTAGAGAGATTGGATAGCTAGGCGTAAATAAATAACACTATGCAACAATTTTTTGATCCCGGCTTCTAAATAGTTGATCCTTATGTAAAATTTCACGCTGAATTCAAATATGCTCTCAGATATGTCAAAAGTAGAACGGTTCTTGAGATATCGCGATATTTTCAATTTTAGTGTTTTGAAAAAAGGTAGGTCTACTAAAATGCCATTTTCTCTGATTTTAGTCCACCGATATGTATAAACTGGAACAAAAATTAAAGATAATAAAATTATTTCTATATAAAAAACGACAGTTGTTGTAAATCCAACCATAAATGACGAAGTTATGGCACTTCAAAGTTGGATTTTTGAAAAATTTTTGATAATTTTTAATTTTTTGCTGCCTTTTATTTAGTTTTTTTCAATCTTACCATAAAAATTGCTCAGATCTGAGATATTGACAGGATTGGGTAATCTTTAACGAACATTTTTTGCCCTTGGTCATCGAAATCGGATGAAAAATAAACGCTATATTCACAATTAAGTAAACATACCTCTGTTTGAGAGTATTTTATAGAATTTATGTAGAAATAATTTTATTATCTTTAATTTTTGTTCCAGTTTATACATATCGGTGGACTAAAATCAGAGAAAATGGCATTTTAGTAGACCTACCTTTTTTCAAAACACTAAAATTGAACATTTCGCGATATCTCAAGAACCGTTCTACTTTTGACATATCTGAGAGCATATTTGAATTCAGCGTGCAATTTAACATTAGAATCAATTGCTAAAAGTGCGGGATACAAAAACTTTTCAAATTTTGTGACATAGTGTAATCGTACACTTATATTATAATACTAGCTGAACCCGCCGCGACTTCGTCCGCGTCCAAGTTTTAAAAAAATCGTAGTAAGTAAAAAAAAAAAGGTAAAACTCTCTGAACATTGTGTTTTTATGTAATCTATTTGTTAAAAAGAAATTTCTTTTTTAGTATCATTGGCTTCATTAGCTTAATTTTAAGACAGTTTCGAATTTACGGTTGATTAAATTAAATCAATCTGTAAGGCGTGGATAATCCAGTTGCCTGTACACATATTAAATTTTATCCCGTCCCGTCCCTTAGACTCAACCAAATTTTCAAGTCGCGCGGAAATTCCAGAATTACAAATTATTCCCTTCCCGTCTTGTGAATGCTGAAAAAACTATAGCATATTCTTCTTCAGAAAGACTATGTAGTGAATTTAGGGTCAAGGGACATTATATTTATAAGTGCGCGCCAATATACATTTGTTTAATATTCGATCTCCAGGATATTCTTTTCTGATCAATTTATGTAAATCAACGCAGTGGGATATGTAACTATTTAAACATGTCAACTTATGTGTTTTTATTATGCGGCAACCAAAACAGGGAAAATTCATTTATAAAAATAGAAAATATTAGATGCAAATTTAACATTTTTTATTTAAAATCGGAACAAAAAAAAAATTTATAATATTTTCAATAAAGGTCACAATTCCCGCTGCCCTCTTATTTTTTATCTGCAAAAAGTTAAATTGAAAAAAAAGCTGTTTTGACAACACTGTTTTTTCTCCTTCCAACACACTTTTCATTGCGAAAAGTTGCTATGAATTTTTAGGCGATTCAATCGATATAAATCTCTTAGATTATCAACTCACAGCCTAGTTTATTAACAAAGACTCGGAAATGAGATAAGGAGACAACTAATTTTTAGCAGACTGCTCACGTCATGCGTGCCATCACTTTTCCGATCTCACCTCTAACAACAACAGAGTGCACGGTGCCCGCTGTGTCTGTTGTAAAAACACACAACACAATTTTTGGCTTCTACCTTTGTGAAAGTTTAACCTTTATTGTGATATATACGGTCAAGATATTGTTAAAACTATCGACGTGTTTTGTATATGCCATTAGATTTAATGCAATTGGATGAGGCCATTATTAATTGGATTTATTGCTTGTTTATGTGAAAAAACACACACACATACATATACACGCACTCAGCGCGCTCTCACTCTCTCTCGCGTTCTCAGCGAAACACATTTTCCACAAACAACATTGCCTAAGCGCAACAACAGTTATTTGCAATAAGATGATTTGAGTCCTGCAAAATCTGCAATCATGGCTATTTAGCCAAATATTTATCAAGATTTCCTAAAAATTTGTCAAATTTTTTGCCTGTGTGAACTTAGCTTAAGTCAAACGATAGGGAGTGTCCAACCACGCACGGTCACCCAGCCGCACACCCACCCACAACTACAGATGTAGTTGTTGCTGTTGGTACTACTTGCATGCGTTTTGATAATGAGAGCAGAAATGTGAGATCAATTGAGAGCGCAACTGTTATCTCTTTGCTGTTGTTGGTTTCATTTATGTGCGGAGACAATAGACAACAGTTACAGAGAAAATAGAGAGTACTAAGCAGTGAGTGAATAGTGTTGTTGTGAAAAATGTTTCATACAAACTTTTCATTGGCTTTTTCAATAGATTGGAGAAAAATTTTCCAATATCCTTTCTTAGTGAGCGCCTGCATAACTAAACGAAGGTCTATGCCAAAAATCAGACCTGTACGATAAGCCGTTTTCGCTGTGGCTTGATAATATGTCAGTCTGTCAGTCGGGCGTACAGATTTATATATATAGATATGTATAATTATACATCTTATATATATATTACTACCTCTTTATACACTTTATTGCACTTACACTTACTTACATACATATAACTTTATAATCCATGTTAATGCCACACTAGCAGATCTAATTTTCCCTTCACTGCCCCAGACTTAAATAATCAGTGACCCCGAACCAATTGGTTTTGCTGATTCCAAAATCGCCAACTCAATTCGACGGGGCACCAAGTTGAAACACACTCGTATGTCACTTGGCAAAAACGTTTGACAACTTTTTGCTTTCTGCCGAACGATTTTAAAATATACATTTAATTAATACGCGGAGCGCCAAAACAAAAACAAACCGCACGATCAGTGTGACCAGAGTCACTTTCGACGAATGTATAACATTTGTTTGATTTTGTTTGTACCGTAAAACATATAAGTGGTAATCCTGAAAGTTGATTTGCTCTTGATTTGCTTTCGTGAAAGCAAAAGCAAAGCAGTTGGTGGAACGACCCTGATTTCATTTAGATTTGCTTTCAATTGGCGCAAAATTTAAACAGTGGCGGGTAAGCATAAAATGAAAAATGAAATTGTAAAATTGAATTTTCTAATATTCTTTAACAATAGTATGTGGGCAGAATCTGTAGTTCTAAGAAGTTTGTCACTTTACTAAGGTGAATTCAATTAATGTGCTGTCCTCACTACAACTGCATTTTGCATTTTCGCATTTTGGGCAAAATGTACATTTTCGCCCATACAATTTAGTATGGCCACAAGAGATGCCAAAAAAGTGCATTTTGAGAAAATGTAGTCGCATTACTCGTTTGCCATCCGATTCTTCGATAGTTTCTATTCGATAGTCAGCCATTATTTGGCTTTGACGAAGTGGTCATCACTAATTATGGCGCGAAAAATGGCAAAAATTTGAAATTTGCTTAAATTAAATTAAATTAAAATTGATTTATACTTTTTAATGTTTACCAAAAATATCAATGATAACACATTGAATTACAGATATTAGAAACTTCTGATGTAGTTTCAATTGAACTCAAGAGACCACAAGCCTTCTAGTCTGACCAAAGCAATGGTTCGCTTGGCCAGCCATTTTGTAAATTGTTGAAATGCAAATGCAGAAGCAACACAATGAGGACAGGAAATTGCATTTTCAGTGATGACGATAACTTTTTTGAAAATGTGCTTCAGTGAGGAAGCCATATAATTATGTATTTGTTCATGGCCACGGAAAGTGACATGCAATTTGACAGATCCAAAGAGGAAGAGGCAGGATAAAATAGTGGAAGAATTTGTAACCTCGAACCTTCTAGGAGAGCTGTGCAAATATGTAAGCCTGAACATCTTTGACCTCTGTCCACTTATGGCCGCGAGCCTTGTTTTCAGTAGTTTCGTATGCAGTCTAAGATGCAATAAATAATTATCATTTAATTGCTAAAATATGGAATGCAAAACACCTTACAGCATTCTATATATTTAAATCACAACAAAATTTATCAAACACCATGCGCGCGGATGCATTTCTTTTATGTGAACGGTCACACTAAAACGAAAGCAAATCGAAATCAACTTCGAGGCTGATTTCGCGAAATCAATTAGTATGACCTTAATTTCCTAATATTTTCTGGGCGCACTGCTCATTTTGTATGGAGCAGCTGTGATCAGCTGTTTCGCGAAATCAAATCGAAAGCAAATCAATAGCAAATCACTTTCAGGAATACCACTATAATTTAAAAATAATAATAAATCAAAACGAGCTTCGTTTATTTATGCACTTCTTCTACTTCTTGTTCCAATCCCGTGTACATGTTCTATTGTTAGCCACTTCACTTATTTCACACAAAAAAAATTATTTACTTGTCAAAAATTATAGCCGTGCGGCGCGTGTTAGTTAAGTTAGCAAGCGACTTCGTGGCGTAGTGTGACCATAGTTCACAAAACTGGGTGACAAGTCTTTCTTTAAGCTACTGGTACTGACTCAGTAAATTATTATTTGTTTATAACGTAATTAAATAATGTCTTTCAAACCATAAAAGTATACAACTTTTGAACTTTGGAATTCACCTGGACCTGTCGCTGCCTGATACTTGGAGCGCCTCTCAACGTGCCCTGCTTCAAGCAATCGATGAACGAGCTCATTATAGTTTTGAAGTCTCTGCACAAGGAAGCCAAACTCGCAAAACATATAGGCAACTAAACCATAACCTGAAGAGAGCTATAAGATATAGTCATTCGATCCGGTCGGTTCCGACATATTATCAGTGTGCAGTAAAAAGAAGACTCTGTGCAAAGTTTCAGCTCGATAGCTTTAAAACTGAGAGACTAGTTTGCGTAGAAACAGACTGACAGACGGACAGAGAGACGGACGGACAAAGCTCAATCGACTCAGCTCGTCGCCCTGATCAAGAATATATATAGTTTATAGGGTCGGAAATGAATATTTCTATGCGTTGCAAACTTCTGGGCCAAATTATAATACCCTTTGCAAGGGTATAAAAAATATTAAAAATCGCTCAGCAGATACTCTTTAAATTTTTGCAACCATTTTGGAAAAAGTGTTTCCGAGATAATCGCATTTAAAGTTTCGACATCTCTTTTCGATGAAATAAAAATTATTTTTAATAAATGTAAGAATTGGATTTGGTGCATTTGGATGTCAGCTTTCACCGAAAAAAAAATTATCAAAATCGGTTAAACAGTTCTTCAGAAATTTGCGTCAAAGTGCGTCAAGACATGGTAAAAAATAAAATCTCCAAAAATTTTGAAGTAAACTTTTTTGCAAAATTTTTTTTCTAAAATTGCAAACATTTTATAAATATTTATCTCTATAAATATAAAAGAGTGTCCTGACTGATTCACTGACTGACTGAGTGACTGACTGACTGATTGGCAATCATCGCAGAGCCCAAACGGTAAGAGATAGAGGGCGAAATAATTGGACAAGTGTTTTCATGATTTTGGAAAATCCGCCCACGAGGAAAATGGCGTGAAAATTCTGCATAAAAAAAATTATTTTTCATCCGATTGGCTGGAAATTCGGTTTGAAAGGAAAGAAGGTGAAATAAATTGAAATGTGATTTTCCGAAGTTGGAAAATTGGCCCTGACGGTCGGAAAATTCCCGGAAAATTCTGTATGAAAATAAAACAATTTATCATCTGATTGGCTTGAAACTCGGTTTGTAAGGACAAAATACGAAATAATATGAAATGTGATTTTTCAATGTCGGAAAATCCGGCCACGAGGAAAATGGTCGGAAAATTCTGCATGCAAAAAACTATTTTTCATCCGATTGGCTTGAAACTCGGTTTGAAAGGTCAAAATCGGAATTAATTTTTGTTTTTATTTTCTGATGATGGAAATACCGCCGGGATGCCCACTGGGAAGTGGTTGGGAATTGAATGGGATGTGGGTGGTAAGTTGTTTTGGAAACTTAATTTGCATACGTTTTAATACCATTTGGCAAGGAGAATGGTCGATTGATCTGTAAGGCAAAGAAAAAAGAAGTTACAATTTAAATCAAAAATCATGTACCAATAATATATTTAATCATAAAACCGTCAATCCACATATGTACATATCAACAATTATTATAGTCTACGTGTCCAAATGTTAGTAGTAGTTTTACGTGTCAGAATATAAAACCTTTATAACGATTTAATTATGTCGCTGTAAATTATTATGAGGGGGGAGAAGGAGGATTATACCAGTCTGGAGTGAACCGACCGCAAGACTTCTGTATTAGGGCAGCCGGATGGGACATGAAGATAGGCATCCGCTATTATTTCCTCTTCCCTTCGCTAGGAGCCTTGGCGATCGGCTCACTCCAGGTTTTGGCTCTGATTCTCCCTCTCAAAATCATTATAAAGGTATAATTAAATTTCCTCACACATAAACATTGATCATTGCATTCGCACCCTAACAACACATTTAATTCTAATTATAATGCTTTTCATAGTTCGATTAATTTCATATTACTCGATTTTTTATTTATATTACAAATGCTTCACGGGCCCTTTGAATTCTTCCTTTGCGCTGAGATTGGATTTTTTTTTTGTTGCTGGAACTGACTGTACCTAACCCACCCTATAAGAGCTCCTTAGGAAAGATTGGGAAACAAAATTTTAGGTGTGCACAACAAAAACTCGAGGGAAAAATCCGCCCTGCTCAGCATGCACAAAATCTTAAAATTACCAAAAAAAATTTTAAATATATAGTTATTAAATTGCAATCCAAATGAAAAGCCATAACCTACGTAATTGAACTCGCAAAAACGTAGTTTATTTATAACCTACGCAATTGAACTCGCAAAAACGTAGTTTATTCATTACCTACGTAATTGAACTCGCAAAAACGTAGTTTATTCATAACCTACGCGGTCTTGGCTCAGTGTGACCATAACTGGCTAGCTATATATTAGAGATGGAATGAAAGGTAATTGCAAAATAACGCACAATTATTGTTGCAAGATGTAAATAAAGTGAATTTCCCCTAATTTTGTGATCAATTAAGAAATTGTTAGTGAAATTTAATTTGCCATATTGTCTGCAATTGATTTATAAAGAATTTTATTTTTTAATGTGTCCAGATTTTTTCACTGGAATTGAGAATATGCCGGATAGTCAATTTAACGATTAAACTAAAAATCAAAAGTTATTTAAATAATATTCTTAAAATTGTTGATTTGAGGTCCGACCTATTGCTCACGCACGAAACTTAACAAATAAAATCAAGTAAACTGGGGCTCTACTCGGCAATCAGCTGTTGCTCATTATGGCGTTAACAGTTTCATTTTGAGTTAACATGTCGCTGCAGCTGACATGTGACAATGCGACTCAGACGATACATGTCTGATTGAAATTCAATTGAAATCTCAGTATCACAGTAAGTATAACAGTATCAGTCTCAGTATAAGTTATAATTTTAAGTAGTGTGTAGGTTATAAATATAACAGTCTTAGCTATCGATATCGGTTTGTTCACCAAGTTAAGTTTAGGTGGCATACAAAAAATATAACACCTTAAATTATAACAGTGACTACAGGGCACCCGTGACTAAATCGATAGTCGGTGACTCGTTACAATTTCGGTAGGTTCGGTATTTCTGTGCTCATCACAAACGGGCACACTAACCGCAGAAAATTTTGTCATATGACCAAAAAAAATTTTTTTTTCGCTAGAAGCAGTCACCTGTCGGCCAGAGAAAAATAATAATCGCGCCTACGATTTGGTAAGATACTTTTTCAAGTGGTGGAAACTTGCTAATCTCTAACCCTTAGCTAGATCAAGAATAAGTGCAAAATGGCGGCCCAAATACGCACTGTGGTGACACAAACCTTCCTCTACCTCTTCCTCGCTGTGGCCACCATCCTCATTCTGTACTTCGTGCTGACTGGTAAAGGCGAGCGAGTGAGTGTGGGCTGGTTCCTGGCCTCGTCCAATCCGTACATGTGGGCCTGCCTGGGCATTGGCCTGTCCGTGTCGCTCTCGGTGGTGGGCGCTGCCCTTGGCATTCACACTACAGGCACCAGCATTGTAGGCGGTGGCGTCAAGGCTCCTCGCATCAAGACCAAAAACTTGATCTCCGTCATCTTCTGCGAAGCAGTGGCTATTTATGGTTTGATCACTGCCATTGTGCTGTCCGGGCAGCTGGAATCGTTCCAAATGGAGGTGGCATTGAGTACTCCATCCGTACAGAATACCAACTGGTTCTCCGGTTATTTGATTTTCGGTGCTGGCCTTGCTGTCGGATTGGTCAACTTGTTTTGTGGCATTGCTGTCGGTATTGTGGGATCTGGAGCTGCCCTGTCGGATGCCGCGAATGCTGCGCTGTTTGTCAAGATCTTGATTGTGGAGATTTTTGGGTCGGCTATTGGTCTCTTTGGACTAATTGTGGGCATCTACATGACATCCAAGTCCAAGATGGGTGATAAGGACTAAGATGGAGGAGACGAGGCTGTGTAAGTTACAAAGTAAAGTTATAAAGTGAAAATTGGGAATCTTTCATCAGTAAAAAATTCAAAACAGTCGTGCTCTTGGTAAATAAGGTTTTGATTTGATCGATTGTAAAATTATGCAATATCATTTCAAATTAATTATTTTTAAGGGCCACACAATGATTCTGTTGAGTGCTCTAGTTTGTGCACAAAATCCGGTACTGGTCGGAATTAACTTTATCCATTTTTAGATTTCAAAGGCGAAAACAAAGGCTCTACTTTTTTTTTTTTTTTTTGCGTAGTATTAAAATTTTTTGTTCAACATGAATTAAAAACTATATAAATTACCTGCGTCTTCATATTTATCATCAAGCTAAACGAAATTCTGAAATTTTAGGTTGAGCATAAATGCCTTTTACCGCTAACAAATGTGCAAAACGCTGGGCAGACTGAGTGATAGAGCAAAGAGTTTAATTCTTTAAATTGTTTCAGTGTTTCTGAAGTGGGCCAACAAAAACTAACAAAAGTACCGTGCGATTTTCTTTCAAAAACTCAATTCTAAACACAAAACATAGAAAGAATCTGAGAAGTGCGAACTGCCACATTATGACTCCAAAAACGAGCAATATTACGAAAATTAATTAAAATCCACATTTTACAAGCGGTTTCCGTAAAAAATATAAACAAATAAAAATATAAATAAATATTCTCGCAAGTTTGTAGAAACAACGTTTTTTATAAAGAGATTAAGCAAGAAGAGATTGAGGACTCTCGCTCATAGCATATCTCAATGTTTAGGAATGTCAGATAGTTTTGAGATACACCTTTAATTTGTTTTTAGTGCTATCGTCCCAACGCTCGTATTTATAAGTTTTAAATGATTTCACATACAAAAGATAGGTCTGAAAAATCTTTCATGTCTCAAGCTCCAGGGGTATATAAACTTCGGTCGAGCCGAAGTTAGCTTGCCTCTATTTTTAGTTATTTGATTTATTTAGGTAACACCCACTTACACTGGTCGGCATAATTATTTTGACAAAATTAATTCATGAATAAGTCATTATATCTCTTAAACAATGAATTCTACAATTTTGAAAATTATATCGGATACTGGTATAAAAGTAAGCGTTCAATTAAAGATAAGTAGCACACAATCAGCTGCTTAGGTTATAAAACATTAATCAAAATGTAGAACTTTTTTAATTGCATCTTCCCCTTTTTCCTGAACTAGCAAACTTTCCAGTGTCAATCTCGTATTCCATCTATGCTCTAAGACGGGATTTACACTATGAAGCAAACTTCATGAAGTTATCTCAGTAGGCGAGACATACACGTGTGGTTCTATACATTTTGATCAACAAATCTAGTAAAATTCCTTTGATTTTTAAGCCTACTAAGAAAACTTCATGAAGTTTGCTTCATCGTGTAAGTCCCGACTAAGTCTAAAACTAATGCATTCTTAAAATCAGCTGTGGGCCCCGTTTTGTTGATGTGATTTGCTAAGTCTGTTGTTGTTTTCCCATTTTTGTTATTACAATGTTTGTTCCTTGCAGCTCCCTCTGCTCCCGCGCATTTAATTTCGTAGACTACATTGTTGTTGTTGTGTTTTGAGGAATGGGTCAAAATACCGGATCCAGAGGTCGAATTCATGATTAGCGCATACGGTTAGGTATTTTTTAGCTGATTAATAAGCCTGAAGGGTAAATATATTATTTATAGATTTTGCGTTATCTTCATTCTGTATCCTTTTTATTTATTTCGATACTGGCTTTAATTAAAATTCGCAGTAAAAACTAAACTTTTTTAGAAAAAATGTAGAAAACATGCTTTTACTTTAACAAAAATATTTGATATTGATAACACAGTGCTACAGTGCGAAATAACCTGGGTATTGGCATAGCGTACGCTGTAGAGCAGGTCGCGTATAGCACTTCCACATACTTGGTTTTTCTCGGGGACCCCCAAAATCTGAAGTTATGGCCCAAAAACCGCTTTTTGCTATTTCACCGCCATTAAATAGATATAACTCGCGAATGGACCGTCTGATTGCTCATAACCTTATCAATTCCGATAACCACGAGAGGGGTCTAAAGCATTATAATCAATGGTTTGACTAATTTAACGCGATGGCTGAGAAATGCGGCTTACAGATCCGGCATTTTCAACTTTTTTTGAGAAATTTGTACTTTGACCATCACTGGTTTAACTATTTTATTCTATGCTATTTTTCCTTAAAGTTTGTAATAAAAGCCCATTTAATTCTCCGTTGAACGGTTGTTGTCCCAATGAATTTGGATACCGTTTGACGAAGGTATGCGCGATTTTCTGAGTACACATCGACAATCTAGTATTTTTTTTTAGTGTGCTAACATATTTATTTCTGCTTTCACATAATTGCTCCTTAAAGTAAACTCAGTTTTGTTTGGCGCCAGATTCAAATAGTATTTTTAAGTACTTAAAATGCAAATATATATAAACTTAAATGCTTCACGATTTCTGGGCCAAGATTAACGCTCTCCAATAATGTTACCAATTGCGGCGAGTTAAGCTATTTTGTAGAAACAGCACAAACCACCCTTATAAGCGAGTTAAGGTCGCCCATACTGCACATGCTGCGCTGTGTGCTTATGCGGGCTGACGTCGACACTCTTGGATTTATTTGTTTTAACTCACTTCAAATCGAGCCAATTACACTTGTTGCGACGTCAGCTTGTGCGGGTCCTCGCCTCAAAAGAAGGCAATATATGCTCTGAGTTTTTAGACAGGATAACGGGCCTGGCGTCGCGGCCCAAGCTGATGTCACTTTCTTCTCATTTTTACTTGGCGTGCTCCACTTTGGTTATTATTTGGTATTTAATGATTCGTCCATCCAGTTATAGTGATTTTTATATTCTTCATCATTGGTCATCCATGGTATTTTATCGCGGTTCTCTACAATCGTGGTTAGACAGTTATCATTGGGCCTTGTTTGTGGACTTGAAAAATAATTTCTTAGGTACCAAAGGGGTTCATCATTAAATAGAACCCGCAGCTAAATTCTCTGCATTAGACCAGATATGTCCAGGCGTGGGCAAGGCTTGCGCCATGAGAGCAATCTGCTTTTCACAAGCCTTAACCGTGCCTACCTGTATACGATTCTTGCTGTGCACGGCTCTTTTGTTTAAAATGCCAATTTCAGCTCATTAAAAAATAATAACAACCACTTGCAGCCCACATCTGCTCACTATAGCTCAATTTATTTGTATGCTAGATAACAGTATTCAGAGACCGTTAATATTTGCGAAAAAATGTTGATACATGCATTTTAAGTATTTAAAAATATTTGAATCTGGCGCCAAATCAAAACTGAGTTTACTTTTAGGGGCAATTATGTGAAAGCAAACATAAATATGTTAGCACACTAAAAAAAAATACTAGATTGTCGATGTGTACTCAGAAAATCGCGCATAACTTCGTCATACGGTATCCAAATTCATTGGGACAACAACCGTTCGACGGAGAATTAAATGGGCTTTTATTACAAACTTTAAGGAAAAATCGCATAGAATAAAATAGTTAAACCAGTGATGGTCAAAGTACAAATTTCTAAAAAAAAAGTTGAAAATGCCAGATCTGTAAGCCGCATTTCTCAGCCATCGCGTTAAATTAGTCAAACCATTGATTATAATGCTTTAGATCCCTCTCGTGGCTATCGGAATTGATAAAGTTATGAGCAATCAGACGGTCCATTCGCGAGTTATATCTATTTAAGTGAGTTCAAAAAGCAAAAAGCGGTTTTTGGGCCATAACTTCAGATTTTGGGGGTCCCCGAGGAAAACCAAGTATGAGGAAATGCTATACCCGACCTGCTCTACTGCGTACGCTATGCTAATACCCAGTTTATTACAATTTTTGGAAATTTGTAGCACTGTGTAATTTACCTTAAATTAAGCACGCTTGAACAATTTTTGTCAACAAGAGTATTATAACATGTTTTAAACCTTTTTTTACTAAAGAAATTAAAGGTGGCTTTAAATAAATATCGATGAGTGTAGATGTAGCTTTCCTTATTGATGCAGCTTCTCCAAACTACCCTAAACAGAAAAGTGTTACCTAAAAGTGTTAACTAAAGTTCCATTTGTGGTCAAAATGCAGTCGACATAAATCATGGGGCCCCACGGACCCGTTGGTCCTTGAAAAATGGTTGCACATTGGTTCGCCAGTTGACTTATTTGTGGCGCAAAGAACTTGGTTTTACGCTGCCAGCATGCAATTCCAGCAAGATCCTTCATTAGGTCTAACTCTTCATCGACAGCATCATGATCCATATCTCAAGATTTTTATACCCGTTACTCGTAGAGTAAAAAGGGTAAACTAAAGTCGTGCAAATGTATGTAACAGGCAGAAGGAAACATTTCCATATAAAGTATATATATTCTTGATCACCATCAACAGCCGAGTCGATATAGACTTGTCCGTCTGTCCGTCCGTCCGTCTGTCTTTATGAACACCTAGATCTCGGAGACTATAAGAGCAAGAGCTACCAAAATTGACATGGTCTTCTTTTATCTGCACGCAGATCAAGTTTGTTTTAAATTTTCGCCACGCCCACCCCCGCCCCCACAATAGAAAATGTTGAATAACTCCCACATTTTTTAAGATATCGAGTTCAGATTTACAACTTAAATTTATATTAGCAATAACTATAATCTCTACAGCAAGATCGGATAATATATAGCCGAGATAAAAAATGGTGCATACTTTTCGGATGTTCACCCTCAGAACCGCAGGAACACTTCTAAACATGGTTTTTCATGAGTAACGGGTATATCGAAGTCGGTTAGAGCCGACTTTAACTTACGCTCTCGTTTTGTATTCTTATTTGTTCATGCTCGTTTTGATTTGTACACCTACAATCAATGCTATAAAAAATTCGTATTTAGCTATGACTCATAGAAGTGACAGAAAACTCACAGCCTGTGAAAAACAGCTGATTTAGGCCAAAAATTAAAAAAAAAAAATTTATCGCAGCTGCATCGGCCAATCTTAATGATGACCATCAATTATCGACTCGTCGCCGATCGCAGCAATTGGGACTCTGTTACTCAACAACGTAGAAAATTTTGTGGAAGGATTTAGGTGTGAAGCCTTTCAAAATACAGCTGGTGCAAGAATTGAAGACGAACGAAATGCGATCAGCCAAAACAGTAACCGTAACCAAATCCGTTATTTGTTAGGGTTTTAATCTTTGATAGTAAGTAAAATATAAAGCATATTCTTCATTAGAATGCCAAGCTGAGTTGATATAGCCATGTCCATCCTTCTGTTTCTAAACAATCTCTCCCTCCCAATCTTTGCACCAAGCCTTAAGGTACAATTATGCTGCACATTTTTCGGAACCGACCGGATCAAATGACTATAGCATAAAGCTGCTATTTTCCACTGCTTCTTCTTAATAGAAGCAAAAGCTTTTTTTAAACCCTGTTGGTCATACGCTTTAATATTCATATCGATCTCTAACCGCATCAATAACGAAAGAAAAAAATGTTATTATTGCTAATGTGGTCTGCAAGGTTATTTACAAATACACCAGAGCTGTCATCATAGTGTTATTCATTTTTAAAACATTCCTGAGAATTATTCAGACATCGAATTGACATATTTTTGAAGGGTGCATGTAATAACGCCCGCTGACATAACGCCCGCGGGCGTTAAGTCGCTCATAACAGTGACATAGCGCCAGCGGTCTTTATGTCACTTTTGAAAGTGCCATAACATCCGCGGGCATTATGTCACTTTCAACAGCATTGTTATTCCAATTTCCTGCCTTCAATGTACAATACAACCAATACAATTGGTTTATTTTGCAGACAATCACGCTATGTTTTAAAAAAAATATTGTTGTTTTAAGAGGTAACATGTTCTAACGAAAAACCATATAGGCCATAAACTAGAGATAAGATTTGATACGCAAAAGTAACAATTAGTTAAATGATTACTCTTCTCTCTTTAATGTGCTGGCACAATGAATTGCATCCTTATCTTTTTTTCTTTGACGGAAAGATGGAGTTTCCAGTGGCATCGAGTACATATGGGCATTTCACCAGAAAGTTTAACCGAATTCCTATTAATTTGATCCGATTGATTGATGGTCTCTCTCTGACACAAGACTCCAGTGAGTTTAAGCACCGCTTTAAAAAAAATTAAAACAATTAAATACTGGTTTTCAAAAAAACCTACACACATAAAATAAATTTAGTTTGTTTGCTAATGAAATATAAAAATACATCCTCCTTTTTAATTTATTTACGGTTTCGTGCCCATTAAACAAGAATTTGGTTTATTACCCTCCAAAGAGGAAATATCAGCCTATTTATCTAAATTTTCACAATCATTATTTCGTTAAAGATGACTTTTTAATATATTTTTGAAAGTTGCCTTTTTAGGCATTTTTCCAACTTTGACCATTGATATCTTACAAATTTGACGTGCTAGATTAATTTTGAAAATTGACTTGAACTGAGCTTGAAAGCCTCCTTCGAACGGTCAATGTCAATGTCATCCCCGGGCCGCGATGACCTTATTTTTGTTGACCTGTGTTATCTTATGTATATTAATAAATCTTTCCGAATCAAAGTATTTATCTTTTTTTATGAATATACCAAAGGAGGCACATATAAATTTATGAAAGTATCAGAAATACGGAGTTAGAGAAAGACTTGTCACATAATGTATATCACGTTGCGTATCATAATGAGTCAAATGTATAAAAGCAACATTTATTTTTGAGCGAATCATTATCACAGATCATATTAAAGTTAGTAGCCGGTATTTTAAGACCTTACTGTCTACAAATCTCAGCTTTTAAATTAAATAGTATGCGAAAATTTATTGGAAAATTTTCTTTGTTTTGTTTTCATAATAAAGGTCAATAAATGCGGACGATTGTCACGTTCGTAGCTGTGGAAATGCCTATTCTTATATCATTGCACATCATGTTGAAGTTAGTTGCATTAAAAAACTCGAACGCAACTCTCAGCAATATACGAAAATTTAATGTACAATTTTTCTTTGTTTTTCTTTATTATAAAGGCTAAATTCGTACGATTGACGCGATAAAATTAGGAATAAAAGAAATGCATTAAAAGAAACACTAATTGAGTAATCCGATAAGATTTTTTTTTGTAGAAGCCAGACTCCGAACAATTGAGACGCACATAAAAACACACAATCTTGGACACACACACATACGCGCGCGCACACCCGAAAAAGGCACAGTTTGTTTCGTGTATAACTTTGGAGTTTTTGTTCGGATCTTATTGTGCTTTTCTGATTTTTTAGATAGATTTTGGACTCTGAGAGATACTAAATATTATGCAACGAGTTGGTAACTTTAATATTGTGGCTCTGAGAGTTGTTTAGTGTGTAAACCACAAGCAGGTCTGAAACATTCTAACTTTGGCTTGACCGTAGTTTATATACCCTTGGAGCTTTAGATATGCTTGCTGGTGTGTTATTATCGGGTGTGTCCTCTACAGGATTTCGTATAAACGTTAGCATTTCATATCAAAACTGTTTAAATTTATATGTTAAGGGCTCAAACATGCCCGGCTACTAGATTAGATGACAAAGGTGGAGCGATTTGAAACCGCCTGCTCAAAGCCAAGTAGATTTGAAGCGTACGGTTTTCCTTTCACATAATCTAGTAGGCGGTTTGATTCTTGACACTTCGCAAGAAAAGTAGTCCTAGTTTAGTTTGATACCAACTATACAATAATTTCATCAATATGTTCATTAGACTGAACGTCCCTTATATGAAAAAAAATTTTTTTGGAAATGTTCTGTTCCTCAGCGCAAAATTCGAATATTTTTTAGTTAACGTAATGAAAACAAAACTTGAAATTCTTAGGTTAAGCTGGCGCCGTGGGTTTAAAGTTGCTACATCAAATTTTGATTTCCTTTTCATTTACGTTTCATTAAAGCAACCTGGGAGCCAAACGTTTTGGTTCAACTTAAAAACGGTTGATTTGCCAGAACAATCGAAGCGGCGAATTTAAACGCAGGATCGGCATACGTTAGATAAAGTGGTCCCTGGGCGTAGGCATTTTTTACCCAAATATTCCATGTTCCGCTTTGTTCGCATAGAATTCTTCATAATTTGACCATTGTCCAAGAATGAAATAAAGTGTTGAGCAAATTTCAGCGCTGTGCTTTAAAGGTTTTGTGCTAATCATGGATATGCATATGAGCCGAACACCAAACCAAAACTAAAATGGCTTCCTCACTGAAGCAAATTTTCAAAAGATCATTTTTAAAAATGCAGATTCCAGTTCTCATTGTGTTGCTTCATCATATGCATCTGAACAATTTACAAAATGGCTGGCAACAAAGAGAATAAATGAAACATGATATTCAGTTTTTATTTATTTCGCGCTAGAAAAATGAACTCAAGATGGTAAGGGTTCAAAGCGAAAGCAAAAGCAATAAAAGTAGTTATTCTTAATTTTTGTAGGCGTACGCTTCTTCAAAATCCATTTGATATGGATGGCGACTACTGCTACTAGACTCCCGATCGACCCGCTTTTAAAAGCAGCATCAGACTTATCATCGAACTTTATAAAGCAGCATCAAAAAGTTCTTCAATGGTCCATAAAACTCCTCACGTTGCGGACAACCATCCTACCAGCATCCGAGGAACACAATGATCATAAAGTTTCCTCAAGCTCTTCCTAGTTCAGGAGCCCAAGGGATTTCAATACACCACAATTGAAGGACGAGCGTTAGGCTCTCCCTTAATGTATTTAAATCCCTATAGTACCAGAGACGCTTTTTAAATGGTAGCTTGCTGATCCAGCACTACCCGCAACGCGCCAATCATATAAATGCTCGAATTCCTATATCCAGCATTGTGCTTTGAGTAAAATATTTTTAAAAATATATTTTTAATTCAAAAATGTTTGGCATCTCAAAGGTTACTTCACGAAAAATAAAATTAAAAGGGGAAACTGAAATTTAATTTCCAACTTTAAACCCACGGCGCCAGTATTAAACCTTAAATTTCGAAGTTTGTTTTTTATTACGGAACTAGTTTTCGGTAAAACTACTTTTTCGGCCTTTCGGCTATATGCTTTAGTCATCCGATTTAAATCAAACTTTGCAGAATTGTGTGGTAACATGTAATATTGATCACACTGAGAAAAAAAGGATAGTTTTTGATGATCCTTAGGATGATTTTTAACTATCCATTTGGACTGGATAGTTAACTATCCTTTTTTAAGATCCATTGGATCTTTTCGATGTCGATTTATTTTCGAAAAAAGGATATTAAAAGATCCATAGGATATTTAACAACTATCCATTTAAACTGTTGAAAAATATCCCCTTTTCTATATCCATTGGATCTTTTTTAAATATCCCTTTAATATCCATTGGATCTTAATGACATATCCCATGGATCTATTATTAATATCCTTTTAATATCCATTGGATCTTAAAGACATATCCCATGGATCTGTTAAATGAAAGACAGCACAATAATTTGTATCAATTTATTTATAATATACATATAATATATAATACACAAAAATATCGGTTGCTAAAACGTTTTCCTCCATTTCATATGTTTACCGTCACATGTTAAGTAAAAAATGTATGTACCCTCAAACTTAACTACTTTAACAAAAATTTTGGTTCCAGTGGTTGATCTAATTTCGTAAGCTTGACAATGATTGGCAAAATTTATGCTTTCAAATATGTGAACAATTTTATGCAGGTCAATTCTTTCGCTTAAAATAATAATAGTACAATATCCACTTAAAAGTAATATGCTGTGTCCTTAGAAGTAGTGAGTATGTAAAGTCTTAGAAGTAGTATGTATCCACACCAGAAGGGATTTCTCTAGATATTTAATGTCAAAAACATGAAACAACATAAAACAGCAGTCTTATGCGCTGATAAATGAATCAAATTTAAGCATACATAAAACTCCTCAGTGGTAATTTCATCTTCATCTATAGTCACCACAAAAGGTTGCATTGTGATTTTGTACATAAGACATTTTTCCAGCCTAATTTCCATCTTGTGTGCCAAATCGCTAATCATGTGTAGTCAGAAAATGCAGCTGATCACAGAATCTTGCGTGTTGGCTCCGACACATATGTCCAATTCTTTGTGCTGCACACTTTGCGGACGTTGGTCTTCAAATAGCTTAAGTACTTTTCACCTGATTGATAAAAAAAAATGAAGAAGAAAATATACAATTAAGAAATCTTTGATTTTTCTGAAAAATATTGCAAATTTAGGTACGCATGTGACCACACGCAATACATGTACATGGGTATGTATGTATGTATTCACAAAAAAAGCCATGCGCGAGGAATCAAAGAAAACCGAAACTTATACATACATATATAATATGAAACCACGCAAAGCAAATACATATCGGGGCTGTAAATGAATGATTCATTTTTGACTTTAAATCACAATGAATTAAAAAAAATTGATTTAATTCAATTTTTCCAATCAGAATTGAATTGATTTTGATTTAATTCATTTCCAAAAAAAAGAATTGAATTGATGTTGATTTAATTCAAATGAATTAGAAAATTTGATTGTTCATTCATTTGATTTAAATCTGAATTAAATCAACTTCATTCATTTTGTCACATTTTCTAGTTTAAAATAATTAATATTATTGTTTAACTTATCCAAATTCGTTACAATTAAATAGCAATGCAAAAAATATATTTTGTAAAAAAGGGCGCAAATAAAACAGTGTGCAATTGCCTGGCAAGATGCAGCAAAGCAACTACATAGCTGAAACCATTATTGAAAAAAAAGATAGGAAGATGAGATTTTCACAGTAGTTTTATCTTATGCTGAAAGTGAGTACTAAGAAAGGTTTTTGCCAAATTCTGCCGGGAAGTGTGGAAAATTAGCGGAAAACTTTTGTATGAAACTTTTTTGTTTTTCATCCGATCAAGTTCAAACTCATTTTCAAAGCTCTATATGAAAATTCAACAACAACTGCATACCAATCTTCCGGAAAATTCACCCCCCTGGGTGGAAAGTGGGTGGTCAAGGTTGTATGGGCGAAACTTTTGTTACCAGCGATTAGCGCCAAATTCATTTTCAAAATAACACATAACAAAACATATGTAGTAAGCATAGTACGCGAAATAATTTGACACGTGTTTTTTAAAAATCCGCACAAGAGGAAAATGGCCGGAAAATTCTGAATCCAAAAAAGTATTTATCATACGATTGGCTTGAAAGTATAGAATACGAAATAGTTTAAAATGTTATTTTCCGAAGTTGGAAAATTTGCCTTGACGGTCGGAAAATTCCCGGAAAATTCTGCATGAAAAAACTATTTATCATCCGATTGGCTTGAAACTCGGTTTGTAAGGACAAAATACGAAATAATTTGAAATGTGATTTTTCAATGTCGGAAAAACCGCCCACGAGGAAAATGGCCGGAAAATTCTGCATGCAAAAACTATTTTTCATACGATTGGCTTGAAACTCGGATTGTAAGGTCAAAATGAGAGTTTATTATGTTGGAAATATCGCCGGGATGCTCACTGTGAAGTGAATGGGATGTGGGTGGAGAGTGGTTTTGGAAGTGGGTGGCAAGTGGATGTAAAGTTGGTGAAATGTGGCAGGAAGTGGGAGGGATGTGGGTGGGAAGTGGGAGAGATGTGGGTGGGATGAGGGCGGGAAGAGGGTGGGATGTGGTTGAGAAGTGGGTGGGATGGAAATGGGAAGTGGGTGGAATGTGGGTGGGATGTAGGTGCGAAGTGAGCGGAAAGTGGGTGGTATGTGGGCCTGAAGTGGGTGGTAAGTGGGTGTGCGTTGGTTATATACTGTTAAAGGCGCAGCGAAGCGTGACGGGCTATTTGCTAGTATGAATATACCACAAAATAATCTAGTAGACGAAAAGGCCAAAAATGCTCCTACAGAAGATCCCTTCCTAGTTGTGAACTGGAGTTTAAAAGATGCAATCTGTAAAATCTACACTTCGTTGCAAGTAAACCAAGAGGGTTTTCCGATCTATTTCTATTTACGCTAGCAAATTGCAATTTAAAGGCCAAAGATATCAAGTTTTTAATATAATTAATTATACTCTAGCCAAAATGCATGCCTGGAACGATGACCGTTGCGATACGTGCAACGATAATAGTTATTTTTTAACTTATCCAAATGCGTTATACAAGATAGCAGACTAGACGCCATACAGTATTAATATTTTATTAAATACAATACCACATCCCTCCCATTTACCGCGCACATCCCACCCACATCTCACCCACTTCCAAAACAACTTACCACCCACATTCCATTTACTTCCCAACCACTTCCCAGTGGGCATCCCGGCGGTATTTCCAACAGAAAATAAAAACAAAAATTAGTTCCGATTTTTCCCTTGAAACCGAGTTTCAAGACAATCGGATAATAAAAACAAAAATTAATTCCGATTTTGACCCTTGAAACCAAGTTTCAAGACAATCGGATGAAAAATAGTTTTTTGCATGCAGAATTTTCCAACCATTTTCCTCGTGGGCGGATTTTCCGACATTGAAAAATCACATTTCAATTTATTTCGTATTTTGTCCTTACAAACCGAGTTTCAAGCCAATCGGATGAAAAATAGATTTTTTCATGCAGAATTTTCCGGGAATTTTCCGACATTTGGGTCAAATTTTCTAACTTCGGAAAATTACATTTCAATTCATATCACCTACTTTCGTTTCAAACCGAATTTCAAGCCAATCGGATGAAAAATAGTTGTTTTCATGCAGAATTTTCCGGGAATTTTCCTCGTGGGCGGATTTTTCAAAATCGGGAAAACACGTGTCGAATTATTTCACATACAAAGCTTACAAACCAAGTTTCAAGTCAATCGGATGAAAAATAACATTTTTCCCATACAAACTTTTCCGACGCTTTTCCGACTTTTCCGGGTGGAATTTTCCAAAACCCCGTCTTAGTACGCACTTTCACCACCAACAGAAACTCCTGTGAAAATTACAGCCCTTTATCTCTTACCGTTTGGGCTGTGCGATGATTGCCAATCAGTCAGTCAGTGAATCAATCAGTCAGTGAATCAATCAGTCAGTGAATCATTCAGGACACTCTCTTTTATATATAGAGAGATGTCCTGGTATGTATTGGAATTCGACTGCAGCGAGCTTTGTGTGATTGTTTGTCTTTTCAATAATGGTTTCAGCTATGTAGTTGCTGTGCTGCATCTTGTCAGGCAATTGCACACTGTTTTATTTGCGCCCTTTTTTACAAAATATATTTTTTGCATTGCTATTTAATTGTAACGAATTTGGATAAGTTAAACAATAATATTAATTATTTTAAACTAGAAAATGTGAGAAAATGAATGAAGTTGATTTAATTCAGATTTAAATCAAATGAATGAACAATCAAATTTTCTAATTCATTTGAATTAAATCAAAATCAATTCAATTCTTTTTTTTGGAAATGAATTAAATCAAAATCAATTCAATTCTGATTGGGAAAAATTGAATTAAATCAAAATATGTCAATTCGTTGCTGAATGATTCGCAGGATTGATTCAAAAATGAATCATTCGTTTACAGCTCTGATACATACGTACACATAAACGTAATGCGCCTGAGACTTACAATACAAAACTTATATATAATATATTTTAATGCATTCATGTTTGTGTATGTACGCGCACAAGCACACACACGCATTAGATACACACTTTAACTTTGAATGTGAAAATGCATTGCAAATAAAGTGAATACATACATAAGTTTTAATGCAAGCACAAGTCACTTACCTGACGTTTATTATTTCACTTTACATTCACTTTAATATCACTCATCACGTTTTTAATAAAGTTGCCGGCTATGCTACAGTCTGTGTATTGGTGCGTGTGCTCTCTGCGATTTCTTTACTTCGAATGACGCAGCTACCACGACATCGAAAGCAATATGTCTTTCTCTTTCGCACCAACGGGCATACTCGACTTGCTTGCCATCGGGCTATCGCCTGTCGATAACAAAATTCGATACTTCAAATCTTAAATTCAACCAATATAAGATCCCGTTCACCCTATTTTAAGCTCCTTTGGATCGTTTTAGCTTAAAAAGGACATGTCAAAAAAAGGATAGTTTATTGATCTTTATTCTTCATCCAAAGGAGCTGAAAAATGTGAAAAGGATATTTAAAAAACTGTATCTTAGAGGAGATATTTCGAATATCCTTTCTACTATGTTTGGCTGCGATTGCATTAAAAACAAAGAAGTTTTTCTCACAAAGATTTTTTTTCAGACCTATCTTTTGTATGGGAGCTATACTATATAGTTGTCCGATTTCGACAAATCTTGGTGAAATTATGTGAAATCAATAAAAACTTATAAATACAAGCGTTGGGAGCACAGCACTAAAAACAAAAAAAAATTTCTCACTAAAACTAGTTTTTTAACCGATCATTCCTATGGCAGCTATAAGCTATAGTGATCCGATCCGGCCGGTTCCGACAAATGTGCAGCGTACTTGTACCAAAAGACTACGTGCAAAGTTTGGTTAAGATAGCTTTAAGATGCTTCCTTCTCTGCGTTACAAAAATCCGGAAAATTTCAATATACCTTCTCCAAGGGTATAAAAATAAAAAAATGTTAATTAATGCTTTAACCTCTGCGAAAAGCCTTTAAAGTTTTCACAAATAGTACGTATACGACACGTTCACCTATTCAACATTTCGTCAACGAATTCCTCCGTATCATTTTAAAAGTTGTCAAGTTTGAATTTAATCGAATGATCTTTTGGTCGGACCTAAATTTGATGAAGCGAGCCCATTTGCAACGAAGAGATGCGAGCTATACTAAATTTTTAAGACTGTCCATTTCAGTAAATGCGACTAGTGCGGCTCGCAGGTTGGAGTCAGCATGGCCCACGCGCGGGGTTCCAACAAGGGCCAAGTCCGCATGAACGCACGTAACTTCGAGTCAGATACTACCGACATTTTGAGTGACCATTTGGGATACCATAGTATTCGCTAAGCTCAAGACACCGCTCCGTGGACACCGTTTTAAATCGCTGAAAGAGATAGAGCCCGATACAAAAAAGGAATTGAAGATTATACCGGAAGAAGACTGCAGCATGTTCATAAAATTGTAAAAAACGTTGGTACAAGTGTAATGCAGTTGGGGGAGATTACTTTCAGGGGAATGAAATGAATTTACATGTAAAGATTTTTTGATTTATGATTTATGAAATGTTTGTTAATGGAATAATAGGATACATATTCAAGTTTCAAAATATGTAAGCAATATTGTTCTACGGTGGTTTGTTTGTTCTTGGCAGAAGCACAGCCGTTTCAGTATTTTGCGCTTAGCAAAATTTAAAATTTGTTTCATTTTCTTCAATTTAAGATACTCATTATATTTGTAAGATATCTAATAGATATTAAAAATGTAAACTAAAAATCGGTATACTGTGTGTAACGCTATTAAAATTATCGGTCGAAATATGGGCTGATTTAATCAATCCTTTTAAGAAGATAAATAGAAAAATCACACATGTACACTGGGAGACACAATCTTTCTGTTGGTTTAACTAAGAACGTTCCCAACATTGAATTGTTAGATGATCCGTCTTGGCGCAGGAGTTCAACAGAAAGCTAAATATTCACTATGCGTTAGATCAGAGCTAACTTCAGAGTTGGTGCAATAATTCAGTTAAAATAATACAGTTTTTATTGTAGTTCAATTGCAGTATATTCTGGACAAATTTACTCCAGAATGCACATTTAATGTCGATAAACCTAGATTGCACAACAAGACTCTGCCAAGCGGATGCTACAAAGACAAGCAAAAATATCCAAAAAGGATTCAAAACACAGAAGCAATGCATTTCATTGGGGTTTCCGTACAAAGTAAAAGAGCATATTGTAAAGTCCCATACACAATGATTTAGCCTGTATTGGAATCATTTCGGAAAAAAAATTTTTTTTGAAAGACAACCAAAGACGTCCTACTTAAGTCACTGCGCGACTACTTTTCTGATAATGAAAGCTTTTTTTAAAGCAAGTTTGTGTTGGTAATTTCGTATTAAACTAAATGAATAAGGACCAGTTTCTTTTTTTAGATAAACTTAAATATTTAGTACTTTATTTAAATATTTATACTTATACGATCTTTAAAAAAGAATGTAACTTTAAATTAAATACATTGGGCTTGTTCAGCAGAATAATTGAAGCATAAAAAATTATAGATCAAATAGTTTCTGCTGAACGAATTGCTAAATTTTTTAATAACGCCGCGGGGCGATGAATTCTGAAATGGCGGCGTAGAACCATTTGCGATCCGTGTTAACATGAATTCTGCATATAAAAATTTACAAATAGGTTTAATTATATTTTAGAATTTATTGTTCTAATTGACAGTCAATAAAAGACTTATCTTGCGCATGTTTTTATTGATAGCTTATCGATCCGAAATTACTAATGGTGGTAGCAGTATCACTTCAAAGTTGCGTACTATTTCTTCGATACATGCTCCTCTATCATGATACCTGAAATTGGCTATCATGATAACGCATCACTCGAGTTCAGCAGAAGGATCAGTGCGAATTTATACTTGATCAGGGAGCAAGTGTTTCTGCTGAACAAGGCCATTAACTATCAGTCAAGTGCTTATATGCAACATTTTGCTTATATGCAAATGATTAAATGCAAATAACGCTTATATGCAAAAATATTGATGCTTTATAGCTTTTGCATATAAGCGATATTCACTGTATTTTACATTTTGAACCGTTTACATTTCAACCCAAAAGGCAATAACAATAAATAAAAAAATTAATATTTGGTCAAGCCAACTAAGAGGGCAAACTGAGCCTCTTTCAACATCTTAGCATCTGTGCTTCTAATTTTCGCTCAAGAGATCGGGAATTCTTGATACGTTTAACCTTACCCACAAACAATTTTTGTGAAACCTTTGATTGTACAAACCTTACCTAGAGATGAAAAAGGAGGTTTTAAATCGGCCAAATTTTGTGATTTTCGAGCGTAATCGTAATATTTTTGTGAAAGCGAAAACGAATAATATTTTTGTTCTTTATTGTTCATCGTTATTTATATGTCTCTTGTCTCTTCCAGCTCTTTTCTGACTTGTTCGAGAACAACAACAATCAACCATAATTATTCACCAAGTCATTCCTGAACCCACTGAAAAGCACATCGACATCTGTGTAATTTATTTTTTCTTTTGAAATTACAACTACAACTTGTTATATGCAGTTACAGTTTAAGGTCGATCCTGCCTTGACACGCTAAACATGGGACTTTACGTTACATATTAATTAAAATAGTTACATAAACATAATAGCAAATATATGTTGTTAATTTTTACGCCACGCACATTTACCCAATTGTCAGCATCAAAAATTCAATTGTTGTTGAATGTGCCTCGAGTAAAAATTGGAAACGATTTGTTTTCTAAATTGTTCTTTTGGAAAGACAAGTGTGTGTGTTGATATGTATGATTCTAAGTAGTTTGTTTTGTTTTGTTTTTGTCACTTGTATTTCAGCTATGTATGTATTATATTTAACTAAGAATAATGTGAAACATGTATATTTTATGCTATAGCAGTAATAAAAAGCGTTCACAAGCCACGCAATATAATAGCAAGTATTCCATATTAAACAAAATTAAATAAAATACAAATCATTGTTTTTCAACTAGTGTGAGTGAGCTAATCAAAACCAAGGCATACTAAACAAGGTAGGCTAACTCGCTCTCTCAGAACTCCGAATATTTGTTTCAAAGAGAGCGAGAGCGAAAGAGTAATATATTTCAATACAAAGCCTACTAAGCTACTAAGTAAAACACAAAAAATTCGTCCGCGGAGATGCTTTGCCTACAACAGTTGCTTACTGACTGAAATTTAACAAGTTGTCAAGAGAGCTAGAGAGTGAGTGAGCCTACCTAGTTTAGTATGCCTTGATCAAAACCACGCGCCATCTGTCATGTGAGTATTGCGAAAGATTTTCAAGTTTGGCGAGCGTTTCATTTAATGCATAAGAACAATTCTAAGTATAATCCAGCTCTTAAAAGTAAGGAGATAAGAGTTGAAAGCATTAAAACTTCATTATATAACAAGGCTACAGGCATCAAAAAATTTGCCAAAGGTTTGGACCGGATGTAATTGTAGAGACCTCCAATGAATCTATTAAGGTAACTTGGTCATAGTTCAAATCAGTGTTTGAAAATGCTCTGATATTTCGTAGTATTTATTTTTTCTCTTGCTGATGCTCTGAATGTGAAAAGATCAGCGCAGTAGCCTTAACACAAAATCAAATCTGAATCACTATTACTCTGCTCCGTGCTCTCACTTTTGTCAATATTACACAAAAAACTACTATCAAAATACCCGGAGCAAAGCAAGAAGCTTCTAGAGCTGCTTAAACTGCTTCCAAGAGTGCTCCCTATAGCTGCTCTCGTAGTAGTCATTCATGAAAAACAGAAGTAAGTATTATTTTTTTGTACTATTTACTTTACTATAAATTTATAAATTTACTTTATAAATAAATATACGTTATGCAATGCTGTTATAAAAAAGTACTTCGGTCCAAGTGCAGAAGTATACCTTAAATCAGTGGTGCACAAACGCACATTATCATGATTTGCACTGGTGAGCGTAGCAGAGCAACACGATCTTGTTACTTCGTTACTTCGAAGTATACGTCGTATGCCAAATATATTTGGACAGATCGTTCGTGGAATAACCTTATGATACACTATTATTATTATTATCCCTAAAGCTATATTTTATTTTTGGATCTTAAACAAATGTACACATAAGCTTTTCAAAGTCGTATATGCCTTTCCATACCCTGAGTAAGCAAATGTGCGAAAGCGAGAAGGATAAATGCGCCGTTGCTTCTGCCCTTTGCGTTTGCGTGCCCGTCGTCAAATGCGTTGAAAAATCTAAGACGCACTTGTGTCTTTACTGGCATCGCGCGACGTTCAATGTGTCAAATAATAGTGCTTGTTTTTTTTGTGGCTGAAGTTATCTTATTAATGCATAATCTGCAGAAAAGTTGTTGTGATGTGGATTGCTTCTTTTATGTATTTTTTTTCATTCAATTCTATTATAAGTTTTCTGTATTTACTAGTAAAGTGTTTATTATGTTTATTTTGTAATATATTGATAAATAAAATGAGTGAATATAACAAATATATAATGTTTCCTGTTTGTGAATCGGGGGAAAAGTTTTTGGTTTATTATTTTATGAAATTAATCGTTTTATATTCCATCTTGTTTGTATTCATCAGTTAATTTTGCAACAGTTTCTTGGGAGAATCCAATTGGAATTTATAGGTGAATTAATTGATGAATTCTGTTTCAAATTCATCGATGACTCCGGGGTGACTTTTTTGCAGGAATCATGGGTGCCCCATAAATGAATTTTTTGGTGAATTCAGTAGTGAATTTTGCAAAGAAATCATCGATGAATCTACCAGTGATTTCATCAGTGATTCACCAATGAACAGTCCCGCGTGACCTCCTAGGCACGGTTGCCACTTGAGAAAAAATAAATGCACCAAAAGGCGTTCAAAAAAGAACCATTTTTTTAGAAAAAGAGCCAAAAATTTTTTTCTTTCTTATTCATGTTAGGCAATAACGTAAAATCGTATATCCAGTTTCACTCTCAACCTCTTGGAGATAAGACGTGCTACTACTGTGTCCCCGCGTTGTGCAAACAACAACAAAAACAAAAACTATTTACAGCTTAATTGTGACAAACAAAACAAAACACAAAAGATATTACAAAAAAACCCAAAAACAACTAACATACATCGCTGTGCTGGGCACGTGCCCAAAAACAACAACAATGGATAAACCACCCGACATAAATAGACTTCCACTATCAATCCAACATAAATACGCAAACGAACCAAAATATATTGTGCTTAACAGAAAAGACAACAAATCATTCGAAACAGTTTCACCATTTCTCATAAAGAAAACCATCGACTACACCTGCGGAGGAGAAGTTGACTCTTGCAAAAAAACAAGAGCCGGCACCCTCTTAATAAAAACAAAAAACAACCTACAAGCAATTAAACTCCTGAAAATGCAAAAAATGGGAGAATTTGATGTAGAGGCATCCGAACACAAAACACTAAACTTCTCTAAAGGCGTGATCTACTGCAACGAGCTACGAAACATAGATGAAACAGAAATATTAAAAGAATTAAAAAACCAAAACGTAACCGAAGTCCGCAAGATTTTAAAAAGACAAGATCAAATCTTAATAGAAACCGGTCTAACCATCGTTACATTCGCTGCTCACACACTACCCGAATCTCTTAGAGTAGGCTACGAAGTAGTACGCGTTCGCCCTTACATTCCACTCCCACTAAGATGCAAAAAATGCCTTCGATTTGGACATCCTACACCCATCTGCAAAAGCCCAGAAGGGACATGCTACAACTGCTCAGAGACCAAACACACAGAAGAAAACGAAACCTGTAACAACGAAAAGAAATGTCTCAACTGCAAAAACAACCCCGAAGTTAACTTCAATCACAGCCCACTTGATCGCAAATGCCCAGCTTTCATAAAGCAACAGGAACTTGTTGCTATTAAGACCACCGAAAAAGTTGACCACAAAACAGCCCTAACTTTGTACTACAACCGCCATAGCCAACAACTAAAAACCAGCTTTGCGACAGCACTGTCGAACCCTGCACCCCAGCAGCAAACCAACCCTCCAACATCAAAAACACCCACATCAACACACACAACACAACACACCATTAAATCAACTGAAACCAACAACACAATCTCCAATCACCATAACTCTCCATCCGCATCTACATCAAACGAACTCAGAGCACACACATCAACAATCTCAACCAACGCCAATAATACCAGAACAACACGGTCGAGCCAACAGAAACCCAACCAAGAATCCCAACCAGAAGCTATGGAAATGGACACCGACAACCCCCTTAACGCAACCAGAAACGACTACATATCCGAGAAGACCAAAGATCTTAAACTAAGAATTTTCACCAAAGACAAGAGCAGCACCCTTGCCACAAATTTAAAGCCCACAAAACCCAACCTAACAAAATCAAAAACCAACATTAAAAACAAACCCATCCATGCCAGCGATAGCGATAGTACGTAACTATAAGAACATACAACATACATACAACAACATAATACGGTGGCGTTTCCTTCGACCGGGGCCCTAGCGAGACCACAAACGTCCTTACAGACCTTGTGAACTCGACGGGACCGCGGTCGAAGGGGACGCCACCAACATCCTTTAACACCGAGCCCCAGTCTGACCACACAGTCGGAATGGGGCTCCTTACACTGTAGTTATTAGATCTCACTCGAGAAGCAAACAGTAAACAAATCTTGCCTTTTATCCATGATTAAATGTCTATAAAAATCATCCAATGGAACATTAACGGATACTCAAATAACTACAGCGAACTACAAATAATGATAAAAAAACACACACCCCACATAATTTCCCTGCAAGAAACACATATAAAATACACAACCTACATACCTATACCCATTAACTACACCCTTATTACTAAAAACACCTCCAATTCCTACGGAGGAGTTGCCCTACTAATACACAAATCCCTACAAGCCCGAGAAATTGTTCTTAATGACGACTTCGACGCAATATGCGCAGAATTCACGTCAAAGTTAAAATTTAGACTTATATCAGCCTACATTGCACCAAATCACACATTTTCTCTCAAAAACCTACACTCTGTACTAGAACCATCTAATGTACCTACCGTAGTCACAGGCGACTTCAACGGTTGGCACAAAAGATGGGGCTCAAACACCAACAAAAGGCAAAACACTTGAAAAATTTATAACCCAATCCAACTACATCCTACTTAACGACGGATCACCAACACACCTAAGCACACACAACACACTTAGGGCCGATTTCACATCTTCTACATAGAGCTATTTGTCACATAAACTAACAAATAGCAGTGTAAAATCAATGACTATCTGACACATAGCAGCTATCTGAGAGAACAGAAATCGGCCCTTACACACATCGACCTTACCTTCATCAGCCCTATCCTTCATATTGATAGCACATGGAACACCGAAGACGATCTCTTTGGCAGTGACCACTTCCCCATTATTACAACTCTCTTTACATCTAACACAACACACGCCAAAACCATCACTCCAAGACCACACTTTATCACCGATAAAGCCAACTGGAAACTCTTCTCAGAGTTAACAGAAAAACACACATTACAGCGACAAACAAGCACAAATATAAACAAAGAAGCAGCTACCATACACAAAATTATTCTAGAATGCGCCCATTTTTCAATTCCTCAATCACACCCTACAACCCTGCAACACAAAGTTCCCTGGTGGAACAAAGACCTGCAAAAACTACGAAACGAGAAAACTAAAATGTGGCACAAACTAAAAAATAACATATCGACCGAAAACATCGTACAATTTAAAAGAGCAAACGCCCTTATTAGACGCACCCTAAAAGAAGCCAAAAAAGAAAGCACCCAAAAATTTACCTCACAAATAGCCCCAGACACCCCTTCAAAAACAATCTGGCATAACATAAGACGGCTATGTGGACTTAACCCTCAGAAAAACATACACAGCATTCTCAACCCAACCACCAATCAATTTACCACCAACAAATCAGAAATAGCCGAACTGTTCGCCAAAAACTTCTCAGATGCCTCATCCGACACCAACTTTTCCGCAAACTGCATAAACGCAAAACTTACCTCGCTAACCAACAGCCACAACTACACCTACATCCCCCGGAAAAAAGCTCGCGAAATAGAAAAGGAAATAACCTACATTGAATTTTCAGCCGCACTGAACTCTTTAAAGGGCAACACGCCAGGACTAGACAGAGTAAACTACACAATGATTAAAAATCTTGACAGAAATACCAAACTTCGAATTATCAACCTTCAAAACGCTATATTAGAAAACTACATCCCCCAAGCTTACAAAACTAGTATTATAACCCCAATTCTTAAACCAAATACCAACAAAACCACACTTAACGCATACCGACCCATATCACTTAACCCGTGCTTGTCAAAAGTCCTTGACAAAATCGTAGCCAAACGACTGTGGTGGTTTGTCACAAACGACAAACTCATCCATATCAGTCAAACAGGATTCAAGAAGGGAAAGTCGGTTATAGACAGTCTATTACTTGTAGACCATCTAATAGCAAGAGCTATATCCAGAAGAAACCATATATCGATAGTTTCCTTAGACTTTGCAAAAGCTTTCGACAGAATAGGAATTCATTCCATACTCGACCAACTTGCAGATTGGAAAACAGGCCCAAAAATAACAAACTACGTAAAAAACTTCATGTCAAATAGAAAAATCACAGTCCGCCTCAACCCAGCATACTCGTCCTTCCAACCAATCCACAACGGCATTCCTCAGGGATCCCCACTTTCGGTGGTTCTCTTCGTAATAGCCTACAACAAACTAACCATAATGACCATCCAACACCCAAACATCAGCTTAAGTGCATACGCAGACGACTTTAATCTTATTGTCAAGGTAAAAAACAGAAAAAACACTAACATCGACCTTCAGCCAATATTTGAAACAATCTCAAACTGGTGCGACTACTCAGGCGCACAGCTTTCAACCTCCAAATGCAAACACATGCATGTCTGCAGAAAACACAACTGCAATTGTATCGTAACGACAGGGAACCTTCAGCTTCAAAACGTATCCTCGCTTAAAATATTAGGACTTCACTTTAACAATGAGTACAGATGGCAATCACACATTGAACAACTTGCACTCTCTCTCAAACAAAAAACAAATATAATTAAATGTCTTTCGAGTCCAAAATTCAACTGCAACACCATCTCCCTAATAAATGTCACAAAAGCAATCATCACTTCAAAAGCAGACTACGCGCTCCCCATTTACGGCTTTTGCCCAAAAACCACCATCCGCCCAATAAAATCAGCAATAAACACAGCATATAGACTAGCCCTTGGAGCATTCAGAACAACACCCACAAACAATATCCTTTACGAAGCCCGAGTGGCCACTATCGAAGACAGATGCGAACTCCTCACTGCAAACCTCTTTAAGTCCCTTATAACAGCAAAAAATTCTCCTATTATAATAGGATGTTATGTTAATAATTATTAACATAATTAAAACATACAAACCACCACAAAAACCTAAATACAAATCGACAATTGACCGAACCATCGAACTCTGCTTACAACACAACATACCTACTCGCCCCACAATAACATTAACGCAAACTTTACCTCCATGGCATCTAAAGCCAACCTCAATAGACACATCGCTACGACACTCCAGTAAAAAAAACACAACTCCCGAAATATACCGCGCAAAATTCACAGAGAAAAAGAACGAAAACCAAAACCTAAACTTTATATATACAGACGGTTCACAATCCAACGGAATTACAACCCTTGCCATCACAACCGAACAAGAACCCTTAAAGTCATGCCTTCTACCCCACTACTCCTCTGTATTCTCCTCTGAAATCATCGCAATCGTCGAAGCCTTGCAAATGCTGAAAAATAAAAGAGGGAAATATTGCATCTGCTCAGATTCACTCTCCGCTATAGACGCAATAAACAACATTAACAACACCGAACATTATACATCCCTAGCACGACATACTCTTATGAAATCATTCCCAAAATTCAAACTCCTGTGGGTACCTGGACATACAGGCATAAAAGGAAACGAATTAGCTGATGCAACGGCAAAAAACACAGCTAATCAACCTCTCACCATAAGAGAAAACATAAGCACACAAGACATCAAAAAATACATCAAAAACACACACCTAGCCAAAATTCAATCCAACTTAAACGAGACTTCCAACTGGTATCAAAACATAAATCCAAACAAACTCAACACCTACAACCTATTTAAAACCAGTCAAAAAAATCGTTCCCGAATGGACCAAATTAAAATAACACGCCTTAGACTTGGACACACAAAAATTACACACTCACACTATATCGACAAAAGCCCAAACACATGTACACTCTGCAACAACCCAATTTCAGTAGAACATATACTCAATTCTTGCACCTCGCACGACATCCACAGACAAAGAATACTCGGCAACAAGGACCCACTACAACTCCTTTCCAATCCCACACCCTCAAACACTTATACTATCTTAAATTATCTAAAGACAACAAACTTATACCACTCTATATAAAAATTATCATTCATGAATGTTATTTATTTTATAAATTTATAAATTAAGCACACTATCACTTTACACACCTTGTACATATATACACACACAATCACTTAAAGAATCCAGAGCTGAAGGCCCCAGACGCCATTGCTCCGTAACACTTAGCTAGCCTGTAATTTTATATTATATTGTTAGCTCTACATAAATAAAAAAAAAATCGTATATCCATTCAATTTCTTAAGTGTTTTTAAACAAATAAAATCAAAAAATATTTCTTGTATTAATTAATTTCTTAACTCATGAAAACAAAACAGTCAATATTCGATATACTGATTGTTTACATAATATTATATGAATCACACACTGAGTTGCTTTTCTATATTTATAAGTCTTGTACATACCACACATAATTTGGCTCTGTACTCGTACAGAGTTCCTTGCATAAACTTCGAGTTTGTTTCTCAATTTTGTTATCACACTGATGGCAAAAAAATGTACTCTCTGCCGATGCAGAGCTGTGTGAAAGGGACAATATATTTCTTTAAAATCCCACTAATTCCTTATACACTTTCAAAATTAAAACCGTTTTCTACTTTTGCCCCTTCTTCCCAAAATAAAGATATCTCCTCTCTTTTTATACCCTTGGAGAGAGTATATTGAAATTGGGCGGATGTTTGTAACGCAGGTATGGAGGCATCTCCGACCACATAAGGTATATATATTCTTGATCAGCATGACGAGCTGAGTTGATATAGCCATGTCCGTCCGTCTGTTTCTATGCTATCTCCTCCGTCAGTTTTAAAGCTATCTTAACCAAACTTTGCACGAAGTCTTTTGGTACAAATACGCTGCACATTTGTCGGAACCGGCCGGATCGGATGACTTGCTATAGTCAGTGCTGGCATAGAAACGATCTGTTGAAAAACTAGTTTTAGTGAGAAAAACTTTTTTGTTTTTAGTGCTATCGCTCCCAACGCTCGTATTAATAAGTTTTTAATGATTTCACTTAATTTCACCAAAACATGTCGAAATCGGACAACTATATAGTATAGCTGCCATACAAAAGTTGGGTCTGAAAAAAAGTCTTAGTGAGAAAAACTTTTTTGTTTTCAATGCTATCGCTCCCAACGCTCGTATTTATAAGTTTTTAATGATTTCACATAATATAACCAAGCCTTGTTAAAATCGGACAACTATATAGTATAGCTGCCATACAAAAGTTGGGTCTGAAAAAAGTCTTAGTGAGAAAAACTTTTTTGTTTTTAATGCTATCGCTCCCAACGCTCGTATTTATAAGTTTTTAATGATTTCACATAATATAACCAAGCCTTGTCGAAATCGGACAACTATATAGTATAGCTGACATACAAAAGTTGGGTCTGAAAAAAAGTCTTAGTGAGAAAAACTTTTTTGTTTTCAATGTTATCGCTTCCAACGCTCGTTTTTATAAGTTTTCAATGGTTTTACATAATTTCAACAAGATTTGTCGAAATCGGACAACTATATAGAATAGCTGCCATACAAACTGTCAGGCATATATCAAGCTCCAAGCGTATATAAACTTCGGTCGAGCCGAAGATAGCAGGCCTCAATTTTTTTAACTTGGATTCAGTTAACTTTATAACGGCCAATTAAGAAACATTTTAATCCAGATCACATTCACATAAATACCCAAAGTTTTTAATTAGTGGCATTATATCAGTTTCTTCGCTAAAATTTACGTTGGCTGGTGTGATTATAATGAGAGATTTCATACCCTCTCGGCCAAAATAGAATGCTTTATTCTCAAACTTACATTTTGTTTTTACCTTAGAATTAGTGTTTGTAGTCTTAGCGTCTGTGTAAGAAGACCCAGTGCAAGTTGCTCTTTTTTGTAAGAAACCTAACTGTATAATTTAGGTATTTTTAAGGCATAGGTTGTGCTGGTGCTTAAACTCTTTTTTACTTACTTTTCCATTTTTCACAAATTATCTTAACGCCTAGTCTCACTACTAAAATTTTCGCAGCCGCCACCGGCTCAAAACCATGAGTGAAATACAGTATTCCTTTTTTTATTAGCGATGAACATAACTCAAAATAATCTATTTTGAGGAAAACGCGTTCAAAGTTCTCCATGGGTTTAACTCAGAAAAAAGGATTCTTTGAGTGTTGAGTTAATTTAGTACAATATTTGAAATTTAAAATGCTCCTTAATCAATATTGAAAATATGATGCTTTAACTGAAAGCCAAAGTCTGTTTGCGCAATAACGACTGCAGGACAACTGAGATATGACGCTCTTGCAATAACAAAAAAATGAACCTTTAAAATTATATATCGACATATTTTGATCTCACGTCAAAAGTATAAGAGACATCAATACGAAATACACAAAATAGTACACAACACAGCGTATATTTCTGCATCAATCGTATTTTTTGAGTTATGCCAGTATTGAAGTACATAAGTGAGCGATATGATCCAATTATTAACAGAGTTGCGTGCCGTGCTTTCAATAGCTTTTAGAGTTGACAGGGAAAAATATCCAGATCTATATTAGGTGCTGAATAATGTTTGATCTTTTTTCGCTTAAGCCAATTATAAGTTAAAAGAGCCAAAAAACGCCAAATCTAATAAAAAAGTGCCATTGCACCAACAGGGAAAAAAAACACCAGTTTTGGTGCAAAAACACCAAGTGTGGCAACCGTGCTCCTAGGACATGCCCATGTTGAATTCACTACATTTTCTCATAGTGATTCACCGATGACATAGGCCAATTCATCGGTGAATCATTGGTGATTCATTGGTGACGAGAACTGAAGGGTAAAGCACACGTATTTTCTCTTTCTATGCGTGTGACGGCTGCGACGCTGGCAGAATTATTACAGTATAATTTGGATAATTACACCTACACTTGATTGCACCTTCAAGATAATAACTCCAAGATCTCTGTAAATCGTAATAAAAACTGATTTTACTCTTAATAATTTAGTTTATTTGCATTGCATTTAACTGCATTTTTAACATTATTGCATCTCTTTTCCGGGAAATAGTTTTGTTTTTGTATGAAACAAATGAGTTGAGCGCTGTGATCGCTTTGAGTGTCAATTTCACGAGCGCAGACCGCTCACGATCAAAACAACAACTTAACACAAGCAATGGAAAACTAAGTAAAAATGGGAAAATCAAAATATAACGCTTCTTTAACTGTAAAGCAGAAGCTGGACATTATTGTCACAGTTAAAAATAAGGCAAGCAAAAAGGATCTTTGTATTAAATACAAATGTGACAGGTCGACAATTGACCGAATTATAAAAAAAGAAGACGAGCTCAGACATGCCGCTATTACCACGGGCTCACATCGAAAACGTCAAAGAAATGGAGTGCATTCTGATGTTGAGCTGGCCCTACTGCAATGATTTGAGCAACAGCGTTCCACCAATGCGATTTTGGACCGGCATGTTATTCTCGGCAAAGCCAAGGAATTCTGCCTTAAGTTCAATAACGAGTTTAAGCCTGATGGCAACTGGCTGTGGCGCTGGCGTAAGCGCCATAATATAAAATTTGGCAAACTGCACGGAGAATCTGCTGAGAGCGATGCTAGAGGAGCAAATGATTATGTTCTCAACATATTGCCCGGACTGCTCAAAGATTACGATAAGGAAAATATATTTAACGCAGATGAAACTGGCCTTTATTATAAAGCAATGCCAATTTGGACATTTTATCTACCGGCTGAACAACTTGCAACTTATCTGGCTCCTACAAAAAAGTCGTCGCCATAGGTAAAGCCAAAGCTCCACGTTGTTTTCAAAACGCAAGCCTCCCATTCACATATTATGCTAACCAAAAAGAATGGAACGCTGTGAAACTATAGTCGAATTTGTAAAAAAAAACTTTATTGGATGCTCTTTTCTATGTAGACAATGCATGGAAATTGGTTAAGCCGACAACAATGTATAATTGTTGAATCTAGAACAACAAACATTTAATTACTTTAATTAATGTTACCGTGTCAGGCAGGATTTGTCGAGGATGATCAAATTGAGAATGATCTTGTGTAATGTACACCTGTACCATTCCACCTTAAAGCTGACCAAAACGACAACGAAGTCAGCCCACAGTAGCATAGGAGCATGCACCAATCATCCACACGCACGATCCTATCTTTGAGTGTACTCTAAAAAACCAGCAGAAGCGCATATGACCTTTCAACATCCCAATGCACATAGATGTTAGCATGTACTGGCCTCTGACAAGGCACATGTGACCACTCTGTTCCTTTAGACATGGGCAATTCGTTTACTTCGTTTACTTCGTTTACTGGCCGTATGTGGCCTAGTGGTTAGTGTGCTGGACTGCTAGGCGGGAGGTCGTGGGTTCGATCCCGCCTCTGAGCATCTAATAATAAAAGTTTTTTTCTTTCTTTAGAAAAATAGCTTTTACACATACGGTCACCTTCACCAGCTATTGGCGCCAGCTGTGAAGTAAGTAGCCATTAAAAAGCAAATTCTCAAACTTTGCCGTTCGGATCCGGCGTTAAACTGTAGGTCCCTTTCTCTTGTGCGAAAAATTTAAAGCACACACGCCAAGAGATTGAGAGAAGCTTGGCTGGCCCCGTTGGAGGAGCTGTAAAGCCAACATTTACATTTACAATTCGTTTACTTAGCACAAAAGTCGGGTGGGATATCTGGCTTAAGACTAGCATAACAGCCTGAGGGGGGGTTCTTGACCCTGTGACTAAGCAACACCCATGCATATAGATAATATCCCTGATGCCATAACACGATTAAAGAAATTAAAGGAAAGATTGTCCGTACTATCACCGACTCCAATTAAAGCTAGCCTGATGTTCTGGCTGCTGCGCTCTTGACCCACCCTACCGATGATTCTTCCATTGCGCGATCATTTGGAAAAATCCCAAAGTCATTTACGACATCCGCTTTACACCTTACATTACTTTACAAGGAAAATCTTTTAGATTCAGTGATCCATGATAATAACAAATTTATTTATTCAAGCATTTTTTTTTCCTAACGTGTTTTCCATTTTTTCATAAAAGGGATAATAATTGTATTCACTTAATTCTAATAATATAAAATTATTTCCATTCAGGTTATGTATCAAAAATACCGAGGAGAAATTTGAGGCACTCCATAAGGGTTAAAGCAGTGCACAGCTGTTTGCAAAAAAAACTATAAGCAGTATGCATGTGCACACAACAACAACAACAACGCAAGAGAAAACTGTTTTTTTTTTTTATGACCTGGTTTGCATTACGTTACGTTATTACGGTATTTCGTTACGTTAAATTTACTTTTTCCAATTAAATTTTCTTTCTCTGACATGTGCACAAATCACTCAATCAAACACTCGTTTCGTTTTTTTCTTTATAACTCACCCATCTTAAAAATCCGCCGAAGGCCTTCGTGGTTCTGGAGATGATTTGATGTTTTGCTAGATAATATTTAAACAAGAGCAGATTTTTGGCATTTGATCAGATTGACTTTGCACAAAAAAAAACATCACTTCCTAACAATTCTTTTAGCAAATACAATTCTTTGATTTCGTAGAAACTTTTTTCCACGATTATGCCATTTTAAATACTTTGATTTTAACACAACTCAAAAAAAAATTTAGGATGTTGCCTGCACAAAATTCACTAATTTTAATTTTGTTTTTACTCTAACTGCATCTTGTATAAAACTGCTCAATGGGCTGTGGGTGTGTTCTGACCCATTCTCACTACACTTTCACTTGAATGAAGATCTTGGTGGCGGCTTTGACGACTGGAACTCCTCCTCGAACACAGGTTCGGGTTAATTTACACTCGCTTAATTTTGCTGGATTTCTCTGATCCCGCCGTGCTCTGGCGATCAACATTCGGCAGTGTCAGTGTATTTAGTGGACGGCTGGGTCAAAGGCAACTGAAAGCGAGCAAGGTGGCCACTAGACGGTCTTGGTTGACTTGGAAACAGCACAGGTGCTCCTGTTTATGCTGCTGCAGAGACCTTTAAAGCCTCTCCTGTCGAGCTCGTGGCACCTGCTGCCTAGATATATGTGGTTGACCACCCTTTGCCACACTTTAACACTGATCCTTGCACGAAATGCCAGCTATGATTGGATCGTAAAGGAAATTAGATTTTTGTCTCGGATTTGCAGTATTTACCTGGCCAAAGCCCTCAGATGTGATCTGTATCCACGCAAATGCGTTGGACTGATGCAGGTCTTCCAAAGACGGTTGCCTGGCGCTGCACAAAAGAAAAACCGTGAAGGTTATGTTTTTCTTTTGGGAACAAAATTAATTTTCTGAGAAATATGAACTTACGCAAAGAAATATCCCTCGGGACTTGCGGCAATTCTTGTTGGAATAATCACAGTTGATAATGCGGGCTTAAAGCAACTCGGATGGCTAAGATTAAGCCGGATTAATTCCGATTTATCCTTGCTTTTAAATTGGTCGTGACTTATGGTTTTGATGCGTGTGTTCTCGTCGTTGTCTCGTAGAAAAAGAACGCTGCCGAGACGCTAAAAGAGGAAGCAAGCTCGAACTGAGTGAGAGAGAGCGTGCTCTCAGACAACGGTTTCTCTCTGTGCTTCCATTGTTGCGAACAGCTCTGACACGTATGCAAATAAGGTTGCCACTTAGTTTGAACTATCGATACCATTTACAAATTCAAAACAAGACGTTGGGTTCAAAGTGATAAACGAAATTCTAAAACATCGTAGAGCGATGTGAAAATTCATAGAACAGTAATTTTACATTACACCACAGGATGTTTCTAGAAGCGAGCTTCGGAGAAATGTCCTGAAAAAAAAACAATTACTATTGTCCAATGTCTTTAGCGTGAAAAGTTCCGATGAGTTTTCCTTGCAAGTCTTCTAACACGTAATAGCAATTTCCTATTTTTTCTTTAACACGAGATTTTAACCATGCTAGGCTTAATTTCGCATTTATATTTTTCGAGAAGTTGCTTTGGCCAAAGTTGCGTCTATACACCTCTTGGCCTGCTTTAAAATCAACCTCACGTGATCGCAAGTTGTAATTTTTAGCGTTTTGCTCATGTGCCTTCTCTATATTTTGCTTTAATTCTTTGCGTAGCACCTGGAGTTGATCCTCACGCCTTAAGACATTTTGCGATCCCTCTAATAGGTTGACTTTACGCAAGAGATCATAGTGCGTGCCGTGAGTTGCCATATCAAACCCATAAAGAGCGTGAAATGGTGAACATCCTATACTCTGGTGATGTGAGTTACGAAGTGCACAACTAATTCCCTGAATATGAATGTCCCATTTGGTCTGATCGTCTTTTAAGTATGCTCTAATGGCTGAGATAATGGAACGGTTTACTCTCTCTGAAGCGTTGGACTGAGGCGAATACAGAGCGGTGTACCGATGCTTAACTCCTAAGCATTAAACTCTACAGCCTTGAACTGTGATCCGCTATCACTGACCAGTGTCTCGGGAACTCCATAAGCAAAGAATATATGATTCTGCAAATAATCTTGGATAACTGATGCTGAAAACTTCTTAAGAGGACATAACCAGTGAAACTTTGACAGATGGTCTAGAACTATTAGCAATCCAATATGGCCGCTTTTGCTTCTCGGATAAGGTCCTAAAATGTCGACATACATACACTGGAATGGTCGGTCGGATACTGACGGACATGAACGGACATACTCTCTAACTTCTGAAACCATTCCTGGCCAGTAGAAGTTTCTTCGGATTAACTCCAATGTTTTCGCCATTCCGCCATGCGCTGAGATGACAGAGTCGTGTGCACGGCTTAGAACATCTTTCGCCAATTCCTTTGGAATCCAGAGCTTCCAGTTCTTACACCTTTTAATTTCATTACCATCATCGTGTTCTGTTCGAATGTAGACATACCTATCTATTACTTTCAAATCTGGATAATCGCTCTCGTTAGCAGATATCTTGGTTTTCAACTTTCCATAATCCTCAGCGTCGAAATAGTGAGAGTCTAGGTCTACTTCAGGACTAATTTCTTCCACCTCTGCAATTTCTTCAGAGAACATCCGAGAGAGCGCGTCGGGAACAACATTGTCACTACCCCTTCTATGACTAACCGTAAACTTGTAGCCTTGAAGACGGATGGCCCATCTTGCTAACCTACCCTTTAGATTTGGTTGCTTCATCAGCCATACCAAACTGGCGTGATCAGTGATCACTTCAAATTCTTGGAGTTCTAGGTAGCATCGAAACTTCTCTATAGCTTCCAGAGCTGCTAGGCATTCGCGCTCTGTCACGCTATAGTTGCGTTGTGCAGTGTTGAGTTTCTTGGACATGAATGCGATTGGCGTCTCTACGCCTTCATTTGAGATTTGTACCAACACAGCTCCAATGCCAAAATCGCTTGCGTCACAGTGTACAAAAAACTTCTTCTCGAAATCAGGATTCTGTAGAACAGGAGCTGATGTGAGAGCTTCTTTCAATTTCTCAAACGCTTTCTGAGCCGCTTCGGTCCACATAAACTTCTTCTTTTGAGACAGCAGTTCAGTGATTGGGAACACAAGATCCGAAAAGTTTGCTACGAATCTACGATACCATCCTGCTAAGCCGAGAAAGCTTCTCGCTTGCCTTAGCGTCTTTGGTGATGGCCATGACATGATCGAGTCGATTTTCTTGGGATCCGTTGATATGCCACCATTTCCTATAACATACCCTAGGTACTCAACCTTGGTTACGCAAAATTTACTTTTCTTAATATTGAGAGTCAAGTTGGCTCTTCGAATCTGCTCAGCGATGCGTACCAAAACAGATACGTGGCTTTCAAAGTCATCCGAGACAATAATTAAATCATCTAGGTAGCCGAAGACGCAGTATTTAAGTTCAGGGGGAATCAACTCATCCATTAACCGACACATCGTTTGTGCCGCGTTGCACAACCCAAACGGCATAACGGTATATTGATAGAGTGGACGTCCTGGAACCGTGAATGCTGTAATCGCTCTCGATTCTTCGGATAGCCCAATTTGCCAAAATGCGTCTTTCAAGTTAATTTTCGTAATAATATTTGCTTTGGGCAACCTTGCGAAAATTCCTAAGATATTCGGTAGTGGATAAGCATCCTTACGGGTACTTTCATTTATTTTTCGCGCATCTAAGCACAATCGGACTTTTTCTGGTTTCACCACCAACCTCATAGGTGAGCTCCAAGGACTGTTTGACTTTTCTATCACTCCTAACGACAACATTCGATCAATTTCCTGAAACATGAGTTTCTTAACTGCTGGCGAAACAGGATAAAAACGCTGTTTAACTGGTTTAGCGCCATTGATGTCTATCTCGTGTTGAAGCCACGAAGTTCGCCCTAATCCTTCCTTTTCTGAATTTGGAAAAAGGTTAATTACGGATTCCATACGCTTTAGCTGCTCGTCTGACAAAGGAAAGTTGTTTTCGTCCTTGTCTTTGTTGTCAAAAGTCTCATAAGGGGAATCTATTGATGAAACGAGACCGGGTGCTAAGTTGAATTTCTTCCAGAAATCTATGCCGAGTATTATTCATTTGTCTAAAGAAGGGATAATAAAGAATGTTATCTCCTGCTCTTTGCTCTGATATTCTACTTTAGCTCGAACTGATCCAATTACTGAGTGCTTTCTCCCATCTGCTGTTTTAACGCCTGACTTAAGCTTAACATACTGTGGATAATTCGACCAATCATGTGTTGCTAAGTTAGCTCCTATGCAGCTTATGTTTGCGCCAGTATCCAACAATCCGAGTTCTGAAAAGTCGAGAAACGAGACTTGCGCGTAAAATCTTCCATCAGCTGCCTCGCTTACAACTGCTGAAACAAGTAATTTTCTCGTTCTCCTCACTTTTTTCCAGAAGTTTCGCATACGTAATGTTGACCTTCTAGGATTGCTTCTAATACTGTGAATCGTATCTTGGAATATTCGTGCTCGTGCTTCTGTATACCTTTTAAATCTCTCGTGATATGGTCGTATGGGATACATCCGGGTATTTTTGTCTATATCTGGTTTGGTTATTTCCGGTTTGACAGTATCTGCAGTATTTTCTTGCACATCTGCAGTCTGTAGTGCTGGCTTTTGGGCCAGTATGAAATTAGAATTTGTGTTATTGTCTAATTTGGGGCCATTCGAGTGTGTCGCACCGATGAACCCTTGTTGAAGTTTCCCGAACGTTTTTGGCAAACTTCACACTGTGGCTTATAAACATCTCTTGCCCCGCATCCGTAACAGAAAATGCGTCTGTCTTTGAGACACATATCCCATGGATGCCCTTCTTCATCGCAGTTCCAGCATTTAAACGTCTTGGTACTGCGTTGAACTGCATTAATTTCAGGATCTATATCTTCAGAGTCAGATATATCAGATTGCTCCTTGATCCCTGCAACCTTGTGCCTATATGAAGGTTGACCTCCATTACTTTTGGCTGAACCCTTATCGGCGTCTCCTGTTAGAAAGTGTTCTCTTTTCAGAACCAGCTGACGTAAATGAGCTACTGATCTAACGTGGACATACATAAGTGCCTCTCGTACTTCCTTAACCATATTACGCTGCAGCTGCTGAACAAGACTGTAATCATCCACTGGCAAAGTTAGCCGAGATACGAGAGTCATGATGTCGTCATAGAATGTCTCGAACGGTTCTCCAATTTTTTGCTTTCTAGCTCTTATTTCTTCATAAATTAGATCATCATCCTTATTGTCATCATACTGTTCCATAATATCCGCACAAAAACTTTTCCACTTAACCTCCAAATGGTCTTTGCGGTAACGCCAGTACCACTCCCTTGCTCTTCCGGCTAGGATGATATGTAAGTTTTTGCATAAAACCGTAGTGTCGTCCTGAAGACAATCTGAGGTAAGTGATTTAACTCTGTATAAAAACTCCTGCACGGTAGGACCGTTAGATGAGCCATCAAATTTGATGCCCCAACTTTGTACTATCTGGGTTGCTTTTTCGGGGCGAATTGCAGAACTCACTAGCGAAACCGATCTTGGAGATCCAAATATTTCACTTGGTCGCTGAGTCGCTGTTGCTTCAGAATTACGATCTTGTCTCCTAAACACATTATTGTTCAAATTGAGATCGGCAAATCGGCGAGCTATTAGATCATTTTGTCAAAAATGCGATCATAATCAATCTCCATTTGCAAGGATGAAGCGCTGCCTCCATGCGTACGGATTGGATGTGTTTGGAGATAATGATGCTGCCTTTGATTGCGCGAAGGACCTTGTCTTTGTTGTTTTCTACTACGTGTTCCTAGTGCGGGTCCTAGTTCTGAAGTAGCATTATCTAAATGCATCGTTTCATTCAAGCTTAATGGTGATTCGTTCTCACCTGCATTTGCAGTTTCATTGACTGCGTCTACTGGTTTGCTTTGGGTGAAGTTCGTTTTTTTAATAGCACCCTTGCTTCCTAAACGGTCATCAGCAGTCATTACAAAAAGACACAAGTCTTTTGCATGACACAACTTTCTGCAAACCTGACATTCCTGATTGATATCTATGTACTTTGAGATGCATACTCGATGGAAAATGTGACTGCACTTCGTACTCACCAAGTCTTCTGTGTCTAACAGGACTTGCGAACAAATAGAACATTTTGCCCCTGCCAAACTCATTGTTGTGACGGCTGTGCTCAAGTTCTCGTTACTGCGTACTATTGGCATTTTTGAAGAATAACATTCACAATTTGAATACGATTTTATATTGTAAACTTTCTGGTTACTTTAGAAAAAAAAATTTTTATTTTCCTTTTTATTTTTATTTTTTTTGTAGTGTTCTTATAAACATGAAATTTTTCCTTGTATTGTAAGTAAGAGTAAAGAAGATGAAGGGTGTAGTACTACTTTGAAGGAAGAACCAAGCTATTTGATCGCTTTTGCTATCAATCTGCGAAGTCTTAGGAAGTATATTATAAACCGAACAAAAAAAAATCCTTGATGGCTGCGGCTGGGGAATGATGTCGAAGCTAAGTGGACGAATTATCGGTCCAATGCCAATGATCTCGTATTTCCATTCAAAGTACGAAACATCCACACCGCCCTCAAAAAAAATTCTTTAACAAGCAGTTCATAAAACAAAAGAAAGGGATTTGTTCTCAATCTATCTATAATCCAAGCTGAGAAACCTTTGTAGCCTAATTCCAGGGTACGGTAATCGCATCGGCAATCAACCATATTTCCACAAGCGACTAACAATTGAACTGAACCGACTATAAATAAAGCGTTAACAAAACAAAAAATATGGAAAGATTAATTTCTGTAACAAAAACTTCTCCGAATAATTAATTTATTCTTTGCGGATGAGTAGTCGGACTCCGGCCAAACTTCATAATTCCTGCATCGAACCAACCAACTTTCAAATCAATTTAAATTAAACAAACCGACTATTCCGAAAAGGATTAAATTTGACTTTAAACTTGTTGGCTAACAACCTAGTAAGCTCCATTACTAAAATGCACAGAGGTCGAGTAATTGGACTTGCCAAGAATCGAAATTCCTGCGAATACAGTTTCAGAATGTAGCAGTTTTATTTGCTTTTAGGCCAAACTAAAAATTTACGAGAAAGAGTGGAATGCTGGATCGAGTAAGAACCAGTCTTATAAAGGATAAAAAAATTATAGAAACAGAATAGAAGATATGCTAAGACAATAGGAATTTAAGAAAGAGGGACTAGAATCAATTGAGGAACAAGCGTATAGCAACCTTGAAGTGTTTAGCGAAGGCTTCACCTGTCTACACGTTGGGCGCCAAAATATATGTAATGTACACCTGTACCATTCCACCTTAAAGCTGACCAAAACGACAACGAAGTCAGCCCACAGTAGCATAGGAGCATGCACCAATCATCCACACGCACGATCCTATCTTTGAGTGTACTCTAAAAAACCAGCAGAAGCGCATATGACCTTTCAACATCCCAATGCACATAGATGTTAGCATGTACTGGCCTCTGACAAGGCACATGTGACCACTCTGTTCCTTTAGACATGGGCAATTCGTTTACTTAGCACAAAAGTCGGGTGGGATATCTGGCTTAAGACTAGCATAACAGCCTGAGGGGGGGTTCTTGACCCTGTGACTAAGCAACACCCATGCATATAGATAATATCCCTGATGCCATAACACGATTAAAGAAATTAAAGGAAAGATTGTCCGTACTATCACCGACTCCAATTAAAGCTAGCCTGATGTTCTGGCTGCTGCGCTCTTGACCCACCCTACCGATGATTCTTCCATTGCGCGATCATTTGGAAAAATCCCAAAGTCATTTACGACATCCGCTTTACACCTTACATTACTTTACAAGGAAAATCTTTTAGATTCAGTGATCCATGATAATAACAAATTTATTTATTCAAGCATTTTTTTTTTCCTAACGTGTTTTCCATTTTTGTTTACCTGGTATTTCTCAAGATGATTTAAAATACTTCTATAATTGTAGTTAAACAAACTGGATTTCAAAAAATATGACAAAAATTAAATGATACTCCTTTTCATGAGTTGTGTTGATTAATAATATGTATGAGTATATATACGAGATCTAGGAACTAGGGTATTAAGAAGGCATAATGACTAGAAAGTTTATATGGTTATATGTAGTGATTCATAAAAGGGATAATAATTGTATTCACTTAATTCTAATAATATAAAATTATTTCCATTCAGGTTATGTATCAAAAATACCGAGGAGAAATTTGAGGCACTCCATAAGGGTTAAAGCAGTGCACAGCTGTTTGCAAAAAAAACTATAAGCAGTATGCATGTGCACACAACAACAACAACAACGCAAGAGAAAACTGTTTTTTTTTTTATGACCTGGTTTGCATTACGTTACGTTATTACGGTATTTCGTTACGTTAAATTTACTTTTTCCAATTAAATTTTCTTTCTCTGACATGTGCACAAATCACTCAATCAAACACTCGTTTCGTTTTTTTCTTTATAACTCACCCATCTTAAAACTCCGCCGAAGGCCTTCGTGGTTCTGGAGATGATTTGATGTTTTGCTAGATAATATTTAAACAAGAGCAGATTTATGGCATTTGATCAGATTGACTTTGCACAAAAAAAAACATCACTTCCTAACAATTCTTTTAGCAAATACAATTCTTTGATTTCGTAGAAACTTTTTTCCACGATTATGCCATTTTAAATACTTTGATTTTAACACAACTCAAAAAAAAATTTAGGATGTTGCCTGCACAAAATTCACTAATTTTAATTTTGTTTTTACTCTAACTGCATCTTGTATAAAACTGCTCAATGGGCTGTGGGTGTGTTCTGACCCATTCTCACTACACTTTCACTTGAATGAAGATCTTGGTGGCGGCTTTGACGACTGGAACTCCTCCTCGAACACAGGTTCGGGTTAATTTACACTCGCTTAATTTTGCTGGATTTCTCTGATCCCGCCGTGCTTTGGCGATCAACATTCGGCAGTGTCAGTGTGTTTAGTGAAAGGCTGGGTCTAAGGCAACTGAAAGCGAGCAAGGTGGCCACTAGACGGTTTTGGTTGACTTGGAAACAGCACAGGTGCTCCTGTTTATGCTGCTGCAGAGACCTTTAAAGCCTCTCCTGTCGAGCTCGTGGCACCTGCTGCCTAGATATATGTGGTTGACCACCCTTTGCCACACTTTAACACTGATCCTTGCACGAAATGCCAGCTATGAGTGGATCGTAAAGGAAATTAGATTTTTGTCTCGGATTTGCGCTACTCAAGCAGTATTTACCAGGCCAAAGCCCTCAGATGTGATCTGTATCCACGCAAATGCGTTGGACTGATGCAGGTCTTCCAAAGACGGTTGCCTGGCGCTGCACAAAAGAAAAACCGTGAAGGTTATGTTTTTCTTTTGGGAACAAAATTAATTTTCTGAGAAATATGAACTTACGCAAAGAAATATCCCTCGGGACTTGCGGCAATTCTTGTTGGAATAATCACAGTTGATAATGCGGGCTTAAAGCAACTCGGATGGCTAAGATTAAGCCGGATTAATTCCGATTTAGTCTTGCTTTTAAATTGGTCGTGACTTATGGTAGAAAAAGAACGCTGCCGAGACGCTAACAGAGGAAGCAAGCTCGAACTGAGTGAGAGAGAGCGTGCTCTCAGACAACGGTTTCTCTCTGTGCTTCCATTATTGCGAACAGCTCTGACACGTATGCAAATAAGGTTGCCATTTAGTTTGAACTATCGATACCATTTACAAATTCAAAACAAGACGTTGGGTTCAAAGTGATAAACGAAATTCTAAAACATCTTAGAGCGATGTGAAAATTCATAGAACAGTAATTTTACATTACACTTGTTGAAGAATCCCCTGAAATGGGACTAACCGAAGTTTTTGAATCAGACTCCAACTGGACGGATTATGTTAACGTGGATGAGAATCTAGATTGTTGTGGAGCAATGACTGCAGACGAAATTGTTCGCTCCATATTAGACGACAACATTCAGGAAAATGAGTGCAGTAGTGAGGATGAATCGGATGAATCACAGTTACCATCAATTAAAGATTGTTTTGCGCTATTAAAACATTGGAAATGTTGGCTAGAAAATATAAATGCGATGAAGACTCCACACTTTCTCGTATAGAAGAAAATTTGCTGGTGCTTAGCACAAAAAAATTAGTTAAAAAAAAAATTACGGACTATATTAAATGCATTTATGAATTTATGTTCTAGTCAAATGGAATTAAGGCATAAATGACAATTTAATCTGAAACTTTGTTTTTTTTTTAACTTAAATGGACATTGGCGATAATTACATATCTTTTGGTGTTAATGAAGGATGTGCATTTAAAGGCATTATACTGTACTTCTTATCCCAGGGGATAGGGCAATTTGACCTTGTGCACCACTGCCTTAAATGCAAAATATGCAGTCGCATATTAAAGAAAGGTCGTACTTATAATTTGAGTAAACACTTCGCACAAGTACATAATATTTACTTGGAATGTGGTAAAACTATACGTTGTTCTGCCAATTCAATCAGAAATGTCCGAAAACAAACGATTAAAATAGATCATAACAAACAAACTAATTCGTTCATACATATATTGGACTAGTTAGTCACAGAAGAAAGCATTTCATGTCTATTGGCGTTGAAGAGGAGTTGGAAGAAAATGACAATGAACTTTTGGACAGTTATTTAACAGCTAATTTAGAGCCTGGTAATGATTCAAGAGATGAGTTTACAAATATTGAAGGACTTAAGCTGCCTGTCATGAAATTTGATATTAATGTTTTGAGCTTTTGGAAGGAAAGACAATCATCCGATCCAGAATTCTATGCACTAAGAAAAGTTTCTTCTTCTTTATTGGCCATCACAACCGTTTGACGGTCTGGGCCTCTGCGATTAACGCTCTCCATTCGCTTCTGTTCTGTGCGAGCTGGCACCAGTTGGTCACACCAAGCTTGGCAATGTCTTCCCGCACCTGGTCTTCCCATCTTAGTGCCGGTCTTCCCTTCTTGCCGCCTCCATAGTCAGTCGCCTTCGATTTATACGCTGGAGCTTCTTCTTCCATCCTGGTGACATGTCCTACCAGCGCAGGCGCTTTTATTCTTCGTTTGAGGTCTCTGCTCTTGAGCTCTCTACTCAGCTCGTAGTAGCATCGGTTTGCAAGAGTGATTCTTCGTCGGATTTCCACACTGATTTGTTGTCGCTGGTTATCATCGTTCCGAAGTAGACAAAATCCTCCACATCTTTAAAGTTGTACTCTCGTATTCTAACAGATTGTCCAAGTCGCAAGGACTTTCCGGCCGCGGATACTAGGTACTCCGTCTTGTCCTCATTTACCGTGAAAATCTGGTCTGTGGTGGATTTACCAGGTCTTAAGCCACACTGATAAGGTCCAATCAGTGTATCAATAAGCGGCTTTAGGCGTTCACAAATAATGCGGGACAGAACCTTATATGCGATGGGGAGGAGACTGATCCCGCGGTAGTTGGCGCAAACTGCAGAATCTCTTTTTTTAAAAATTGTCAGGCATGCTTTCGTCAACCCATATACGGCACAGAAGTTGGTGCATGCACCTTACCAATTCTTAGCCTCCAGCCTTGAACAATTCAGCGGGCAGCTCATCAGCGCCTGGCGACTTGTTGTTCTTTAGCCTTCGTATGGCTTAACAGACTTCCTGTTGGGTCATCGGGTCTATCTCTATGCTGTCGGTTGGTGGCATCGTTACTTCTCTAGAGGCGGCATCATGTTTGTCATCGCCTCCCAATAGGTTGGAGAAGTAACTTCTCCATTTGTTAAGCGCCACTTGCGGATCAGTGACCAGATTACCCTGTTCGTCTTTGCATTGTGCGACTCTGGGCTTGAAACCTTCTGTTAGTTGCTTAATCTTTTGGTAAAATTTTCTAGTCTCACTCATGCCGAATAACATCTCGACTTCCTCGCGCATGCGCCTTTCCTGCTCATTCTTTTTTCTTCTAAAAAGGCGCTTCTCCTCTTTCCTTTTCTCTCGATATCGCTCCTTAACAGCTCGTGTTGCTCTCGACTGCAGAGTTCTCCTGTAGGCTACGTCTTTCTCTGCAGCGCGGCGACACTCCTTATCGTACCAAGACCGTTTTCGAGGGGACTCGGAGTAACCGAGTATCTCCCCGGCAGCCGCTCTCATGGAGTGTGATATACGATTCCACTGTTCGCCTAAATCGGAAGGGAATGGGGAGGATTCCTTGAGCAGTTGGGAGAGTTTAGCTGTGCTTCGGAGGTCCCTTGTGATTGCAGCTTCTCGACGTTTAGCTTTCGACGTGTGCCAGAGCGTGAGGCATGTGCCACAATGATCCGTCTATATTGGCTCCTCGAATCGCGCGCACATTTTGTACACTTGAATTCCTTCCGTCGCTCACAACATGATCAATCTGGTTTCGTGTTCGTTGATCTGGGGACTTCCAGGTCGCCTTATGGATGTCGAGGTGTTCAAATCTGGTACTACTTAAGACCATGTTCCGGCCCGCAGCGAAGTCTCCGTTACAGGAGGTTTTTTCATGAAGGCTAAATCGTCCGACTGTGGAACGAAAAACTCCTTCTCTCCCGACTTTCGCGTTAAAATAGGCCAGCACGATCTTTATATCGTGATCGGGGCAGCGCTCTTATAGTTGTTGTAGGCTCTCATAGAATTTGTCTTTTATCGGGTCTTTTTTGTCTTCTTTTGGCGATGGTTAGATAAGACTAATATTTAAATATTTTGCCTTAAGTCTCAGCGCGGCAAGCCGCTCGTCAACTGGTGTGAAGCTGATGACAGAGCGACGCAGTGTACCACTCGGCATAGCGACATATCTCCGACGACATATCTTCGCCCAGTACATTTTGCCGGCGGAGATATGTCGCTTTTTTTCTGGCGGAGATATGTCGTTTTAAAACGACATACCTCCGCCGTGATCAATGGCGGTGTTACAAACGACATATCTCCGCCATGTTGAAAACGACATATCTCCGCGCGAAGGTATGTCGTTTTAAAACGACATAACTCCGCCGCGTTACAAACGACATATCTCCGCGCGGAGATATGAAGCTTTAAAACGACATAACTCCGCGCGGAGATATGACGCCTCAAAACGACATATCTCCGCCGAGTTACAAACGACATATCTCCGCCGCACATTGGGGCGACTAGAGCAAATTCCGCGCCAAAATTGATTTTTTTTTTATATATTGAAGAAAGTTTAAATGTAACTAAAAATATGATTAAACTTTGCGTAATAATCCAAAAATTAAATTAGTCCAGCATATTTGGTTCTCCCACAATACGCATTTAAAGTTCACCTTTCGAACTCGATTTAAAGGAATTCATAAAATGGGCATTTTAATGTACGTTCGCAATCGTTTTTCATGAATATGAAACTTTTATGCGGATATGTGGCGATTGGAAGTATTACTTTTGACTATTCTTAGTTTAGTAGTATAAATCAAAAATTTTTATACAAAATATTTTTTTTTAATTTTTGGAAAAAGGTCCAAAAAAATTTTTACCCTTGGTACTTTTTACCCGGAAATAATTAATTATGCATTGCTCCCAATTGGTCAATTAACCGAGGAGGCCCAGGAAGGACGAAACTAGCTTTACAGAGAACATTTTTCGAGAAAATGCAGTCGGGAAAGTGCAACCTCGATGTTTTGAATACAATGTCCATTACCTTGGATCCTCTAGTATCAAGGCATTTCAAGAGACAGGAAAAAAAAAATCAGCTTTAGATCTGCAGAAAATATACCTGAAGTTCAAGAGGAGTACTCTAATTCAAGTGAAAGTAGCGATAAGGAATAAAGAAAATTTTTGAATGTAATACAAAATTGGTAATGTTGTTTTTTTATAATCATCTCTAAAAACTAAAAAGTTTAGTAAATTTAACCCGGTTATTCAAACGAAAACTATAGGATATACTTTTTCGACTGCGAAAAAAAAAATAATTTCAAGTTAGTAATATTATTAAAGAATCGTATTGGCCAGTTTTTAGCTCCTTATGTGTCGAAAAAATAATTTATTTCGCAAAAACAATCAAAAAAAATTTTTTTAATTGTTAAAAAAAAAATTTTTACTGAATATTTCTAACTTTTTTTTAATACATTAATCCTCTTAAAAAGATGGCATCAAAATTTTTTTTTCTTTAGCGCTCCGCTGAAATTTGGCGCAATTTTGGCCTTTTCGCCCCACTGTGCGCCTCGTTTCAAACGACATAACTCCGCGCGGAGATATGACGCTTTAAAACGACATAACTCCGCGCGGAGATATGACGCTACAAAACGACATATCTCCGCCGTGTTTCAAACGACATATCTCCGCGCGGAGTTATGTCGTTTTGAAGCGTCATATCTCCGCGCGGAGTTATGTCGTTTGAATCGCGGCGTAGATATGACGTCGGAGCTATGTCGTTACCCCCAAAAAACTTTACAAATATTTATAAAATGTTCGATAATTTTGAAAAAAAAAATTTACTTGGAAATTTTTGGAGATTTTATTTTTTACAATGTCTTGACGCACTTTGACCCAAATTTCTGAAGAACTGCTTAACCGATTTTGATAATTTTTTTTATCGGTGAAAGCTAAAACCCAAATGCACCAAATCCAATTTTTACATTTATTAAAAATAATTTTTATTTCATCGAAAACAGATGTCGTAACTTTAAATGCTATTATCTATCTCGGAACCACTTTTTCCAAAATGGTTGAAAAGATTTAAAGAGTACCTGTAGACCGATTTTCAAATTCTTTTTTTTTTTTTAACTGCTCCTAATACCCACCATTCTGGTGTGAACTAGGATATTTTTGATCGGTCAACAAATAACGGAGCTAGGATCATTACAGTGCACAGTGGATCCGTCAGAGGCCAAAAATATAAAAAAATTTCGAAATCAAATTGATGAGATTCATTTCTTCAAAGAACTGGTTATTCGATAGAGTAGTTAATTTTTTCCCATTCCAATCGATCCAGTTCCAAATAGCGTCTAAAAAGCCTTAAGGGCCGATTTCTGTTCTCCCAGATAGCTGCTATGTGTCAGATAGTCGTAGATTTTACACTGCTATTTGTTAGTTTATGTGACAGATAGCTCTATGTAGAAGTTGTGAAATCGGCCCTAAATGAACCAGTTATGTTTTTTTGTGTAAAACGCTTCACAGCATGAGTTGCAAAAAAGGCTTAAAAAAGCAAAAAAAGACAAAATAATTTATTTAAGCAATATGAATATTGAAAACAGAGGTAATAAATTTATTTATTTTTAGTTTAAATAATTTTTGTGTTGTGTGTTTATTTTGTAAAATATTTGTTTGTCAACCCCTTTACTTGTGTTTTCTCATCAAAACGATTTTCAGGTAAGCTTTTAGTTGATACCTCTCCAAAATCCTTGAAAGGGACTTTTTGTATAGTATTAGTTAATCAATTTGGATTCTAAAACAGTTAAGGGTACTGTATACCTTCAGGTGTCATTTTTTTAAGGTTTACAAAAAATTAGATTACTCAAAAACTATAAGTGGTATTAAGAAGCGGGTTTTTTCATTGGATAGGTAATCGGTTAAACTAAATTTAGTAATTTTTGTTGTTGTACCTACGGTTGTTGTTGTATTTCTGTTCAAAGTTAAACAAAAATTTAAAACATAGGCCCATGGTTGCAAAAATTTTTTGAGTACGGATGATCTGAATTTAAAACTGAAGACAGGGTTTTGTTAAGAAATAATGTAATTCTGGTGTGAACTAGGATATTTTGGATCGGTCAATAAATGACGTAGTTATGGGGATTCAATGTCAAAAATTCGAAAATCGACTATTTTTTCCCACTGTATTGGTCCTAGCTCCGTTATTTTTTGACCGATCAAAAATATCCTAGTTCACACCAGAATGGTGGGTATTAGGAGCAATTTAAGGAAAAGAATTTGAAAATCGGTCAACAGGTACTCTTTAAATCTTTGCAACCATTTTGGAAAAAGTGGTTCCGAGATAATCGCATTTAAAGATTCGACATCTGTTTTCGATGAAATAAAAATTATTTTTAATAAATGTATAAATCGGATTTGGTGCATTTGGGTGTTAACTTTCACCGAAAAAAAGATTATCAAAATCGGTTAAGCAGTTCTCCAGAAATTTGCGTCAAAGTGCGTCAAGACATGGTAAAAAATAAAATCTCCAAAAATTTCCAAGTAAAATTTTTTTTTCAAAAATTTTTTTTTCCATAATATCGAACATTTTATAAATATTTATAAAGTTTTTGACCAAAAAAGGGGAAAAAATACGAATTTCCAACAATACGAGGGTCGATAAAAACAATTTTCATATAAAAGGGTCGAAAAAAATAATTGTTTTTGTTTATATCTTTAAAACTGAGTTTCGGATCAGCTTGAAAGTTTTGCAGGATGTTTATAAGATCCTAATAGAACGTTTAAGCAAATAAAAAAAAAATCCAAAAAAGATTTTTCTGAAGGTATACAGTACCCTTAAGTTTGGCTGCCACCTTCCGCCTCACTTAGTTCTAGAAGCTTCGGGAAAAAGTCTCTCTTGTTTATAGCTACGTTTTTTCGTTGTGTTCACGGGTTGTGTGCTATTGTGTTGTTTTCTTCAATTGGTTGGGCTCATTATACACTTGAAGTTTGCAACGCATAGAAGGAATCATCTCCGACCACATAAAGTATATATATTCTTGATCAGCGTGACGAGCTGAGTCGATTAAGCTTTTTCCGACCGTCTGTCTGTTTCTACGGAAACTAGTTCCTCAGTTTTGAAGCTAGCGAGCTGAAATTTTGCACAGAATCTTCTGTTGTCTGCACGCTGCTAATCGGGGGTGTCACAGAAATCTCTAGAGATTTTGGCCTTGGTTGGTTTGCAAATCGCTCGAAAAATCCGTCGGTGTCCCAGAACTTCAAGAGATTTCATTTTCTTATTTGAAAGTCGAGTTGGAAGGTTTGTGTGGTATTTTTCTCTCAAATCTATAAACAGGGTTGTCATTTCTTGCCAAAAAATTTCCCTTCTTCTAGTTTTGAGTTAATTTGATGTTTAAATGGAATTTTTTGATTGTGTTACGTGTTTTACGGTGCATTTTTAAATTACAATTCAAATTTAAGTCATATAGCTCAAAAATAAAATGCAAAATTTAAAAATATTTTTGCGCCAATCATTAAATGTAACTAGGCAACCCTTAGCGCTTGTTGGTACTCAGAGAGAGCCACCATGTGTAGAGAGCGCCCGCTGACGTTGAGAGCAAGTTGATTTGTCACCGTTCGGTTGGTTTTGCGAACAATTATTGAAACACAAATTTTAATATTAAAACAATTGAAATATTTAATTCATTTGATGCAACCTATGTAGAAAAATAACGTTGTTTACATTTCCAATACCAATTTTACATATCAAAATTGTTTTAGTGGTGAATTTCGCCAAATCTCCCCAACAAAACGCGAGAGATTTAAAACCAACCGAAAGAGATTCCTGTGACACCGAGAATTGGTTTTGGGTTGGAATTTGGTTGGAAGAGATTTCTGTGACACCGCTGAATATGTCGGAACCGACCGGATCGGATGACTACTTCTTGTAGCTGCCATATAAATGATCGGTCGAAAAATGGGTTTTAATGAGAAAAGCTGTTTTTTTCTCAATATTACCGCTCTCAATCCCGTCATGGGTAATATTAAATGTTAAGCTGATCTGCGAAGTTTGGTCGAATTCGCTAACAGTTAAGACGAGCGTTTTCAAGTGTATCAAAACTTTCGCACAGACCAAGTTAGCTTTGCCTTTCTCGTTTTATTTATCTTTTATTAGGCGCTTTATTTTACTGCGTGTGTTCTCGTATGCATTTGTTTGAACTTTGGTTAAGCATAAGCGGAATAGAACCTAAAAAATTCAAACAAGTAACCAAATTAATCTAAAAGGATCTACTAAAAAAGGTTACAAACCGGATCCAACTAGCTTAAGCAAGTGCATCAGCTATAGTTGCAAAAAGATGGCCGATTGGAAAAAATAAAAAAAAAAAATTAAGGTTCTAAACAATTATGCAAGGTGGCTTCTGGAAAAGGAAACTTTTTGATACTCACAAATTTGCCAGATTCTGATATTAAATATCGTGGACATCCAAAATTTAATTTTTCTGAGTCCTCAGAGAGATCAAAGCGACGAAGAATAGCTCAGCTGGCCGAAATTGACGAATCTGCCGATACTGCTTTACGAGACGGTTACCAGAATAATTTAACAGCAGCAGATCCCAAAGAAGTTATATCTCTCATAATGGAGACTGACATGTCGAAACACCAATACTTATTGGTACAAAATTTTATAAATAGTAAAATAGCATTTTGCCATCTCCCGTTGTGCAGACCGTAATATGGGGAAGAACTACCATAATAGAGAAATAGCTATCCTCTCCGATAGCCAAGCAGCGCTTAAAGCACTCAGTAGCAATAAGTTCACCTCTAAGCTAGTCTTAGAGACAAAGAACAAATTGGACCAACTAGGCAGCAGGAACAACCTGACCCTACGATGGATACCGGGACACAACAACATCCCCGTAAACGAATTGGCCGACGAACTGGCACGCAAGGGCGCAGCCACCGCAATGGTAGGGCCAGAACCCTACTGCGGCATAGGCCAACACACAATAAAAGAACTTCTAAGAAAGGAAGGAAATACGCTTAGAACAGCCTCCTGGGTAAACACCAAGGGAATGAGACAAGCTAAAGCATTAATAGTGAACCACGACCTCAAAAGGTTCCAAAAGTTAATCCAACAAGGAAAGAATGCCCTCAGAATTCTGACAGGGCTCTACACGGGTCACTGCAGACTGAGGAGCCACATGTACAAGACTCAGCAGATTTGGGAAACACATTCTACACCCAAGCAATATCAGTAACTTAGAACCCACAAAAATCCTGGCTTTTGTACAGGAATTAGGGCTGCTAGGGGAATTGTAAATTCAGTAGGGGGCACAATAGACCAAAATTGGTCGCGGTGCACCACTCCCCAACAACAAATAAAAATAAAATAGCATTTGATTTACTTCCAAGCTATCAAAATATTATCAAGACGAAAAAATTGAGAAAAACTGATAATATTACTGTTTGCGAATCTCACGCAGAAGTCGAACTGCAGATTTTACTTGATAACATAGCCTCAGCCATATTGGAACTTCAAAAAGATGTAGTTGAAACATTTACAGATAATAATGTTGACAGATTTACGTTAGTTGGAATATGGGTCTTTGATGGAAGTACGGGATATAGCGAGTATAAGCAAAAGATTCGCAACAATGATTTAGAGCAGAGCTCGCAAATAACTGTTGAGCGTTTTTCGTTCTCCAAAAGTAACTGTTATGTACGGACCCTTTGAGCAACGAGTCAGAGATGAACCGTTCATGTCGTCTCTTGAATAAATCGCTCTCCGCTCAGAGAACAACCAAATTTTTTGCTTGCCTTTGGTTCTGCTTATTCGCAGACCGTTTGAACCCGAGCGAAGAAAATAAAAGTCTTTTGCATTTGTGTATGTTAGTATGCGTGTGTGGCGAGTGAGGCGTCTATTTGGGCTTCTGCGTTACAAGCCACACTTGCCATTCTTAATTAAGTGCGATCGGATCGTTATTATTTTAGTCGCGAAAAATGGGCCGAGAGCAAAATAAAAAAGTGCATCAATTTTTTAAATTTGATGCACAAGAAAACAAATCGAAATGCAACGTATGCGGTGTGAAATTGGCAGGCTCGCACGCAACAAATTTAAAACGCCATTTGACAGCAAAACATGCCGAAATATTTAATGAATTGGACAGCAACGACAATGTCGAAGTGCAGCATAATATTAAAAAAAGGAAAATTACATATGAAGCAAGTGAAGAGGCACTCGTCTCATCGATAATTAAAATTGTGACCACAGACGGAAAGCCATTTCTATTTCTGGAGAGCGAAGGGTTTCGAGAAATATTAAATCCTATTTATAATGCGCTTTCTATGAGTCCAATAACGTCACGCAATGTTATGAATTATGTGACTATTAGAGAGCAGACTATCAAGGACAATATAAGAGCTCTTGTAAAGGGAAAACTTGTATCCCTTAAAATTGATGTCGCCACTAGAATGGATAAACCCATTTTAGGTGTAAATTTACAACTGATCCACTCAAGTATCTCTAAAGCAGAGATCGTTGTGAAGACTTTAGGCATGATACAGCTCCGCCAATCACACACTGGAATGTATATAAAGGAGAAAATTGTGGAGATCCTACATGATTACGGCAAAGCGCTTGACCAAATCTTCAGGTAAAAATTACATTGATAAAAATTGTTAATATGATTGTTATTGAAAAATTCAAATTTTGAGCACAGCATTACATCTGATAATGGGAGGAACATGATTAAAGCCATTCAAATATTAAATGATGCTACAGAAGAGACTCTTTTTGACGATGACACTAACGGGGAACATTTAATGGAAAAGCTGGATGTTATGGAATTGGCCAATATTCACCTTGTAAGGTGTGCTGCGCACACGCTTCAGTTGTGCATATTTGATGTCAACAAGCTGAGTGAGATCAGCGAAAAAGTAAATACCTGTCGCAAATTTTGTAAATCATTGCGCACAGAAACTTCTAGGTAAGTGAAAACATTACTTTTATTTTTTTGAAAAAATGTAGTTTAAATATATTAAAATATTTAACTTGAGCAGACGTTTCTTAATCGAGAACAAAAAAATCATACCATCGCTCGATGTTATAACCAGGTGGAATTCCACATATATAATGGTGGAAAAATTGTTTGAATTAAAAGAGTTCCTTGCTGTGCAGTCTGACATTAATATTGACGTTGATTGGGATTGGATGGAGACTTATATTGACGCGTTCAAGGACACGTATGAAGCCACTTTAAAGTTGCAGGAGAAAAAACTAGTCTACAGTGAATTCTTCATAATATGGATGGAGCTTAAATTGAAGTGCGAGAGCAGCCAAAATTACATTAAAAAAAAATTACTGAGTCAGATTAAGACACGAGAATGTAAGTTAATGGAGAATGAAGCTTTGTTAGCTGCCATTTACATGGACCCACGCGTAAATTGTATTTTAACTGACCAACAAAAATGGTTGGCAAAACAAAACTTAAAAAAAACCGCAAACCGTTTATTTGAGCTGAAGCAAGTAAGGCTAATTCTGTTTGAAGTCCAGGTCCTGTTTTATTTCTGTTAATTGCGTGTAGTTTTGAATAATTGTTTTAACAAATTATATTGTCCTTGTCAAAAACTCACAATTAAACTAAATTAAATTTGCAAAAAATTTATATATTCTTATTTTCTCTTAATTTTAAAAGGTGCATGCCACAACACAAAATGTGCCATCGTGCGAGATTGATATCCATGATCAGCAGAAGGAGCCCTCATCCGTCGGTGATATCAATGCTGCCAAAGAAAAGTCGCTGTTTTCCGCTTATTTGGATGGCGTACAGACACTGTCCGAAACCAAAGAAGACCACGTTTCTCAAAAACTTGTTCAAATCTATGCTGATGTAGAGAACTTCGATCTGATGTATGGTCGTTTACCATTAGATGCGAACATTTTGCAGTTTTTTAATGACATGAAGCTGCAGTCGCCCCACCTGAGTGCGCTCGCACAGGTTGTGCTGGCTACACCGGCGACTCAGGTGTCCGTTGAAAGGGCATTTTCAGCACTTCATTTTATTTTAAGCGAGAAACGTAGTGCTTTGAGTGCAGAAACTTTAAATTCCTTATTAGTTGTTAAGCTTAACCAAGATTAAGTATAATATATAATAAATATGTATATGTATGTAATACGTATACAGATAGTATCTTCGGTGTTGTTGCTATTGAAGGAAATATGCCATTGAATATGGGACGTCTTTGCGAAATTTTGCAAATCTGAAAGGAATTTAAACAAAAACTTGCCTAAATACTTGCAAAAAATTTCAATTATGGTATCCTTAATAATACTTTTTAATTTCAAGGTTACCGAATATTATTTTACAATTTTTGGAAATTAAAAACCATTCACGCCCACCCGGCAGCTAAGCGACGCGCGCTTGGCATATAACAATAACAAAAACAAAAAAACAAAGAAAAAAGACCTTTTGCGCTGAGCCTTTCAGTTTTTCGCTCATCAGCTGACTGTTAGTGTGCGAGCGCTTAGTCGGATCGCTCTCCCCAAGTTGTTATTGAATGAGCATGACAACAATAACTCAACTGCTTACAGTCAACTGAAAACAAAAACAAAGAGAAACGAATGGTTCCGCTCAGAGAGAGAGCAAGCGTGGATTGTTTTTTTCGGTTGTGTTAGTGTGCAGACCGCAAAGGCAAATAGGGTCAACAGTTATTTGCGAGCTCTGATTTAGAGGACAGAAGTTTATTTGTTACGTCCTACGTACCTCTGTAACTTATTTCTAAAGCCAACAATAAAATAATTTGGAAAAATCCCCGAAAAAAGAGACTTCCGAAGTAAGTATTTTTAAGGAAAAAATAAGCTTGTTGAAGCCAACAGAATTGTGTCTTACTACGAAAAAAATTCTCGTTAAGCATAGTTTGCATTTGACTATGGTGGATGGGAAAGTGTGCAACGCTTTAAGCGACTCATCTGCTGCTAAATGTTATACATGTGGAGCAAAACCAACAGAGATGAACAATGTGGAAAAATGCTTAGACAAAGAAGTACACGAGAAATATTTTGAGTTTGGTTCGTCTCCACTTCATTTTTATATACGTTTTTTGAATACTTTTTGCACATTTCATATAATAGCCTATTTCCACTGAACAAATGAAGTTTCATTTCATGAAATGACAAGAAATTAAGAAAATTATATCATTTCTTCCATACGAATTGTTACTTTTTTTTTCCTTTCATTTCTATCATTTCTCAAAAATGATGATAAAAAAAAAAAGTAAAAAAAAAAAATTAAAAAGTAGGCGCAATTTTGCTTAAAATATAAATAGGTAAAAATAAGTTGTGTATTTAGCTTTCTGCTGATAGTTTAGGGCGATGGCTATGCGTTCGCCACGAGGAATTGCTGTCCTGAGGGGTATGTCTTTTTTTTTTTGCTAAATATTCCAAAAAGTCCACTTAAGTTTGGAAGTGCCGCCTGGTATTTAAAACAAACAAAGCAGCTGTTTCTGTCAAAGTGTCAAAATGATGACGATTTGTCAATGGAAACGGCAAAATTTTGAGAAATGATAATGATAAGAAATGATGCCAGTGAAAATTGGGTATTAGTTAGACATAAAAATGTGGCAAGTTAGAGATCCTGTGAACAAGTTGAAAGTTTTGGAGAGAAAGAAGCATATTCAAGTGGAATTAATAAAAGCGTATTCGTGGTATTATTTACCTGCTTTAGTCCATAAGGTTCTAATTCATGGTTCTGCTGTGATAGAACATGCATTAGTGTCAATCGGAGAGCTTTCGGAGGGAGCTGCCGAGTCAAACAATAAGGAAATTAAGAAATGTAGACTCCAGCACAGCCAAAAAAAAATGTCACGCATCTTGACAAACACCGACATAATGAACACCCTACTTTTGCGTTCAGATCCATTCATAACTTGGAAAGAAGGAAAAATCTATATTGGAATCTGTTTACTATTTACTAGATGATACATTATGATCATTTTTAAAGTTAAGATTTTATAATTAATATGCATTAAAAAAAAAAAAATAGTTTGTTAATATGAGTTTCAAGTTATAAATATTAATGATTATGAAACCAATTCGTTCTCTCTTCATTTTTATCCCAGTGTTTTCTTAAGGTTTACCACAAACAAACCAGAAACGCCTATAGGAACCCCCGGAACACAGACTGGGTGAAGTACCTTAGAACGGTAGAATCAAAACTACCAAAGCCAACGAGTATCTGTTCGGTAGGCGACATTGAGAGGTCCGTGGTGAGACTCACTGCCAACCTATCCGAAGCATACAAAACCTCATGCAAACTCACAGTTAGCAAAAGGATAACCAGACCCCCCTGGTGGACCCCAGCGCTGAAAGAGCAGAGGAAGGAAGTGCAAGAATGCTTCAAACTTGCCAAACAAGCGGATGAGCAAATAATCTGTGAGGAATACAAGATTTGACTTCGCGTTTTCAAAAAAGAAGTACGGAAGGTAAAACCAAACTCATGGAGAAACTTCTGCTCCAGCATACAGAAGGTCTCCGAAACAGCTAGACTCAGGAAACTGCTTTTAAAGCAGCCACCCATGCAGAGTCAGCTAAAAACAAACGACGGACACTGGACAGAAAGTAGCAGGGAAGCGACATGCGCACTTTCCAGGCTGCACTCCAGTCACTGAGGCAGATACGCCTTAAGACCTACAAACGCAACAAGTCAACATCCCAGACAATATCATTACTTCAGAAAAGATCCGATGGGCGATCGACTCGTTCGCGAGTTATAAATCCCCAGGGTTAGATGGAATATTCCCAGCCATGCTAAAAACGATCAAATGCGCAATCGTCCCATGGCTACAATCCATTTTTATAGCATGCTAGAGGTGGAGCTATGTACCTGTGGCCTGGAGGACAGCACGCGTTGTATTCCTGCCCAAAGCAGGGAAATGCAGTCACGTGCAACCAAAAGACTACAGGCCCATTAGCCTCACATCATTCCTGCTCAAAACAATGGAAAAGCTACTGGACCTTCATATAAGAGAGGGCATGAACCTGACCTTGGAGGGGAAACAGCGCTACACTCCCTAGTAGCCACTATCGAGAATGCACTGTACCATGAAGAATTTGCCCTGGGAGCATTCCTTGACATTTCGGGTGCATTTAACAACGTCACTACAGAAGCAATAATGCGAAGCCTAAGAGCCCTAGCAATACACACGGCATTGGACTCCTGGATATATAACCTGCTGAGCTGCAGAAGAGTACAAGCCGAGTGGGGTACCACTACCATGACAAGAGAGGCACATGGCGGAACGCCCCAGGGCGGAGTCCTGTCACCTCTTCTATGGAACCTTGTGGTCAACGAACTACTTCAAAAATTTCGCAGGAAAGCACCCAAGATAACCGCATATGCCGACGACATAAGCATAATTATCATGGGAAAATGTCCATCGACTGTCGGCTCAATCATGTACTCTACTCTCAGAGAGATACTAAAGTGGGCCACAGAAGCCGGACTTAGCATCAATGCGGAGAAGACGGACCTCATTCTCTTCACCAAGAGATACAAGGTACCGCAGTGGACTCCACCCACGATAAATGGAACACCGCTAACGCCAAAAAACAACGTAAAATACCTTGGAGTAGTAATCGATAGTAAACTATCCTGGAGACTCAATGTGGAGGAAAGGGTGAAAAAGGCAACCAATGCGCTATATGCATCCCAGAAGATTCTAAGCAGCACTTGGGGCCTATCACCAAGACTAACACACTGGCTCTTCATATCAGTTATACGACCGATACTACTACACGGTATATTGGTATGGTGGCAAGCCACAGAGAAGTCCAAATATCTAAAGCTGATGGAAAAGGCCCAGCGGCAGGCACTGGTCTGCATAACGGGGGCGCTGCGGTCTACTCCAACAAAAGCACTGGAACACATCCTAGGTGTCAACCCCCTGGACATCCAAGCACGCCTCACTGCACACAGGACTTCCCAACGTCTTTGCGCGGCAGGCACCATGGCTCTACATGGCTATGGACATAGCACAGTGGGCAGAGAGATCAACAGTAGCACGGACTACATGATCCCAAAAACCAACTTTACAGGCGCATCAGCATTACTGGGACCAGAAGACTGGCGTACAGTGCTGGCTCAGGAAGCAATGCACCTTTTCACGGACGGCTCAAAGATGGCCTCAGAAGTCGGAGCCGCCGTGTACTGCAAGGAACCGGAATTAAAACTCTCCTACAAACTGCCAAACCACTGCACTATATTCCAGGCGGATGTCTTCGCTATAAGGAAAGCAGCTGATTTGGCAGAATTACACGCACCAAACGATCAAATCAACAAAAAAGTAGACAGCCAAGCGGCAATCAAAGCAATGCAGAGTCGCGCCATCAACTCCAAGCAGAGAAGCATTAGATTCCCTCAGCAAGGTGCAAATCTACTGGATTCCCAGCTACCAGGGCATTGATGGAAACGAAATGACGGACACTCTTGCAAAAGCCGGGGTCGCACTAAGCCGAGAAGCAACACTAAACATACCTATCTTCCTACAGACGCTATACAGCAATATGGAAGAGATAGCGGAGAAAGAAGCACAGGAAAAGTGGAAGAACACGACCGGCTGCAGAATCTCTAAAATTATGTGCAAGAAGAGAGACAAAAAACTCACGCACTTTACGCTGCAGCTCCAAAGAAGAGACTGCAGACTGCTTATAGGCATATTAAGCTCCGAAGTCATATCTCCGCCGCGTTTCAAACGACATATCTCCGCGCGGAGATATGACGCTTTAAAACGACATAACTCCGCGCGGAGATATGACGCTACAAAACGACATATCTCCGCGCGGAGTTATGTCGTTTTAAAACGTCATATCTCCGCCGCGTTTCAAACGACATAACTCCGCGCGGAGATATGTCGTTTTGTAGCGTCATATCTCCGCGCGGAGTTATGTCGTTTTAAAGCGTCATATCTCCGCGCGGAGTTATGTCGTTTGAAACGAGGCGCACAGTGGGGCGAAAAGGCCAAAATCGCGACATAACTCAGCGGAGCGCTGTAGCAAAAAAATGGATTAAAGTATTAAAAAAAAGTTAAAAGTTGGAAATATTTAGTGGAAATTTTTTTTAACAATTAAAATTCTTTTTAATTGGTTTTGCGAAATAAATTTTTTTTCGACACATAAGAAGCTAAAAACTGGCCAATGCGATTCTTTGCTAATATTACTAACTTGAAATTATTTTTTCGCAGTCGAAAAAGTATATTCTATAGTTTTCGTTTGAATAATTTACATTTTCAAAACTTTTTAGATTTTAGAGATAATTATAAAAAAAATTTGAAAATGACTTCACTTACTAAAATTCAATATTCTCAGAAAAGGCAAAAAAAAAAGGCACGCTAATAATTTCAGGACATAAAGTTTAATGTTAAAACTTTTTTTTTAAATTTATTTCAAAAAGCGATCGCGCGCGGGTTGCTACTTAATGTACAACAATTAAAAATAAAATTTAGTTTTGTGGACCTTTTTCCAAAAATTAAAAAAAATATTTTGTATAAAAGTTTTATTTATACTACTGAACTAAGAATAGTCAAAAGTAACACTTCCAATCGCCACATATCCGCATAAAAGTTTCATATTTATGAAAAACGATTGCAAACATACATTAAAATGCCCGTTTTATGAATTCCTTAAAATCGAGTTCGAAAGGTGAACTTTAAATGCGTGTTGTGGGAGAACCAAATATGCTAGAATAATTTTCTTTTTGGATTATTACGCAAAATTTAATCATCTTTTAAGATGCATTTAAACTTTCTTCAATATATATAAAAAAAATCAATTTTGGAATTTGCTCTAGTTGCCCCAATGTGCGGCGGAGATATGACGTTTTAAGACGACATAACTCCGCGCGGAGATATGTCGTTTGTTACTCGGCGGAGATATGTCGTTTTAAAACGACAAAATGTACTGGGCGGAGATATGTCGTCGGAGATATGTCGCTATGCCGATTTTTGTTCAATTTATTTATTCGACACTTTTGTAAAAGATCTCTGCTTAATACATTGACAGACCAAAGATTTATTAGGGGAAATATGAATGTTAAATGTTAGCGAATTGAAACCGACTGTTCAAAGCTGTTCTTCCATAGCGTTAATCGAACTTTTTTCCACTTTACTTCTAAGTCTTCGAAGTTTCATGGACACTACTGTACATAATAACGAAAACCTGATAAACTGGAATAAGGTTGATAACACTGTTCAGATTGGGCTAAAACATGAGTACTTAGAGTATGAGTACGATATCTATGGATACAGTAAATTGTGAAGTTCATGTTGGTTTCTCAAAATGCAGGGGAAAGCAAGGTTTAAAGCAAAATTGATGCGTACTTCATTTATACTAATTTTATAGAGGACATATGGGAATCGAAATCACAAGACATATGTACATGATATACATAGTCATCTAATTTTGTCCAAATTAGGTATCAGACCTGATTAATATAACGTTGCAAGCTTTTGGCAGAATAAAAATACAATTTCCCAGAGCAATTCAACTTTACATATCGCTCACTTACTTCAATACTGGCATAACTCAAAAAATACGATTTTTGACTTATTGATGCAGAATTATACGCTGTGTTGTGTACTATTTTCTGTATTTTCGTATTGATATCTCTTATACTTTTCACGTGAGATCAAAATATGTCGATAAATAATTTTAAAGGTTCCTTTTTTATGTTATTGCAAGAGCGTCATATCTCAGTTGTCCTGCAGTCGATATTGCACAAACAGACTTCGGCTTTCAGTTAAAGCATCATATTTTCAATATTGATTAAGGAGCATTTTAAATTTCAAATATTTTACTAAATTATATCAACTCTAAAAGAATAATTTTTTTCTGAGTTAAACCCATGGAGAACTTTGATCGTGTTTTTCTCAAAATGGATTATTTTGAGTTATGCCAGTATTGAAGTAAGTGAGCGATATGTATATCTACAAATATTGTAATTGTAATTAATTGATTTTATTGACTAATTCTTACTGCAAGCTCGATTTAAGTGTTATTTGCATATCCAACTGAGCTTGCGCAATGTCCTCCAACGCGGACTGAACTTTCTCCAGTAAAAGCTCGCCTCTCTGGACGACTTGTTCCAGCTGTTCTGCTGTTTCTTGATTTTCGAATTCCAGCCTCTTCAGGCTGGAGTTCTGCAGCTCAATCGAGCTGTCCTCGTTTGGTAAGGACTCAATCAACGTATCGATATCCTTGGCGCATCGAGCAATCAGCTGTGCAAACAGTTGCGCGTAGTCCTCTTGGGGCGGAATTTGATTGGGCGTCTGTGAGCCGGTTCTGTCGAAGTTGGCAAACTTGCTGGGGTAGGAGGTCTGTTGAATGACTCCAATTGCATTGCAGAAATGCTCGGCTTGCTGGAAGTACAAAAGCAGTTTGTATATAGCAAATGATCAGTAAAGTGACAATTATTTGGTTCAAGTTTTTTCAGATTTTTCGATTTGAGGCTACAAGCAATGGGTCCTAAATGGTGGCTACATACATGAAGTTTACTTACCCTGTTCACGTAATCCTGCAACTGAGTCAGTCTGTCTGCCATAATATATATATTATATATTAATATTATTATTTATTATATATATATTAATAATATAGCGATGGATTAAAAAAATATCGATGATTTTCATACTGTAGTGTGACCAGTCTGTTTAAATTCGGTTTTCCCAAAACAGTGTTTGATTCGTCTTTAAAGCTAATTTCACACGACCAAATTAATTGACACAAACTGTCATTACGAAGTTTGTCTGATTTATGCCCGAATTTGTCTAGATGATCAAGCACACATCAAATAAATTTGCATCGAAATTTAGAGAAAGTTTGTATTGAATTTGGCTTAGTGTTCACACTCGCAAATTCGGGTTTGCGACAAATTTGTGTCTCTAACAAATCTTGCGATGTGTCGAAAACAGCTGACAAGCTAACGATTTATGGCAAAATTTAAATATCGGGCGAATCGAAATCTCTAATAGATAAATAAACTCATAATTTGTATTTTCATATCGGCTGCTTCATTATTTGGCATCTGCTTGAGGTCAATTTGTTCACTGTTACAAAATAATGTGTTTATATCGTCATCGTCAATCAGGGTAAAGGCCACAACTGAGCAACTGAGTGCTTTATTTGATAAGGTTAAACTATGTTATTGTACTTTATTTTACACCATTATATGTAAAAATTTATTTACAAAAGTCCCAGCAATTGATAAGCATCACAAATTTGACAAAGTTTGTTCTTAAATTCGACTTGCAAGGACGCAATCCGCCAACTTTTGGCCTGTCAAGCTCGTCCAATCGGGTTATATGCAAATAAATATGGTGTTCACACACAAATCAAACTAATTTTGCCAATTGTCACTTTTGAATGAACTTAGCTTAAGGCCCACTGCACATGACTCGTATCGTAATCGTAGCGATTTCATGTATAAAAGACCTCAAGCTTGATGACGATTTGATGTCGCACACTTGTCTTTATAGGGAGAAGAACATGCGTCCAGCAGCAGCCTCTACTTGACGATAGTCTTCACGCTGCAAATATATTATTTTTCCTTAGAGCTTAAGTGTGCGACATAAAATCGAAAGACATTTTTACGTAAAATCTTTACGATACGATAGGAGCCTTGTGCAGACGGCCTACGCGACTTCCGTCGTGCAAAGATACGAGATGTTTATACAAAGATGGAAAAAAGAAGCAATAGTAACGATTTCGCCATTCTGAACATTTTGCATGTTTTCAGACAAAAATTAATGGTACACAATTACGCCCAATTTCTCAAAAGTTTAGGTTAGGTACGGGCCGGAAAAATATACCACTCGCATTGCCCGAAATTTAAAAAAAGGCTTTAGTGTCTGGAGGCTTTGATGTGAACATGACGCTAAATTTACCACCAAGAAGGAAAATTTGGCAAATTTTTCTCCGAAGTGTCTGAAAAGGCCAATGAAAAGTTTGTATGGGGAAATAACGGTTGTTGCGCTCAGGCAATGTTGTGGAAGTTGTTGTTTCGTTGAGAGCGTGAGAGAGAGAGTGAGAGCGCGTTGAGTGCGTGTGAGTGTGTTTATTTGTTTAAAACAATCATCCAATTAAATTCAATCTTATTGCATAAAAATCACATCGATAGCTTTAACAATATGTTGACCGTATTTCAAAATAAAGAATTTAAAATTACACAAAACTATCAGCCAAAAAATGTGTCATTGATTTTATCTGTGATATGCACAAACAGACAAAGCGCACAGGGTGCCAGGCGCCCCTCTTTTGTTAGAGGTGGTGGTACGTGATCTCAACGATATATCGGAAATTGATGGCACACATGACGTGAGCAGTCTGCTAAACTTAGTTGTCTCCTAATCTAAGAGATTTGCATCGGTTGAAGCGCCTAAAAAATCATAACAACATTTCGGAATAAACGAGAGCGCAAGTTAAAGTCGGCTCTAACCGACTTCGATATACCCGTTACTCATAAAAAACATGTTTAACAGTGTTCCTGCGTTCCTTAGGGTGAACATCTGAAAAGTAAGCAAAACTCTTTAAACTCGGCTATTTTTCACATTTTTGTAATCATAACTTGAGAACCGCTCATCCGATCCTTATCATTTCATTTTGCTAATTACTAACTATATCTAGAAGGTACAAATCGTCCATCTTTAATACTGTAGGAGATATAATTTTTTTTTCGAATTGCGGGGGCGGGAGGGGGAGTGGCCAAAATTTGAAATAAACTTGATCTGCGTGCAGATAAAAGAAGCATTTGTCCCATACATGTCAAACCTCTATCTTTTACCATCTCTGAGATCTAGGTGTTCATACAGACAGACGGACGGACGGACAAACAGACGGACGGACGGACAGACGGACGGACGGACATGTCTATATCGACTCGGCTGTTGATGCTGATCAAGAATATATATACTTTATATGGTCGGAAATGATTCCTTCTGCCTGTTACATACATTTGTACGACTTTAGTATACCCTTTTTTACTCTACGAGTAACGGGTATAAAAATGTGTTTAAAGGAGAATAATAAACAGAATTGCCGCAACAGCTTATTATACACTTAAAAAGTGTACTATAATTTTGCCCAGAAGTTTGCAACGCATAGAAAGAATCACCTTCGACCACATAAAGTATATATATTCTTGATCAGCATGACGAGCTGAGTCGATTAAGGTTTGCCCGACCGTCTGTCTGTTTCTACGAGTCCCTCAGTTTTGAAGCTAGCGATGTACAGTCTTCTTTTGTCTGCACGCTGCTTATATGTCGGAACCGACCGGATCGGATGACTACTTCTTGTAGCTGCCATACAAATGATCGGTCGGAAAATGGGTTTTATAGCCGATTTCCACTTAAGCTAAGTTCACACAGGCAAATAATTTGACAAATTTTTATGAAAATTTGGTTAAATTATCCAAATTGGCGAACTTTTCGGCCATATTTGATCAAATTATTAGTGAATAGAACCATAGTTAATGATTTAAGTCCTGCAAAATCTGCAATCATGGCTATTTAGCCAAATATTTATCAAAATTTCCTAAAAATTTGTCAAATTATTTGCCTGTGTGAACTTAGCTTAACGCGTGCTCTGTCATCGATTCCACGATTTTTCGATAAATTCCAAAAGGCGTTTCCACTGCGTTCGGTGTCCACTTTCGAGTCCACAACAGCTGATCTGGTCTGTTTGTTTAGCTTTGTGCATCGATCAAAATTAATTTGACTGACATTGTTTTGCTAAATGCAATTAAAAAGCAACAACTGCCATTTAATTAGTACTCCAATTATAAATAATTTATTTGTTTCCTAGTCGATATGGTTGGTTTTGGGAGACCGACGTACCCAAACATACAGAAGCATTTTTAAGGAATGTTTTCGTGTGGAGAGGCAAACATTACAGATGTTACTCCAACTTTTGCCTCGGCTGGCAAAGCAAGATAATACTTTCCGGCTTGCAATCGCACTGGACAAGCAAATAGCAGTAGCTCCTTACTTGCTTGGTTTATCAGCGGAATATTGAACAATTGGGGAACTATTTGGTATATGCAAATCAAAGGTTGCCAAAATACTGATAGAGTTCTGCAACCAGGTGATATCTTATATGGGTTTAAAATGATGACCACCGTGCTTCTTGACCGTTGAAAAGGTGAAAAGCCGTATCCGCTTTCAGTGGACCAACCAGCAGTTTACCATTTGTCGAAGTCAAGGTGCGTTGTAGAGCGTGTTTTGGGGGGAACCCATTTAATTTAACTTAATCCTGTACAAAGGGATAACCTTTATATAAATAAATCAACAAAATTAAAACATATTGCCCCTCATTTCTTTTACCGCCAATTGTTGTGCCAGCTGATTTTGCAGTCAGAAGTCTTATCGATATCGATTTCTATCAATATTCATCGTATAAATATAAAAAAACGAGTTGGCAGAACCAGCGTCCAAAGTGGACTCGACTTTTTTCTCAACCTCCCCCCACCACCCCCTCGGATAACAACTGACATTTTTTTGTATGGAGTTGGACTCGCGTTCTTCGATAAATGGACGCGGACTCTAACCCTGCTGTAGTAGAAACGCACCATTAGTCAAAAAACGGTTTTTTCACTCAATATTACCGCTCTCAATCACGTACAAAGAAAAGTTAAACTTCCTTTTTATTTTTTCTACTTTTAAGAAATGAATTTTCACTGTTTTGGTGGCCGCATAATAAAGACACATAGGTACATATGTTTAAATAGTTATTTCATACTGCTTTTTTTGATTTACATAAATACTAACATTATCCATAATGGAGATGTCCGTCGAAATAGCGTCGGATATTTATCGTCGAACTGGAACGGTGGAATATGGAACACTACAACATTTTATGTTTTTTAATTTATTCCTTAACTATTAGACTAATTTGGAATCTGTAAATGCAATTTTGTTAAGAATTGCATAATCTATTGATTTCTTTAACCTCTGAGGTAATTTATGCATTTGGGGTGTTAAATAAATGAAGTTGAAAAATCGCCTCCACACATTTTCGTTCATATCTCCGCTCACAGAGTTGGGCCCAACATGCACGGTATATCAGATTAAAGGACACATATTCAAGAATGTTTACTAAAAAGCTGTTTAATATCTATCCATACGTTTTTGAGATATTCGCTTATCAGTGAATTCAAACTAGTATTCCTGCAAAGTTTTATTAAAATCTATCCATTCAATTAAGAGATTTTTACATGTTTACAATTTAACTACATTAATTTAAAAGGAATATATTTTTCCCTACATTATTATGCAGCCCTGGGTCATTTTCTCGACTATGTGGCAGCCTTGCCATTCTCCGTGATTCCGAAAATTAAAAATGTAAAAATCTCTTAATTGTATGGATAGATTTTGATAAAACTTAGCAGGAATACTAGTTGTAGTCTAAGTAATTGCTGGGGATACCGTGCATGTCTGCCCCAACTCAAAAATAATAGCGTAGGTATCGAGACACTCGAAATTTTTGCGCAGCGAAAATTGTTTGATAATTTCACGAGCCGCTCAGACAATGTAGTGTGACCAGGCAACAGCAAAAAATTCAGCTGTTGCTTATTTAAGAAATTGACGGGCTAATTCAAATAAAATTAAAGAGTTAAGATTATTGATAAAGGAAGTCACTGGGAGAAATTCAAAGGACATAGACAATACCATGGTCAATTTCATGGATGCATCTTTTGTGTGGCTGAAGGTATAAACAGTGTCCCTTGTTATTGTATTGGCCTGCGTGAGCAGAACTTATCCCCTAAGACATACTGCTATGGCGACAACCCAAAACGCATCGAACGATTAGAATTAGCACATTAAGCCACAGCCAGCTCCATGCATATTAGTTGAATACCTAAAGGTAGCCACAGAAGCGGTGACATGACATAACCCCCAAGGACTTATCGGGGTTGATCTCCATGTCGAGGCTGTTTTTTGGACCTTTTGTAAAAAAAATCCTATTTTAAAACTCAAAGAGTTTTTCCAATTCTGTTTTTTTTATTATGTTACAAACAGATTAAAGTAAAAGACAAAAATTTACTGCTTCGATGCGAGGGCTGTTCAAAAAGTTATTGGCCGTTAAAGTGGGGGGGTCCAAGAAAAAAGAGGTATAGGTCTGGCGAGTACGATTTCTCATCTACAGGTTGTGTCAAATGAAAACTAAAAACGGGGTAATAATCATTATAGATGCCATTCCGGACTGACCCTCGAAAAAAAATGTGTATTTTTTTTTTCAAAATTGCGGGCATTGAAAATTAAAATTCAATTTCGGGCACTTTTTTGTAGTTTAATGTAAAAAAAATAGTTCTACATTTTCTAAAATTATAATTGAAGGTCAGACCAGAATGGTGACAATTCTGCGTCGAAATTTCGTCCAAAATTTTGCACATGGAGTATAGCCTCTTAAATAACAATAGTCAACAAAATTTAATAAAGATTCATCTCATTGGATTTGATAGTTGTTTCTGAAGTATTTGGGAACGCCGTGTTCAAAAATAGACCTTAAAAATTTGTCTATTTTGTCGCTCTCCAGATACTCCCATTTTTATACCCTTTAATTTTGCCCAAAAGTTTTCACCGCATAGAAATATTCATTTTCGATCCTATGAACAAAATATATTTTTGATCAGGACGACGAGCTGAGTCGATTATGCTTGGTCCGTCCGTCTGCCTGTCTGTTTCTACGCAAACTAGTCTCTCAGTTTAAAAGCTATCGAGCTGAAACTTTGACATATTTTTTTTTTCGGAACCGACCGGATCGGATGACTTATATCCTATAACTGCCATAGTAACTATCGGTCGAAAAGTGGCTTTTATTTAGAAAATTTGTTTGTTTTAATGCTGGCGTTCTTAAACACTGATTTATTAAATCATTTGCAAGGGTATAAAAACTTCGGCAATGACGAAGTTAGCTTGGCCTTCTCGTTTGTTATTTTTTAAGAGAAGTATCCACATAATTTGCGGTATCATTTGAACCAATAACCAGATTTAACTTATCTATTTTTTAAATGAAAGATGTAATAGCGTAGTTCCACTTACGCATTTATTTACATATTCAAATTTGGTGATTTCGAAGGATATGTGCATTCCCAAAAAAAAAGCATTGAGCGTTAAGGGAAAATACTATTATTGTGCAGGACGAATAACGAAATTTTTTTAAAATTGAAGAAAATTGGGGAAAAATGTAAATAGGAGTCCTTGTCAAAATAAAAATAAAATAATATGTGTATACGTTTGGCCACAAATATGCCTACAACTAGATTAGATGACAAAAGTTGAGCGGTTTTAAACGGACTGCTCAAGGCCAAGTAGATTTAATGCGTAAAGTTTTACATTCTATGAGCAGACCTAATTTTTGTCACTTCACATATGAAGCCCCAATTTAGTTCCAAATCAAATCGATTTAACGAAAATCTCGACTTTAATTAAGAAAAATCTTTTTTGAAACAGTTAGTACTTGGTTCGGGAGGTTATAAATTTGAAGTGCTCTATTCGTAGCTCAAATCGATGGACCCGAAAACCCCAACCGGCCCGTTTTAAAGAGGTTCAGGACCGGTTTACAACCTTCATATATATTGGAAATTAGTCAGTGAATCAGGAACCATTGTACTATATATTGAATGTACTTTTGTATGTATATATCGCTCACTTACTTCAATACTGGCATAACTCAAAAAACAAAGATATTTGACTTAATGATGCAGAAATATGGTGGTGGTTCACAGCTTCTAGTCATAGATCTTCTGGACCTAATGGGGACGTATGTGGTCAGGTAAAGCTTCTGATCGGTTCAACTTGGCGAACCCAGTGTGATCCTGGCTTACTACGTCCCAAGTCGACTCACACCTCCTCGTGGTGACCACCGGAAGCAGTGGCAATGCACCCGCATTGCTGCTGACTAACGTGAGCGGCGTCCCCCCCCTTCCCTACAGGGTATAATATATAGGGTTAGTGCGTCGGGTTTGGTACCCACCATCGTAAAAAATCTCCACCAATGAAAACTGCGACTACAATGCCTCGGATACGGACCCCCCCTGATGACGACTCACGCAAACGTTTTAAGGACCACGATTTGAGAATATGCACCTGGAATGTCCGCACCCTCAACGGAGATAGTGATGATATTTCCTTGGTGAATGTCCTCAAGGAATATTCATCGGACGTTACCGCACTCCAGGAAATGCGATGGATTGGATATGGAAGCAAGATAATAGCGCTACCACAGCATGAGACAGGAAATAAAACACCACCCTGGAAGATCTACTACAGCGGTCATGCTACCAAGCACGAGTTTGGGTGCGGTTTTGCAGTGAGTGATAAACTGCGCCACTCTGTCATCAGCTTTACACCAGTTGACGAGCGGCTTGACGCGCTCAGACTTAGAGCAAAATATTTTAATATTAGTCTTATCTGTGCTCACGCGCCAACAGAGGAGAAGAAAGACCCGATAAAAGACGAATTCTATGAGCGCCTGGAACAACTATATGAACGCTGCCCCGACCACGACATAAAGATCGTGCTAGGCGATTTTAACGCGAAAATCGGGAGAGAAGGAGTTTTTGGTTCGACAGTCGGACGCTTTAGCGTTCATGAAACAACCTCTGGTAACGGAGAGAGGCTAATAGACTTCGCTGCGGGCCGGAACATGGTCGTAAGTAGTACCAGATTTGAACATAGAGACATCCATAAGGCGACCTGGAAGTCCCCTGATCAACGAACTCGAAACCAGATTGATCACGTTGTGATCGACGGAAGGCATTCATCAAGTGTACTAGATGTGCGCGCGATTCGAAGAGCCAATATTGACTCGGATCATTGCCTTGTTGCAGCCAAGGTACGCACACGGAGGAATCCTCCCCATTCCCTTCCGATATAGGCGAACAATGGAATCGAATATCACACTCCATGAGAGCGGCTGCCGAGGAGGTACTCGGGTACTCCGAGTCCCCTCAAAGGCGGTCTTGGTACGATGAGGAGTGCCGACGCGCTACTGCAGAGAAAAACGAGGTCTACAAGACATTTTTGCAGATGAAAGCGGATGCTGATAAAATTGTTTACCAGAAGAAAAGGAAAGAGGAGAAGCGCCTATTTAGAAGAAAAAAGAATGAGCAGGAAAGGCGCCTGCGCGAGGAAGTCGAGATATTATTCGGCATGAGTGAGACTTGAAAATTTTACCAAAAGATTAAGCAATTAACAGAAGGTTTCAAGCCCAGAGTCGCACAATGCAAAGACGAACAGGGGAATCTAGTCACAGATCCGCAAGTGGCGCTTAACAAATGGAGAAGTTACTTCTCCAACCTACTGGGAGGCGATGACGAACAGGATGCCGCCACTAGAGAAGTAACGATGCCACCAATCGACAACATAGAGATAGACCCGCCGACCCAGCAGGAAGTCTGTTTAGCCATAAGAAGGCTAAAGAACAACAAGTCGCCAGCTGAGCTGCCCGCTGAATTGTTCAAGGCTGGAGGCGAAGAATTGGTAAGGTGCATGCACCAACTTCTGTGCCGTATATGGGTTGACGAAAGCATGCCCGACGATTGGAATCTAAGCGTTCTCTGTCCAATCTTTAAAAAAGGAGACCCTGCAGTTTGCGCCAACTACCGCGGGATCAGTCTCCTCCCCATCGCATATAAGGTTCTGTCCCGCATTATTTGTGAGCGTCTAAAGCCGTTTATTGATACACTGATTGGACCTTATCAGTGTGGCTTTAGACCTGGTGAATCCACCACAGACCAGATTTTCACACTTCGACAAATCCCAGAGAAAACCTATGAAAGAGGCGTCCAAACACACCATCTTTTTGTTGATTATAAATCAGCCTTTGACACACCGATAAGGTCAAGCTTCTTCAATGCCCTGTCTACTTTAGGTATTCCAGCAAAGTACGTTCGACTTTGCATGATGACGTTGAGAAGTACGCAAAGCTCCGTCAAAATAGGAAAGAACCTCTCCGAACCATTTGATACCAAAAGAGGTTTTAGGCAAGGCGATACCTTATCGTGTGACTTCTTTAATCTACTGATGGAATATATATTGCGCGAGTGCGAACATGCCAACAGAACCGGCGGATTTATTTATACAAATCTAATGCTGCTTGCATATGCCGATGATATTGACATTATCGGCAAAACCAAACGGGCAGTAAGCAAGGCGTTTTCAGAGACTGAGAAGGAGTCTAGATTAATGGGTTTAGCGGTAAATGAGGACAAGACGAAGTACCTAGTATCCGCGGACAAAAAGTCATTGCGACTTGGGCAATCTGTTACAATGGAGGGGTACAACTTTAATGTTGTAGAGGATTTCGTCTACCTCGGAACGATGATAACCAGCAAGAACAATATCAGTCTGGAAATCCGACGAAGAATCACTCTTGCAAGCCGATGCTACTATGGGCTAAGTAGGGAGTTCAAGAGCAAAGACCTCAAGCGAAGAACAAAAATAGCCCTGTACAAGTCGCTTATCATCCCAGTCCTACAATATGGCGCAGAAGCATGGACAATGACAGCAGCGGATGAAGCGGCGATTGGCGTGTTTGAACGAAAAATTCTTCGGAGGATTTATGGACCTTTAAAAGTCGGCGATGATTTCCGCATTCGAAGAAACGACGAACTGTATGAGATCTATGGGGACACCAGCCTGGTCAAGCGCATAAAGCAGCAGCGGCTGCGCTGGCTAAGACATGTCGCCAGGATAAAGGAAGAAGCTCCAGCAAAAAAGGCGTATAAATCGAAGGCGGCTGACTATGGAGGCGGCAAGGTGGGAAGACCACCACTAAGATGGGAAGACCAGGTGCGGGAAGACATTGCCGAGCTTGGTGTGACCAACTGGTGGCAGCTCGCACAGAACAGAAGCGAATGGAGAGCGTTAATCGCAGAGGCCCAGACCGTCGAACGGTTGTAATGGCCGTTAAAGAAGAAGAAGATGCAGAAATATTTGCTGTACTTTGTACTATTTTGTGTAAAAACTTTCGTATTGATATCTCTTCTACTTTCCATGTGATATGAGAATATGTCGCAATATCGTTTTCAGGGCTGCAAACCCCTCTGAAATCGGTCGAGGTTCACTCCGCGGTTCGAACCCGCGAAATTTTTTGGGTTCGGGTTCACGGGGTTCAGAAAAAGTTTTGATTTTGCTAGCTTAGAAAACAGAAATGTAAATTGTAACAACATTAGCCAAATATTGATATTTGCCAAATAATATTCGAACTTTGTTACAGTTAATTATGGATAAAACAAATTTAACTGACTGAAGAAATATTTGCCTGATATTTGTTTAAACGAAACAGCTAATCCAACATATGTACCTATTATTGTGGTTTACAATGATAGATTGCCGATACCTTTAACACATTAGAATCTTAAGGCGATCTTGGAATTCCTTCAAATAAAGCAATAAAGTCGTTCATTATTATGTATTTGTCACTAATTCTTTAAATTTTAGCTCCTTAGATAAAGATTCCAATTTATGATGAAAAGAATATTAACTTGAAGAATAATCAGTGTTGATTTTATTAAAGAGTTCCTTTTGAGGTTCACAGAATTCAGCAATTTGTCTTTGCAAGCTGTTTTTTTTTCAAGGTCAAAAAATTAAGTTTCGTGGATCCAAAAAAAAAAGTTCTAATTGGGATTGAATGTAAAAAGTATGATCGTTTTAAGAATTTTCTAAATATTTACGAACATTGAAACTGTAAAGCACCAATACAAAGGCTGTTGCATTTCTGTTTTCTGGTCGGTTGTTTATTTCTGTTTTAGGTGTTTCGATAGCGATAGGCGATCCTATCGATCGGCAAGTGCATGTGATATGCAGATGAGGGCGTATGGGTGAAAGCTCGTAACCGGCAAAGCGCCCTCTATGTTTGGAAGTGTACCTGCGGGGTTGTTGATCGTTGCGGGAGGAGGGGTAAGTTAAAATTCGAAGTTGGAGAGGCAAGGCCTTGAAAACGGACAATGACCCCTTAGCGTTAAAGTAGGTCAGGGACGAATGGGAAATAGGGAACAAATTCGCAAAAGCGACCGCTAGAAGTTGCCAAGGGCATAGTAGGCTTTTGGAAGCGGGCTGAAGAGGCAGCGTAGTGCCCAGTCGAGTTTTTGCGCTAAGAAGATTATATGTGAGTGAAAGTGCCTTGGATGTTTTTTTTGTGAAAATAGGAAAATATATTAAATATATTTTTTCAGCGTGGACCGGTGCCTGCAATAGGACCGGCCACGATATTTCGGCGGGGTCCAAATTATAACCCATTCCGGCTGAGGACTTCCATTTTTTTTGTCACGGTGTAAACAAACCTGGCTACTGGATTTCCATCTCCATTGTGGCCGCTGACCAATTACCTTGGAAAAAACCCTCCACCCAGGCTGGCCAAAAATTTAAATGTAAGTCCGTTCCATTCCTATGGTGGTTAAGTCATAAACCACGGACTTGAGTCTGACCTGAGCTCGCAGTATCCACTGGGAAATGAAAGTACCCTATTCATGGGTGACCAAAACGAGCAGTCCAAAGGCACACACCACTCGCACAAGCATACATACAGATCACCTGGACGTAGACTAACAATTTGGTTAATCCACGGCATGCGTTACATGCATAACCACAACCATAATTAAAATTAATAATAATTACAAATATTTAGAAATTACATTCAGACAAGCACGTTTACATATCTATTTAAAATTTAGTTTTAAGCTCATATATTTAAATTAACATATATATTAATTCACATATCACATTCATATCTACATATTTACATACTCCTATACACATAACTTTAATGTAACGGCTGCGCGAGACCCAGCAACCCCTGTTCGCCTAGCTACACGTTCCCTCCAGTCCATGTCAAGAAATTAGCGTCCCGATCCGTCCCATTGGAGCTCCTTAGGGTAGGGTTTTAGGGTAGCGAACTTGTGTTTTTTTTCGTTGTCGTCACTGATCTTAGTCAGGGTAAAGAATTGCTTGGCTCGTACGGTTCCAATTTAATATAGATTACATAAAAAATGCAAAGAAGCTATGTTTAAGTGTGTGAGCTTAGGATATATATATATTTATAATTAAATGTTTGTAACGAAGGTAAATATGATTGTGTGAGTACTATTGAAGGGGAGAGAAGGGTGAGTTGCCAAAGCCTGGAGTGAGCCGACCGTCTGGCTCCTATGTTAGGGCAGCTGATGAAGCCAGATCGCTGTATGGAGGGGTGGGTGCGTTGCCGGTAAAAACAACCAAACCGGGTCACCAAGTTTGCCGTCAGATGGCGCTGTTTGTCGGTTAGGTATTTGTTTGTTTGAATTTGTCGTTTAGCCGTTTGTTGTTAGTGAGGAGTTACATTTGTAGTGATTGTACGCGCTGCGGGCTAGGGTTAAGATCCCGCCCTGAATGCCGAAGCTAGCCGGTGTCAGCCCGAAAGCAGTGTTCGTAACAATATGGCGCCCAACTGAAACGTAGTCCAGCGACCGTATAAGGCGCTTGGACTAACCGTTCTAAAAAGATAAAATTTTAAAACTATGAAGAGAAGACCTCGCTGGAGTGCTTCTTCTGGCTGGGCCATGACAGAACTGCGGCTTGTGAGGAACCCAATGGTTGACTACAATTGCGCAGGGATGTTGTTGACCTGGAGAGGATTAGACAAGAGAATTAGTGTGATTAGGGAGACTTAGCTGCAAATGTTTGCGGGCTAACTGCTGCCCGGAGATGGTGACGTGCTCTCCTATTAAGTGGTTTCGTCACAAGGGTGATTTGGTGGCGTCATCGGACAGACGTAAGTCCAGATGGCTAGCATCAAACGCTTTGCCTGGTGGTAATAGTGGCGAAGATCACAGGAGAAGATGTCACAGGCACATATGAATCGCTAGTCCAAGTCACGAGGGTGGATCGATGACATCATGGGGCAGATAATAATGCCGATGATTTGCGCGACCACTTTGCCTGGTGGTAACTGTGATAAGGATCTGTGATAGGAAAATATGTGATATTAGGTTAGGTAAATTATTCATTTTTCGTGGGGGTAATACTTACATGTTCAGTTCACGTATTGTTTTTGTAGTTAATATCCCATTTTTGTCCCCTTTGTTCATCCAACTTAGCTCTAGTCAGATGAGAGTGGCCCATGGGAGGACGTACTCGCCATGCGATGCATTCTCGATGGCCGAGAGCGGTTGGGTGAACAATTGGGTAGAAAATTGGAGAGGATTAACGATCCAGAATAGATGTTTAGAGCCCTTGGCTGGCGGCCATCAGTCCATGCTGATGACTAGTCCAGTTGATGTGTTCTAGAAGTTTGTCCTGATTGTTCTTTGTATATCCTTGTTAGTAAACTGGTAGTGTAGCGTCATCTGAGGAAGCGCTGGTGATAAGCAACGTAGTTAGGAGCGGCGGTTCGGTCCGGCTTGGCAATCCTTCTCTCCCTTAATGTCATATGAAGATTTTCTGTAAGGATAGTGAGATTTTGTTCAGTTTAGTGATTTTTTTTTGTTTAGTGCTGTAAAGGATTAAGGTTTGGTTTTTGCGTTCTGAGAAGAGAGTGTTTGTAGAGTTGTTTTTTTTTGTGTTATTTATGAAATATTTTTGTTATTTATTAGGTAGGTTAAATTTGGTAATTTTCTGGTGTAATTTTTGCTTGTTGATTATATAGGTTAGTTTTCTTTTGTTATATATTTAGTTCTGTAAATTTTGTTAGGATTTTTGTTATTTATTAAATGGGATAAATAGGTAGGATTGTTAGACTACTAGTTGTAATTTTGTGCTATTCCCTTTTTGTAGTTTTGCGTAGTTTAGTTATTTTGTTAGTTATTTTCTAATTTTAGTAAATATTTAGTTATGTCGCAGGAACAGAGTCGGGTGTGGGCGACTGCAGGGCGAGCACTACAGCAGGGTATTGAGCAGCAAAGCCAGAGGAGAGAGAGCCACCCTGTGAGTTATGGATCAGTGGAGGTCTCAGCTATTAATGCCGCTATTGCACAGGCATATGAGACGTACAGGAAATCGCGGAAGCTGGACTTGGAAGATTCGTTGCGGGACGATATCCGTATAGGATTCTTGGAATTCCTGAAGCTCGTGAATGATGTTTTCAGACCTAAGGTACAGTCATCTGTATCCACCGCGGAAGTTTTTGAGGGTTCGCGTGTCCATGCAGGCCCGATGGAACCAACAAACCCAGACTTGAGGGCGAACCATCTCGAGCCAGAGAGTAGTGGATATTGCCGTAATTCCGACTGTGTTTGTAGCGCTAACCAGAGAGCGGAGATGACGGATGAAAACTGGAAGCATTCGTCCGACAGAAAAGCTGAACAGGAAGAAAAGTCACGCAAGCATAAAAATCTGGAAATATACTCACCTGGCAATTGGGATTACCAGGATGCTGGCATCGGCTTGAGTAAAGCAGCTAATATACCGGAGCTGTCTGGAAGCGATCGGACGCACCTCGATCGACCGATTGGAGTGATAGTGGACACTTTCGTACGGCTAGTTTTCGACCGAGGCAAGATGATTAGATGTTTCTTCGAGCTGCTTGTCCATGAAAACATGGTGCGGTTGCCTCATCTGGCCGGGTAGGTTGTGACGAGGCCTGGCATTGGATGAAAGCAGAACATCTCTCCTGAAACATCAAGGATGAGGACAACATTGTATCACAACAGCCGGGGATGCTAGCATCGGACTTGTTGCTGCATTGTCCAAGAGCAGAGGCCGAGTAGTGGTCCAGGCTACGAATCTCATGTCCGGAAAAGAACACAAAAACAAAACAAAGTATCGTGATCTGTCCAAGTTTTGCTCTATACTTCCCGTCCTGCTCCTGGTCTTCGATGTTCTGTGGGTGTGACCCTACGTTGGGGCGCTGCGAAAGACGCTGTAGACGGTGACACCGGCTCAAGGTTGACCAGAAAAAAGATGCTCACGATAATCCCTTGGCTATTGTTGCTCATCGCCTCGTGTTTTTCGTGGTGTTGTTGCATTTCTGTTTTCTGGTCGGTTGTTTATTTCTGTTTTAGGTGTTTCGATAGCGATAGGCGATCCTATCGATCGGCAAGTGCATGTGATATGCAGATGAGGGCGTATGGGTGAAAGCTCGTAACCGGCAAAGCGCCCTCTATGTTTGGAAGTGTACCTGCGGGGTTGTTGATCGTTGCGGGAGGAGGGGTAAGTTAAAATTCGAAGTTGGAGAGGCAAGGCCTTGAAAACGGACAATGACCCCTTAGCGTTAAAGTAGGTCAGGGACGAATGGGAAATAGGGAACAAATTCGCAAAAGCGACCGCTAGAAGTTGCCAAGGGCATAGTAGGCTTTTGGAAGCGGGCTGAAGAGGCAGCGTAGTGCCCAGTCGAGTTTTTGCGCTAAGAAGATTATATGTGAGTGAAAGTGCCTTGGATGTTTTTTTTTGTGAAAATAGGAAAATATATTAAATATATTTTTTCAGCGTGGACCGGTGCCTGCAATAGGACCGGCCACGATATTTCGGCGGGGTCCAAATTATAACCCATTCCGGCTGAGGACTTCCATTTTTTTTGTCACGGTGTAAACAAACCTGGCTACTGGATTTCCATCTCCATTGTGGCCGCTGACCAATTACCTTGAAAAAACCCTCCACCCAGGCTGGCCAAAAATTTAAATGTAAGTCCGTTCCATTCCTATGGTGGTTAAGTCATAAACCACGGACTTGAGTCTGACCTGAGCTCGCAGTATCCACTGGGAAATGAAAGTACCCTATTCATGGGTGACCAAAACGAGCAGTCCAAAGGCACACACCACTCGCACAAGCATACATACAGATCACCTGGACGTAGACTAACAATTTGGTTAATCCACGGCATGCGTTACATGCATAACCACAACCATAATTAAAATTAATAATAATTACAAATATTTAGAAATTACATTCAGACAAGCACGTTTACATATCTATTTAAAATTTAGTTTTAAGCTCATATATTTAAATTAACATATATATTAATTCACATATCACATTCATATCTACATATTTACATACTCCTATACACATAACTTTAATGTAACGGCTGCGCGAGACCCAGCAACCCCTGTTCGCCTAGCTACACGTTCCCTCCAGTCCATGTCAAGAAATTAGCGTCCCGATCCGTCCCATTGGAGCTCCTTAGGGTAGGGTTTTAGGGTAGCGAACTTGTGTTTTTTCGTTGTCGTCACTGATCTTAGTCAGGGTAAAGAATTGCTTGGCTCGTACGGTTCCAATTTAATATAGATTACATAAAAAAATGCAAAGAAGCTATGTTTAAGTGTGTGAGCTTAGGATATATATATTTATAATTAAACTGCAAGCGTACGCTTCGCTGCGCCTTCAGAAAACCAACGAACCACTTACCACCCACTTCGGCCCCCCCACCCACTTCCCGCATTTCCCGCCCACGTCCCACCCACCCACCCACTTCCCGCCCACTCCCACCCACTTTCGCATCGCACCTACCCACCCACATTCCACCCACTTGCCAATACGACACTTCCCGCCCTCCGCCCAACCCACCCACTCCATACATCCCACCCCCTCCCCTACCGCCCCCACAATCCACCACTTCCCATCCACCCACCCACTTCCCGCCACTTCCCACACATCCCACCACATCCACCACTCCCACCCACCCGTCCGACCCCACCCACCCCTCCCACTCCGCCACATTCCACCACTCCCACCCACTTCCCACCTACTCCCACCCTGCCCCATCCCACCCACATCCCACCCACTCCCACCCACTTCCCGCCCACATTCCACCCCTTGCTACCCACATACCACACACTTCCCGCCACTTCCCGCCCACTTCCCATTAACATCCCACCCACATCCCTCCCACTTCCTGCCACATTTCACCCACTTTACTCCACTTACCACCCACTTCCAAAACAACTTTCCACCCAAATCCCACCCACATCCCATTCACTTCAGGAGCATCCCGGCGGTATTTCCAACATCGAAAAATAAAAACATAATAAATTCTCATTTTGACCTTACAATCGGAGGTCAAGCCAATCGTATGAAAATAGTTTTTGCATGCAGAATTTTCCGGCCATTTTCCTCGTGTGCGGATTTTCCAAATCGGGAAACACGTGTCAAATTATTTCGCGTCTTGCTTACAACTTTGTTTGTTTGTGTAATTTTGAAAATGAGTTTGAGCTAATCGCTGGCAACTAATGTTTCGCCCATACAACCTTGACCACCCACTTTCCACCCACGGGTGTGAATTTTCCGGAAGATTGGTATGCAGTTGTTGTTGAATTTTCATATAGAGCTTTGAAAATGAGTTTGAAGTTGATCGGATGAAAAACAAAAAAGTTTCATACAACAGTTTTTCGCGAATTTTCCACATTTGCAGACAGAATTTTCCAAAATCCGTTCTTAGTACTCACTTTCAGCATAAGATATAACTACTGTGAAAATCTCATCTTCCTATCTTTTATGGTTTAGGCTGTGCGACGGTCACCAGTCAGTCAATTAGTCAGGTTGAACAGTTTTATATATATAGATGTTTGTAACGAAGGTAAATATGATTGTGTGAGTACTATTGAAGGGGAGAGAAGGGTGAGTTGCCAAAGCCTGGAGTGAGCCGACCGTCTGGCTCCTATGTTAGGGCAGCTGATGAAGCCAGATCGCTGCATGGAGGGGTGGGTGCGTTGCCGGTAAAAAACAACCAAACCGGGTCACCAAGTTTGCCGTCAGATGGCGCTGTTTGTCGGTTAGGTATTTGTTTGTTTGAATTTGTCGTTTAGCCGTTTGTTGTTAGTGAGGAGTTACATTTGTAGTGATTGTACGCGCTGCGGGCTAGGGTTAAGATCCCGCCCTGAATGCCGAAGCTAGCCGGTGTCAGCCCGAAAGCAGTGTTCGTAACAAGGCAAGCCCGAAAAAAGAAATAAGATTTTTTTCTGAACCGAACCTCTTTCAACTTTTCTTTGCTCCAGTTCGGGTTCAGGTTCGGTTTGGGATTCTCAAAAACTCCGGAGTCTCCGACTTTGGAGCGGTTCAGCTCCGGACCGGTTTGCAGCCCTGATCATTTTACAGGTTCACTTTCAAGTTAATGCAAGTACGTCATAACTCAGTTGTCCTGCAGTCGATATTGAGCAAACTTACTTCGGCTTTCAGTTAAAACATCATATTTTAAAGATTTATTAATAAGCATTCTAAATCTAATAATCTATATCTATATATTAGCCCATATCTTTTACATAATTAGATACAAATTATGAGTTAAGTTTTTGTCCTAACATAGACTGCGAAATTTCAAATTGTTGTTTGTATGAGTGAAAAATTAAATGTATATTATTATGGTTGATTTGACGATTCCTCTGCAAAACGGGCCTATGAATTCTGTCTCCGCTTGGTCATGGGATTCTTTTAAATTCGCCAAGCAGCTATCACACATTTTTGCATGGTTACAAGCAGAGCTGGGAATGCTGATTAAAAATTTTTTTTCATTAAATATTTTCACATAGCTAGATACTCAAGCACTAATCAACTATTTGATATAATTAGTTGTATGCTTCAATTACCACTAAATCCTGTTGAAATATGCTTACATTTTAGCTCAATTGTTTTTTCGATTTAATTGAATTTTAATTGAATATGATCAGTAAAATTAAGAATTAGTTGAAAGTTCAAGCCTTCAGTCAATTATTAATGGCACTTGAACCCAGTCAAGTGCCAGCTGAAATTTATTTATTTATTTCCCTCCCATTAAAATTTAGCTTGGGATATTTCACACCAGCCAATTTTTAGTTGGGATTTTTCACACCAGCCAATTTTTAATTGAGAAATTTCCCTTCCATTAAAATTTCAATTGGGACTTTTCACAACCAGCCAAAACTTAGTTGGGGATTTTTACTTCAATTACATTTTTTTTTTGGTACATCTCTAATAGATGGAATTAAATTTGATCAACACCTTTTATTTACCAACCTGCATTGTTATCTAATCATCAAGCGCTTTAATGAATACATTTAAAATTTTTTGCAAAATTTGCTGTTGTTTGACCATAAGTAACATAGCCCACGTTCAAGTCCAGGTAATTATACCCGTTACTCGTAGAGTAAAAAGGGTATACTAAAGTCGTGCAAATGTATGTAACAGGCAGAAGGAATCATATTCGACCATATAAAGTATATATATTCTTGATCAGCATCAACAGCCGAGTCGATATAGACATGTCCGTCTGTCCGTCCGTCTGTATGAACACCTAGATCTCAGAGATGGTAAGAGATAGAGGTTTGACATGTATGGGACAAATGCTTCTTTTATCTGCACGCAGATCAAGTTTATTTCAAATTTTGGCCACGACCCCTCCCGCCCTCGCAATTTGGAAAAAACGTTATATCTCCTACAGTTTTGAAGATAGACGGTTCGGTCCTTCTTCAGTTAGTTAGTAATTAACAGAATGAATCAATTTGCCGAAGAAATGACAAAGATCGGATGAACGGTTCTCAAGTTATGAGCAAAAAAGTGAACCAAGCACCCAACCCCCTCCCACCCTAAAAAATGTTGCATACTTTTTGGATGGTCACCCTAGGGAACGCAGGAACACTGTTAAGCATGTTTTCTTATGAGTAACGGGTATATCGAAGTCGGTTAGAGCCGACTTTAACTTACGCTCTCGTTAACTATCTGAGTGACAAATTTTATCCGAATCCGGTAAGCCAATTGTTCTTGATTGAGTAACAAACGGGCCAATATACAAAGATATAAACTTTCATATTTACCGTATTAGTTACCCAGCGGACGATGCAGTGTGACTGTACAACGCCAAAATACCACCCCTCATCAAAATACCACGCAATGTGAAACGGTTACACTGCGCTGATTTGCTTGCATTTAAATTTAGTTAATTGTTTTTGCTAATATTTAGATATTTTTGGATGATATATGGAATGTAGAAGTCATGGGCAATGCAAAATCTTACCGTTAGTTTCAAAATATGGAGTTGACACCCAGCTAAAGCGATTTAGTTTGTCTGAGTACTAAGCTTAAGGAAAACTCTTTTCAAGTAATGCAATTTGTCTACTTGTCAAAATATGTTGGTATCACTTATCGATATTCGAAACTGTAGCACGTTGGAATTCGATCTTTGGGACAAAAAATCGCTAAATTTCCAAACTTCTTATTAGAGTTTAGATTAATAAAGAATTAAAATTGCAAAATCAAATAAATTCCTAACACTTTTATTTGAGTTTAGATTATTATAAAAACGTGTAAACCGGCGGGCAAATAAAAATAGTCAAATGGTCAAGAAAATTGCGAATTTTTAATGAGTTTAGATGGGTAACAAGGAGGTGTTGATTAATCGGTACAATGGAATTTAAGCGTTTGCAATATTTTTATACGTATAAATTTAAATTGTTATGAAGACAGGTAAATAGAAGTTGTCTTTCAAACGGGGCGTAGCAACGCACGCCGGGTACCTGCAAGTTTTTCACCAAATTGTTCTCTGCTGAAGAAATAAATACTCGTATGCCCAAGATTTTCATAAGGAACAAAATCTTGGTTTTTGACGCTGTCGGCAATATCGAAACCATTTTTATTTTTCATTCAATAAAAATGCATTTTAAGTTATTCAATACAAACTATAAGTCAAATTACGATGGTATTGCTTATCGGCTATTCGCCATTGAAACTAGGAAAATAAACAAAACTTCAGCGATCTAATAACATGTTGAACACAGTTGCTTTTGTTTTTACACAAATTTCTCAATTTAATTTTGACTGGTTGTGAAAAGTCCCAATTGAAAATTTAATTGAAGTAAAAATCCCCAACTAAATATTGGCTGCTTGTGAAAAGTCCCAATTGAAATTTTAATGGAAGGGAAATTTCTCAATTAAAAATTGGCTGGTGTGAAAAATCCCAACTAAAAATTGGCTGGTGTGAAATATCCCAAGCTAAATTTTAATGGGAGGGAAATAAATAAATAAATTTCAGCTGGCACTTGACTGGGTTCAAGTGCCATTAATAATTGACTGAAGGCTTGAACTTTCAACTAATTCTAAATTTTAGTGATCATATTCAATTAAAATTCAATTAAATCGAAAAAACAATTGAGCTAAAATGTAAGCATATTTCAACAGGATTTAATGGTAGTTGAAAAGTTCAACTCTTTAAATCACTTAATTGTTTTTGGCTTGAAAATCTCCATTATTTAAAAAATCAATTTTTTTTATTTAAGCGATGACTGATTAAAAAAACTAATCAGCATTCCCAGCTCTGGTTACAAGGCTGCAGCAAAATATTTTTTTGGTTTTTAAAGCATAGTTCACAGATCGCACTCGTAGGCTTCGTCGTTTTTTCATTGCAATCTTCATCATCCTCTGAATCAGAGCTCAAAACAGGACTACCATCCAATGGTTCACGCCTTATAATTTGGTTTTTATCGCATGAAGCAGACTTTAAAAATTCTCCAATAGTAATTTGGTTTTTTTTTTAAGTCTTCTGTTAGTGATTTTATGAACTCGGACTTAATCCTTGAAGATTTTCTTTGTGCAAGCACATTCATCTGGCCATCCAAAACTTTTTGAATGTCGTGAAACCGTTAAAATTCATAATTTCTGATGACTTTCAAAAAATCCCAAAATGATCCATTTCTCGGAATCAGGTGAGCCAAGTAACTATTGTAGCCCTCAAGCGCGCTTGTTGTTCTGATGTCGTCTTCAAAAACAGTAAATCCCATAGGAGTTTCCTGTACGTATATAAGAAATAATAGTAGATTTAAAATTATATATTTTTATTATATGTAATTAAAACATTTACCTTTTCAAGCCACTGTTTTTCAAAATAGTTTATGAACGAATCAAAGAATGTTCCTCCATCAGGAACGGCAAATGCAATATTAGCGTAAATTTCCATCTTACAAATAGAGAACGCTTCTTTAATATCGTTAGGACATAAAAGAGGTAATACCATGAACTTTCTTAGTACGCGGTGAGCCTTGTCATTTTACCGAATCAAGTCGGCCAGGTTTTTGCACTTTTGCAACCTTTCACATTTGTTTGAGGAAATGTTCGTTTTATGGCAATTCGCATAGCTCTCTCATAATCCGTATGGAAAGAATTTGGATCCATTGAAAATATGTTTGTGTTTATGTAATTTAAAATATGATAATATGCCTCTGCGTTTTTATTCGACATAAGAATAAAAGCAAACGAAAATACCTAAAATGAAAAGCGCATCAATAAATTCATTAAATTTAACATAGTCAGTAATTTAAAAAGTTTCGCTTCAGACCCCATTTGGTCTCTTAAGGACTGTTCTCAGGTGACATAAATATTATTTTTTGGGCACAGTACTTCGTATAAATAAAACAATACATTAAGGGCCGATTCCACATCTTCTACATAGAGCTATTTGTCACATAAACTAACGAATAACAGTGTAAAATCGATGGCTATCTAACACATAGCAGCTATCTGGGAGAACAGAAATCGGTCCTAAGTATTATAAGCAGCTCCAAAGTGATTCTATTAGAATAAAGTACTCTTAGGAAAATAACTTTTACTTGATCGGAGAACAGGCTTTTTATGACAAAACTTTTGAGAACGTGGACTTTATAATCGGGGGTGCCACAGAAGTCTCTAGAGATTTTGCCGACGGTTGGTTTGTAAATCTCTCGAAAAAACTGTCGGTGCCACAGAACTTCGAGAGATTTCATTTTCATATTACAAAATGTAGTTAGAGCACCAGCTGTTCCAATTGAAGTTCCATCTCTAAAAACAGGGCTGAATTTCTGGCCAAAAAATTTTTCTTCTTGTAATTAAGGGTTAAATTGATGTTTAAATTAAATTTTTTGATTGTGTCATATGTTTTATGATGCATTTTTAAATTATAATTTAAATTAAAGTCAAATTCTCCATAAATAAAATGCAAAGTTCAAAAATTTGTTGGCGCAAAGCATGAAGTATATCTTGCCAGCCCTTAATCCGCTGGCTGCTAACCAGATGGCGACACAAACCCGCGACAAACGATAGGAGGAGCCACAGTAGTGGTTGGTTTTGATTAACATGAAAGACTTTGGTTGTTTTTCCCATTAATTATTGAAACGTTAATTTCAATGTTTAAACTAATTAAATAATTTATTTGTTTGATGCAATCTATCCTAGAAAATAATGTTGTTTACATTCCCAAAATTTATTTTGCTTTTTAAAATTGTTTGGGTGGTGAATTTTGCTAAATCTCCTTACAAAACACGGGAGGTTTGAAACCAACCAAACGGAATTTCTGTGGCATCTAAGAATTGGAATTGGGTTGGAATTTGGTTGGAAGAGGTTTCTGTGGAACCCCTGAATAAGACTGATTGTTCAGTACTTACGTGATTTTGGTATCCAATGTATATGATAAGCAACTGCTTATAATCGCCAGCCGGAACAATTGAAAATGTGGCGTCCATTAAGTAATGACGTCTTGCTGGTGGTATAAGTGATGTGATGACTTTCGTAATGGGAAGTGAAATGAACATGGCATACGAAAATTTCGCCTCTGTTATCGTTGTTTGATAAAAAGGTTCATCCATCTTACTTTCACACATTCCGAACTCCGCCATATGCAACTTATTTCCAAAGATTTCCAAAAAATCGGATGGAGTTTTGGGTGCTTTTGGCATTGCCTCACATTTAATACGTCTTAGATTGCGCTGCATTTTATTAAAGTTAACTGATGGAGCAGCTTCTTTGCTTTTCATGCATTCTTCATTGAATACCAAGCGAACTCGATTACTTTGCAGAGTAGGCACAGCTATTGAGTTTTTGATACTGTTCTTTAGCTTGAACTCCTGGATCCGTTTTTCTTGGTTTGGGTGCTTGTGTTCTCCTGATGATAAGTTTTTTGTGCACACTTCGTCAGTCTCATTATAATTAATGGAAACAGTACATCCGTCTTCGTAACATACAAATGTTTTTATTGGCACGGAGTTTCGTTTTTTGTATATACTTTTGTATTTATTAATGTGGTTCTCCGAGCAAATAACTGTGCTTCCTCGTCGGGCTCCTTCCATAACTTCGAAGGCAATTGTGTTATCCATTGCTTTTAAATAGAAAATCAAACTGATTGTTAGTATATAAACATAAGGGCACTTACACACATAGTATACTACTTAATTACGCTTAAATTGTTTTGATTTTGTTAATTTTACTTACCTGCCAAATTTTGCACATACGATTCCAGAAAGCCAAATCAGCTGATGTGCAAAGCCAAACTGGCTCAAGAGGGGAATTTCCCGCGCGACACTGTACACGAACACTTTGCACTAGTTCATTTAGTTAGACAGCAATTTAGTGACAACTCTGGCTGCTGTCGATATACACAAACACGCGCGCAGGCCAGCCAGCCAGCTGTTTACGAAAGCGACTTCGAAATCGAGTTCGAAAAATCAAAACGTAACCAAACCGTTCGAAATAAGGTACAGCAACTAGTAAAACGTTCATTTTCTTTTCGTTTTGACTTTTTGAAAACATTCGGAATTCAGGCCGGACTAGCAAAAAAATATCGATAATCGAATGGCTAACGAGTAATGCCAATTCATTTTCTCAAAATTCCCTTTTTGGCATCTCAAGTGGCTATACAAAATGGAGGAATATGTACATTTTGGCCGAAATGCAAAATGCAGTTGTAGTGAGGACAGCACATAATGTTGAGCCCATAAAAGCATTCCTGAAAAACACCATATTAAAGGCCTTATTGACCTTATTATCGGTTTCATTTCGCATAGTCATTGGAATTCCGTACTTACTTCAATCTCGATTCAGGATCATTTGATTTTCAAATAGGATCCGTTCTTGAAATTAACCGTTTCGGATTAATACAAGGCTTAAAGAATTGTTTCGATTGTTCCTTTCGAACTTGATTCAAGTAGAGTCTAGTAAAACTCGGACTTGAAATTGAATCCATAGGTCAAAAGCAAAAGAATTTATTTTTGTTTTGATCTTAATTTTAGCTTGCTTTTTTCATTTAGGATAGAATTAAAAAAGTACGTTTGCATGGAATAATAAAATTATACTTTCAGTTAAAGCTTAGTACTCAGACAAACTAAATCGTCCGCTAGCTGAATTGACAACTTATTCCGATGGGTTACCCAGCGGACGATGCAGTGTGACTGTTCAACGCCAAAATACCACCCTTCATCAAAATACCACCAACTGTGAAACGGTCACACTGCGCTAATTGGCTTGCATTTGGTTTTAATTAATTGTTTTTGCAAATATTTAGGAGTTTTTGATGGAAATATGGAATGTAGGTGTCATGGGCAATGCAAAATCTTACTGTGTCAGAAAAATTACAAGCTATTTTTTCTTCTACCACCCCATCGGAATTGTATCAGCTGTTTGTGTCTGTCAAGTTAGCGGCACTACGAGCTTTCCGACGCTGAGGCACGGAAATTTTAGTTTGTCTGGGTTCCACCGAGCGTAAGAGGCCTGTCGGAATTTTACGAAAGCTTTCCGACACCCTTTTTTTTATATGGAGTTGACACCCAGCTAAAGCGGTTTAGTTTGTCTGAGTACTAAGCTTAAGGCACTAAAAAACGTCTGCCTACTAAATTTAGGTATCTGAAAGCTTTAATTATTTCAACACTGTCATATGGAATACGAGATATTTACGTATTTACAATTCACACAAACAACCCACTTAATACTAAAGTTTATAAAGAAAAGTTGAAATGGATTCACGGTTAAAATTTTAACTTTGCAAAAATAATATTTATAAAGAAACTTCATATTTATTTGATTTGCTAAATTTTGCGTTGTCAAAAAACTTAGTATCCCAAAGATGCAAAGTGGAGAGCTCCAAGCCATTTTATTTTATTGCCATTAAGATTTGGAACAACCTATATCATTCTTTTTAAACAATTTCAAGCACAAAAAATTTATTAACAGTTTAATGTAGCTCTTTAAAAATAGTACCTAATATTAATATATAATTAGACTTTTCCAACTAAAATCTTTCAATTCTTAAAATCTCAAAAAATAAAATTTAATCAAAATATAAATATAAAATAAATATCATTTGGAAAACCTCTGTACCGCTAGATATGGCATTACTACAACTACTAATTGTATCGACTTTAAGGGTACTGTATACCTTCAGAAAATTTTTTTTTATTTGCTTAAAGTATTAGGATCTTATAAACATCCTGACAAACTTTCAAGCAGATCCGAAGCTCAGTAAACAAATACAATTATTTTTTCCGACCCTTTTATATAAAAATTGTTTACATCGCCCCTCGTATTTTTAGAAATTCTTTGTTTTTTCACTTTTTTGGTCAAAAACTTTATAAATATTTATAAAATGTTCGATATTTTTGAAAAAAAAAAAGAATTTACTTGGAAATTTTTGGAAATTTTATTTTTTACCATGTCTTGACGCACTTTGACCCAAATTTCAGGAGAACTGCTTAACCGATTTTGATAATTTTTTTTTCGGTGAAAGCTATCACCTAAATGCACCAAATTCAATTTTAACATTTATTAAAAATAATTTTTATTTTATCGAAAACAGATGTCTAAACTTTAAATGCGATTATCTCGGAACCACTTTTTCCAAAATGGTTGCAAAGATTTAAAGAGTACCTGTTGACCGATTTTCAAATCCTTTTAAATTGCTCCTAATGCCCACCATTCTGGTGTGAACTAGGAGTTAGGACCAATATAGTGGGAAAAAGAGTCGATTTTTGAAATATTGACTTTGAATCCTCATAACTCCGCCATTTATTGGCCGATAAAAATTTCCTAGTTCACACCAGAATTACATGAATTCTTAACAAAACCTCATCTTCAGTTTCAAATTCAGATCATCCGTTCTCAAAAAATTTTTGCAACCATGGGCCTATATTTTTAGTTTTTGGTTAAGCTGAGTATCGAGACACTCGAAATTTTTGCGGAGCCCATCTAATTACATAGCTCAGGAAATCCGCTCGCGAAAATTGTCAGAGCGGATTTCCTGAGCGAGTACCGAGACACGCGAAATTCGCTTCCATAATTAACATGGACCTGCCAACTCGTTTTCTTCAAAACAGCTGATAAATTGTCGAAGGGGATCATGAAATTATGAAACTTGTTTGATAATTGTCAGAGGTACCTACGAAAATTGAACACGCAATGAAAAAAGTTAAAGCAAAGAAGACTAAAAAAACAAAGCAACATTTATTTGGAGAGCTCCGAGGTGGACAAACATGTGGAGCTGATGAAAGTGTAATCCGGCCAATAAAAAACGTTTTAAGACGGGCAGCTCCAGCCGCTGCATCACTTGTGGCTGAGAATCTTTTTCGGTATGCTCTCCCGTTGATGCGGTTGGTATGCCATTCGCCAAATGTGTGCACACCAAACGAGTCTAAACCTCCGTAGCCTCCACAGCCCACGGCCAAGCAGCACTGAACCTTAGCAGTGTCCATAGCCCATTGTAGCAATGTTTTCTCCGGCTTACTGTGATAGTTTCCGTTGCTCCAGCCGCTCCTAGCTTTAAGGTCATACTGCCACGCAGGCACGACCTATCGGCATATGTAATTAGTTAGTAAATATATAAAAATCTCCTAATTGTGTGGATAGATTTTGATAAAACTTTGCAGGAATACTAGTTATAGTCTAAGTAATTGCTGGGGATACCGTGCATGTCTGCCCCAACTCAAAAATAATAGCGTCGATTGATGTGGCCATACTGCCACGCAGGCACGACCTATCGGCATATGTAATTAGTTAGTAAATATATAAAAATCTCTTAATTGTATGGATAGATTTTGATAAAACTTTGCAGGAATACTAGTTATAGTCTAAGTAATTGCTGGGGATACCGTGCATGTCTGCCCCAACTCAAAAATAATAGCGTCGATTGATATGGTCATACTGCCACATAGGCACGACTAATCGGTAAATGTAGTTAATATGTAAAAATATTAATTGCTCAAAATCGTCTGGATAGATTTTGATTAAACTTTGCAGGAATATGGATAAATGTCCTATTTATCTCAGGGGATACCGTGCATGTCGGCCCCAACTCGCTAAGTTAGCCAAATAATTAATAAAAGATATCACCGAGGCCTGTATGGTCATACTGCATATTGGCCGCTAGTTCCAGTGACTGGTTCAGGGTCGGAACCAGCGCACTGCCCTTATCAATTCTGAGTCCAAGCCAAAGTGAGTCAATTAAAAAGCGAATTACTCCTAAACGTATGGATAGATATTGATCAGCTTTACAGGACACACTCTTGAATGTGTGTCCTTTAAGCTAATATACCGTGCATGTTAGCCCCAACTCTTATATTGGAGCAATTACGAATCTTATGACAACATGATTTTTTTGCGCCAATTTGTATGGGAAAAATTTGAGGTTGGTTCACTGATAAGCGAATATCTCAAAAACGTATGGATAGATATTAAACAGCTTTTCAGTAAATATTCTTGAATATGTGTCCTTTAATCTGATATACCGTGCATGTTGGGCCCAACTCTGTGAGCGGAGATATGAACGAAAATGTGTGGAGGCGATTTTTCAACTTCATTTATTTAACACCCAAAATGCATATATTACCCCACAGGTTAAATAAATCAATAGATTATGCAATTCTTAACAAAATTGCATTTACAGATTCCAAATTAGTCTAATAGTTAAGGAATAAATTAAAAAACAAAATATGCTTTAGTGTTCCATATTCCACCGTTCCATTCGACGCTAAATATCCGACGCTATTTTGACGGACATAACATTCTTGAATATGTGTCCTTTAATCTGATATACCGTGCATGTTGGGCCCAACTCTGTGAGCGGAGATGTGAACGAAAATGTGTGGAGGCGATTTTTCAACCTCATTTACTTAACACCCCAAATGCATAAATTACCCCAGAGGTTAAAGAAATCAATAGATTATGCAATTCTTAACAAAATTGCATTTACAGATTCCAAATTAGTCTAATAGTTGAGGAATAAATTAACAAATTCGACGCTAAATATCCGACGCTATTTTGACGGACACATAATGGAGATGTGAGTCAAAATAGCAAGTGCGTTAAAATAGCGTCGATCTGTTTCGACGGAATTTGAAACACTTGAGCTTGTTCTCAGTTTTCGAAAGTGGAATTGATTCGTACTCTGGCAACGCCAAAACGAACGAGTTTTTCGCTTTGAAAAGTAATGCTTGTTAGTCGGTGGAATGAACAGTAATTGCCAAGTAACGCACTCTTACAGTTGCTAGATGTACACAAAGTTAGTTTTTCTTAATGCTGTGATCAATTTAAAAAACTGTTAGTGAAATATAATTGGCATTCTATTCTTTAATTGATTTATACAGATTTTTTTGTTTAACATGTCCAGAATTGGGCATTGCCCAGCCAAACCAAAAGGTGAAACCTGAAAGTAGCCTCTCTTATTTCCGACAGTTCCATTTTCGATCGTTTCGCTTGAAAATCTGATCTCTTGTGTATGTAGTGCCATTCCCGCTTGGTTCAGTGGATTGCGAAAAGTAAAAAGCGAGCCATTCCATTCGAAAATGAGGGGTGATGGAAATTTAGACCGCGTGAATTAAGACCGCCGTCGGCGGTCTAGTTTCATTTTGCAAAATGAATTTAGACCGCCATTACAAAATGAAACTAGCCCGCGCGCCATCACAAAATGAAATTAGACCGCGCGGCCTTATTTCATTTTTCAAAATGAATTTAGACCGCCATGACAATATGAAATTAGACCGCGCGGTCTTATTTCATTCTGCAAAATGAATTTAGACCGCCATCACAAAATGAAATTAGGCCGCGGGGTCTAATTTCATTCTGCAAAATGAAATTTGACCGCCATTACAAATAAAATGTATTTTTGGATTTCTAGTAAAAGAAATTATCTAAATATAACATTAAGAAATAAAAAAAATCGCGCGATTTTTTTGTATAAAATGTTTGCCTGCGGCGCTAACATTAAGGGTACTGTATACCTTCAGAAAATTTTTTTTTATTTGCTTAAACGTTCTATTAGGATCTTAGAAACATCCTGCAAAACTTTCAAGCTGATCCGAAACTCAGTTTTAAAGATATAAACAAAAACAATTATTTCTTCCGACCCTTTTATATGAAAATTGTTTTTATCGATCCTCGTATTTTTAGAAATTCGTATTTTTTCCCCTATTTTGGTCAAAAGCTTTATAAATATTTATAAAATGTTCGATATTATGGAAAAAAAATTTTTGAAAAAAAAATTTTACTTGGAAATTTTTGGAGATTTTATTTTTTACCATGTCTTGACGCACTTTGACTCAAATTTCTGGAGAACTGCTTAACCGATTTTGATAATCTTTTTTTTCGGTGAAAGTTAACACCCAAATGCACCAAATCCGATTTATACATTTATTAAAAACGATTTTTATTTCATCGAAAACAGATGTCGAATCTTTAAATGCGATTATCTCGGAACCACTTTTTCCAAAATGGTTGCAAAGATTTAAAGAGTACCTGTTGACCGATTTTCAAATTCTTTCCCTTAAATTACTCCTAATACCCACCATTCTGGTGTGAACTAGGATATTTTTGATCGGTCAACAAATAACGGAGCTAGGACCAATACAGTGGGAAAAAATAGTCGATTTTTGAAATATTGACTTTGAAACCTCATAACTACGTCATTTATTGACCGATCCAAAATATCCTAGTTCACACCAGAATTACATTAATTCTTAACAAAACCCTGTCGTCAGTTTTAAATTCAGATCATCCGTTCTCAAAAAATTTTTGCAACCATGGGCCTATGTTTTAAATTTTTGGTTAACTTTGAACAAAAATACAACAACAACCGTAGGTACAACAACAACAACAAAAATTACTAAATTTAGTTTAACCGATTACCTATCCAATGATCCGCTTCTTAATACCACTTATAGTTTTTGAGTAATCAAATTTTTTGTAAACCTTTAAAAAATGACACCTGAAGGTATACAGTACCCTTAAATTAATTTTTATAATAAATAATGAAAACCGACCTTCGTTAGCTTGTACTGGCCCCAACATCTCAAACTCCATGCCAGCGCTGCCATAGTCGCTTGGGAATTCCTAAACGACTTGACAGCAAAAAACCGGCAAACATGAGAACAACGTTGGTTGCCAATATATTACAATACAATTAACCAAAAAAAATTACATTTATAAATGGAGCCCTATAACCTCACTTTGAGGAGATGTACCCACATTCTGCTTATACCATCATGAAAGACATATATTCAAGGGTATCTATAATAAATTTCAACCAAATCGTGTGAACAGTTTTTGAGAAAAACGCTTATGAGTGGGTGACCTTGAATGAAATTTAAAAATTACAAAAAGTCCGCCAGTTCAGCATTCGGAACCAGTGATGGATCTAATTATAAAAACACGTCCTTTTAAGTAAAATTGAGTTAAATTAAGTTAGGTGAATGCTTTGTGAACAACGAAAAATATGATATGTCAAACAATGCGTATTTTAATTCTCTATTTTACAAAAAAAGAATCAATCGATATTTAATTTTTTCTTCTTCATAGCAGCCCTGGTGCTAAAAAACGACATTGATAATTCAAAGCATAAATTTACCCAGAGGTTATATAAATCCGTTCCAAATCGACGCTATTTTAATGCACATCAAAATAGCATTTAATTTTTAGAGTTGAGTTGGAAAGGTAGAGTGTGGAACCTTTTTGAAACAAAACAAACTTAATTTTCTTCAACTGAGTTAAATTTGTTTTATTTCGCACACAAAAACTCAAATTTTCTGCCCGCCAAAAATAAATGATACCTTGCAAATCTAGCTGCAGCACGGTTACGCCAAAACGGCGAACGAAAATGTAAGCAAAGGATTTGCTTAAATAAATGATTCTCGCAGGATATATGGCAATCGACGATTTAGGGAAGAAGCATATCTGTAAGTAGACGCTAGAGTGCAGCATCCTTGGATTCGCATTTGACCTTCTTTCTAAATCAGACGATAATCATACAAACGTAGGCAAGATAAACGGGAAAACGATGCTGTGCTTAAAAATAACATTGGGCCACGCTTTATTCAATTCAAGTTATCAGAGGAAAAGTAGGCCAGATTTAAGGTCAGTTCTTTCCAGGCTGCAGCAGCGGCTTCCCTGTCGCCCATTGCGAGATTGAGGCCCTTCAGAAAAGCCAAACAAATTTCGCTCTTGACATCTGTTCGATGCTTTCCGCTTTATAATTTATTTTAATTATAACAATTTCGGAAAAATAATCAAATTGACCAACAATTGAGCGGCTTCTAGTTATTATTTTGACTTCGGCGTTGCCACTTCGGTCAACTCAAATTGGCAGCAATCGATTTGCAAATTGCACAATAATTAAGCAACAGATCAACGCAAAAATTTTTGCTAGTAAATCTAATTTTTTATCTCTGATTTAACACAAAAAAATGTAATGTAAAAAGGTGGCACTACTGAAATACTAGCGATTTGGTGAGTCGAAGTGAATGGCCAATTTCACTAGTGATTTAATTAACCAATTTACTAGCGATTTAGTAAAATACTTATTTAATAAACTTAACATGTTAAATTATTTTGATGTAGATTATTCACTAATTGAACAGCCTTCAAGAATTAATAAGGCTTATTTTTATCAAAATGCATTTTAAGGGTTTATTTAAGCAAATCACCGACTCAAGAGTGCGCGATTTGCAAATCACTCGAAAACAGGCTTTATGGCAGGGCGAAATCAAACTCGAGCGAATTTAGAGCGAAAGTGATTTCTGTGGCACCCCTGTATGTATGTAGTATGTAAGAAAATATTGTTAGTCATAACTAACAGTAATTTTTCCCTATTTTTATTTTTGTAACTTATCGTTGTGACGAGGACATACGCCACTTCATTGGAAGATGCCCAATTCTATCCGAGTATATATTGCTTTTTTTTGGAAATTGCTTTTTAGGCGAAAGAGAAATTATTGATTTGCTAAACGATGCCTTTGGAACTAAGTGGAAGAATTTAACACTATATCTGCAGCATGCCATAAGATACCGAAAACAAATTTTAATGGAATATTTTTAGTTTTTATGTTTAAAATTTTTGTTTCTTTTTGTTTTTTAATTTAATAGGTGCAACTTGGGAGCTGCTCCCATACCCCAACGATTCTGTATCTCGCGACGAGCGGGGAAGCAGTTTGTATTAAGGTAGGGAGTGGCAAACATGTTTCACACTATAATAAAATAATTTATATATTAATCATTTTTATCACCAATAATTCTCCGACTGACGACTTGATATTCATAGCCGTATTACCTTATTAAAACTCAACATCTCTGTGAAATATTGTATGCCTTTTCAAACCATCTGTTATTTGATTAATATTTTCGCCATTTGAGCATATATGGTTGGCTAACCAAACAGTGTTTGTCCGGAAAGTAATAGGACTGAGTCGATTTAAAAAATTTATTGAGCCTTTTGTTGGTGAGTTGCTGTGAAGAGGACGCGTTTTGTTGAGGCTCCGCATTTTTCTGTAAAATCAAGTAAATTTAACACCTGCCAGCGTCTGGTCCTATACACATATCTGTGAAGGCGCCGCACTGCTCTTCTGAAGAAAGGAGAAGGCAAGTAATGCGGAAAAACACTCAAACGTGCTCTAACTCTTTCTGGATGGAACTTTGAGGATCAGCTGACTCCCTCACACATGCGCAAAGCCGATAGGTTTGATAATCGATACCAATAACCGACTAATACCCGATACATTGTCACCCCTACTTAGTAGCCGTAACAATTACTTGTGCCGCTTTTGAGCTTAAAGTACATAAACAAAAATTTAGCAGGTGCACGTCAAAGTGCTATTTAATTCAACCCCCACTATGGCTCCTGAGCGCACAGGATCCCCATTAATCCGTGCACGAGTTGTGAGCAACAAAGCTGGAAATAAACGCTCCAGCTATTCAAATTGTAAGAACTCTTTTAGAACGAGCCTCCTAAAATGGAAACTGTCAAAGCCGCAAACATGCAAGAAACCTAGTAGGCACAATCGTTTAGGTTAAAAAGGATCTATGTGAGCAGCGACAACAGAACAAAGCAGCCATTTTTTAATTGAAGATAAAAGTAAAAGGTATAAAAGCGTGCGAGAAAATCCTCATTAAAAATGACTTGATGAAAACTGGAAATGACTGTTTATTTTCAATAGAAACAATGAGCCGATATGCAACAAGGAAAAATACCCCGTTCTGAAGGCAAAATTCTCAACGAATTGCAAATTATGAAACACTTCCAGCATCGAGAACAAAATTCTTGTAAAATTCTTCAACTGTAAGAATAATAGTTTTCAGATCTTATCCTTATCGATGGACTCCGCAGTAAACTGATACACAAAAATTGTTTGAGTTCATCAACTCGTTCGATATTGTCTTCCTTTTGAAAATCTTTGTTGACCATGACTTACAAAAATTACTTTCCTGATTTTAACCTCCGTTGGACGTTCGGCAAATAGAGGTCGAGCTAGTGGTGACCGCCTTTATGGTATAAAAAAAATCGCTGCCAACTTATATCGTATGAACTCCACAAATATAGGATTCTCAACAGTATTAAGATGCGAAATAGCCAAAGATGCCTTTCACATTTTACCGGTCTATCTTAATTGCAACAATTGAAAAGCAGATTTTGAAAAACTGCATGAAAATCGGGAATCAAAACATCCTAGTAACGGGAGAAATCAACGCGCGAATCGGGACTCTGCAAGGATTCACAGAACATGTTGATACGGCTATGGGTTATGCGAGCACAACTAAAAATTCAAGAGAAGACTTTTAATAATAGAGGCATAAAAATGATTGAAATTAACAAAGGGCGATGCTGAAGGACATCCAACCGTTCTTAGACATCAGTCAAGCTCAGTAATCGATTATTGCACGGTGCGTGGCAAATGGCATGATATTGTTACTGAGATTGCAGTGAAAGTCGAAATATTTTCTGACCATTTGCGGGTAGAAGTATGTATTGAGTCGAGAGGTGAGCTGTTTTTTCACGGAAATAAAAGTCCTTTACTAACTAAGCTTAAATGGCGCAAAAGATTGGCAGGTGCTTACGGCTCTAGTGGTAGTAGTAGTAAGTTTCTAAATTTAAAATTCATGCAACAGACAATAAAAATATTAATAATAAAATTACACTAAAAAAGAAACGAAGTTAACCAACATGGACATAATTGGGCATATTTCTAGGAAATGCTCAAGGTCATCCAGTTCTCCAGTGTTGCATAGGGGCAGGCTACATTTTCCTGACGGTTATGGGTTTTAGACCCCAGCTTTACCAGATCGAATCGGGCCTTTAGTATCCAGGAAACTGTGGTGATTGGCAGAGAGTAGAGCTTATTGGCCACTGAGTTGTCCCGGCCCTTCACTACAGGGTTAGTGCGTCGGGTTTGGTACCCACCACCGTAAAAAATCTCCACCAATGAAAACTACAACTACAATGCCTCGGATACGGACCCCCTCTGACGACGGCCCACGCAAACGTTTTAAGAACCACGATTTGAGGATATGCAATTGGAATGTCCGCACCCTCAACAGAGATGGTGATGAAATCGCCTTGGTGAATGGCCTCAAGAAATATTCATCGGACGTTACCGCACTCTAGGAAATGCGGTGGATTATATATGGACGCAAGATAATAACGCTAACAAAGGAGAAGACAGAACAGAAAACACCAACCCCCTGGGAGATCTACTACAGCGGGCATGCTTCCAAGCACGAGTTTGGGTGCGGCTTTGCAGTGAGTGATAAACTGCTCCAATCTGTCATCAACTTTACACCAGTTGACGAACGGCTAGCCGCGCTCAGACTTAAAGCAAAATATTTTAATATTAGTCTTATCTGTGTTCACGCGCCAACAGAAGACAAGAAAGACCCGATAAAAGACGAATTCTATGAGAGCCTAGAACATACTTACTTCTCCAACCGACAGCATAGGGGCTAAAGAGCAACAAAACGCCAGGCGCTGACGAGCTGGCGAAGAATTGGTATGGTGCATGCACCAACTTCTGTGCCGTATATGGGAATAAGGAAAGCATGCAACTACCGCGGGATCGGTCTCCTATTAGGTTCTTTCCCGCATTATTTGTGAACGTCTTAAGCCGCTTATTAATACACTGATTGGACCTTATTAGTATGGCTTTAGACCTGGTATATCCACCACAGACCAGATAATCACATAACGACCAATCCTGGAGATTATAAATTAGCCTTCGACACACCGATAAGGTCAAGGTTCTTCAAAGCCCTGTCTACCTTAGGTATTCCAGCAAAGTACGTTCGACTTTGCATGATGACGTTGAGAAGTACGCAAAGCTTCGTCAAAATAGGAAAGAACCCCTCCGAACCAAAGAGGTTTTAAGCAGGGCGATACCTTATCGTGTGACTTCTTTAATCTACTGATGGAATATATACTGCGCCAGTGCCCACATGCCAACAGAACCGGGGCATTTATTCATAAAGGTCTAATGTTACGTGACAAGACGAAATACCTAGTATCCACGTACAGAAAGTCCTTGCGTGTTGGACAATCTGTTACAATGGGACAGTACAACTTTAAAGAACGACGATAATCAGCGACTGGATATCCGACGCAGAATCACTCTTGCTTCATCTATGCTTTGCAAAGTTCTGGCCAAATTGTAATATGTACACTTTATAAGTGTATTAGCATAATATAACCCGTTGCGATTCGCAGGGCCTTTAACAGTATAGAACCAATGCACACACACTTCCGATCCAATTCCTACCACCTTTCCACCCAGTTTCCACCTACATCCCACCCACTTCCCATCTACATCCCTCCTACATCCCACCCACTTCCCATTTACTTACCACCCACAATCCTCCTACTTGCCACCTACATACCATCCACTTACCGCCCAGACCCACCCATTTCCAAAACAACTTACCACTCACATCCCACCCACATCCCATCCACTTCCCAGTGGGCATCCCGGCGGTACTTCCAACATCGGAAAATGAAAACTCAAATGAATTCTCATTTTGACCTGACAAACCGAGTTTCAAGTCATGTAGAATTTTCCGCGCATTTTCACGACTGGGGCGGATTTTCAGACAGTGAAAAATCACATTTAAAATTATTTCGTATTCTATCCTTACAAACCGAGTTTTAAGCCAATCGGATGAAAAATAGATTTTTTCATGCAGAATTTGCCGACCATTTTCCTCGTGGACGGAAAACACGTGTCGGGAAACACGTGTTCAATTATTTCGCGTACTATGCTAACCAACTTTCAAGTCAATCAACTTTCAAATAATTTTTTGTCCATTCAAACTGTCGTACTTGACTAGACTAGTGACCCCTGCTGTTTGGCGACTATGAACACAATGCTATGTAGCAATGCCACGAATCGAAAATATTAAAATACACTGACTGGGACATCCCGAAGTGTGGTTAGCCATAAAAAGGCTAAGGAATAACAAAGCAGTTGGTCGTGATGAGCTGTCTCAACTCCTCCGCAGAATACAGTCCGACGAAAGCATGCCCGAAGATTAAAGTCTAAGCGTAGTTTTCCCACTTCTTATCTATAATGGCATCAATCAATTTCAATTTCATCAATATCAATTTTCCAGAGATGTTAAGAACACCTGGGATAATTAATAAATATTTTTTTCATCGAGAAACGAGTATGTCTAATGCTCGCGTTTTTGTGAAATTATTGCTTGTAATTTATCAAATAGGATACATTTTTACGTTTTCTAGCTCTAACAATAAAATTAGACCGAATGCCTACTAAATTTGTAAATGCATTTAATTGAATCATCCAGATAACGACCAAAGCACAATGAAATTAATATACACATTTAATGTTGGTTGGTTTACATTTGTATTTACAATTCATAACTTAGTATTTTACGTTGTCTTAAAAAATATGTAGTATACTAGGTTGTTAGGTTAGTTTATGTTCTATTGGATTACCGATTTTCTTGCGAACGATAACACTTACGAACTGAAATGTGATATCTTAGAACATACTTTTCAAATCAAAATGAAAATCGGTTAATTTCTCAATAATATTATTCATTCTGTAACTCGATTGTATTTTACATTATTGGAGACGGAAAGATTTAATTATTTACGTTAATATATACAGAGATGCAACGTGGGTTGTTTAAAATTGTAAAATTCCTTGAGGACAGCAAGATGAATAAATGTTGCCCATTGTCAAGCATTCAATTTGATTTAGAAAATTAAGGTCCAGTAAAGACTTTGGCGGTTCCTAACCAATCTATTGATTGGCCTTAGTTGAGCGTACCCCTGCATCCTTGAGCGCCACACAGGCATGGGATCTTCTCTTCCTCCAATGGGAACTTGTAGTCATATGTAATTTCCTCATTGACCCCAATGGGCTGTTTTGAATATATGACGATCTTCTTTTCCGACTCTATTGTAATGACTTTGGCATAACAATTCGGCTGAAATAATGGAAATAAGTCACTTCTAAGATTAAAATTTATATAAAGTTCCTACTCACATTGCAACTGTGGTTTATAAATCGTGCCAAATTGCCGCATTTTGTGGCGTCGATTATAGTTTCCATGTCGATGCGAAACAGATAGGAGCTGCCGATTCCAATTGCCTCGTACTTTGTCTCCCTCAAATCGGCCACAACAGGTCGAATCATTTGTCCTACATACTCTATGACCATTTCATCGGCAGCTATGGGCTCCATAGCAAATAATCCCCAATCGTGAATAGCTGACTTGGCAAATTTAAGCTGTTTCTTGCGAAACTTTAATTGGTTGAATTTTAACAGCTCCGATTCGCCCATTGATCCAAATGCGGTCAGGAGACGACGCTGATTAGAGCGAGCTTCGCGCGAAATTCCTTGCATTTTCGATATAAGTTTGTTATGGTGATGATTGGTTAGTGCCGTTGGCTCGTCGCACCGATCATCATTTTGGGAATCATCCGTGTTAGCTTTGGCATGATGGTATTTGTGTTTGGCCTTTTCGCGTACATCCAGTTTGTAGTAACCCTCCGTTCGTGCGCATCCCGTTTTGTGGCGCATCAATTCGTCGTCTTTTCTTCGTTTTTTGGGAGGCGGTGGCCAAAACGCCCGATCGGTTGTGCAGTGATCGACCCAATGGGTATTATTAAGGAACATTCTGAAAACGAAAAACGCAAAAGGATTTTGTTAGTTAATTATTTGTGCAACATTAAGCTTATACATATTTACTGGCTTCTTCAGCTTTCTGCATAACATTCTATATTTTATGTTTAATTGAATAGACTCGATCATTCTTACTTGATTTGCCTTTTATACACTTTTCAAGGGTAGGAAACATCTCTGAACGTTTAAAATGTTTATTATACTCTTGATCAAAATTACGAGCTGAGTTGATTTAGCTAAGTCCATTATTCAGCCCGTTGTTTTATTTTTTTTTCAATGGAAAACGTCTTCAAACATAGTTTTTAAAAGTTTTCTATGGTTTTTCGTAATTTGGTAACAATAGTAACGAATACTAGATCCTGACTACTCTCCGAAAACGAAAAAAAAAATTTCATCGATAGATCGCGAATTATGAAGAAAAAATCACAGTGTTTCCATGGTTTCTTTTTAGATGAAATTTGAAAAATTTATATTTTATTCATGTTTCATCAAATACCAAAAAAAAATTAAAATCAAATTTTTTTTAACGATTTAACTCCTAAATTTTAATACCATTACCATTTCCCAAGCTAATATTCCACGGGCAAATAATTTGTCAAATTTGGATGGAAACTTGGAAAAATAGAAATGATTGCAGATTTTGCATGGCTTAAAATTAAACTATTGTATATTTCATACGCAATTAAGTTAATAAAATATGGGTTTTCCCTAATTTGTTTTATTTTTGTGAAACTTTCATCAAAATAATTGCCCTTTGGTCCTTAGCTTCAGCTTAATGTGTATCGTTTGAGCGGATTGAGGATAGAGAATTTTAAAATCATTTGGGCTATAAAATGTATTTTTTATGTTTTTAAGCTGATCTGCGAAGTTTGGTGTAAATCGCTAACTGTTGAGACTAGCTTTTCCAAGTGTATTGAAATTTCGACACAGACGAAGTAAGCTTTGCTAGATTTTTTTACTAGGCAGTTTTAGCTAGATGCATTCTTGGGCAAACAGAACTGATTTTTAGGAGAATATCTAAAATATAAGCGGTAGGATTTTTGCATTCAATTTGACATCTTGCACTCATTTTTCATCCTTAGGCAATATTGCCTATTTAGAGTACCCTAAAAAACCTCACCAGACACAAAATACATTTTGGCAGGTCATAGTAGCCTCCTACGATAAATAATAACGCATTAACACCGTTAATTTTTCATGAACTTGAAACCTTCCATTTTGTACTTAAATGCTAATAACTATTTTATTCTTCTACGAATTTAAATGAGAAACATATGGGCACTTGCATTCTGTCGAACCGTGACCGTCGTACATATTAACGAGAAGGCCAAGCTAACTTCGTCTTTGCCGAAGTTTTAATACCCTTGCAAATGTTTTAATACAACAGAGTTTACGAACGTCAGCATTAAAACAAACCATTTTTTTGATAAAAGCCACTTTTCGACAGATATTTTCTATGGCAGCTATAGGATATAGTCATCCGATTTTGACAAAAACTTCCAAATCTGTGTAAAAGCGTATAAAACAAATAATTGTCGAAGCGGAAGGCGTTTACATTAAAAACAAAAAAGTTTTCTCACAAAGACCCACTTTTCGACCGATAGTTCCTATGGCAGCTATAAGATATAGTCATCCGATTTTGACAAAAACTTCCAAATCAGTGTAAAAGCGTATAAAACTAATAATTGTCGTAGCGGAAGTCGTTTACATTAAAAACAAAAAAGTTTTCTCACAAAAACCCACTTTTCGACTGATAGTTCCTATGGCAGCTATAAGATATAGTCATCCGATTTTGACAAAAACTTCCAAATCAGTGTAAAAGCGTATAAAACTAATAATTGTCGAAGCGGAAGGCGTTTACATTAAAAACAAAAAAGTTTTCTCACAAAAACCCACTTTTCGACCTATAGTTCCTATGGCAGCTATAAGATATAGTCATCCGATCCGGTCGGTTCCGACATATTATCAGTGTGCAGTAAAAAGAAGACTCTGTGCAAAGTTTCAGCCCGATAGCTTTAAAACTGAGAGACTAGTTTGCGTAGAAACAGACAGACAGACAGACGGACAGACAGACGGACGGACAAGGCTCAATCGACTCAGCTCGTCGCCCTGATCAAGAATATATATAGTTTATAGGGTCGGAAATGAATATTTCTATGCGTTGCAAACTTCTGGGCAAAATTATAATACCCTTTGCAAGGGTATAAAAATGAAAAAAATCAAAATATCGAATTTTTAATTCGATTTTTACTGTATAATATAGCTCTTAGCAAGCACTTTAATTAGTGTTTAAGTATAAATCAAGTGAAATTCGGTTTCCAAAATAATGACAAAATTGGAAGCTATTCGAACGTGACAAAAACAGAAGTGGTTTTAGGGAGCAGCTATATAAAGACAACGTTTAGCGAAACCTAACACAGTAACTAAGCCCAAATTGTTTTAATATCTTATGAATGAATGTAAATGTTGGCTATACAGCTCCTACAACGGGGCCAAGCCAAGCTTCTCACTATCTCTTGGCGTGCGTGCTTTAAATTTTTCGCACAAGTGAAAGGGACCTACAGTTTAACGCCGGATCCGAACGGCAAAGTTTGAGAATTTGCTTTTTCATGGCTAGTTACTTCACAGCAGGCGCCAATATCTGGTGAAGGTGACCGTATGTGTAAAAGCTATTTTCTAAAGAAAGAAAAAAACTTTTATTATTAGATGTTCAGAGGCGGGATCGAACCCACGACCTCCCGCCCAGCAGTCCAGCACACTTATGAATGAATAGTTCTGTGAAATGTACATTATTTGATTTTTAAATCTCGAGTACATTTAATGTCAAAATGAGAAAAATCGTGCCGGCACGGCCGTGAAACCGAATATATCCAATTGGGTTATTAGTAGGGGAGAATGGGGGGTTCTGAGCCGCTGGGGGTTCTGAGCCGCTGGGGGTTCTGAGCCACTCAAATATTGGCCACAAAAAAAATAAATTTAAACTTTTTGTTTATGTCAAGTGTTTCCCTTCTTATTACCTAACTTTTGGGTAGCAACCGATCAGTCAACACGTTCTTTAAGTTTGAGAACCAGAACTCGACTTTTTTTTTTTTTTTTAAAAGTTTTTTTTTTTCATTTTTGACTTGTGAATATTATACAAAATTTCTTTCGTAATGTGAAAAGTAAGTACGAGGGAAATATCTTTGGTCATTTGTATTTTTGATAGAAATATGTTTTTTTTAAAAATTTTTTTTTTTTTGTTATGTGACTTCACCAAAAAAAAGTGAGATATGGGGGGTTGTGAGCCACTTTGGGAAAAAGTTGGTTTTGACTTCCAAAGAGGATATTGCAATGATACGCAATAAAACAGAGGAAAAAATCTCCAAAGAAGTTAAAAAAACATTAAAAAAGGCAAATAATAGAACAGCCACCAGCAAAAAGTGCTCTTATATAAAAGAAAACAAGCCTGATGCCGTCAATCCATTTTCACTCTTCATTGATATTTCTTAATACAGAATATTAGCAAAATTGTTATTTTTTTTTCATTTAATAAAGAATATTTGCTTAAAAACACGAATTTAGAACTTTTAGATGGGTGGCTCACAACCCCCCCACAAATTTTTGAAATTTCAAAAAGTCACTTTTTTTTCAATATCAAATAAAAACCCCAAAAATTATTTTTATAAACTGGTGATAGGGAAAGTTTCGTGCATCTTTAACCTAAAACACAAAATTTACAGAACGAAAATATATTGATTTTTGGCTAGGTTATGTTCAAAAAACAAAACTATGATCACAACCCCCCACTCTCCCCTAAATGAAAGAACAGCTTACATTAGTTTAATTTGATAGTTTCCCTATGAAAATTCGATCAAATTTAGTGTTTTTAAACACTTTAATTTTTTTGGCACAGGTGGAAATTTTTTTGGAAATGCTTATATGTATGTGGCTTTGTATTTATACCCAGTGTTGGGCATTAATCAATTAAATTTTCAATCAATTGATTAATCAACTAATAATTTTAATCAATTAATTCAATTGCAATTAAAATTAATTGCAATTAAAATATTAGTTGCAGCTTGCAATTAATTTAGTTATATAAGATATTATCCGGTCTGTAAATTTCAGGGATTATAGTTATAATATAGTATAAACCAGGGCTCAATACCGGAACCAGAACCGGAACCGTTAACCGAAATAAACCGTTTCAAATCGCGTACCGGAACCGGAACCTGAACCGATACAAAATTTTTTTTAAGAACCGAATACCGTTTACCGTTATTATTGGAACCGATAAAACCGGAACGAAACCGAAACTTTGGTACCGGTACGGTTCCGGTTTTTTTTTTATACGCTGTGCCTAATTATGTTAGGAGTGTGCAAAATTATTTAACTGAGAAGAATCATTTCCGACCTTATAAAGTTCTTGATCTTATGTATGTAGACAAAAAAAAAACAAAAGAACAGTCCAAAATATTGCAAAGTTTGGAAATGGCAATGACGGGTAAACAGAAGGTGTAGATCAAACAATTAAACACAAAAAAAACAATGAAACAACTAAAATAAATGCGAAATTTGCTAAATTTTCTTATTCCCAAAATTTTTATGAAGATTTGATAGACTGCAATAGTAGAGGGTAAAAATATGTGGTGTAGACCGAACTGTCTCAAAAATCGGAAATTTACAAAATTACATGAGTTCAGAAAAGTATAAATTTGCAAAAATTCTTTTATGAGTTAATGAGACGTGTTGATCAAACGGACCAAAAAATCGCAAGATTTGCTAAATTTTATAACGATTCTGATTCTTATGAAGACGGGTAAATAAACAAATGGTGAATTTTGCTAGATAAAGATAAAATAGATGGTAATTGTAAGGTATGCTTCACTCCTTCGCTTTGTGAGCGGCGTAGCAACGCACGTCGGGTACATATTTATTAGAATTTTGTTTTTTTTTTCAGTATTAAAAATAAGTAGTACTTATATCGGTGAGTACCGGTACGTACCGGTATACCGAAATAAAAATCCGGGTACCGGAACCGAAACCGGAAACCAAAATTAATTGAAAACCGATAAAGAACCTTTAACCGAAACATTCATTTCGGGACGTACCGGTACTGGAACCGGAACCGAAATTCGTTTCGGGATTAAGCCCTGGTATAAACTATACCCGTTACTATACTATACTAAAGTCGTGCAAATGTATGTAACAGGCAGAAGGAATCATTTCCGACCATATAAAGTATATATCGCTCACTTACTTCAATACTGGCATAACTGAAAATAATCCATTTTGAGAAAAACGCGTTTAAAGTTCTTAATGGATTTATCACAGAAAAAATGGTTCTTTTAGTTTCAAGTTAATCTAGTAAAATACTATAAATTTAAAATGCTCATTAATAAAACTTGAAAATATGATGTTTTAACTGAAAGCCGAGGTATGATTGTGTCATATCGACTGCAGGACAACTGAGATCTGACGCTTTTGCATAAACATGAAAATGAACCTGTAAAATAATATTTCGACATATTTTGATCTCACGTGAAAAGTATAAGAGATATTAATATGAAAATTTTACACAAAATAGTACACAATACAGCGAATATATCTGCATCTTTAAGTCAAAAACATATTTTTTGAGTTATGCCAGTATTGAAGTAAGTGAGCGATATGTTCTTGATCAGCATCAACACCCGAGTCGATATAGCCATGTCCGTCTGTCCGTCCGTCCGTCTGTCTGTATGAACACCTAGATTTCAGAGATGGTAAGAGATAGAGGTTTGACATGTATGGGACAAATGCTCCTTTTATCTGCACGCAGATCAAGTTTATTTCAAATTTTGGCCACGCCCACTTCCGCCCCCGCAATTTAAAAAAACGTTATATCTCCTAAAGTTTGAAGATAGACGATTCGTACCTTTTAAAGATAGTTAGTAATTAGCAAATATAGTAAATTGCCGAAAATATGATCAAGATCGGATGAACGGTTCTCAAGTTATGAGCAAAAAAGTGATACAAGCCCCCACGCTACCCCCCTTCCACCATAAAAAAAATGTTGCATACTTTTCAGATGTTCACCCTAAGAAACACAGGAACACTGTTAAACATGTTTTTTCATGGGTTACGGGTATATCGAATTCGGTTAGAGCCGACTTTAACTTGCGCTCTCGTTTTTATAAATAGAAGAATCTGAACCAAGAATAAAATTAATTTTATTAACTCAATAATCAAAATCATTGTCATCTTAACAACAAGCGCTTTCAGCATTCTATTCCAGGCTATCGACTATCTTCAACTGAAACCGTTCAGCTTTTCTGCGTAATTGACCAAACATGTAAAAGTTTGTTCACTTTTATAATATTAGAAAAATAATTTGAAGAAAGCATAAGAATGATTAAGAGATTGTAGTCACCATAAGGACGAGAAATAGATTCTACCAAAGACAATACATATATAGATACCGCATCTCATACAATTTTTTTTTTGGGATCCAATGTCAGCTCCCAATAAAAATCGTTATTTGCGTCACATGTGTCATCTAAATTATCTATAAATTTTTGCTCTTAGCAGAATAGCTAATTGAGAAAACGTATAGCTAAGTTTCAGTATACGCATCCTCGTAAAGGCAGCGAAATGCAAAAATTTGCATCCAATGTCAGCTCCCAAAAAGACTCGTTTTTAGTTTCACATGCGTCATCTATAACATAAATAAATCTTTGATTCTACTTACGCATATGGCTCTTTTTGTAGGTGTTCTATGTAGCTCATCTTGATGTACTTGATGTCCTCAGAATCGATGCCTTTGGTGAGGAATGTGTAGAGAATAACCATTTCTTCATTCTGATCCCGGGTGTTGTATATTTCGTAGGGTACAAAGTTGGCTGTTTGTCGGGCCAATTCGGTCAAAGTATCGGTCATCGATTGTATTTTGTTTTTAACATTCGGCTGGCGTGTAACTGTCAGCTCCTTCTTTTTCTTCTGATTCGAAGCACGGCTGGAATCTTTCCGCGGTCTGCCTGGACCTGGTTTGGACGCAGTAATAGCACCGCCTCCAGTATCACACATGTTTTCCCGATCACCATCAGGCAGATTTTTGTCCTTGCTTGATGTGGTACCACCTGGGCCAGAATCAGACTGTGCTTGCGGGGGCAAGGAATAGCAATGCTCCAGGGCTACTTGACTAGCCTGCGAAGCTTGGCTAGAGCCGCCATCTGAAGAGGCTGGCGAGTGCTTGCCCTTGTCCACATTTCGATCATCGATTGGTAGAGTTGGAAGCCCTGTTTCACCGCCGTTGGATAAAGTCGGCTGGTAATAGGCTTCCACGGATAGCATATCTGCGACACCAACGTTCTTGCTACGATCGGTATCTGTTCTTATCCGAGCGTTGTTTGTTTTAGTAAATAGTTCGTCGGCTGCTCCTGTCTCGTTTGGAGTCAATGATGCCTGGCTGGTGGCTTGCTGAACATTTTTATTAAACAGCAATAAGTCTTCCGCTAAAATTGAATTGCCTGGAGTGGGCGGTGGTTTAGAAATGTCTGGTGTTTCAGGCGTCTCAACACTGGTCATTTTCACCAACTCTAATTTGAGGTCTGACACGTTTTGCTTCTTTCTTTGCTGTTCTTCCAAAAATTCTCGTTCCATTTGAGCCATATACTCGGTATTTCTACGTCTCTTTTCCTGGTACTCGCGCTCTTCATCCGAATCGCTGTAAATACGATCGTACTCAAATAGCGATTTTGGTTTATTTTTGCTCTCTTCTTGGTCAGGCTTCTGCAATGTTTCCTCCTCGTTGTAGTCGGGAGGCGGGACCGGTGTGAGCGATCTGCGAGATTCTTCATCAGATTTACCGGCTGGTTTTAGTTCCAGGTCGCGTTCGTCCTCATCATCGATGCCAAAGCTGCTGTCCTTACTTATATCCTCTAGGTCGGATGGTATGGATGAGACGAGCTTATTTGAATATGTTGTTGGCTGCTCGCAGTTTTTGAGGTCCTCCTCATCCGTATCCGAGTAAATTTCTATTTTTTTCGTACGATCTCGCTTGGCTACGTCTGTCCTATGATGGCTAGCTTTCTTCTCGTCCTCAGAGTCCGAGTATATGGAGTTTTCATCTCCTTTTAAATCGCAACGACGCTTCTTTATTAGCCTGTCTCTGGGATTTGCACGTCCAGACTGAAGATCATCTTCATCAAAGCTACCATCGTCGCTGCTTCTTTCGTCCACTTCACTGGATGAAGACGAAGATGACGAAGAAAAGAAACTCGAGGCACTGCCTTTTCTCTTTGGTTTGGCATTATTACTGTTCCGCCTTCTCTCCAGGTCCCTACTGTCCCTTTCCGAAATGCTTGCCTTCATATTCTGTGCGTCGGCAGTGTCAGTGTCACACATACTCAAATCTTCCTTGTCCTCGGAATCAGAACGCTGTACCATTTCCTCCTGATCACTTAGATCTCTTTCCAGAGACGCTCTTCTCTGCTTGGGCACAGGACTGGGATGTTTCCGAACTCGTCGAAATGAGGGTAACTTTGGCATTGCCGCCCTTATTCCAATTGAGAACGTTTGAAAATCAGATATTTCCCGTTGTGCATTGATTAAATGATTAATATCAGGCGGTTTCTCCTGGACCTGAGCATTGTCGAGCGAGGTCGCTGTCTCGGTTGCATGTAGCAACGGCTTGGATCGAGCTTTTACTGTCTGTTCATCCCACCAGACTTCAAAGTTTTTAAAGGCCGTCATCTCTATCATCCGTTTGTTGACATCACGTTTCAAGATCTGCTTAAGCTCCTCCACAATATAGTTGATCACCTTCTTCACATTCTGTCTCATCTCGTCGCTCTGATCGCATAGAGTGTGCGTGTGCTGTTGGTGGTAGCCATAGGTCTGAGAATAGGGATCCAAGTCCAAATTGAAGGTACCGGACAAATAATTAGAGAAGTATCTGCCCGGCAAGACGGGATAATGGCCGTAGGCAGAGTGCTGATGATAATAGTATTGATTATGATCTGAGGATTGGACATGGGATTGCATAGAAGTAAGATCCATATTCTTGTCTGCCTGATGAGTAATTTCCTCGTGGGAGGATAAACTGGACAATGACATATTATCATCGTAGTTTCGCTCCGGTTCACCTTTTACCAATGCATCCTTCTTGGTCAAAATATCATCATCACTTGAGATATCACTGGCTCCATGTTGCTGTTGTGGTTGCTGCTGTTGCTTTTTCTTGTTGGTCTCTGAGTGATTTGAATCAGAGTAAATCTCTGTCACATCGGCCGTTGCTTTATCTGACTTGACCTTTTCTTTATCCTTGTCCGTTTCGGAGTCGCTGCTGTCCATTTGCAGAAATGGTGGCGCATTTCCAAATGTCCTGCCCTTAAATATCAGCGCAATGCGTGTGTCCAAGTCCACAGTTCCTGTGTCCAAACTCCGTTCTGGCACTGTGATATCCGTATCCGAAGTATCTTTTAATGGTGGCGGTGGTTGTATCATCTCTTTTTCGTCCCAGTTCTCCTCTTCTTCCTCCGGTGGTGGAGGTGGTGGCGGCGGCTGCGGTTGGGTATCCGGCTGTGGAGCTGTCCAGCTTCTATGTGACGACCAGGCTTTCATATTTTCGTAGTAGCTGTTGTACCCGTAGCCGCCAGCTGCATAATATTGATGATTCTTAGAATTCGCTGAGCTGCTGACTCCAACCTCTAATGGGGTTTCATAGCGCTTGTTGTATTTCATACTCAATCGATCTCTCCGATCGCTTTCGTCAGATCGATCGCGATCACGCTCTCTGTAATCCTGTTCTTTCGATGAGCTCAAGCGATGATTGTCTCTCCTCTCTCGATGACGATCACGAGATCTGTTACGCTCACGAAAGGTGTTGTTCTCCCTTTCCCTAGAGCGGGGGTAGTCACGCGAACGCTCTTTAGAAGTATACAATCTATCCCGGTCCCGTTCGCGACTGCTCCTTTCCAAACTTTTGTCTCTTGAGCGACGGCGATAATAATGTCGCTCATGACGCAAAGAGCAGGATGTGGATGATGTGTATTTATCACGGAAGCTCCGTTCCCGCTCGTAAGTTCTCTCTCGACTTCGATCCCGTTCGCTATCCCTATCCTTAACATACCGATCTCGTTCCCTTTCCCAGTTTCGATCCCTTTCCCTTTCGGCACTCTTATGGAAAGAACTATATCCACCAATAATATGATCCACAGAATCCTTCTCATAGTCATGGGCTGACATTACGCTTGTGGGCGGATGGGGCGTTCCCGTCGCCGGCTTAGCCACTACCGGACTGGTAAGGCTGTCGACAGATTTCTTTAGAATTGTACCAAATGGATCGCAGAATACATTCAAAATCTAAGATAGCAAATAAAATTAAGAAATATGATATTAAAATTATGTCCAATTCAAGGCATGTACACGTATAAAATCCCAGAACTAAAACTCGGAAATCTGTTCATTTTGTTGCACTGTTCTCTAGATAGATAGATAGATGGTACAAAAAATAGAAAATGGTGCAACGTTGCTCGACAAAAAAAATTTCATTGTGGCGTCACAGACCCAAAATTTTGTATTTGTTGACATTCTTTAAAATGTGTGCCGCGGCTACCAAAGTGAAATATAATTAAAATGATAGCAACAATTTAATTAAATCAAATTAAAACCAAAAAACTGAAACTTATTTGTCACATTTACTCTACGAAAAAAATTTCATTTTCGTTTGAACCAGTGTTTAAATCGGAAAACCAAACCGAATCGAATATCGGTTCCGGTAAGTAGTGAATGTTTTGTTTCGGTAAAAGGTTCTGTTTTGGCTCTAATTTATTTCGGTGTTCGGTCCCGTATCGGTACCTAGATTATTCTGTAAAATGAACAAAAATTTTCAAATTTAAGTCCGAAAAAAGTGGGCAAGCAAGCTACACATTGTACACATTGTGTACATGTGTTTGCCATACAAAATTTACAAGATTGTATTCATATAACGCAGCAGATAAATTCGGTTTTTCAATTTGTGAATTATGATTGCCGCCGATTTTACCTGACTTTTTACCTTATAAAGACTTTTTTGTAAAATAACGCCCAAAAAATGTTCGGCCATTACGTTCAAATTTTTTAAAACTAAATTTAAGTCAGTGCAATTAGTAGTGGCAAATTTTAATTTTTTGAGATTTAAAGCATTGAACGATTTTTAGTTGGAAAAGTTTAATTATATACATATTATTATTATTACTAAAGAGCTGCATTTAATTGTTAATAAATTGGTGTGCTTGAAATTATTTTAAAAGAATGAGATAGGTTGTCCCAAAGCTGAATGGCATTATAATAAAATGGCTTAGAGCTCTCCAGTTTGCATCTTCAGGATATAAAGTTTTTTGACGACGCAAAATTTAGCAAATCAAATAAATATGAAGTTCCTTAATAAATATTATTTTTGCAAAGTTTCAATTTTTTACAGTGAATTCAGTTGTCTATTTAAACTTTACTTTTTAAATTTTAGTATTATGTAGGTTGTTTGTGTGGATTGTAACATGGTGGTTAGACCGAGATTATATACATACCTAAATATATATTATTAAATGCTACTTTTATTTTATTCTAACAAGTCATATTACTGTTCGTAAATACATCTATTCCATATGACAGTGTTGAAATAATTAAAGCTTTCAGATACCTAAATTTAGCAGGCAGAAGTTTTTTAGTGCCTCAACTGACCATATAATTTTATCATTCCATGTTAAAGTACTATTAAGTACTGTGCAGCCTTTTCAACATTTTCAATGGTTTGTTTAACTACTTTGAGTTTTTGCAAATTTTCTGCTTTTTAGTTTGAAAATTGACTATACAGTTGTTCAGCTCTTCAATTTTTATATGGCTAATTATTTCTTCTCAGAATTTTAAGAATCTCAGAATCTTTCTTTTCAGAATTTTACCATTGTGGGATGCAAAGATATAGCGACTGTTTATGTTTTGTTAAAGTTCGACATGAGAAGGCAGCTGTTTAATTGCAGTCGATGTGCCAAGACAGCGACCAGACTCCATTGCGGTGTTGTTTGTGTCCTGTTTGTACAGTTGTATGCAAACATTATCGCATTAAATATTGTCGTCCAACATGCCGATTCCGAGATCAAATCAAATTCTGAAATCGAGGTTAAGTCAATGTCGGACCTTCGAGATTGGATCCGGCTGAGGGATTTAAAGAATTTAATAGAATTCCATGACCAAGCGGAGACCGCAGACATATGTGAGGAATCGTGAAATTAACAATAATAATATACATTTAATTTTTCACTCTTACAAACAACAATTTTAAATTCCACGGTCTCTTTAACACAAAAACTTAAATCAGAATTTTTTTCTAATCATGTAAAAGATATAGATTTCTTAAGTCCCTGCTGAAAGCGATCATCTTTAAAAATGGTTTTGTTTTCTAATAAGTGATCTGGCTCAATGTTGGATCATTTTGATGCCATGTCCCTGAGATATCGTCAAAAATCATTTTTTATAAGCTTTTTTTTAAAGTAATAACTCGGGAACCAGAGTGGCTAGAGATATGAAATGAATTGCTAGTGATAGAGAATTGATAAAAAATTTATCAAATTTTCCTATGACATTATATGCTATAGTCATCCGATCAGACCGGTTCCGAAAAATTTGCAGCGTATTTGTACCAAAAGATAGCTTTAAAAATAATCATGGATACAGACAGAAGGCTGTACAAACGGAAATGGCTATATCAACTCAGCTAGTCATGCTGATCCAGAATATATATACTTTATGTGGTCGAAGATGCTTCCTTCTATGCGTTACAAACATCCGGACAATTTTAATATATCCTCTCCAATGGTATAAAAAAATGGCGCGATATGTGGAGCATGTATTTATTACATCTTCATTTATAATATTTTGTTCTGAGGGGTCATTAAGGCGCCCAACAGCCAAGGAAATTACGTTCTTGGTTCATTTTAAAAATTTTGTGATTTCTTTGGGTAAGCTACTCGAGGAAAGAACAACGGATTGTCAGGTTATACTTGCTTCCACACTTTGGCCACAATATTTCTTGAAGGATGACCTTGTGTAGGCATAAGAAAACAATCAACTCATTTGAGTTCATACTCAAAAATCTTGAGCAAGAATACTTGTACCTCGTAACTAGACGCACACTTTGAAACGCCTCTCTTGCTTAAGTGATGTTAACTTCACCCTGACAAAGAGACAAAGAAAACATTCATTGTCGAAATAGGAAAACAAGTTGGTAAAAACCGTCCCCGGTTTTAAAACAAAAATAATTCAGAGTCAAAAAATTACTCAGAGAGCCCAAATGACAGCAAACAGCTGATTAATAAAGTGAAATGTTGACTACGCAACATAGTGTGCTTCTGTGTTAGATATTCTTTGGCAATAACGGCAAACTTTGAGTTTGCACAAAATTTATTTGAAATCAAAATCATACTTCGAATATCACATGCAAGTACAGTGTGCTCAGTACACATATATGTAAAGTGTTTATTATAGTTTATTAAATATATTAAGGATCAGTAAACATTGGATAAATGAATGCAAGTGCAACTTTGTTTAATTTGTTTCACGATGATTTTAATTACGACCACTTTTACGGCTGCTGCTGACGACTCTCTTGGTTCTCTGCTTCTGTGCTCTGCCGCGTCTGTTTTGCTGCGTAGTGTTGTACAATGTCTCGTGCTACCGAAACTAGGGATGGGCCAACAGCCAGAGCAAGCCCACCTTACATATTGTGTATGGGCAAAAATGCAAACTATGAAATTCAATTACAAGAGAACCGGGGGTGACAAACAACTGTTTTCTGCATGTTAATTGTTCGTAATTCGCGGTCCATTATGGACTTTTTTTCCCAGGCCAAAATGCACTAAACAATTACCCAAAAAAGTTGTTCACTCCAAGACCCATTATTCGACGGATGGTTCCTAAGGCAGCTACAGATAAGTTAGTCAACCGATCCGGTCTATTCCGACATAATAGCAGCGTTCAAGGAAAAGACGTTTTTGTGCAAAGTTTCAGCTCGATAACTTTAAAACTGAAAGACTAGTTTAAGTAAAAACAGACAGACAGCATATCCAACGCAGTTTTTTATACCCTCGGAGAGGTCAAATTGAAATATTCCCGATGTTTGTAACGCAGAGAAGGAAGCATCTCCGACCACACAAATTATATATATTCTTGATCAGCATGACGAGATGAGTTGATATTGCTATGTCCGTCCGTCCGCCTATTTCTATGCTATCTCCTCCGTTAGTTTTAAAGCTATAGAAAAACTGTTTTGTTTTCAGCGCTATCGCATCCAAACTCGATACTGATCAATGTTACATGCTACCACACAATTCTGCAAAGTTTGATCTAAATCGGACGACTATAGCATATAGCTGCCATAGGAACGAATGGCCGAAAAACAAGTTCTAGAGAGAAAAACTTCTTTTTTTGAACACTTTACACTTTTCAGTTATGAATATATTGTATAGCTGCCAAATAACAAACTGTCAGGCATATATTGTGCTCCAAGGGTATATAAACTTGGGTCGAGCCGAAGTTAGCTTCCCTCTATTATTATTATTACAAACCACTGGACCAAGCGATAATGGCACTAGATCGATAAATCGGTGAGCACTGCATTGCAAGTAAAACGCATGTTTTCTGCAGAGAGCTCTCTTGTTCACCAATACAAGCGCACTTTTTTGTCCTTTCCATTTTGCCGCCTCTGCACTAGATACACAAGAAAGAATCCAGAATTCCAAGCGAAAAGATCGACAGCGGACTAGTCGGAAATGGTAGAATGCGACTTTAAAGTTTCACTCTTCGTTTTCGTTTGCACAGCCAAAAGCTGGAAAATTCTTTTTAAATTAATTAAAGACTGAAACTCGAATCAAATTGAACTAACAATTTCTAAATGGATCACAAAATTGGGGAAAATTCACTTTATGTACATCAAGCAACTGAAAGAGTGCGTAATTTGGCAATTACTTTTAATTTCACCGACTAAAGTTTCGTTTTGCTGTCGCAAGAACTTGCCTTGGAAGTAATATTGAGAACATGTCTGAATTATACCCTTTGCCAGGATATAAACAAATTATGGGCTATAAGTTTGTGCTGGATTATGCTGTCCTATGGCACTTTCTCAGCATAGCATTTGCTTAGTGTGGTACACCTTTAAAATTTTCAACAGCACAGCTCAGTAAAGATCGAATTTCAAAGATGCTCTTACTATGCTTTCGAAAGGCTTACAGCATTACAAGAGCAGTGCTATTATGGCAATTAGTGAGCATCTTAATTCTTTTTAGCCCCATAATATTCTTAATTTTTTTAATATAATTTGGCACGACTATTTGAGCAGCATACGAAGCTCACAGATTTTTTTTTATTAGACGAACACTTTTTCAAACGTTTTAAACCGAATTATCAATTTCCAATCCGTAAAATTTGATAGTAATGATTTTTGGTGTACACGCCCAGAACCCCCTCTCCCCTCTACAGACCTTTCCCATCACCGACTTCTGGTTATATTTCTCCACAAACAGACGGGCGCCCTTGGTACTTTCGAAGACAATGCGGGCAATGCCCAAATGCTTGTTTGTGATGGGGTGATGATAAATGTTGATTTCATCGGGTGTGCCATACTTGTCCAGCATGCTGGATAAAAACTGCTTGTCGATGTTGTCGTTGAGATTGAACACGGTTACCTCAATGGCTGGTGGCTGGCCCACGTAGTCGACATCGATCACAAATCTAGATACACATTTTTGATATTCAATCTGGGTATGTAGATGTAATAGTTCTTACCTTGGTATGAGAAGCATCATGGGCTCAACTGGGCGGGAGCGTATACGGATTAGGGGATTCCGGGGATCCCGAGGAGTGATCGCTGGATATGTGGGGTCCCCTGGCACAATGCCATCATATCGATACAGTTTAGCGCCACATTTCACCAGCTGGGGATCTGCTAGTAGCTTAAAGTTGCGATGCATCTTTGATTCGCAGCCGTTAATATTGACTAAGGGTCTTCCGCCTGCGGACATCCGCAAGAAGCCATTTCCATTCCCGCTTCCGCCCGCCTCTAGAGACATGCTAGCGTTCACGGTATCTTTCTAAAATATACATTCTGATAAGTACAATCGGTTTCAGACTTGAAAACGCACCAAAACAAATTATGCAGCTCGTTCGCGACAGGCGCCAGTTTCACACTGTTTTTGTCCCCGTCTCCTCTTCACAGTTCGTGTCTGGAAAATTATTGGGGGGTGAAAGGGAACGGACCAGCAAACTCGACAGTTTCCTCTACTCCAACTCGTTTGGGTAACCACCGCAATCAATGCGCTTTCCCTTGCATGGTTTTTAAGCAAATTCACAAATTACGAATGTCCGCAAAATAGCACACAATTATGTGAATATGAATATGTAAAATATTAGAGTAGTCGAATAAAAATACACAGAAAAAAACGAGGCCTAGTACTTGTAGGGATGTTATATCGAACTTATCGATAAGGCAACCGTCATCGATTGCTATCGATGTAAAATATATAAATACAAAATAAAAGACCAACAAAAAAAGTCAACAAAGAACTACATACATACTTGGTGTAAAGTCGCAACGTGCAAAAAGTTATGTCGCAGTAATTAAGCACATTTATCGACAAGTAAAGGCGTTTTTAAATAAAATTGCAGCTTGCAAGTCTGTAACGATAGGTTTTTTGATATCGGACCTTTAGAACCAGCTCAGAAGTGGTTGTGATATAAACTGGTTTCACAGTAGACCATCTAAAGTGCCTTAACTACCAACGCCGATTTTAAGGCCTTGCAAAGAGTTCATTTAATTTTTATCAAAGCTTGGAGTGCTTTAATATATTCATTAACGACAACGGTTTGTTACTAAAATAAACTTGTATATTAGTGGTATTCCTGAATGTCATTCAAATTTCATTGAGAGAGCATATTTAAATCAGTAAATAGTTTAGTGGTAAATCATGTAGTTTTAGGCTGTACATTATTTTACAAAGGTGAATTTAATTAACTATTTATTTGTTAATAGGGAATTAAAGTGAATTATGTAGAAGACTTTGTCCATTTTAACCTACTGGTCTTTCTTCCCTTCAAATGGATGCGAGTGGATTTTGGATATGATTTGTTGAATATTTCCTTATTTTAAGTTTTAATAATTAAATTATTATATATTTAATTTAAATTAGAATGCATACAAGTCTCTTTAAAGGGAAGAAATACCAGTGGTCTCAAATGGACGGACTAAAGTGCTAGAGTTTTGAAACTTGTGCTTGACTTAGTCAATGATGTTAGGGATTCCATATTTGCACAGTTCTTCGACAATTTCATCCAGGCTTTTTCTGTTATTATCTGCCGAAGTATTTAATTGTTGTTGGAGAAATATCATGTTAACTTGTTATTTTTTAAAAACAGTCAACTCACTCAACTTGCTTAGTTGTTCAGCAGTTTAGTTGTTAAGCTGTGACAGTAAGCGGTCATTACAACCAAAGGTGCAGGCAACAACAAAGCTGGTAATCCTTTTGTTGGCTTATAAGTCAAACTTGCTCGCCATTTTCCTAAAAAGCAGACTTCTGTCGGACAACCGATTCCACGGTAGCTGGGTGCTGGCTTTTAAGGTGACGGCTAAGAATGGTTTGTGATTTGCAACTTTAAAAAATAGAGGCCAGCTAACTTCGGCTCGACCGAAGTTTATATACCCTTGGAGCTTGATATATGCCTGACAGTTTGTATGGCAGCTATACTATATAGTGGTCCGATTTCGACAAATCTTGTTGAAATATGTAAAATCATTGAAAACTTATAAATACCAGCGTTGGGAGCGATAACATTGAAAACAAAAAAGTTTTTCTCACTAAGACTTTTTTTCAGACCTAACTTTTGTATGGCAGCTATACTATATAGTTGTCCGATTTCGACAAGTTTTGGTGAAATTATGTGAGATCATTAAAAACTTATAAATACGAGCGTTGGGAGCGATAGCACTAAAAACAAAAAAGTTTTTCTCACTAAAACTAGTTTTTCAACCGATCGTTCCTATGGCAGCTATATGCTATAGTCATCCGATCAGGCCGGTTCCGACAAATGTGCAGCGTATTTATATCAAAAGACTTCGTGCAAAGTTTGGTTAAGATGGCTTTAAAACTGACGGAGGAGATAGTATAGAAACAGACGGACAAACGGACGGACAGACGGACGGACGGACAGACGGACAGACGGACATGGCTATATCAACTCAGCTCGTCATGCTGATCAAGAATATATATACTTTATGTGGTCGGAGATGCCTCCTTCCCTGCGTTACAAACATCCGCACAATTTCAATATACCCTCTCCAAGGGTATAAAAATGGTGCAATAATTACATTTGGACTTTGTATCAGTGTTAAAGTTGCTTAACTCATAGTAGAAAAAGTCGTAAAATTCTGATTAACTGAGAAGTAAGCTGCTGTTGTAAAAGACTTCTAATTTGAAAATGGCAGTATTCAGTATCGAAGCAAAATCCAAAAAACGAAATATGTAATGCTTAGGGTGCGTTATAACCCCACCTTAGCACAAAACAGAGGATTATGGTGTAAACGCTAGCATTTCATATTAAAGCTGTTTGAATTTATATGTTCTTCTTCTTCTTTATTGGCCCGATGCTTGCATCACAACCGTTTGACGGTCTCGGCCGCTGCAACTAATGTCCGCCAGTCGCTTCTGCTCCGTGCGAGCTGGCACCAGTTTTTCACGCCAAGCTTGGAAATGTCTTTCCGCACCTGGTCGTCCCACCTCGCCTTGTCCCAGTTCTTTCGCATTCCTCTTGTAGACCATTTTTGCTGGAGCTTGATCATCCATACGGGTAACATGTCCCAGCCAGTGCAGCCGCTGTTGCTTTATGCGCTTGACCAGACTAGTATCCCCATAGAGCTCATACAGTTCGTCATTCCTTCGGATGCGAAAATCCTCGCCAACTTTCAAAGGTCCATAAATCCTGCGAAGAATCTTTCGCTCGAAAACGCCAATCGCCGCCTCATCCGCTGATGATATTGCCCATGCTTCTGCGCCGTATTGCAGGACTGGGATGATAAGCGACTTTATATAGCGTTTGTTTTTCGCTGGAGGTTTCTGCTCTTGAGCTCCCTACTTAGCCCGTAATAGCATCGGTTTGCGAGCGTGATTCTTCTTCGAATTTCCAGGCTGATGTTGTCGCCTGTTATCATTGTTCCTAGGTAGACAAAGTCCTCTACAACTTTAAAGTTGTACTCTCCCATTGCAACAGATTGAACAAGGCGCAAGGACTTCTGTTTCGAAGACACTAGGTACTTCGTCTTGTCCTCGTTTACCGCTAAACCCATTAGTTCAGACTGCTTCTCAATCTCTGAAAACGCCCTGCAGTTTGGTATTGCCGATAATGTCCATATCATCGGCATATGCGAATAGCATTACATCTTTATTAAAGATGGTGCCCGATCTGTTGGCATTTGGGCACTGGCGCAGTATATACTCCATCAGCAGATTAAAGAAGTCACACGATAAGGTGTCACCCTGCCTAAAACCTCTTTTGGTATCAAAAGGCTCGGAGAGGTTCGTTCCTATTTTGACGGAGCTACAGAAGTTGGTGCATGCACCTTACCAATTCTTCGCCTCCAGCCTTGAACAATTCAGCGGGCAGCTCATCAGCGCCTGGCGACTTGTTGTTCTTTAGCCTTCGTATGGCTAAACAGACTTGCTATTGGGTCGGGGGGTCAATCTCTATGTTGTCGATTGGTGGCATCGTTACTTCTCTAAAGGCAGCATCATGTTCGTGATCACCTCCCAGTAGGTTGGAAAGTAACTTCTCCATTTGTTAAGCGCCACTTGCGGATCTGTGACCAGATTCCCGTGTTCGTCTTTGCATTGTGCGACTCTGGGCTTGAAACCCTCTGTTAATTGCTTTATCTTTTGGTAAAATTTTCGAGTCTCACTCATGCCGAATAACATCTCGACTTCCTCGCGCATGCGCATTTGCTGCTCTATCTTTTTTCTACTAAAAAGGCGTTTCTCCTCTTTCCTTTTCTCCAGGTATCGCTCTGTAGCAGCCCGCGTTACTCTCGACTGCAGAGTTCTCCTGTAGGCAGCGTTTTTCTCTGCAGAAGCTCGTCGGCACTCCTCGTCGTACCAAGACCGCTTTCGAGGGGGTTCGGAGTAACCGAGTATCTCCTTGGCAGCCGTACTCATGGAGTGCGATATACGCTGCCACTGTTCGCATATATCGGAAGGGAATGGGGAGGTTTCCCTGAGCAGTTGGGCGAGTTTAGCTGTGTAGGCTTTAGAGGTCCCTTGTGATTGCAGCTTCTCGACGTTTAGCTTTCTATGTGTGCCAGAGCGTGAGGCATGTGCCACACTGAGCCGCGTGCGTACCTTGGCTGCAACCAGGTATTGATCCGAGTCTATGTTGGCTCCTCGAATCGCACGCACGTCTAGTACACTCGATGAATGCCTTCCGTCGATCACAACGTGATCAATCTGATTTCGTGTTCGTTGACCAGGGGACTTCCAGGTCGCCTTATGGATGTCGAGGTGTTCAAATCTGGTACTACTTATGACCATGTTCCGGCCCGCAGCAAAATCTATTAGCCTCTCTCCGTTACCAGAGGTTGTTTCATGAAGGCTAAATCGTCCGACTGTCGATCCAAAAACTCCTTCTCTCCCGACTTTCGCGTTAAAATCGCCTAGCACGATCTTTATGTCGTGGTCGGAGCAGCGCTCGTATAGTTGTTCCAGGCGCTCATAGAATTGATCTTTTATCGGGTCTTTCTTGTCTTCTGTTGGCGCGTGAGCACAGATAGGACTAATATTAAAATATTTTGCTTTACGCCGCTCACGTTAGGCAATACGGGTGCATTGCCACTGCTTCCGGTGGTCACCACGAGGAGGTGTGAGTCGACTTGAGACGTAGTAAGCCAGGATCACTCTGGGTTCGCCAAGTTGAACCGATCAGAAGCTTTACCTGACCACATACGGCCCCATTAGGTCCAGAAGATCTACGACTAGAAGTTCTGAACCACCACCATTTATATGTTAGGGGCTAAAATAAGCCGGCGACTAGATTAAATGACAAAAGTTTAGTGATTTGAACCACTAAACCAAGGAGATTTGATGAGTACGGGTTGCGTACTAGTAGGCGGTCTAATTCTTCGCACATCGCTAACCTGCCGCAAATCTGAGCAAAAAGTTTGTGTGAGGCCTCTATTAATAAAGATATTTATTTAGACACCGTAACTGAAGAATGATTAACTCGCGAAAAAGCCAAGAAGAGTCAAAAAAAAAAATAAAAATGAAACCATATTATCCCAGATGCATATGATGATTCCATGGTAAAAGAACCGCTTATTACTTTAGAAATTAGTTTTTCCAGACAATAAATGCATACTCATAAATGTATTACAACGACAACACTTATCTCCGAGAACATACTTATACCACGTATGACCAATGTATGGGCAAAATGCGAACTTTGAAATTAAATTAAAAAAGAACCATGATCCACCGTAAATTAATTTCAGAGGTTTCCTGCCTTGGAAATTATACTTTAGTTTGGCACAGCTGTACATTTTGATAGTTGAACTTTGAACTCCCAACATTAGTGGTCATCCGTAGTAAATTATCTCGCGGTGTAGTGTTGTCACAGTCATTCAGCTTTGAGCATACATTTTTTGTAATAACAACAATATAATGTTTTATTTTAATAATTACACAAGATTACAAATAATTAATGATTTTCTAATTCTTTTCACAACAAAATGATCGATATCTTTGAAATTGGAATTGAAAAAAAAATGGCGTGTGTGCTTTAAATTTTTCGCCCAAGAGAAAGGGACCTACAGTTTAGCGCCGGACCCGAACGGCAAAGTTTGAGAAATTAATCTTATAACATTGTGAATAAATTTAAATAGCTGAGCATTACATTGTGAATAGAACTAAAAAACTAAACATATCTTAACCGACATTGTTGCACTAACCGTCCGTCGGCGAGGCCTTTGCCTCACCCCGCACCCGCTTACTTCCAATTTAGTTTTGTTGCATTATACATTATCTCTAAAATTTCCTTTCCTGGACAATGCACGTTCACCGACCAGTTGTACGAATTTAATGACAACGTAATAAGGTCAAGCCCCGCTTTCATTACCCGTTTGATGTCACTGGTGGCCAGGTGCTATTGTTTTAGGGCAACTGTTTGGTCAAGGTTTTAGTTTGGCTGTATCCGTCATCAGTTCCGCTTTCTGTCTAAGGCTTCCATTATTTTGAGTCTCATTCTATTCCATTTTTGTACGGAGCCGTCTTTCCAGTTAAGAGTGAGAGGGGTGCATTCCTTATTCAGCTTTACTCGTTTGCCATCCGGATGTTCGAAAGTTTTTATTCTATGGTCGATCATTTTATGTCAACGGTTTAATACTATATTTACACTACACTGAGTTTGCTATTGAGTAGGCACAAAGTTAAGTAATTGCGTTAAAAGTGAATGAAATCAGCGGAGTTTTGATTTGGTTTTGCGGAAGGCTAGAAATTTAATAAAAATGAATATGAATATAAGCAACTTATTGTTATCTGCGATGGAGCAAGATGACGCAATGAAGATGCAGTTTATGAATACGACTAGGACTTCTGCTGCAACCTTTGACTTTCTGCAAAGTCGAAGCATTTGGAAACTTGTAAGAAGACAGTTGATTCCCCCAAGAATTGTTAGCATATTATTATTTTCATACCTGTTACTCGTAGAGTAAAAAGGGTATACTAAAGGCGTGCAAATAAAAGTTACAGGCAGAAGGAATCATTTCCTATCATATGGGGAGGAATTTCCGGCAAGCCCATGTAGGGACCACGCATAAACCTTACGGTCCCTAGTGAGGACGGGTGCTTGTTTGGGGTACCTAGCGGCTGCTAGGCAGTGACCAGTTAATATGCCTATAAGCAGTCTACAGACTCTTCTTTATTATACCCTGTTCCCATTCAAAATGGGAAAAAGGGGATTATGAAGTTGTGCAAATGTATGTAAAAAAGTATATATATTCTTGATCAGCATCAACAGCCGAGTCGATTTAGCCATGTCCGTCTGTCTGTCTGTCCGTCCGTCTGTCTGTCTGTATGAACGCGTCGATCTCAGAGTCTGAAATAGATAGAGCCACAAGTTTTGGAGTGTATATAGGTGTATACTGTACCCACATCGACTTTGTTTCAGATTTGGAAAATTCCTTTTTCTCCATCTTTTAACAGCGAAAATCTGTCTTTTTCTCTGTATAAACGCGTGGATCTCATAGACTATAAGAGTTAGAGCCACAATTTTTTGCATGTATGTAGGTGTACACCGTACCCAGATCAAGTTTGTTCCAGGTTTGGCAAATTCCTCCTCCATCTTCTTCTAACCGCGAAAAACTGTCAAAGCTACTATTTTTAAGTTTGAACCTAGTGACTAAATATAGTTTCAGTTAGGCCCAACATCTATCTATTCTGTGTACCACAATGAGATCCGAGCAAAAACACCGAAGATATGTACATAAGTGCGCCAGCCCATTTATTGAAATAAATTTTAAAATAAATGGAATTCAAAGCTATAGGAACCACATTTCTTGGGACAGGGTACTTTGCTGTGGGGGCACTCGACCGCAACACTCTTACTTATTTTTGATTTATTTTTATACCCTGTTCCCATTAAATATGGGAAAAATGGGATCATGAAGTTGTGCAAATGTATGTAACAGGGAGAACAAAGCATTTCCGAGCCTATAAAGTATATATATTCTTGATCAGCATCAACAGCCGAGTCGATTTAGCCATGTCCGTCTGTCTGTATGGGAGCATGAAATAACGCCCAGGGAAATAACGCCCGTGGGCGTTATTTCACTTTGAGAACGTGGGCGTTATTTCACTTTTAAAATTGAAATAACGCCCGTTTGCGCTATTGAACTTTAAAAAGTGAAGTAAAAACAACGGACGTTACTGTCATGAGTGCAATAACGCCCACATCATCCGCGATTATTTCACCTTCTCATCACACTTCAATATTATAGGAATATGTAATGCAACAAAATCCGTCCCAAAGAACTTGTGAGATGGTTTTAGGGGGGCCTAGCTGTTGGCCCATCGGACGGGTCGCAGGTTGCGGATAGCGAAAGGCCTTCTTATGGAGGTTAACTGCGAATAAGTGGGTTTACCCCACAAATAAGCAGTCCCGGACTGCCGGCGGGTGTCACGCCGTAGTGCACCGACAAGGCGCTTGTGATGCCGCCTTCCATAAGTAGCCTCACACACACCCAACTCCCACACAATACCTACCCCTCTCCTATCCCGCACATCTCACACCGGGCCGGACTAAGGTGTCACTCGGACCGTGCCGAGAGTCAGCCTGGCTGGAGGCCCGGGTAACAAATAGTCCCAAGAACCAGGAACTTCAAGCATGAAGAAAATCAAGTCAGAAAAATTTCAGCAGGATATCCCTGCAACCGCTGTCGCAAGGCAGTTTGAAGAGAGGCAGATGGACCGGGAGCGTCCAAGCCTCGTGAGAGACGAGAGACGCGCACCAGTGCGCAGAACCCCACCACGGGGTCCCTACCGAGCTCCTGCGGTAGGGGAGAACACTGGAACAAAGAGGGACCATCCCCTCCCCCCAAAGGGAACACGCCCCGCCTCCTCTGGAGGACAAACGTTCCAAGCAGGACTCCTTCCCTGCAAGAGGACAGCCAGGAGGCCTAGACGACCCAAATCGTCGAGGCCTCTGTGGCTCCAGAATAAAGTGGTATCAGAGATACCTCAGGCATGGCCACACACCGGAGGAAGCCCTCCGGATGGCAAAGGAGCCGCGAACTGGGGCATCAGAGGGGCAACCACACACCCCTGCCCCAAAGAGAAGCAGCGCGGACATAACACCGCCAACAGCTACGCCGAAGCGTCAGTGCACAGCCGTGACGTCGAAAGACGCAACGGCCAGCACCCCCTCACAGGCAGTAGCCTATGAGAAAAACGCAAACCGCGGGCCCGGTACGTCCAGTGCTGCAGCAGAGGCTGCTGCAACTGGCAGTGACGAAAGGGCAGTAACTCCCCTCTCAGTGCCCATTCCACCCCAAGCAACGTATGCAGACGTTGCGAAAAAGGTGAGGGTAGCAGTAGTGCCTGAGGAATACCCTCAGGTCAACCTCAATCATGAGGAGCTGTCTGCACTTGAGGAAGCGATACTGGAGGAAGTCTTCCTGGCATGTTGGGATACGCCCATCAGCTTCTCAGGAATCCATTTCCGGCCGGGTCATCTAATCATCGACTGCAACGATGAGACGACCGCGGAGTGGCTGATGAGCAACGTGTCAAGGTTGACAGAATGGAAGGGAGTACCCCTTCTCGGTAAAATGGGAGAGAATATCCCCTCGCCCATTACATTACTCCTCCCAAGGAGTGCCGCGAAAGCGGATGAATGGGCCCTCACAATGCTGAGGAACCAGAACAACATTGTGACAGACATGTGGCGGGTCAAGTCACGAAAGGACCAAGGGGGCGGCGCCCTCATGGTCATTGGCATCGACGAAGTCTCGATGCAGGCCATCGTCTCGATGGGTCGCCAGCTTAACTTCAGGTAGGGGAAGTTCCTACCGCGAAGCTGGCTGGACAGACCCATCAGCAAGAGACGGAGGCAGAACACCCCGCCAAAGCGGAAAGTAGCGAGTCTCCGTGTGAGGAACCCCTCACAGATGAGGAGGACGTCGCTGAGGACGAGGAGCTCGACGGGGAATCCCCCGTAGAGGACATGGAGGTAGTGGAGGAAGCAGAGATACCCATGTCCTCACAAGAGCTCGCCTCAGAGCTCGCAGTCCATGAGGACGAAGAAGCCGACACCACATTGGTGTCCGGAGGCGTTGAGAGCAGTCCTGGCTCTCCGCCAGATAGCGCAAATATTACAGCGCAATGATGACTCCCCCCTCAGTCATCAAAAGCACCAAGCTAGTCCAGGTGAACGTTCATCATGCGAAGGCGGCCTCGGCCGTCCTAGCTAGAACGTTCACCCGACAACACCTAGGACTAGCTTTAATACAGGAACCCTGGTGCAATGAGGGAATTAAGGGCCTGTATACGAGAGAATCCACGGTAATTTGGGACCAAAGGCATGCCTTCCCCAGAGCCTGTATAATGATAAGGAAGAATATTAAATATACTATCCTTTCAGAATTTCTCTCCAGGGACTGCGTCGCGAAAGCGACCACCGAAGCAAAGCAGGGAAGACCACGGTCATAGCCTCTGCCTACTTCGCTAGAGATAGAATGTGTCCCAAGAGGTGTCGGCCCTGGCAGAATACTGCAGGAGCAAAAGCCTGCCGCTTGTTGTCGGATGTGACGCAAACGCCCACCACGTCGCATGAGGAAGCTCCGATGTAAACGATCGAGGTGAGTGCTTACTAGAATTCCTATCCAGGCTCGATCTGGAAATATGTAATGTAGGATCTGTCCCGACATTTGTAACTCGAGTAAGGGAGGAAGTCCTTGACCTCACCTTCTCCAGCAAGTCAATTAAACCTTTTATTAAGGATTGGCAGGTTTCACTAGAGGAATCTATGTCGGACCATAGAATTATCCAATTTAGATTGGAAGCTAGCACACAGCAGAGTATCCCTAGCAGGAATCCCCGTAAGACAAATTGGGAAGGCTTCTATTCCACGCTAGGAAATAATATGCCTAGGATTCGGTCACCGAAACATCCCCTAGAACTAGAAACCCAAAGTCCTTCAGACCCATTAGTTTGACATCGTTTTTACTGAAAACGATTGAAAAGCTAGTGGACAATAGCATACGAAGCACGCTGTTAAAGGAGGCACCCCTCCAACCAACACAGCACGCGTACAGAGCAGGCCGTTCGACCGACACGGCATTGTATCAACTCGGGAAGATGCTCGAGAAAACAATAGAAGACAAGAAAGTGGCTCTATGCGCCTTCCTAGACATTGAGGGAGCATTCGACAACACATCCCATAGTGCTGTCAAGAATGCCCTGATCAGAAGAGGAATAAACCCTACAGTAGGCAGATGGGTAGATTCACTCCTATGATGCAGAGAAGCCTCTGCAGTGGCAGGTGAAGAAACCATCACAGTCACCACAACTAGAAGATGCCCTCAGGGGGGTGTTCTCTCCCCACTGTTGTGGAGCCTACTAGTGGATGAGCTCCTAGAAAAACTCACCTCCCTGGGCATAACATGCCAAGGATACGCTGATGACATTGTCATCGTTGCGAGAGGAAAATACGAAGAAACCCTATGTGACATAGTCCAGAGGGGTCTGAAAGTCACGTCTAATTGGTGCAAGGAGGTTGGGCTCAACCTAAACCCTGCGAAAACCATTATAGTACCGTTCACTAGGAAATACAAACTAAGCAGAATGAGGCCAATACGCCTATCCGGCAGCCTCATTACACCAGAAAAAGAAGTCAAATACCTCGGCGTGGTCTTTGACAACAGGCTGAGGTTTGACAAGCACTTAGAGTATACACTCAGTAAATACACTAGAGCACTATTCACATGCAGGAGCATAGCCGGAAAATCGTGGGGCATGGCACCACACATACTCCGATGGCTATACCTCATGGTTGTGAGACCAATGCTCACTTATGGAGCTGTCGTGTGGGGAGATAGAGCAAACCTCCTCACAGTAAGGACGCAGTTGCAAAAACTGCAAAGGCTAGCATGTATATGCATGACTGGAGCCATGCGTACCTGTCCGACAGCGGCAATCGAGGTTTTGATGGAGCTAACACCGCTCCACCATACCATCGGCCTGAAGAAAAAAGCAACATTGCTCAGATTAACAACAGAAGGAGTGGGTAGAAACCACATAGTAAGCCTCAGAGACTCTGAAAAGCTGGAAAAGGAAATCCCCTTAATCCTCCAACCCAGAGACGAAATGGTGGCCGAGTATCACTTTGACAGGAATTTCACTGTACACCAAAGTAATAAGAGAGAATGGATCTCACTTGAAGAGACATATAAAATAAAACCACACACAATTATGTGGTACACAGACGGGTCCCAAACGCCCCAAGGAACCGGACTTGGGGTAGCAGGACCAGGAACGAAAATATCTGAGCCAATGGGAGAATTCACAAGCATATTTCAAGCTGAAGTATGTGCCATCTCCCGTTGTGCAGACCGTAATATGGGGAAGAACTACCATAATAGAGAAATAGCTATCCTCTTCGATAGCCAAGCAGCGCTTAAAGCACTCAGTAGCAATAAGTTCACCTCTAAGCTAGTCTTAGAGACAAAGAACAAATGGGACCAACTAGGCAGCAGGAACAACCTGACCCTACGATGGATACCGGGACACAACAACATCCCCGGAAACGAATTGGCCGACGAACTGGCACGCAAAGGTGCAGCCACCGCAATGGTAGGGCCAGAACCCTACTGCGGCATAGGCCAACACACAATAAAAGGACTTTTAAGAACGGAAGAGAATACGCTTAGAACAGCCTCCTGGGTAAACACCAAGGGAATGAGACAAGCTAAAGCATTAATAGTGAACCACGACCTCAAAAGGTTCCAAAAGTTAATCCAACAAGGAAAGAATGCCCTCAGAATTCTGACAGGGCTCTACACGGGTCACTGCAGACTGAGGAGCCACATGTACAAGTTGGGAATAACAAACACCCAGCTTTGTAGATACTGTGAAGAGGAGTCCTCTGAGCATATACTAGTACACTGCGATGCCCTAGCGAGGCGCAGACTCAGCAGATTTGGGAAACACATTCTACACCCAAGCAATATCAGTAACTTAGAACCCACAAAAATCCTGGCTTTTGTACAGGAATTAGGGCTGCTAGGGGAGTTGTAAATTCAGTAGGGGGGCACAATAGACCAAAATTGGTCGCGGTGCACCACTCCCCCAACAACAAATAATATAATGCAACAAAATATATTTAATATGAAATATTGTGAAATGGTCTTTAATTATTTGACTGCAATATGGGCAGAGTAATAAATATTTTTTTTTTCGTTTTTTCTACTAATGTGTCATAACACTACGCACCGATTTTAAAATGATGACATGGCTTTAATGCCACATGCCTCGGGCTTTCCACAAATATTATGCAAGGACTTCAACCGTTTGATTTAATCTCAAATCAGTATCTTCATTATTATTATTATCATCATCAATTTAAAGAGAATCCGAGTTCAAATCACCAAAATCATTTGTAGAATTTCATGCATAAGATCTTCAAGGAAAATTATACCTCTGTCTAAATTTTTGCTCATTTCCATAATTTTGTTTTCAATATTTCGCTGATTTTTGCGTTTCTGGGTAAGGGCACTCAAATCTCCTTCGGTTGCATTCGTAAATGTAACGGAAGCAGCAAAATCCTCATCCTGAATTGTAAATATAATGTATAATTGGCTATACAGCTACAAAGGTACAAACCATCTTGGCTCATCCCGGATTACTTCCAAGAATTTATAAAGTCTGCCTTACTTTTGAAACTTCCTTCCCAATAACGCGTTGAATGATTCCAATGAGCTTGTAGCCTTTAAGATTTGACCGTAAACAGAAAATGCACGTGGTGTGGCTTTAAAACAAGTTAAGATAATTTGTTTTACGCCTTAAAATTAAATTTCCTTGACCACTTACAGCTCGAGTTTCTTAAGGGAGATTCAAAATAAAGAGCGGGTTGAAATCAATATTATCAAGAAATTAAAGTGATGAAAGCCATATTTAGCTAAAATAAAAATCGCGCGATTTTCAAAAAAAAAATTTTGCTGGCGGCACTGTTTTTCGTATGTCATCTTCCACAAACACACAAACCTTTAACAAAATCCTTTCAAAGAGCGCCGCAATAACTTTCGTCTTCTTTGCAATTGGAATTGTAATATTATAAGAAATTTGAGTATGATTGGATTTGGATTTGTCCGATGCTCGGTCTTGTCCATGACTTTGCTCTAATTTTTCGTGCACAAGACATAAATTAAAATTATTACCTTTTAATTAACTTCTGTTATATCGAGCACAAAATGTTTTTAAAACATGAGAATCAAATTTTGAGAGTTTTTAGAAAAACGGGCCTTATTTCACTCCAAAAAGTGAAATAATGTCCGCGGGTGTTATTTCTCTGTCATCAGTGGCGTTATTTCACTTTTGAAAGGTTAAAAATGGTTAAACCCCCTTCCCTGGCCGGCGTGGAATATATTTCTATATGCAAAATACTGCACTAAGAAAGAAGCATCTAAAGAAAAATTTGTAAATTTGACCCTACTTAACAACAATTTAAAAAAAAAAGTCAACGATGCACCGCGAGGCAGTCATCCAAGGTCTCTCTTTTAATTAATATTTAAAATTTTCGGTTTTTTCTACAAGTACGTGAATTCTTTTCGTCAAATGTCAATTAAAAAAGACATTTCAATTTTTTTTTAGCGATTTAAAAGCAATAGCAAAATACAAATGACGTGTACAACATTATTGATTTGAAATTATGTTTTACTTGAAGGTAAAATTTTAAAATTTGCTCTACACATCCCGCAAAGTTTTTCAATGATTACACAGTGCTACAGTGCGAAATAACCTGGGTATTGGCATAGCGTACGCTGTAGAGCAGGTCGCGTATAGCACTTCCTCATACTTGGTTTTCCAAAAAAATACTAGATTGTCGATGTGTACTCAGAAAATCGCGCATAACTTCGTAAAACGGTATCCAAATTCATTGGGACAACAACCGTTCGACGGAGAATTAAATGGGCTTTTATTACAAACTTTAAGGAAAAATCGCATAGAATAAAATAGTGAAACCAGTGCTGGTCAAAGAACAAATTTCTCAAAAAAAGTCGAAATTGCCAGATCTGTAAGCCGCATTTCTCAGCCATCGAGTTAAATTAGTCAAACCATTGATTATAATGTTTTAGATCCCTCTCGTGGCTATCGGAATTGATAAGGTTATGAGCAATCAGACGGTCCATTCGCGAGTTATATCTATTTAAGTGAGTTCAAAAAGCAAAAAGCGGTTTTTGGGCCATAACTTCAGATTTTGGGGGTCCCCGAGGAAAACCAAGTATGAGGAAGTGCTATACGCGACCTGCTCTACAGCGTACGCTATGCCAATACCCAGGTTATTACAATTTTTGGAAATTTGTAGCACTGTGTTATTAATTGAGGGCTCTGCGAAATAGGGCCCTAAAAATCAAATGAAATAAGGCCCCAACAATTTATATAGAAAACAAAAACCACCTTTTTTTGATTATTTCATAAATTAAATTTCAAAATAAAAAAGTCCTCAAAAGAAGAAATAAAATAAGACCGCAAAACTAATTTTTAGGGTCCTGTTTAATTTTAATAAGGAAATAAGACCCGAATTTTTAATATGCATTTTTGGGTTCTTATTTAATTTTCTTATTTCTGCTAAATGAAACTCCGAACGTTTTCAAAAAGTAAAAACGAAACGAAAACGAACGTTTTACTATTTGCTGTTCCCAATTCCGAACGATTTGGCTACGTTTTGACTTTTCGAACTCGGTTTCGAAGTCGCTTTCATAAACAGCTGGCTGACTGGCCTGCGCGCGTGTTTGTGTATATCGACAGCAGCCAGAGTTGGCATCATCGCTTTAATTTTAATATACAAAGCTCTTATTTAAACTTTAAGTCAATTTAATTTTATTAAAAACAGTTTTCAATTGTTATATTTGAATATGTGATGTCAAATATGGTTAAATATAGCTAAATATAATAAAAAAAAGTGCTGACCGAATAAATTAATTTAAATAAAGCAACCCTAGCAGCTATCGATTGACGATTGAATTCGACTAAAACGTAAAGTGGAATTCAGAACAGCTCGGTTTGAAAACGACCGCTCGGTTTTGCTTTTCACGCAATATTTTATAGATGTTTTTAAAAAAATTATTTTAAAATACAGTTAAACTGTAAACATTTTAAGTAGTGATGCTAATCGATTTTAAAAATGTTGAACATTATTAAATTGATAAGTTTATAATTTTTGCGATTTATTTTAATGCTTTTAAAAGCAATTACTTTTTATTCTGCTGACTCTGCAGCACAACTTTTAAAAACGACAATTCTGGTCGATTTGCGGAATTCGGAACAGCAATCAACTCGATTTGCGACAATTCCACTCGTTTTCGGAGTTTGGAACAGGCCTGATTATTCCCTGTTGTTTTGAAAATCTCATATACAAGTATAATAAAACTATTCAAATGGAAATGTGTTCATGAAATAAACTAGTATTTAAGATCTATCAAAGCAAATTTAGAATTTATTAAAAACGAGAAAGGCAAAGCTAACTTCGTCTGTGCCGAAGTTTTGATACACTTGAAAACGCTTGTCTCCACGTTTAGCGACTTCGACCAAACTTCGCAGATCAGCTTAAAAACATTTAATGTTACCCATGACCGTGATTGAGAGCGTTAATATTGAGAAAAAAAACAGTTTTTCTCATTAAAACCCATTTTTCGACCGATCATTTGTATGGCAGCTACAAGAAGTAGTTATCCGATCCCGTCGGTTCCGACATATTAGCAGCGTGCAGACAAAACAGGACTCTGTGCAAAATTTCAGCTCGAGAGCTTCAAAACTGAGTACAAAGCTTAATCGACTCAGCTCGTGATGCTGATCAAGAATATATTATATATACTTTATGTGGTCGGAGGTAATTCCTTCTATGCGTTGCAAACTTCTGGGCAAAATTATAATACACTTTTCAAGTGTATAATGAAATGTTTATTGTATAATAGGGTGTATTCCACATATCGACGTCGATTTCCGAATGAACTTATAGATTCGAATCAAAATTGCTTAAGTTTATATGTGAGGTGCCAAATATGTCAGAGATTACTTGATCATGTCAAAAGAAAATTGTAATTATTTGACGATTTTGATCCGCTTGACTTTCAGTAGTCGATTTCAAACCGTCAAAGTTTCTAAACAATACCAAGTGACCAAAGATGTTTTCGTCACTTGATATGTAAGGTAGGATTGCAAAGCGAAGTGAGAACGTTCATCCGGAGATTGCCGTCGAAATTTTATACAAACCCGATTAACTGAAAATCTAAGTTTTTGTTAATGAATAATCCAAATACTTGTATAAAAAATATGTTTCTATAGTTAATTAAATAAATAAAGAGCGAACCGAACCAAACCGCAACGCGGTTCAGTAAGCCCCACAAACCATGCAATAAACCGAACCGGCGGTTCAAAAACTGTGTGAACCACTCAACCGAACCAGTGCTTATTTGCAAGTGGTTTGCATCCCTGAAATATATGAAAACTTCCATGTTTCACGATTTCTGGCCACTTTCCAATAATGTTAACTAATGAGCCAAATTGCGCTATTTTGTAGAAACATTAAAAAACAACCCATATAAGCGAGTCAAAGTCGCCCACACTGCACTTGCTGCGCTGACTGCTTATGAGGGCTGACGTCGACACGCTTGGACTTAGGTTTTATAACTCACTTCAAAGCGAGCAAATTACAGTTGCTGCGACGTCAGCGTGGTCCATTTTGGATTTTATTTGGTATTTAATGGTTCGTCCATCCTGTTATTGTGGTTTTGATATTCTTCATCATTGGTCATCCACTGCATTTTATCGCGGTCCTCTACAATCGTGGTTAGTCAGTTATCATTGGGCCTTATTTGTGGACTTGAAAAGTAATTTCTTAGGTGCCAAATGGTTTTATTATTAAATAGAGCAGCTTATTATTAAACAGAGCATCTGTCATCTGTCTCAGAGGGTCAAGAGAACGAGTTGAAAGCAATTAAGACCCACCTTGTTCCTGAATACCACTATTATTTACATCGAAGCCTCTCCAAACTTTAACTTTTTTCACCTGGAACTTGGATTGATAATTTTCGGAGCGCAGAGTATATTAAATTAGTGCAAAAGTATGTAACAGTAAAAAGGAATGATTTCCGACTCCATAATATATATATATATATATATTCTAGATCAGCATCAACAACCGAGTCGATATAGGCATGTCCTTCTGCCCATCTGTCCCTCTGTATAAACGAACTTGCTGGCAGATCAAGTTTACTTTCAACCTGAGCACACTGGAATGGAAGAGCAGTGATCAGCTGATCGACCAAATCTAAAGCAAATAAAATTTAATTGCAAATCATATATTGAGAAGTTTAGACTTACTGCGTGCTCGTGACTGGCCTGACCACTCAAAGTATCTAGTTTTTATTCAAAGAACTATTTATTGAACCAGTGTGAAAGGCTATACGTTTGAAATAGTCGAACTATCGATACTACATTAAATCGTGAGCCATTGTGTTGCATCACAGCCTGGTCAAATAAACTTCTGCAAAGGTTATAACATAATTTATTAATTATAAAATATATTAAAGCGCTCTGCCTATACCTTTTTCTGGCGATAAAACGGTGTTCATCAAAGATTTGTGTTCAATTTAATTAATAGTTAAATTTTGTCCTGATTCATTAATTATTATTTTTTATCTGCTTTAAACAGGGATTATTAGAAGATGGACGACAACAGTTAAACCTTTATCAGAACTTTCTCATTACAGATACAGATATGGCCTTCAGCAGCTGGTTTGCCATGCCCGTGGTTAGGGCCGACGATGAAGAGGAGGAATTGGTTGATCCGCAGTCAGCGCTGAGGGTAAACATACATATAGCGACACCTTTGCAGATAATTTAATTTATTGCGTCTTGTCGGTTACCTCTTTAACACAATAGGAAAAATGTCAAGTCAAGGGAAATATCGAGTCACTCTACAATAAGTACCAAGAATGCAACGATCGTGTTAACGCCAAGTCCAAGACCACTGAGACATGCATGGAGGAACTTTTCGACTATGTTGCCGAATTGGATCATTGTGTGGCACACAGCCTGTTCCCCAAACTTAAGTAATCTGAACTAAATGCAGCAAGGCATTTGGATTCATTGCTATTATATCAAATCTTAAATGCATTAGAATATAAATAATCAAAACTAGTACATTTGTGTTTTGCTTCTTCTCTATACATGCCATTTAACGGATCGCTACTACGTTTAGTCAATGTTAATCTTCTATATACCTACAGGATAAGGATACTTTAACCACATTTTTAGAAATGGATGACTACAAACCTGGGAGTAAAAAAATCATCTTTTAACGTTTTTAAGATATTTTAGGAACTTTATTAAAATTGATCTAATTAGGCTAAAAAAAAAACGACAAAGGCAAAGCTAACTTCGTCTGTGCCGAAGTTTTGATACACTTGAAAACGCTTGTCTCAACGGTTAGTGACTTCGACCAAACTTCGCAGATCAGCTTAAAAACATTTAATATTACCCATGACCGTGATTGAGAGCGGTAATATTAAGGAAAAACCAGTTTTTCTCAATAAAATCCATTTTTCGACCGATCATTTGTATGGCAGCTACAAGAAGTAGCCATCCGATCCGGTCGGTTCCGACATATTACCCTAGTTTACAAAAATAAAAAAAAATTTTTTTTTTTTATCAGCGTGCAGACAAAAGAAGACTCTGTGCAAAATTTCAGCTCGATAGCTTCAAAACTGAGGGACTAGTTCACGTAGAAACAGACAGACGGGCGGCCAAAGCTTATTCGACTCAGCTCGTAACGCTGATCAAGAATATATATGCTTTTTGTGGTCGGAGATGATTCCTTCTATGCGTTGCAAACTTCTGGGCAAAATTATAATACACTTTTTAAGTGTATAAAAACCACCTACACTTTTCAAAAAAGATTTAAAAATGACTAATAAGTAACGAATTTATTAGTTAGCAATTTTGAACTATTAATACTAAAACTATATTTATAGTTTAATATTTCCTTTATTGGCAATAACAGCTGTACAGCGTCTTGGCATGGAATCAACTAAGTCCTGGCATCGTTTAAGGGGAATTTCGGACCAGGACTCTGTAATTTCTTCCCAAAGTGGTTGGTTCGGTACCAGCAACTGCCTTCTTGACTTCGGACTACCGACTTTCGATGGGATTCAGGTCAGCCGACTGAGCAGGCCACTCCAAAAAGTGCACAGAGCTTGCCCTGAACCATTCCTTTGCTTTCTTGCTGGTGAATTTAGGGTCATTTTCCTGATAAAGTACCCATATGAGCGGCATTTCGTATTCTGCAAAGGGTAGCATTACTGTCTCCATGATATTCAGATACACGTGCTGATCCATGATGGTTCTTACCCAATGTATTGGAGCTGGCCCATAACTTACACTACACCCTGGATTGTGTACTGGGGATTGTATATTGTGTTCCTTGGACGTCTGACGTATAATCGAGATCCCTTTCAACCAAACATAACCACTTTGGACGCATCTGACCAAAAAATATTCCGCCATCATTGTCCAATTTACATGATCCCTAGCAAACTTAAAGCGCTTAATAATACAGGCCAACAAAATGACCAATGAGGGTGTATCCCTATTGATTTAAAAATATGATATGTTTATGTTCACTGAGTCCAAAATTGGTTTCGGTCTAGCGTCATCAGCTCTTGTTTCCAAGATATGGCGGAAAAATGAAAAAGTTTAATTTTTCGCACTCTAGGATTTAAGGAGGCCACACTAGGCATTAATATGTAAGTTTATTCGCTATTTTGCGACAAAGTACATATCAATGCATTTGTATATAAATATACACCTTTAAAGTGAGCACGGTTGTAAGTTTCGATTTGTACTGACTCACTCTGGCGAGTGAGTTCTCTTTTATTTAGAATTATTTCTTATTTCTACTCTTATCTAACAATGTGCATGTAAAACACAAAGATGTGTATTTGAATGATCCGCGTGGGTCACAAGGGATGATTCCCACGCGATACGAGTCAAGTCGACCCTTTCAAGTGGTGTCTCGGCTGCGGCATGTATTTATGACCTCTGACACTGATTGTGTCTTGAAGTCTCGCCTATCCTGTTGCGAGCGATCCGCGTCAGTGTAGCTATTAATATTAATGCCATTACAAAAGTGACATATTTATGACATAGGCTGAGTTAACTAAATATTAGATTAAAACTACGTGTGGGCCGAGTTGAACATCATGTTAAAGTTTTAACATTTTCCGGAAAAATGCGACAGCCACTCATCCAGATTATGCCTTACTCTTCCGTAAAACCCAAGACTCCAATTAAACGTCTAAGCTGGCGCTTCAGTTCCTTGGTTTTGTTGAATGCGAACCCAATTAATGTTGGTCTAAACTCTCTGGCTTCGACAGCGTCTTTGCTCGTGCGATTAGTTTTCCTTGCCTGCAAAATAGGAAAGAAATTTCGAAAGTAAATGGCTCGAAGAGCCCCAATGGTGTTTGCCCGCATTGTAGTCCTGCGGTGTCCGTCCGTTTTGACACTGTTCACTATCCAGAGCCACCGTTGGTTAAATTGTGGTTCATTCCTCTTCTCGGTGAGATGCTTGCTGCTTGAGCTCGTCGTCTTGGCGTTCTGTGTTCTACCCTCCTGCATGTTGGTAGCCAGTTCTATTTCGTCAACAGCCAGGATATCGTTGTCGATATCATCTTGCAATTGGGAGTCTAATTGCGGATCTCCCTCCCTACCACACAACTCCATATGAGCCAGACACTCCAGATTAAATGAACTGCGTGCTGTTATAGCCCTTCCGTGTGTGGCATCTTCTATGTTTTCTTCGTCCTTGTCGAAGTGTTCCTGTTGGTCAGAACTTCCCGCCAGCTCTTCACGGGCCTGAAGGACATCCTTGTCCTTCTTCTCCATGGCGGACTCGCTCTCCTGCTGAATGCGATCCACTTTCATTGCTTGCCCTTTGAGCTGCTCGGGATATTGACCGTGTTGGTTGCTGTCCTCTTCGTTGCCATGGAGATGCTGATCCAGTTGTTGGACTTCGGTTGCTGGCCGCACGCAATTGTTGACAACCTCCGATTCAGCCAGAATTGTAATTGCCTCCTGGGCAATATCAGCAACATCTGCCGCTCGCACGTATTTTTCATTCGCCCGCCTCGGGATGACTTTGAACATTGAGAAAGTCGGTTCCTTGGGAGTTGTGGGTGTTTCTCTCAATGGCGTACCTGCTGTTTCCAGATGTGGTCTCCTGATATTCTGTTCTGGAAGGCCCTTCCAGTCTTCTTTCTTATTTATCTTACATATACGGTCCCAAGCCGTTGTATAGTAAGAAGGTTCATGCATCAGTGAGGGACTAAGTGAACTTCTTGCTTCCCCTTTTAGACACTGGTTTAAGTAATGCATCTTGATGGCATCCCCGAAGTCTGCTCTCTCGTGGATTACCTGCTTAAACCATTCATAAAACGTAGGCCAATCTTTACGTTTTCCAATAAATGTCGGCATTTGTATATCTGGTGCAGCTGGTAGAGGTGGTAGTGTTGCTGAATTCGAAGCTGCCCTTACATCCTTTGATTTTTGAAGGCGCTGCTTTCTCAGATCCAACATTTCTTTTTAAAATTTCCGGTTTTGTTCTGCAAATATATGAATTCTTTTCGTCAAATCTCAAATAAATAAGAAAACATTACAATTTCTGAGCGATTTAACCACAGAGCTTAAAAGCAATAGCAAAAAAGCAAAACATTTTTTGGTTTGAAATTATGTTATACTTGAAGGTAAAATTTTAAAATTTGCACTACACATCTCGCAAACAATTTATATAGAAAAGAAAAACCACTTTTTTTTATAAAATTTGGGGTGTTATTTCCTTTTTTGGGGCATTATTTCCTAAATAAAATTACAAAAATAATACCGCAAAACAAATTTTTGGGGCCCTGTTTAATTTTTATAAGGAAAAAAGACGCCAATTTTTAATATGGATTTTTGGGTTCTTATTAAATTTGTATATTTTTGATAAATACAAAAATCGCACGATTTTTGGTATCTTTCTATTATTTACTTAAAAAATGGAGGCGCAGTACAAAAAATCGCGCAATTTTTGTATATCAAATTTTTGAAATTGAGGTATTATTTCCCAAACTTGGGGCCTTCTTAAATTTTTTTATAGTGCTTTATTTCATCGCAGTGGGGCCTTATTTTCATACTTCAAATTGGGGTAAATGTAAAATGTAATGTAAAATTGGCTATATAGCTCCTCTAACGGGGCCAAGCAAAGCATCTCTCAAATTGGGGTATTGTTTTATAATAAAATAACACCCCAAATTTGGGGCCTTATTTAATTTTATATTTACGGGAGTTATTTCCTGCTGCCTTAATTAAGCGGTTTGTTCATAAACTTATAAACTCCTTACCATGCGCGTTATAAAAAAAATGTGCCTGCGGCGCCCTTTCTTTTTTCCAATTTTTCCTCCAAACCAGGCACGAAACCCGAAATTAATTTTTAGTTTGAGTCAAGGCATTTTTATTGGCCTAATGTTTTTTTTTACTTGTACAGCAATCGGAAAAGCATTCCGTTCCCGTTTTCTATCAAATATATCCGTAATCGAATTTGGTCGAGTTAGACACCGCAACCGATTCGTTGACAAATTTTGTTGAAAAATTTTATGTATACAGTCTGTGTTTACCTGTGAAACCGCTTGTGAACTGAAGACTTAAAATTTTTTTCGAAATATTGCTCGTTTTTGAAGCCATAAAGTGGCAATTCGCCCTTCTTAGAGCATTTCTATGTTTTGTGTGTAGAATTGAGTTTTTAAAAGAAAATCGCACTAGACTTTTGTTAATTCTTGTTGGTCCACTTTAGAAACACTGAAACACTTTAAAGAATTAATCTCTTTGGTCTATCACTCAGTCTGCCCAGAGTTTTAAACATTTTCTAGACGGTAAACGGCATTTGTGCTCAACCTAAAATTTCAGAATATCGTTTAGCTTGATGATAGAAATGAAGACGCAGTTACTTTATATATTTTTCAATTCATTTTGAACAAAAAATTGTTTGAAAAATATGGAGGAAATGAATTCTAGAGGTAACTCCAGAATTGTAATACCACCGAAAAATAAATATATCGCTCAGTTACTTCAATACTGGCATAACTCAAAAAATACGATTTTTGACTTAATGATGCAGATATATACGCTGTATTGTGTACTATTTTGTGTAAAATTTTCAGATCTCTTATACTTTGCACGGGAGATCAAAATTTGTCGAAATATTTTTTTACAGGATAATTTTCATGTTAATGCAAGAGCGACATATCTCAGTTGTCCTGCAGTCGATATGACACAATCATACTTCGGATTTTCATTAAAACATCATATTTTCAAGTTTTATTAATGAGCATTTTAAATTTATATACTTTACTAGATTAATTTGCAACTAAAAGATGCATTTTTTTCTGTAATAAACCCATTGAGAACTTTAAACGCGATAATAATTTCAAACATTTCCAGCTGAAAAAGTGTCAACCAAATTCCAAAAATTATTTTTGCACATTTTTGTTTCCAATTTCTAGGCATAAAAAAAATATTATTTTTTATTTATTATTTTTAATATATTATTTAAAGTTTTGCATTTGGCTGGCTTGAGGTCGGTGGAGAGTTACAATTCAATGTAATCAACACAAATCAACAGAGATTAATTACAACAATTTGGAATAGCAATTGGTATGTCTGTACAACGATCGCTGTTTCAAAGATAACCACATCTTACAATCAGCAGACTTTTGTATTGCATATTCACATTCCACCGACCTCAAGCCAGCCAAATGAAAAACTTTGACAAAAAACAGGTCGCTAAAACCCATATAAGTATATTATTTAAATTTTCAACTAATTTTTCAGGTGTAAATCATAGCAGCTCCATTATTTTTTTTATTTTTATTTTTTTTTAAAGTCCTTAACATTGTATAATTTATTGCAGTCACGTCTTAAATCATCTCCATAGTAAAAAACAACAAATTATGTGAATAGTTTTACAAATATATTTGTATTAAATGTTGAGGCTGTAAAAACACCGATCACCGACTCGCAAGCGTCAGCACAATCAGAGCCAATTTTTCATAATGCAAGTACATGCTCACTGCTTTCCAGCTATTTCAACGAAATTGAAGTGTCTTCAAATGATGAAGATTCGGATGAAGATCTTGGGAAAGACATATAAACCAGAACTATTAAGTCCGGATATTGGTATAATGAACTATTGGAAAGAAAAAATGTTTAAATATTTCAATCTATACCGACTGGCTAAAGTTGTGCACAGCGTGCCAGCTTCGCAAGTAAGTGCGAAGAGAGGACTTTCAGCTCTGCGATTCGTTCTTACTCTTTTATGGTGTAATTTGTCAGGAGAGTCTTTTCAAAAAATATTATTTGAAAAACTCAACCAGTCAAAGTGAATCTCATGACAGCACTGAAAAAGTGTAAATTAAGAGTCTGAATAATGGCGACGCTGAAGAAATGTCGCGTGCTGCGTAAGTACAAGAAAAAACGAGAAGGCCAAGCCAACTTCGTCTTTGCCGAAGTTTATATACCCTTGCAAATGGGTTAATACATCAGAGATTAAGAAAAAACTTTCTAAATAAAACCCACTTTTCGACCGATAGTTCCTATGGCAGCTATAAGATATAGTCATCCGATTTTGACCAAAACTTCCAAATCTGTGTAAAAGCGTATAAAACTAATAATTGCTGAAACATTAAAAACAAAAATTTTTCTCAGAAAGACCCACTTTTCGACCGATAGTTCCTATGGCAGCTATAAGATATAGTCATCCGATCCGGTCGGTTCCGACATATTAGCAGTGTGCAGTAAAAAGAAGACTCTGTGCAAAGTTTCAGCTCGATAGCTTTAAAACTGAGAGACTAGTTTGCGTAGAAACAGACAGACGGACAGACAGACAGACAGACAGACGGACAGACAGACAGACGGACAGACAGACGGACGGACAAAGCTAAATCGACTCAGCTCGTCGCCCTGATCAAGAATATATATAATTTATAGGGTCAGAAATGAATATTTCTGTGCGTTGCAAACTTCTGGGCAAAATTATAATACCCTTTGCAAGGGTATAAAAACGTAAGAAAATTTGAACATGGCAACACTGAAGAAGTGTCACATATTAATTTAAGCGAACTGAAGTTAAAATAAAAATGTTTTCTGTAAAGTGGCGCTGAGTAAGTGAAACCAAAACAAAAATGCACTAAAAGAAACTTATGGAGGCACTGAAGAAGTGCCACGAACTTGTCTCATCGCAGAGTAAGAGTTCTTTAAATACCCACATTAAACTTAATACCCACATTAAACTTTACATAAAGTTCTTAATGTATGTAAATAGATTTAAAGACTTGGAAAAATTCCTTTTAATTTTTAAGATAAGAAATAAAATTTTAGAATAAAAACCCAAATATTGTATTTCGTTTTTTAGCTGGAAATGCTTAAAATTATTCTTTTGAGTTTATTTAGCATAAAAACGAAAAAGTTTTTGATCTCCGCGAAGTTGAAGGCATATATTTTGAAGGAATTGATTTGTTTTATATATCAGGCCAATTTAAGCCCAAAAAAAAGTTTCTTCTCTATGTTTTTTTTTTAATTCTTCGTTTTGGTATGCCTTTCATAAATCAAAAGGAAATATGAGTCTATCTGCCATGGGGACAAAGATATTTGAAATTGAGTTTTATTTTTTTTTTTTAAATAATAAAACTCAAGCAATAAGTTTTATTTTTTGAGTAATAAATAATGATCGATTTTTAATTTTAAATAAAAACCTCAAATCAATAAAGTATTTTTTGAGTAATTAAATATAAATTTAAAGTTAACAATTATATTAAATAATAATAATATTATAATCTACAATTACCCTCCCCCTCCCTCCCCCCTCTAAAACACACACACTCACCTCCCCCCCCCCCCCCCCCCCCCCCCCCCCCCCCCCCCCCCCCCCCCCCCCCCCCCCCCCCCCCCCCCCCCCCCCCCCCCCCCCCCCCCCCCCCCCCCCCCCCCCCCCCCCCCCCCCCCCCCCCCCCCCCCCCCCCCCCCCCCCCCCCCCCCCCCCCCCCCCCCCCCCCCCCCCCCCCCCCCCCCCCCCCCCCCCCCCCCCCCCCCCCCCCCCCCCCCCCCCCCCCCCCCCCCCCCCCCCCCCCCCCCCCCCCCCCCCCCCCCCCCCCCCCCCCCCCCCCCCCCCCCCCCCCCCCCCCCCCCCCCCCCCCCCCCCCCCCCCCCCCCCCCCCCCCCCCCCCCCCCCCCCCCCCCCCCCCCCCCCCCCCCCCCCCCCCCCCCCCCCCCCCCCCCCCCCCCCCCCCCCCCCCCCCCCCCCCCCCCCCCCCCCCCCCCCCCCCCCCCCCCCCCCCCCCCCCCCCCCCCCCCCCCCCCCCCCCCCCCCCCCCCCCCCCCCCCCCCCCCCCCCCCCCCCCCCCCCCCCCCCCCCCCCCCCCCCCCCCCCCCCCCCCCCCCCCCCCCCCCCCCCCCCCCCCCCCCCCCCCCCCCCCTCCCCCCCCCCCCCCCCCCCCCCCCCCCCCCCCCCCCCCCCCCCCCCCCCCCCCCCCCCCCCCCCCCCCCCCCCCCCCCCCCCCCCCCCCCCCCCCCCCCCCCCCCCCCCCCCCCCCCCCCCCCCCCCCCCCCCCCCCCCCCCCCCCCCCCCCCCCCCCCCCCCCCCCCCCCCCCCCCCCCCCCCCCCCCCCCCCCCCCCCCCCCCCCCCCCCCCCCCCCCCCCCCCCCCCCCCCCCCCCCCCCCCCCCCCCCCCCCCCCCCCCCCCCCCCCCCCCCCCCCCCCCCCCCCCCCCCCCCCCCCCCCCCCCCCCCCCCCCCCCCCCCCCCCCCCCCCCCCCCCCCCCCCCCCCCCCCCCCCCCCCCCCCCCCCCCCCCCCCCCCCCCCCCCCCCCCCCCCCCCCCCCCCCCCCCCCCCCCCCCCCCCCCCCCCCCCCCCCCCCCCCCCTTTCTTTCCCCTTTACTTTTTTGTTTTTTTTTTTTTTTTTTTTTTTTTTTTTTTTTTTTTTTTTTTTTTTTTTTTTTTTTTTTTTTTTTTTTTTTTTTTTTTTTTTTTTTTTTTTTTTATTTATTATTTTTTTAAAAAGGTTTGGCCAATTTTTTGAATTAAAAGTTTATCGTTTATCGCTCATACGTATCGTTGCCCTTGCTTTAATTTTTAAGTAGTTGGCGAGGACTGTAATATTTGCCTGCCTCGCGATAAGCCTCCAGAATAATTCTGAAGTGTACGAGGTTGAGAACAGGGACACTTACTTGGTTTGTTGCTTCGAGTCAACCTGTCAATCTCGTTCGGCCAGTGGATGGGGTGTGGTGGGTTGTTGCTGCCGTAAATGATCACTACTACACAAATTTTATTATAGAGTCCCTCCTGATACTATAACTGGGGAACTTCCTGTAACGCTTATCTTTGTAAGGAATATCAGGTTTTGACCGTTGGAATTTTAATTTTGAATTTTCGAATTTCGTAAAGACAAAACGCCCTCTATCGCTAGCGAAATGGGGAAAGTGAAGAAAAGGCAAGGAGCACAAATTATCTGCTAACTACTTTGATTGTGCCTCTTTCTCAAGATGGCCACTTTCACCTCACTGTGGTAAAAGGTTCCCTCCAGAACTTCGGCGTCTTAGTCTTTCTATTCCTTTTTGATTGTGCTCCAGACCAGTTGTGTGCGCGCTTAAAACTCCGACCTCTTTCATCCTTGGCCAAAGTAAAAATTCGTCAAAAACAAAAAAAGTAAAAGTGTCGCGAGTGGTCTTAGCTTACTAAAGGGAGCTTTACAAGTGGAGCAAAAGGAAAGGCATTTCCTTGGCGCTAGGCCTAGCCATAGGTTAAGTTTTTTTTATCCTCAGTTGGAGTGGGTTCTGTCCCCTAGAAGAGGCTCGATTTAACGCCTTATACCAAAATCATAAATCTAGCCCTACGCTGAGCTGAAATAAGCTTAAATTGGGGTTGGTTTTTTTTTGCACTCGAAGCTGATAAACGACGAGTCGCAAAATTCCACTCAAATTGGAGTGCTTTTTATGAGCGCGGCCTTGTTCAATCGTCTTCGTGGGAGGAGGATCAGTCTGCGCTCGAGTGTAGTGTGGCTCACACTGACATAGGCAAATCTCATTTTAATCGGCGTGTCGGAAAATTGTGTAAAAGTTCCAAAAGGTGGAAAGTTCACGGAAATTCTACCCCCCTCAGAAGAGGTCAAGCCTAAATCGTTCGCATATTGATGTCGGCTGATCGTTAGACCGACTAAGGTTCAAAGTGCGAACAAAACGCAGCATCACTCAAAGTTGCCGATGGAAAAACCAAAAAAAAAATTTTTTTTTTTTGCCCCAATGATCAAGTCTAGGAGACTGTAACTTATTTTTATTTATAAATTATCAGATTTAAATAATTTTTTTTTTGCTTCAGGAGAATGAACAAAAATTAATGGCCGTTGCATAACCTTTTTTTATTTTTGCTAAGCCAGCAGAAAGCAGAGGTGAAAAGAGTGAGACGAGAAAGAGTGAATTTTTTTTTATTGAGTGATGTTTGCGCTTCCGTCCCAAAGAACTTGTGAGGTGGTTTTAGGGGGGCCTAGCTGTTGGGCCATCGGACGGGTCGTAGGTTGCGGATAGCGAAAGGCCTTCTTATGGAGGTTAGCTGCGAATAAGTGGGTTTACCCCACAAATAAGCAGTCCCGGACAGCCAGCGGGTGTCACACCGTTGTGCACCGACAAGGCGCTTGTGTTGCCGCCTTCTATAAGTAGCCTCACACACACCCAACTCCCACACACTACCTACCCCTCTCCCATCCCGCACATCTCACACCGGGCCGGACTAAGGTGTCACTCGGACCGTGCCGAGAGTCAGCCTGGCTGGAGGCCCGGGTAACAAATAGTCCAGTCTTGAACGGTGGGCTCAGGGAAGTGGCGACCGCCTGTTCTAAGTAGCCTTGCCACTGGTGGGCCTCGGCCGGTGGTCGACCATATAGAAGCCCAAAAACAAGGAACTTCAAGCATGAAGAAAAGTAATACTAAAGTAAAATTTCAGCAGGATCTCCCTGCAACCGCTGTCGCAAGGCAGTTTGAGGAGAGGCAGATGGACCAGGAGCGTCCAAGCCTCGTAAGAGATGAGAAACGCGCACCAGTGCGTAGAACCCCACCACGGGGTCCCTACCGAGCTCCTGCGGTAGGAAAGAGTACAGGAACAAAGAGGGACCATCCCCTCCCCCCAAAGGGAACACGCCCCGCCTCCTCTGGTGGACAAAGGCCACCTCCCAATGGGGACAAACGTTCCAAGCAGGACTCCTTCCCTGCAAGAGGACAGCCAGGAGGCCTAGATGACCCAAATCGTCGAGGCCTCTGTGGCTCCAGAATCAAGTGGTACCTGAGATACCTCAAGCATGGCCACACACCGGAGGAAGCCCTCCGGATGGCAAAGGAGCCGAATGGGGCATCAGAGGGGCAACCACACACCCCTGCCCCAAAGAGAAGCAGCGCGGACATAACACCGCCTACAGCTACGCCGAAGCGTCAGTGCACAGCAGTGACGTCGAAAGACGCCATGGCTAGCACCCCCTCACAGGCAGTAGCCTATGAGGAAGACGCGAACGGCGGGCCCGGCACGTCCAGGGCTGCAGCAGAGGCTGCTGCAATGACAGTGAAGAAAGGGCAGTAACTCCCCCCTCAGTGCCCATTCCACCCCAAGCAACGTATGCAGACGTTGCGAAAAAGGTGAGGGTAACAGTAGTGCCTGAGGAATACCCTCAGGTCAACCTCAACCATGAGGAGCTATCTGCACTTGAGGAGGCGATACTGGAGGAAGTCTTCCTGGCATGTTGGGATACGCCCATCAGCTTCGCAGGAATTCATTTCCGGCCGGGTCATCTAATCATCGACTGCAACGATGAGACGACCGCGGAGTGGCTGATGAGCAACGTGTCAAGGTTGTCAGAATGGAAGGGAGTACCCCTTCTCGGTAAAATGGGAGAGAATATCCCCTCGCCCCATTACATTACCGTCTTCCTCCCAAGGAGTGCCGCGAAAGCGGATGAATGGGTCCTCACAATGCTGAGGAACCAAAACAACATCGTGACTGACATGTGGCGGGTCAAGTCACGAAAGGACCAAGGGGGCGGAGCCCTCATGGTCATTGGCATCGACGAAGTTTCGATGCAGGCCATCGTCTCGATGGGTCGCCAGCTAAACTTCAGGTACGGGAAGATCCCCGTACATGGTCTCAAGAAGACCGCGAAGCTGGCTGGACAGACCCATCAGCAAGAGACGGAGGCAGAACAACCCGCCGAAGCGGAAAGTAGCGAGTCTCCGTGTGAGGAACCCCTCACAGATAAGGAGGACGTCGCTGAGGACGAGGAGCTCGACGGGGAATCCCCCGTGGAGGACATGGAGGTGGTGGAGGATGCAGACGCACCCATGTCCTCACAAGAGCTCGCCTCAGAGCTCGCAGTCCATGAGGACGAAGAAGCCGACACCACATTGGTGTTCGGAGGCGTCGAGAGCAGCCCTGGCTCTCCGCCAGATAGCGCAGATAATTCGGCGCAATGATGACTCCCCCTCAGTCATCAAAAGCACCAAGCTAGTCCAGGTGAACGTTCACCATGCGAAGGCGGCCTCGGCCGTCCTAGCTAGAACGTTCACCCGACAACACCTAGGACTAGCTCTAATACAGGAACCCTGGTGCAATGAGGGAATAAAGGGCCTGTATACGAGAGAATCCACGGTAATTTGGGACCAAAGGCATGCCTTCCCCAGAGCCTGTATAATGATAAGGAAGAATATTAAATATACTATCCTTTCAGAATTTCTCTCCAGGGACTGCGTCGCGATAGCGACCACCGAAGTAAAGCAGGGAAAGACCACGGTCATAGCCTCTGCCTACTTCGCTGGAGATAGAATGTGTCCCCCCCAAGAGGTGTCGGCCCTGGCAGAATACTGCAGGAGCAAAAGCCTGCCGCTCGTTGTCGGATGTGACGCAAACGCCCACCACGTCGCATGGGGAAGCTCCGATTTAAACGATCGAGGTGAGTGTTTACTAGAATTTCTATCCAGGCTCGACCTGGAAATATGTAATGTAGGATCTGTCCCGACATTTGTAACTCGAGTAAGGGAGGAAGTCCTTGACCTCACCTTCTCCAGCAAGTCAATTAAACCTTTTATAAAGGATTGGCAGGTCTCATTAGAGGAATCTATGTCGGACCATAGAGTTATCCAATTTAGATTGGAAGCTAGCATACAGCAGAATATCCCTAGCAGGAATCCCCGTAAGACAAATTGGGGAGGCTTCCATTCCACGCTAGGAAATAATATATCTAGGATTCGGTCACCGAAGCATCCCCTAGAACTAGAAATTTTAGTCGACGAACTAAACAAAAGTATAATCGATGCTTACGAAGAGAATTGCCCTCTTAGCAAATCGAGAAAAGAAAATGATGCCCCTTGGTGGAATCCTACCTTGGAGAAACTCAGAAAGAAGACCCGAACTCTTTTTAATGAAGCCAAAAAGAATGGGGACTGGCACAAGTACAAGCAAGCCCTGACACTATACAATAGTGAGATTAGGAAAGCCAAAAGAAAGAATTACAGGAAATTCTGCGAGTCTATAGAAGACACGAAAGAAGGAGCAAGATTGCATAGAGTCCTGGCCAAGAAAAGCCCGGATGGCAACATCTCGCTCAAAAAGGCTAATGATGCCTATACAGTGAGCAGCGAGGAGAGAGTACGTCTCTTGTTGGACACCCACTTCCCGGGAAACATCCCCGCGGAAGAATGTGTCGACCAAGAGCACTGCTACCAGCCTCGCAGCTCCGACTGGGCAGAAGCCAAGAAAGTTGTGTCCGCAGGCAGACTTGAGTGGGCAATTGGAACATTCCAGCCCTTCAAATCCCCCGGACCGGTTAACATTTATCCAGCATTCCTGCAGGAAGGAAAGGACATACTCCTACCCATCCTCAGGAAGATCATCACCAGCAGTCTGGCAACTGGGTATATCCCAAGTGCCTGGCGCAGAGCAAGGGTAGTCTTCATCCCCAAGGCAGGGAAGAAGGATATAACTTACCCCAAGTCCTTCAGACCCATTAGTTTGACATCGTTTTTACTGAAAACGATTGAAAAGCTAGTGGACAATAGCATACGAAGTACGCTGTTAAAGGAGGCACCCCTCCAACCAACACAGCACGCGTACAGAGCAGGCCGTTCGACCGACACGGCATTGTATCAACTCGGGAAGATGCTCGAGAAAACAATAGAAGACAAGGAAGTGGCTCTATGCGCCTTCCTAGACATTGAGGGAGCATTCGACAACACATCCCATAGTGCTGTCAAGAATGCCCTGATCAGAAGAGGAATAAACCCTACTGTAGGCAGATGGGTAGACTCACTACTACGATGCAGAGAAGCCTCTGCAGTGGCGGGTGAAGAAACCATCACAGTCACCACAACTAGAGGATGCCCTCAGGGGGGAGTTCTCTCCCCATTGTTGTGGAGCCTACTAGTGGACGAGCTCCTAGCAAAAATTCGCCTCCCTGGGCATAACATGCCAAGGATACGCTGATGACATTGTCATCGTTGCGAGAGGAAAATACGAGGAAACCCTATGTGACATAGTCCAGAGGGGTCTGAATGTCACGTCTAATTGGTGCAAGGAGGTTGGGCTCAACCTAAACCCTGCGAAAACCATTATAGTACCATTCACTAGGAAATACAAGTTAAGTAGAATGAGGCCAATACGCTTATCCGGCTGCCTCATTACACCAGAAAAAAGAAGTCAAATACCTCGGCGTTGTCTTCGACAACAGGCTGAGGTTTGACAAGCACTTAGAGTATACACTCAGTAGATGCACAAGAGCACTATTCACATGCAGGAGCATAGCCGGAAAATCGTGGGGCATGGCACCACACATACTCCGATGGCTATACCTCATGGTTGTGAGACCAATGCTCACTTATGGAGCTGTCGTGTGGGGAGATAGAGCAAACCTCCTCACAGTAAGGACGCAGATGCAAAAACTGCAAAGGCTAGCATGTATATGCATGACTGGAGCCATGCGTACCTGTCCGACAGCGGCAATCGAGGTTTTGATGGAGCTAACACCACTCCACCATACCATCGGCCTGAAGAAAAAAGCAACATTGCTCAGATTAACAACAGAAGGAGTGGGTAGAAACCACATAGTAAGCCTCAGAGACTCGGAAAAGCTGGAAAAGGAAATCCCTTTAATCCTCCAACCCAGAGACGAAATGGTGGCCGAGTATCACTTTGACAGGAATTTCACTGTACACCAAAGTAATAAGAGAGAATGGATCTCACTTGAAGAGACACATAAAATGAAACCACACACAATTATGTGGTACACAGACGGGTCCCTTACACCCCAAGGAACCGGACTTGGGGTAGCAGGGCCAGGAACGAAAATATCTGAACCAATGGGAGAATTCACAAGCATATTTCAAGCTGAAGTATGTGCCATCTCCCGTTGTGCAGACTGTAATATGGGGAAGAACTACCATAATAGAGAAATAGCTATCCTCTCCGATAGCCAAGCAGCGCTTAAAGCACTCAGTAGCAATAAGTTCACCTCTAAGCTAGTCTTAGAGACAAAGAACAAATTAGACCAACTAGGCAGCAGGAACAACCTGACCCTACGATGGATACCAGGACACAACAACATCCCCGGAAACGAATTGGCCGACGAACTGGCACGCAAGGGTGCAGCCACCGCAATGGTAGGCCCAGAACCCTACTGCGGCATAGGCCAACACACAATAAAAGAACTTCTAAGAAAGGAAGAGAATACGCTTAGATCAGCCTCCTGGGTAAACACCAGGGGAATGAGACAAGCTAAAGCATTAATAGTGAACCACGACCTCAAAAGGTTCCAAAAGTTAATCCAACAAGGAAAGAATGCCCTCAGAATTCTGACAGGGCTCTACACGGGTCACTGCAGACTGAGGAGCCACATGTACAAGTTGGGAATAACAAACACCCAGCTTTGCAGATACTGTGAAGAGAAGGAGGAGTCCTCTGAGTATATACTAGTACACTGCGATGCCCTAGCGAGGCGCAGACTCAACAGATTTGTGAAACACATTCTACACCCAAGCAATATCAGTAACTTAGAACCCACAAAAATCCTGACTTTTGTACAGGAGTTAGTGCTGCTAGGGGAATTGTAAATTCAGTAGGGGGGCACAATAGACCAAAATTGGTCGCGGTGCACCACTTCCCCAACAACAAATAATAATAATGTTTGCGCTTTTGGTTACTTCTGCGAAAAAAAAAAAAATGGCAAAAGAACAATAAGCCATAAAGTTTTTTTATTTAAATAATTTTTTATTTTGTAATAAATTGAACAGCGGTCTCAACATCGGAGAAAGTACTTTCGGCGATGGATAACAAGACTAAGTAAGTGATCAATCAACCAACAAACTTTTAAGAAATTTATGAAATTTGCACCAAGCAAAAAAATCAAGCAAAAAACATATATTTATTTCCATATGTAGAATTAAAGTTCGCTCAATTGTTGTTCTTTCTCCTCACACGCTTCGCTAAGTTTTGAGCAAAATTCAGCGGAGACATCAACCAATGGTTGAGTGCTTTTACACATCTTTTAGTAGCGAGCCATTTTGGTTTGATTCATTTAAATGGCATTAATTTCTGCCAATAAATTCGTGCAAAATTAATTTTTATAGTTTAAACCAATTTCTTTGATTACAAACCATATATAATATTTTAATTTTTTTTTTGTTCTAAATTTATATATTTATTTATTCTAAATATTAGTGTCGTATCATTTCATTCTTTTTATGTTTTTTTTTGCCATGTCCAAGCTTACAACTAGTGTTTATTTCTACTTTTAAATAAATCCTTTTATAATGTTTTAAATACCGATTTATTTGATCTCTGCTAGCATGCTGCCCCTGTAGGTCTCTTTAATTTAAAGGGGTCATTCTAATTAAAATTTTGGTTTGGGAATTTTTCCTTGGCGCTGAATGACCATGGAAGGGAGGGCGTTCTACCTCTTAAACATCTGAGGAACCAGCTATTGTGTTTGTCTTGGTAAAGTCACATTCTGTCCTAGCCTTTACTAAGTGTTAGTGTGTTCTCTTCCGGTTTTGTGATGGCTTGTCAGAGCACGCGAATTTAAAAGGAATATCTATGTAAAGGCCAACCATAGGAGAGAAGCAAGACCACCACCCCACTTGTCGACGAGCTAGAGCCGGAAAAGTATCCGCGTGCGCTCTCTCCTATGCCGACCATCAGCCTGGATCTTAACTCGTAACCCGTTACAGTTATAATAATATAATAGCATATTATTTTTATGGCGCCCAACTGTGTGGCCAACATTAATTTTGTGACTCACACACACACAAACCACTAGCTTCCAAACATTTATTTTCTTTTTCTATCCTCAAGTAGCAATTTTTGGTTAAAGATTTTGTAGTTTACCTACTCTTGTAGTCTTTCAACCAAGGTTGGTGTTGCGACTGTAGGATTAGCTCATCCTTGAGTTTCTTGTTCTCTTAATCAGTCGCATAGGACATACAGGCGTTCTAGGTACTAGTAATAGATCACCTGGCCACGGCCGATGACTGAACATGACAATTCACAATTCTATACTACATATCTATATTTTTCATTGAGCTGTAACATAGTTTTAGTCTTATTAATACGCAAGCTTAATTCTAATTAATCCAGAAGCATAATTTTAGGCTTAAGAATATTTAAGAACAACTTGAAAGCTTAAAAGACAAAACCAGCTCTAACCGGATTAAACAGCACATCAGATCCACCAACTAAACTTAGATAAGCAACTAACGGTAATCCTTAGAACTTAAGATCCACCAATGTATTGTAAGTTAGCCCCATAAGACTCCATGTAACAGAATGGTATAAAAAGGGGAGCGCTGAGCCCTCGATCATTAAATTGCTTTGCTCCATGCAACACAGCACAACCTAACCACTCGCCTTTTCCATTACATGGCGATCCTGCCAACTCCAAACGGCAGTCTAAAAATAAAAAATTAAAAGTACATATCCTGCCAAAATAAAACGGCAGGATAAGAAATCAAAAAAAAAAAAAAAAGGACAAAAAACCCGGAGATGAGCGAGGAGCCACAGTCAGAACACCTACAAAAAATTGCAGCAGCGCTCGCCAAAAACCCAAGGGCTGGACCCAAACCGCTGTCGATCGAGGAATATCGCCAACGACAGCCGGCGGCACGGGCAGCAGCAGAGAAGCACACGGCTGAGGAAGAAAAACTGCTGCACATTCCCTACGCAAGGGCTCCCAAGCGCAGAGGCGGCAAGCTGGCCAAGAACCGGAGAGAGCGGGCAGCGCTTTTGGCAGAGGTCAACTCTAATCCACCACCCCCTTGGGCAGAGGCATCCAAAATATGGGAAAAAATTGATGAACTGGAGCGCAGCATTAATAAAAACAAAAAACAGAGAGTGCGCCCAACAGCGCACCCTGGCGAGAACGGCGGCAAGATCGCCTCGCAATAATATAAGAATATTAATTTAACATAAAACTAAGAAATAATTAAAAAAAAAAAAAAAACAAAAAGAAATATGCATAAATAAAAATAAAAATTATATGTAGTAATTACATGAAATAGCACTCAAAGGCCCGATTTCACATCTTCTACATAGAGCTATTTGTCACATAAAGTAACAAATAACAGTGTAAAATCGATGACTATCTGACACATAGCAGCTATCTGGGAGAACAGAAAACGGCCCTAAATACTTATTATGTATAACATATGTATAAAATGGAAAGCTTAAGCAGAACGCATAGTAAAATCAAATCAAAAAGAATGAGAGAACAGAAGATAAATACTCTTTTTATCAGCACAATATGAATAAGCAAACACACAAACAGTTATAAAAACAAAAAAAAAACAAAAACAAGGAATAATGAGCAGTTAGTTTTACTTGACACTAACAAAAACATTATAAGAGAACTCTTTTCCAATAAGCAACACTTTTAACATTACACCCAAAGCAAAATATTAGTATAAGTCGCACAGTATAAAATGCAAGATATAAATTAAAAAAAAAAAAATTTTTTTATGGATTGGTCTAGCATTATTGAGGATATTAAAAGTTATAAGGAGGAATTTGCTAGAGCAAATTTTAGGCTTAAGAATGTTTAAGAACAACTTGAAAGCTCAAAAGACAAAACCAGCTCTAACCGGATTAAACAGCACATCAGATCCACCAACTAAACTTAGATAAGCAACTAACGGTAATCCTTAGAACTTAAGATCCACCAATGTATTGTAAGTTAGCCCCATAAGACTCCATGTAACAGAATGGTATAAAAAGGGGAGCGCTGAGCCCTCGATCATTAAATTGCTTTGCTCCATGCAACACAGCACAACCTAACCACTCGCCTTTTCCATTACAGAGCCTTAAAAATTGCCCGTACAGGCGCATAGGATTAGCAGGTAAAAATGTTAAAATTAATGTATTATCTGACTACTCCTGACAGGCAGTAGAAAAGTCTCAAAAATAATAGTACAAAAACTTTATACATTCATTCGCTTCGGAATAATAGTGTGATTTTCTTTTGTTAGAATTCCACTAACCACGTCTGAAGGTATAAAAGCTCTAATTCTTGTCTTTAGGAGAAAAATGTATATTATTTGTGAGTTGAGTGGAAAGACAAACGGAGTTGATTTTTTTTATCACCCTTTGGCCACAGCTCATAGGTATTGTTGTTGTGCGATTGAGATAAAAATAGATTCGGGATTCGGTTGCTTAGATCAGCCGTTCATCGTCGCACACAGCAGACGAGTTTTTTTCTTTCTATTGATGTACCAAAACAGACCACAAATTAGCTGATAAGGGATTTCTGCAGGGAGCATTGACTAAGCAAGAGATCAAATTATGTTTATGATTGTTTAATCTTTGTCGATTTACTGTATATGGGCATTTCCACCAAAAGGTCAACCTGGGCCAAAAAGTTAAAAGTGGTTAAAAAAACTATATTTTATCGAATTTTTATAGGGAATCAACCAAATTAAGCTAATGTAAGCTAATCTTACATTTACTAATAACCCAATTGGATATATTCGGTTTCACGGCCGAACTAGCTCAGTTTTTCTTATTTTGACATTAAAATTGCTTAATTTTTTTTGGAAAAAAGTGACTTTAGATTACATGTACTTTCGCTATCTAGAATATTTCTGATGGTACAAAGGGGTATACATGAATGCATAAGAGACCATGAGAAACTATTTCAATGCAATTACCTGCAAGTTTTTGCTTCGCATTATAGCAGAAACCACATAAATATAATGATGGAAAAAACTGTCCCGTGCGACATGTCCCGTGCGAAAATGCTTAAGCTTACATTTTGAAATAACTGTAAGTTATTTTTGGGTGAAATAAAATCCATTTTAAAGAGACACCACTGCACTACATTCTAATATTTATCGCATTAATATATTGCCTCAGGATTCGCTGAATTCGTCGTTTGAATGGTTTCCCGCGAAAACCACTTCTATTTTTGTCCCGTGCGAATGTCATGTTTTTTTGCGATTATCTTGAAACCAAAAAATTTTCCAAAATCGATCTTTGCATCAATTGTAGGGCTGTTGAAGAGCTATAAGTTAAGCCTATTGTGAAAATAAAAATCCGATTTATTTTGACTTTTTTGAATGTTTAAATGCGTACGATTGTCCCGTTCGACGTCATGGAAATGCCCATATTTTTACCCCGTTTTATCACATACAAAAATTTGTTTGAGTGATTTTGTTCGTCACGATTCTGTTTTCGTTTGATTTGAGTTCTTTTTACCTCTGCCTGTGAGTTGCAGGCGTAGCAGCTGAACAGCTGCTTAGGCGCGAAAGGGTCATTCAACTTTCGGATTTAGACTTCAGATTGAAGCCTTTGCTTATCGCTTGTTTAAAGGTCTAGAAAAAAACCTTAAAATGGTAAATTCAGAGGATGAAAGTAGTCCAAGCGTTCCGCTTCTCCCCCAATGTCCGCTGTGCAAAAAGGAAATTAAGGCAGCCATGTCTCATAAGATTAGTTGTGGCCACGAGTTTCACAAAAAGTGTTTAGCGACCTATGGGCGCACCGCAAACATATGTCCAGTGTGTCGCACAGTTTACTTGGAGAAACCATCTGTAGCTTCGGAGTCAATAGCCCAAAACACTAGACAGCAGACTAAAAACACTGACACCCCTGCAAACCAAAGTCAAAGAGCTGGCACCAGTGTGGGGGGGCACAAGCAACATTAAATTCCCAACAGGTTACCACTATGGTGGCACAGGCAGCCCGAGGAATGCAAAATGAACTGCTTACACAATTAACTGCTAGGATGACACAAATCATACAGTCAACCATTACAGCACAATTAGAGCCTGCTATTGCACAAGCAATTATTCAACCACGAGAGGGTTTTGATCAACTTAGTTCAATAGCGCTTTCACCTCCAAGACCGCCTTCATCTCCAACGGGGCCAAGTCCTCAGTCCGATTTGCGGCAGCGTCCTGATAAGGTCGGTCATATTCTAAATAGCTGGAAATTGCGATTTAGCGGAAACCCTGAGGGCATCAGCGTTGACAATTTTATTTATAGAGCCGAAGCGTTAGCAAAACAAACTCTCGAAGGAGATTTGACCGTGCTTTGTGGCAGCGCCAGTTTGCTCTTTGATGGAAAGGCGCGTGAATTTTATTGGCGATTCCACAAATCAGCAGGGATTATGCGCTGGGATCTGCTGTGTACAGCACTTCGAAAACAATTTCGAGATTCTCGTACCGACATCGATATAAGAGAGGCAATTAGAGATAGGAAGCAGCGCGAAAAGGAACCGTTTGATACGTATTTCGATGCAATGGAACAGCTAATGGACAGTTTGGAAACTCCAATATCCGAACAAGCTATAATAGAAACGTTAAGTCGAAATCTTAGACCTGAAATTCGTCACGAACTGCTAAATCTCCAAATCTATTCGGTTGCTCGTCTTAGGGAAGTTTGTCGTCGTCGAGAATCATTTCTTGAAGATGTAAGGAGAGAGCACGGTTATCAAAAACCAGTCCCTTTCCGAAAGCAAGTGGCAGAACTTGTTGAGGAAGCTCAATCAGATGACGCCACGGAGTTCTCCGAGGTCGAAGAAGTTGAGGAGATTGGGGCAGTGGCATTAATTTGCTGGAATTGTAGGAAAGAGGGGCATCGTTACCATGATTGTGAGTCTAAACGTAAAATATTTTGTTACGGATGTGGGGCTCAAAATACATATAAACCTTCCTGTGGCAAATGTCAAAAAAACTCGAAGCTGAACACACAGCTTCGGCAGCCCCAGTGTGTTCAACGCAACAAGTCGATGAATGCTGCCGAAATCCAATCGAAAAACAAAAATCAAATCTCCCTGACGTGCCAAATTGGGTGGATGTGGAACTTCTCGAAATGTGGCCACAGAAACTCGATTCTTTCCCAATCGTGTCAAATTGTAAGGGTTTAGTTCATAATAAATCTTATACTCGCAGTGCAAAGCGTATGAGGGCCTACTAGCGAGCAGCTAAAACGATAAATGCCATTCGACAAAATAACATCGATAAACGCCCTTACGCCGAAGTTCGACTATTAGACCGTGTTGTACTTGGTCTAATGGACACTGGAGCGGCTATGAGTTGTGTCGGTGGCCAGCTAGCCAAACAAATTATTCAGGAGAGAGTGCCTTTTAAAAGAAAAGGAAGTAGTGCGTGTACAGCAGATGAAAGTAAGCAAGAAATTGTGGGACGATTCAAAACTAAAGTGAAATATCAAAACCAGGTTAAGGAGCTCGATTTGCATATTATTCCTTCGCTGAGTCAAAACCTTTATCTTGGGATCGATTTCTGGTCAGCTTTTAGTTTGCTGCCACCAACTTTGCAAATTGCAGAATTATCCTCTGACTCGCATGATCTATCTCCATCCCAACGAGAAAACCTGCAGAAGGTAATAGATCAATTTCCTTCTTTTACGATTTCCGGACTCGGAAAAACCTCACTGCTGATGCATGAAATCGATGTTGGTGACGCCAAACCGATTAAACAGCGGCATTTTCCTATATCGCCTGCACTCGAAAAGCTTTTGTACGCAGAAGTGGACCGAATGCTTAAGTTAGGAGTTATAGAAGAGTCGGATAGCGCATGGTCATCCCCAGTAGTATTAGTCCAGAAACCTGGAAAAATCCGCCTCTGTTTGGACAGTAGAAAAGTAAATGCTGAGACTCAACAACTCACAAATTGACGGAATTCTTTGTCGACTGCCGAAAGCCAGGTACATTTCAAGCTTGGACTTAAAAGATGCCTATTGGCAAATCCCTTTAGACCCTTCGTCGCGGGATAAAACCGCTTTCACTATACCCGGCCGGCCTCTCTATCAATATAAGGTCATGCCGTTTGGTCTAACCAATGCTTCTGCCACAATGACCAGGTTAATGGATAGAGTAATTCCCGCTGCACTTAGAAACGAAGTGTTCGTTTATCTTGATGATCTTTTGATTGTCTCCGACAGCTTCGAATCGCATCTGAAGGTATTGAGTGAGGTAGCAGCCCACATAAGATCAGCTGGAGTTTTCTCGGAATGGCTGGGTGGTACAGGAAGTTTATAAGTAATTTTGCCGCAATCTCTGCTCCACTCACTGATTTGTTGAAACCACGACAAAAATTTCTCATGACCCCTGAAGGCGAAAAAGCTTTCGAAAATCGTCAATGCTTTGCTCAGCACCAGTGCTTCGCAGTCCCGAATTCGACAAACCGTTTTATATACACTGCGATGCCAGCAAAACGGGTGTAGGGGGCGTATTGGTGCAAAAGACGGATAAGGGAGATGAGTATCCCATTGCTTTTGTGTCCAAGAAGCTTAACAAGGCACAAAAGAATTATTCGGTGACGGAACAGGAATGTCTAGCAGCATTAGTTTGCATTAAACGTTTTCGGGCTTACGTGGAGGGACATGATTTTACTGTAATTACAGATCATGCTTCCTTAAAATGGCTGATGTCTCAGCCAGATCTGCATTCTCGACTCGCTCGGTGGGCATTAAAGCTCCAAGGATTCCGCTTGAAGATTGAGCATCGTAGTGGCAAGCTCAACGTGGTTCCTGATGCGTTGTCGAGGGTAAATGAGCATGAAATAGCTGCTTTAGATGCCAGTCACGGATTATTAGTCGACTTGGAATCTCCACATTTCAAGTCTGACGAATATTTGGAGCTTATGGAACTTGTAAAGGCTAATAGCGATAAATTACCGGACGTCAAAGTGGTGGATAATCTGGTATACAGGCGGTCAGATCACGTCAAAGGAGATCAGCTAAACGATATATTCGCTTGGAAATTATGGATTCCCAAAGATTTGGTTCCGGACGTGTTAAAGAACGCTCATGATAACCCTTTAGCTTCCCACGGTGGCATACACAAGACCTTGGAAAGGATCCGTAGATACTATTATTGGCCTGGCCTAGTAAGCGACGTGAAAACATATTTGGCAGCTTGCGAAACATGCAAAATGACCAAAGCTCCCAACGTTGTTTTAAGACCACCGATTGGACAGCCACCGGACTCCCAAAGGTTTTTCCAAAGACTTTACATAGATTTTCTTGGTCCGTATCCGCGCTCCCGTAGTGGCCATATTGGTATTTTTATCGTCTTGGATCATTATTCGAAGTTTGTGTACCTTAAGGCGGTAAAAAAGCTATCTGCAGATGTTGTCATAAAATACCTGCGAGAAGAACTTTTTCACACATTTGGAGTTCCTGAAACAATTGTCTCGGACAATGGTTCACAGTTTGGGGCAGATGCTTTTCAAAAATTGCTTCGTCAGTACCAAATTTCCCATACTCTGACAGCAGTGTATTCGCCTCAAGCGAACGCATCAGAGCGGGTGAATCGCTCAATCATCGCTGCGATTCGATCTTATATCAGGTCTGACCAAAAAGACTGGGATGAAAACTTAAGTAGTATTTGTTGTGCATTAAGGTCGGCTATCCACTCAGGAATCGGCACCACTCCCTATTATATGGTGTTTGGCCAACATCTCATCACATCCGGGTCGACCTATAAACTGCTGAGGGCTTTGAGTTTGCTGGAAGATAAAGCAGTAGTATTTAATCGAGAAGATTCTCTTGAGCTTATTCGTAACAAGGCTTGTGAAGTGATGAAGAAGCAGAATGAAAAAAATGGGCGTATTTATAATACTCGCTCAAGAGAGGTTTCGTTTAATGTGGGACAAGAAATTTTCAGAAGAAACTTTAAACAAAGTAACTTTGTGGCTGGATATAGTTCCGAATTAGGGCCTGCCTTTGTCAAAGCCAAGGTTAAGAAAAAACTGGGAAATTCATACTACGAGTTGGAGGATCTCCAAGGTCGAGTAGTTGGTCGCTATCATGCGAAGGATTTGAGACAATAATTGATACAAGCTTAGTTGTATCAGACTTGTGTTCATGAGCCCCAAGTCTGATTTTAATGGGGGGCAATTTGTAACGCTTGTCTTTGTAAGGAATATCAGGTTTTGACCGTTGGAATTTTAATTTTGAATTTTCGAATGTCGCAAAGACAAAACGCCCTCTATCGCTAGCGAAATGGGGAAAGTGAAGAAAAGGCAAGGAGCACAAATTACACAGTGCAACAAATTTCAACTTTTTTAAAAACTACCATGCAACACTATGCGGAATCGATAGTGCTACCCGAACTGAGTAAAACCATTTCAGCGTTTGGCTAGATTGGTAGCACTTTTTTTTTTATGGACCCTCAAAGTTTTTGAAATTGGGTGTGATAACAAAAAAAAGGTGTCATCAGATTTGGGAATACAGCTCATTCAGTTTTAGTGATAGTTGCAAACTGTCTTCGGCAAAGTTGTAGCTGACAGTCCGCAGAATAAATTTTTCTTACAAAGATTTTCAAAAAAATTATATTTTCCGGGAGTTTTTCTTAAAAAACTTTTTTGAAAAATCGATTTTTTTTACTTTTTCGAGTATAACTTTTAAAAAATCAAAATTTTTGGCATACATTCTTTGGGAAAAATGAAGCTTTTGAGATAACGAACATCTATTCTGAACAAGGTTTTACAATCTGAACACTATCACAACCTCTAAATCGGCCCCAAAAGTGTGTATATCCAATAAATATCATTTTTTTGTTATCATTCTTCATTATAATCTCAAGTTTTTTTTACCAAAATAGCAGCTAATTATTTTTTTAAGCTTTTAGAGCAAAACACTACGTGTTTTACTTGTTGTAGTCCATGAATATAGAAAAAAATAATTTTTGGACGGTTTTTTGGAAATTCTCCAATTTATCAACAAAAATGTTGCCAATTTAATACTGTAAAAAATATTTTAACAAGCTAATACATTTTTTAACAAGCTGAGATCATATTAGAGTTAATATTTAATGTTTTTAATAATAATAAATAATAAAATACAATAAATTAAAATAAAATAATAATAATAATTATAATTAAATAAAAAAAATTAAAATAAAATAAAAAGATTAACTCTAATATGATCTCAGTTTGTTAAAAAATGTATTAGCTTGTTAAAATAATAACATAATTATAATAACAACAATAACAATAACATAATAATATAATAAAATAATAATAAATTGGAGAATTTTCAAAATACCGTCCAAAAAATTATTTTTTTCTTTATTCATGGACTACAACAAGTAAAACGCTTAGTGTTTTGCTCTAACAGCTTGAAAAAATTAATTAGCTGCTATTTTGGTAAAAAAAACTTGAGATTATAATGAAGAATGATAACAAAAAAATGATATTTATTGGATATACACACTTTTGGGGCCGATTTAGAGGTTGTGATAGTGTTCAGATTGTAAAACCTTGTTCAGAATAGATGTTCGTTATCTCAAAAGCTTCATTTTTCCCAAAGAATGTATGCCAAAAATTTTGATTTTTTAAAAGTTATACTCGAAAAAGTAAAAAAAAATCGATTTTTCAAAAAAGTTTTTTAAGAAAAACTCCCGGAAAATATAATTTTTTGAAGAATGATAACAAAAAAGTGATTTTTATTGGATATACACACTTTTGGGGCCGATTTAGAGGATGTGGAAGTGTTCAGATTGTAAAACCTTGTTCAGAACAGATGTTTGTTATCTCAAAAGCTTCATTTTTCCCAAAGAATGTATGCCAAAAATTTTGATTTTTTAAAAGTTATACTCGAAAAAGTAAAATAAATCGATTTTTCAAAAAAGTTTTTTAAGAAAAACTCCCGGAAAATATAATCTTTTTGAAAATCTTTGTAAGAAAAATTTATTCTGCGGACTGTCAGCTACAACTTTGCCGAAGACAGTTTGCAACTATCACTAAAACTGAATGAGCTGTATTCCCAAATCTGATGACACCTTTTTTTTGTTATCACACCCAATTTCAAAAACTTTGAGGGTCCATAAAAAAAGTGCTACCAATCTAGCCAAACGCTGAAATGGTTTTACTCAGTTCGGGTAGCACTATCGATTCCGCATAGTGTAGTTTGGTAGTTTTTTTGGCTGTTGCACAGTGTTATCTGCTAACTACTTTGATTGTGCCTCTTTCTCAAGATGGCCACTTTCACCTCACTGTGGTAAAAGGTTCCCTCCAGAACTTCGGCGTCTTAGTCTTTCTATTCCTTTTTGATTGTGCTCCAGACCAGTTGTGTGCGCGCTTAAAACTCCGACCTCTTTCATCCTTGGCCAAAGTAAAAATTCGTCAAAAACAAAAAAAGTAAAAGTGTCGCGAGTGGTCTTTGCTTACTAAAGGGAGCTTTACAAGTGGAGCAAAAGGAAAGGCATATCCTTGGCGCTAGGCCTAGCCATAGGTTAATTTTTTTTGTATCCTCAGTTGGAGTGGGTTCTGTCCCCTAGAAGAGGCTCGATTTAACTTGGATTAAATTCCAGGTTTGGCGCCTTATACCAAAATCATAAATCTAGCCCTACGCTGAGCTGAAATAAGCTTAAATTGGGGTTGGTTTTTTTTTTGCACTCGAAGCTGATTAACGACGAGTCGCAAAATTCCACTCAAATTGGAGTGCTTTTTATGAGCGCGGCCTTGTTCAATCGTCTTCGTGGGAGGAGGATCAGTCTGCGCTCGAGTGTAGTGTGGCTCACTCTGACATAGGCAAATCTCATTTTAATCGGCGTGTCGGAAAATTGTGTAAAAGTTCCAAAAGGTGGAAAGTTCACGGAAATTCTACCCCCCTCAGAAGAGGTCAAGCCTAAATCGTTCGCATATTGATGTCGGCTGATCGTTAGACCGACTAAGGTTCAAAGTGCGAACAAAACGCAGCATCACTCAAAGTTGCCGATGGAAAAACCAAAAAAAAAATTTTTTTTTTTTGCCCCAATGATCAAGTCTAGGAGACTGTAACTTATTTTTATTTATAAATTATCAGATTTAAATAATTTTTTTTTGCTTCAGGAGAATGAACAAAAATTAATGGCCGTTGCATAACCTTTTTTATTTTTGCTAAGCCAGCAGAAAGCAGAGGTGAAAAGAGTGAGACGAGAAAGAGAGAATTTTTTTATTGAGTGATGTTTGCGCTTTTGGTTACTTCTGCGAAAAAAAAAAAATGGCAAAGAAACAATAAGCCATAAAGTTTTTTTATTTAAATAATTTCTTTTTTTGTAATAAATTGAACAGCGGTCTCAAAATCGGAGAAAGTACTTTCGGCGATGGATAACAAGACTAAGTAAGTGATCAATCAACCAACAAACTTTTAAGAAATTTATGAAATTTGCACCAAGCAAAAAATCAAGCAAAAAACATATATTTATTTCCATATGTAGAATTAAAGTTCGCTCAATTGTTGTTCTTTCTCCTCACACGCTTCGCTAAGTTTGGAGCAAAATTCAGCGGAGACATCAACCAATGGTTGAGTGCTTTTGCACATCTTTTAGTAGCGAGCCATTTTCGTTTGATTCATTTAAATGGCATTAATGTCTGCCTATAAATTCGTGCAAAATTAATTTTTATAGTTTAAACCAATTTCTTTGATTACAAACCATATATAATATTTTAATTTTTTTTTTGTTCTAAATTTATATATTTATTTATTCTAAATATTAGTGTCGTATCATTTCATTCTTTTTATGTTTTTTTTTTGCCATGTCCAAGCTTACAACTAGTGTTTATTTCTACTTTTAAATAAATCCTTTTATAATGTTTTAAATACCGATTTATTTGATCTCTGCTAGCATGCTGCCCCTGTAGGTCTCTTTAATTTAAAGGGGTCATTCTAATTAAAATTTTGGTTTGGGAATTTTTCCTTGGCGCTGAATGACCATGGAAGGGAGGGCGTTCTACCTCATAAACATCTGAGATACCAGCTATTGTGTTTGTCTTGGTAAAGTCACATTCTGTCCTAGCCTTTACTAAGTGTTAGTGTGTTCTCTTCCGGTTTTGTGATGGCTTGTCAGAGCACGCGAATTTAAAAGGAATATCTATGTAAAGGCCAACCATAGGAGAGAAGCAAGACCACCACCCCACTTGTCGACGAGCTAGAGCCGGAAAAGTATCCGCGTGCGCTCTCTCCTATGCCGACCATCAGCCTGGATCTTAACTCGTAACCCGTTACATTCCCCTCAAAATTTACAAACGGGTTTATTGGTCTAAAGACCAATCTAACCCTCCGATCTCAAACTAACACTCACATTGGGATGCACACTCTTTGTTGTAAACGGAATGGGGTGGACTTAGGTGTTAGTAGTCACTCCCAATTCTTTACCCACCCAACCATGGTCTTTAAAAATGTTTAGTTGCAAAAGACCCCATAAGAACTAAAAGAATTATTTTTAGTTACGCTCCCCTGTCATTGGAATTAAGTTCAAAGTTTTAGTTCATTTTTTCATTTATATATTATGTCTAATAATTCGTAATACTAACAGAAAAATACTTAACTTGTATTCCATTCTCAAAAAATCCAAATTATTTGTATTTAAGTTCAACTTCATTTGTTTTCGGTGTACATATCTTCTTTCTATTCGCTAAATTATTTCTAAGTTTTATGTATATGAGTCCACTAGCAATTCGATCGTAAATATACTCGGTTTTTTTCAATGTTCATTTTAGGGTAATTTGCATGTTAGTATGTATATGGGTATGATTAAGTTTAATTTTAATAATAGAAATAAGAAGGAAAATGTTTTAATTGGTTTTGATTCATTTTGTTTGTTTGAGTAGTGCAAGAAATTAGGTTTAATCAATAAGTATTTAATGTGAGTTTTATGTTTTCTTTACGTTTATTATATTCGATATCTCTTTGATTTATTCATAGTATAAAAAGAATTTTCTTAGTAGATCAGCTGATCCAGAACAACAACCATTTGGTTCACAAAAGAAGCAGCCAAAAGAAGCCTCAAAACGCTGATAAGCGCATAGGCAAGCAAGCTAGCATTTATGATGGGCCCTTGGTCACTGGTTATAAAATTTAGCGAATCTCAATCATGTTCTAGTACTTTCTGGTTTTGATGGTTAATGCTTGGCACATATTTTTTCACTCACCCATAGCATCCTCGATGAAGGCCTTCTCGATGACGATGATGATTAGCTGTATTGATGGTTAATTAAACTTAAATTTTAGTTAGAAAAATTATATGCCACATTTACTTTAATTTTGCATGGTTATAGATAAGCAGATTGGTTTGCACTTTAATTTTTTCTCACTCACAATTTTGGTTGAATCATTTTCTTTTCTTTTTATATGCCCTATGTGTAGGGTATCAAAACATAGCACAAAACAAAAAAAGAATAATTTAAAGGAGAATTTATGATCGATTTGCGGTGTGGGCTTTGACAAAAATAACTCCTATTCTCACTTTTTCTTTCTTTTTACTTATTTACACCTTGTTTTTATTAATTTGGACTTTACAGGTTTACTGCACTTTTATCCCATTTGTCGTTGCACTTTTCAAGTTTTGGTGATCAACTGGGATCTTTTATGGCTGATTCACTATTTTTAAATTTTTTTGACTCTCTCTCTGATCTGGCCGAAAGATGGGCTTGGGAGCTTTTTGGGTGACCTTTTAGCACTGGCGGTGGCCAAGCCGTTTATCAAAAAAACTTTTATCACTAACAAAATTAAGACCCAAATACTCTCGCCGATCTTGCCTCAATTGCACTTGCACTCTCACTATTCACACTTTTTAGTTGCTGGTTACAGATGCTCGTTCAATGCCTTTGCTTTTGGCTTTAAGGGATTTTGCTGGGACGACTCGGAATATTTCAGACTCCGGAGGGTTTCGCACTTGCAATCTTGAGGGCTGTGAAAAACAGGTCGTTAGTGGGTAACCAACGCGAGCAAATTGAGTGTCTTTTACCTTGATCGGCATAAATGCCACACCTGACGTGGACCAGACTCCAAACAGAAGGTTCTTTCTGTAGAGTCACAAAATATAATGCCTTTCTCGTTTGGATTAAGTTAGGTGAGGGTATATCCGAGTTACCGAAGGTAACGGAGACAGGAGATTGACTAAAAGAAAATTTGGAATATCCACGTTATTTTGTAATTTTTTCCAAAAATTACAGAATTTAAAAATAATTACCTCTCCAAGCTCTTTGCTCTTGTGGCTTTAATATTTCTTCGGATTTAGACCACTTCAGTCAAGGATGGCTTAAGATTATTTGGATTAAATTTTCCAACTCAAGTCAAGAATCCCATGTGGTTGTACTTATTCCAGGGAATTAAAACTTTTTGAAGATGAACTGACTTCTTTGACGGACTCCAACAGAAAAGAATGAGGGTGGGCAAAGTCAAAAATATATACCCCATGCAGGTGAGTTTAATGACTATTCACCACAGGAGGAATAGGAGAAGATAAGCTTATCGCGAGACAACTCAGGCTTGAGGGTGGAGTTGCAAAGGCGATTATCGGAAGGGTTTTGTGTCTATGCTAATATCGTAAGGCGCGGATTTTGAATTCCAAAAATAAAACCAAAGGAATTAAATTTTGTATGCGACCATTACAGGACTTGGTTTAAAGTCATATCATTTGACATAAAAGTACCATGACGATTGAAAAAATTGTTTTCAAAATAACCAAAGACAATATGTATGTATCACTTACTCAATATATATTAATGCGAAATGGTATGTTACTGCATAATTTCTTCTATTCCGCGCTGTTCACTTCAAGATGAAAGTCAGTTTTTACAGTACACTAAGAGGCTATAAAAATAGCCTTTAAGTGAGACGTCCCTTGAAGTGAACTGATGGGCCTCGCATCACGGTTACGACCGTTGCTGCGCCTAGGCTATTTATTTGAAGCTGCTTATATAACAAAAAAGTTGTCCATCTGATCATTCCCCAACTTTAAGGATCGAAAAATAATGCGGATTACCGTGCGGACTGACAAAAATGCCTCTCTCGACTTGTCTACTCTATAGATGATTCGTTCTCATTGTTAAATACTGTCATAGCCGGAACTTATAATTAGAGCCCGTCGAGTCGGTCGTGTTTTAATCTTGCTCCTGCACTTTCTTTCTGGTGGTTGTTGTATACTGAGAATATAACATACAACTAAACGTCATAGCAATTACTTTGAACAATAACACAGTGCTACAAATTTCCAAAAATTGTAATAACCTGGGTATTGGCATAGCATACGCTGTAGAGCAGGTCGCGTACAGCATTTCCTCATACTTGGTTTTCCTCGGGGACCCCCAAAATCTGAAGTTATGACCCAAAAACCGCTTTTTGCTATTGTACCACAATTAAATAGATATAACTCGCGAATGGAGCGTCTGATTGTTCATATCCTTATCGATTCTGATAGCCCCGAGAGAAATCTAATACATTATAATCAATGGTTGGCTAATTTAACGCGATGGCTGAGAAATGCGACTTACAGATCTGGCATTTTCAACTTTTTTTGAGAAATTTGTACTTTGGCCATCACTGGTTTAACTATTTTATTCTATGCGATTTTTTCTTAAAGTTTGTAATAAAATCCCATTTAATTCTCCGTCGAACGGTTGTTGTCCCAATGAATTTGGATACCGTTTGACGAAGTTATGCGCGATTTTCTGAGTACACATCGACAATCTAGTATTTTTTTTTAGTGTGCTAACATATTTATTTTTGCTTTCACATAATTGCCCCTAAAAGTAAACTCAGTTTTGTTTGGCGCCAGATTCAAATAATACTTTTAAGTATTAAAAACGCAAATATATATAAACTTCCATGTTTCAAAATTTCTTCGCAAATATTGACGGTCTCTGAATACTGTTATCTAGCATAAAGATAAATTGAGCTACGTATAGTGAGTAGATGTGGGTTGTAAGTGGTTGTTGTTATTTGTCAATGCGCTGAAATTGGCATTTAATATAAAAGAGCCGTGCACAGCAAGAATCGTATACAGGTAGGCACGGTTAAGGCTTGTGAAAAGCAGATTGCTCTCATGGCGCAAGCCTTGGCCACGCCTGACATATCTAGTCTAACGCAGAGAATTTAGCTGCGGGTTCTATTTAATGATAAACCCCGTTGGTAAAAATGTAAATGTTGGCTATACAGCTCCTATAACGGGGACAAGCCAAGCTTCTCACGATCTCTTGGCGTGTGTTTTTTAAATTTTTCCCACAAGAGAAAGGGACCTACAGTTTAACGCCGGATCCGGAAAAAACTTTTATTATTAGATGTTCAGATGCGGGATCGAACCCACGACCTCCCGCCCAGCAGTCCAGCACACTAACCACTGGGCCACATACGGCCACGTTGGTACCTAAGAAATTACTTTTCAAGTCCACAAACAAGGCCCAATGATAACTTTCTAACCACGATTGTAGAGAACCGCGATAAAATACCATGGATGAACAATGATGAAGAATATAAAAATCACTATAACAGGATGGACGAACCGTTAAATACCAAATAAAAACCAAAGTGGACCACGCCAAGTAAAAATGAGAAGAAAGTGACATCAGCTTACACTTAAGCAGCAATGGGTAATGCATAGCCCGCTTGGGCCGCGACCGCGACGCCCGGCCCGTTATCCTGTCTAAAAACTCAGCGCATAATAAATTGCCTTCTTTTGAGGCGAGGACCCGCACAAGCTGACGTCGCAACAAGTGTAATTGGCTCTATTTGAAGTGAGTTAAAACAAATAAATCCAAGAGTGTCGACGTCAGCCCGCTTAAGCACACAGCGCAGCAAGTGCAGTATGGGCGACTTTAACTCGCTTATAAGGGTGGTTTGTGTTGTTTCTACAAAATAGCTTAACTCGCCGCAATAGGTAACATTATTGGAGAGCGTTAATCTTGGCCCAGAAATCGTGAAGCATTGAATTTTATGTATATTTGCATTTTAAGTATTTAAAAATATTATTTGAATCTGGCGCCAAACAAAACTGAGTTTACTTTTAGGGGGCAATTATGTGAAAGCAAAAAAAAATATGTTAGCACACTAAAAAAAATACTAGATTGTCGATGTGTACTCAGAAAATCGCGCATAACTTCGTAAAACGGTATCCAAATTCATTGGGACAAAAACCGTTCGACGGAGAATTAAATGGGATTTTATTACAAACTTTAAGAAAAAATCGCATAGAATAAAATAGTTAAACCAGTGATGGCCAAAGTACAAATTTCTCAAAAAAAGTTGAACAACAACCGTTCGACGGAGAATTAAATGGGCTTTTATTACAAACTCTAAGGAAAAATAGCTTAAAATAAAATAGTTAAACCTGTTTGGCTGTTCAGTTGGCTCCGAGCACCTGGAGAGTCAGCGATGCTTATTGTCTTTTTTTACATCAAAGGCATCGTTCACCATGAATTTGTTCCTCCTGGATAAACCGTCAACGGCAAGTTTTATGGTGGAAGTGCTCAAAAGACTCGTTTTCTCTTTGGATTTGCTCATTTTGCTGCCATTTTCGCTTGCACCACTCACAGAAACACGTCGCGCGAAAATGCCTATCCTGACTCTCCAGGTGCGCGGACACAACTGACTAGCCGCTTTTTCGTTAGCTAGGAACCCCCCTATCGACTCCAGACGGTGCGCACACGCTCCGACATACAGTCGTTGCCGAAGAAAATCAATTCTATTACTTTTAGGACAAACCCTGTATGATGGGTCATTCTTTTTATAAACCGAACAGCAAAAAATTTTTTTTAATCGAAAAATTTTTTAGCTCGACATGCCCACCAAAACGTAATTTGCGGTTTTGCACAAAAATTTTTTGTTAATTTTATAAACAATTTCAAAAATCGTCAAAATCGAAAAATGGAAAAAAGGGTTTTTTAAAAACGTGATATCTTAGGTTTGGTTTATCGGACAGTGCTCAAGTTGATATCGATGGAAAGAATTTCACTGTATCTACTCAAATTATAATTTTATAGATTTTTAAATTATTTAATAATATTAAGTAATTGTTGCTAAAAATTATTTATAATTTTTTCAAAGTGTTAACCACCATGATATAGCTTCTAAGGATAAACAGTTTATTGTCCTAAATATAACTTAAATTTTGGTGTTTTCAAAAAGATGGAGACTTTTATAGTTTAAAAGTTATGAATTTTTAAAGTTATAAACAATTAAAAGATGCCCTTAAATAAAAATTTCTCACGCAGTCAGTTTTAAAGCTTTTTGATTGAAACTTGACAATTGTGCTTTATATTCATCAAGCTTTTCAAAAATGTTAACATCAGGCGGATCGGATGACTATATCATATAGCTGCCATACGAATGTAATGATTAATTGAATTTTGTTGGGAATTTGGGTTACCAGAGCTTGAAAAGTAATTTATAACACTACTAAATTCAGCATTTGTATGGCAGCTATATGATATACTCATCCGATCCGCCTGATGTTAACATTTTTGAAAAGCTTGATGAATATAAAGCACAATTGTCAAGTTTCAATCAAAAAGCTTTAAAACTGACTGCGTGAGAAATTTTTATTTAAGGGCATCTTTTTAATTGTTTATAACTTTAAAAAATTCATAACTTTTAAACTATAAAAGTCTCCATCTTTTTGAAAACACCAAAATTTAAGTTATATTTAGGACAATAAACTGTTTATCCTTAGAAGCTATATCATGGTGGTTAACACTTTGAAAAAATTATAAATAATTTTTAGCAACAATTACTTAATATTATTAAATAATTTAAAAATCTATAAAATTATAATTTGAGTAGATACAGTGAAATTCTTTCCATCGATATCAACTTGAGCACTGTCCGATAAACCAAACCTAAGATATCACGTTTTTAAAAACCCTTTTTTTTTCCATTTTTTTCGATTTTGACGATTTTTGAAATTGTTTATAAAATTAACAAAAAATTTTTGTGCAAAACCGCAAATTACGTTTTGGTGGGCATGTCGAGATCTAATTTCGGATTTTTTTTTATTAAAATGAAAAATAAAAAAATTTTTTGCTGTTCGGTTTATAAAAGAATGACCCATATATGAAACTCAGTCATGTGTCTTTCACCACTTATATATGTAAAACGGCTGGACAAATTTTTAGGAATAACAGAATGGCAATTAAAACTAGAAAAAAAGTCAATCGGTAAAATTTTATAAAGCTTTTTGCTTTCCAATTTGCTGTAATTAATTTCTTTTGCAAAGAGCTCTGCAAGGTGGCTGGACAATCTGCCCAATGATAATCTCTGTTGATTTGTGTTGATTACATTAAATTGTAACTCTCCACTGACCTCCAGCCAGCCAAATGCAAAACTATGACAAAAAAACAGGTCGTTAAAACCCATATAATAATTTTAAATTTTGCTGAAGGGGGTATTCTCCATGTTCAGCAGTTTTTTGAAAAATTTTTTTTTAAATTTTTTATAGCTTGGATATTTGAGAATATCGCCCCAAAAAGATTTTTTGAAATTCGAAATACTTTAGAAAATATAGCCTTTTTAGTGGAACAATGTTTTCGCAAAAACGAGAAATTTTTAAGTAAATAAATTTCGAGTAAGTAAAGCTGTGAAATAACGGCTGGTTCTTTTACTTGAATGGTTACAAGTTGTCGCTCAGATCGATATGGATTATTAATCCTATTTTTATCGATAATTATCGAAAGCTATCCTACACAATGCTCAAGCTCGAGATCGAAGACCTAGCTACTGATCTTTTGCGGGAAAAAATTGTTTGTTAATGTTGGGGGTGGTATGTTTTTTTGCAGGGACTTAGGCACGCCCACTGTGAGTCCTATTACTTGTTATTATGTTATAGAATTATGAAAAAAGAATCACTGTGATATATCCACTGGAAACATTTTTGGCCGCTCGCCGAAAAGTCGAAGGCTGTATATTCAGCTGAACAGCTTGAATGTGAACGCATCTTTAAGCAAACAGAACGATGGGTGGAGTCTGGGAGATTTGAAGTTAAGTTGCCGTTCAAAATAAATCCAAAGATACTTGGGCTGTCCTTTGGACTTAATGGGATAAATGTACAATGATTTTATGCAAGAATATTGAGACCTCGAGGAATGCACTATTACATTCCACATCAGTGCATCTTCGTCCTGATAGTAGCACCACCCAGTTGCGGGTAGTTTTCGATGCGTCAAGTAAGACATCAACTTCAATATCTCTGAACGAAACTTTAATTGTGGGACCTACTATTTATTAGATCCGCGAAAAGTTTTGATTGCATAAAAACGCTTTAACAGCCGCCATTTCTAAAATATATTGGCAGGTAAATGTCGCTGAAGAGAATCGCAATTTGAAGTTAATTGTTTGGAGAAAGAGTTCGACTAAAGAGTGGCAAACTTATCGTTTGAATATTCTGCTTCTTATTTGGCTATTCGCTGTCTCGTAGAACTGGCAGACATATATTCGAAGACTCATCCTGTTGTGTTTCAGGTCTTAAAAAGCAGTTTCTTCGTAGATGCTATGCCTACTGGAGCGAATTCGATAGAAGAGCTTGAAGTCATTCGTGCACAGGTGAATAAAGTGTTAAAGCGTGGGGTTTTAAGTTAGCAAAATGGGCAACAAATCATCTAGGGCTATTAACCTATAGTTGCGAGGAGACGCTCTTATAATTTGACCCTTCAGCGTCTGTAAAAAACATTTCGGAATGAGATGGAATCCGAAAAATTACGAGTTTAAATATTCCCTTGACAATTCATTTGATTTGCTGAATCCTACTAAGCGCAACATACTTTTAGTTGCGTCTCGATAATTTGATCCCCAAGGCTTGTAGTGTCCTTTAATTACAAAGGCAAAGATTTTGCTTCAGGAATTGTGGCGCAATAAATTAGATTGAGACGAAGCTATTTCCATCCATCAATAAACAAGCTGGGTCAACTTCAAGCAGAACTTATCTGAATTGCACAAAATATCCATTCCTCGATGCATGTTCCAGTCCACGCTCTAAAATGTGCAGTTACATGGTTTTGCAGATGCGTCTAGTTACGCGTATGGTTGCTGCACATACGTGCGCACGAATGATAATGGGAATATAGTGTGTATGCTCTTCACAGCCAAGGCTCGAGTATGATAATGAAAATATAGTGTGTTTGCTCTTCCCAGCCAAGGTTCGAGTAGGCTCATCTCTGCACAAGATCCATCCCAAGAGTCGATTTATGTGGTCACAATCGCGTCTTTATTAAAGAATATAAAATTGACAGCGTAAATTTTTGGTCGGATTCGCAAGTTACTCTTAATTGGTTAAAAAGAGCATTCGTTGCGAGCAGAGTTGCAGAAGTGGAGGAGTTGACTAGTCAAGTTGTATGGCGGCAGATTTGGTTTCACGTGGCACAAATCTAGATGACCATTTGCCCACTTTGGTTCAATGGTCCTAATTTTTTGTTGAAAAAATCTACTGAGTTGCCAAACCTACACCAGTTCGAGATAACTCGCGAACTGTGGCAGTACATTCTATCACTATGGAAACACCTAATAGCATCATGGTTTTAATCAAAAGATGTTCATCGTTTACAAAGCTCTTGCGAATTTTAGCATACACAATTAGATTTCTTCAATCAAAGACTCGAAGCTTCGAAACTGTTGTTGTTTCTGCAAAGGAGCTGCGCATGACGTTCTTTCGAGTGGTGCAGACCGTTAAAATGTTGAGTTTCAGCCACGAGTTCGTTCAATTCAAAAAGAGTGAATGTTTGGCTCCTCATCAGCTCAATAATATTTTCGGCAACATAAGCCGGAAATGACTCTAAGAGTCAGGAAGGGAACAACACGGCCCTTTCTGTAGTTAATGTTTAACCCTCTGTTGCCTCGAGGGGGGACACTCCCAGTCAGCAACCAGCGGCTGGGATTTCTTCCAAAAAGACATCAAAGGAAAAAATTGTTTGCATCAGTTCCAGGGTGTAAACAGACCCGACCCTACAACGGGCGCACCCGACTAGAATTAAAAGGGGTATCGACTCGTTTGAAACATTTAAGTCACCTGGTCCAGATAACATTTTTCCTGGCCAACTACAGCAAACCATTGAGCTTTACACTATATATGTAAGCTGTCTTAGGGTCAATTATATTGTATCATTTCTCGACAACGTCCTTAAATAACGTCCAACCTAGCGCCATCAGTCGATGCGCCACTAGTGAGACTCATCGACCAAATGCTAACCAGCAGGTCGGTGAACTCCCAACTTTGCGGTGCGACGGCTCGTATGTTAAAAGAGACAGTATGCAAGGTGGTGTTCTCTTTCCGCTGCTGTGGGTTGTAACAGTTAACCAAACGCTGCGACTTACGGAAGCGGAGTATTGCCATTTTTAAATGTGGAGTTTTTCTTCAAATGCTGTGTGACCTTATGCAAACTGCACTGACAACACTCGCTCAGTGGACTAAATCGTGTGGCTAAGGCGTGGTGGTGGTTCAGAACTTCTAGTCATAGAGCTTCTGAACCTAATAGGGGCGTATGTGGTTAGGTAAAGCTGCTGATCGGTTCAACTTGGCGAACCCAGCGTGATCCTGGCTTACTATGTCTCCAGTCGACTCACACCTCCTCGTGGTGACCACCGGAAGCAGTGACAATGCACCCGCATTTGCTGCTGACTAACGTGAGCGGCGACCCGCCCTTCCCTAAAGGCTATAATATAAAGGGTTAGTGCGTCGGGCTTGGTACCCACCACCGTAAAAAATCTCCACCAATAAAAACTGCGACTACAATGCCTCGGATACGGACCCCCTCTGACGACGATCCACGCAAACGTTTTAAGGACCACGATTTGAGGATATGCACCTGGAATGTCCGCACCCTCAACAGAGACGGTGATGATATCGCCTTTGTGAATGTCCTCAAGAAATATTGATCGGATGTTTCCGCACTCCAAGAAATGCGATGGATTGGACATGGGAGCAAGATAAAAACGCTACCAAAGGAGAAGACTAAACAGAAACCACCACCCCCATGGAGATATACCACTGCGGGCGTCGCTCTGTCATCAGATTCACACCAGTTGATGATCGGCTAGCAGCGCACAGACTTAAGGCAAAATATTTTAATATTAGTCTTATCTGTGCTCAGGCGCCAACAGACGACAAGAAAGACCCGATAAAAGACGAATTCTATGAGCGCCTGGAACAACTATACGAGCGCTGCCCCGATCACGACATAAAGATCGTCCCAGGCGATTTTAACGCGAAAGTCGGGAGAGAAGGAGTTTTTGGATTGACAGTCGGACGATTTAGCCTTCATGAAACAACCTCCGGTACCGGAGAGAGGCTAATAGATTTTGCTGCGGGCCGGAACATGGTCATAAGTAGTACCAGATTTGAACACCTCGACATCCATAAGGCGACCTGAAAGTAACCTAATCAACGAACAAGAAATCAGATTGATCACGTTGTGATTGTTCAAAGATATTTGAACAGTGCATTTAAAAGACCGCTACCTGCGGCCGCCTCAAGCCGAGGCGCACAAAAATAGAAACTAGAACCTAAAAATTAAAACAACCCCCACGCAGGGACACATCTGTTAGTAATAAGGCATTTCCCTGCTTGGGGTAAAACCAAAAAATGTATAAAAGAGAAAGTACCAACATATTAAAAAACAGTCAGCTTCTATACAAGGAGCGGTTCACTCGCAACATATATGCGTTTTATTGTTTATGGTCCTTCGTCCCTGTAAAGGCAAAATTGCTAAACTGAACGGCATTTGCTCAGGTCGAAAAAAAGGCTTCCATGTAAACGGCAGTACAATGCCTACAAGGAAAAAGGCCTAAGGAAGTTTAAAAAGGAAGGATCCTTTTTTATCCTGCCGAGCGTTAGGGATTGGCCCTGCGAGCGGAGGAGAGGTGACCAATTCACCATACAAACACAACCTGCCGAGCGTTAGGGATTGGCCCTGCGAGCGGAGGAGAGGTGACCAATTCACCATACAAACACAACCTGCCGAGCGTTAGGGATTGGCCCTGCGAGCGGAGGAGAGGTGACCAATTCACCACACAATATATCCTGCCGAGCGTTAGGGATTGGCCCTGCGAGCGGAGGAGAGGTGACCAATTCACCACACAACACAACCACCCGAGCTATTGCGGCAGAACCGTGGCAAGCTATAACGCCAACGGAAGCCAAAAGGCAATGCACCCGCCTGATAACGAGGCACAGAGGAAAATCAAGAAAGAGATCCTTGAGAATCCAACGGCTGGTCCAAAGCCGTTGACCATCGAGGAATACAGAAGGAGGCAAAGGAGCTTCCGAACAATACAAAAACGGAAGGAAGAGAAGGAGGAGCGTCTGGTCCAAATACCAGATGTGAAAATACCAAAAAGGAGAGGTGGAGCAGCAGCAAGGAACAGGCGAAGAAGAGCTGCACTTTTGGAACAAATCAACGCCACACCCCCACCACCATACCAAGTCGCCTTTCGGATGTGGGAGGAAATCATCAAAATCGAGGCTGAACTATGTAAGAATAAGAAGATAACGAAAAAAGAAAAATAACATTATAAACAATAAAAGTAGAGTGCCCACGTGGCACCGCTGCAACAAAAGGCGGATTCGCTGTTGCATAAAATTAAATAAGTACTAAAAAACAAGAAGAAAAGAAAGAAATTATAGATTATTAGTAAAAGTTAGACGATACAAAAAAAAAAATGAGAAAGTCGGTCAAGCCCGACTATAACATACTCTGTACCTGGGGAGAAGCTGAATGCAGTGCTGGTGCAGCGCTCATCTCAAAGTCTCTCTCTCTTTTTTTTTTTTTTTTTTTCCCCACTCTTTCTCTCACTCTCTCTCTCGCTCTCTCTTTCTAAGTTTGTGTGGTGTTAGTTGTGAATAGGTGGAAGGGGGTGGGGCGAGGGAGATGTACTTTTTTGCTCATAACTTGAGAACCGCTGATCCGATCTTTATCATTTCTTCGGCAAATCGATACATTTTGCTAATTACTAACTATCTCTAGAAGGTACGAAACGTCTATCTTCAAAACTGTAGGAGATATAACGTTTTTTCCGAATTGCGGGGGCGGGTGGGGCGGGTTGAAAATAAACTTGATCTGCCTGCAGTTATAAGAAACATTGGCCCCCATACATGTCAAACCTCTATCTCTTACCATCTCTGAGATCTGTTTGTTCATACGGACGGACGGACAGACGGACAGACAGCCAACGGACAGACGGACAGACGGACAGACGGACAGACAGACGGACATGGCTATATCGACTCGGCTGTTGATGCTGATCAAGAATATATATACTTTATATAGTCGGAAATGATTCCTTCTCCCTGTTACATACTTTTGCACAAACTTAATATACTCTATGTACCTTCGGTACAGAGTATAAAAAACAAACATTACATAAAATTTTTGTAGTTTTTGAATATATTTTTATAAATAAAAAACTTGTTTGTTGAGCAATTAAAATTGAAGATATCTAAATAAAGTAAAAATAAATTTTCAAATATGACATTAATTTTTTTAGTTTTTGAATATATTTTTATAAATAAAAAACTTGTTTGTTGAGCAATTAAAATTGAAGATATCTAAATAAAGTAAAAATAAATTTTCAAATATGACATTAAATTTTTTTAGTTTTTGAATATATTTTTATAAATAAAAAACTTGTTTGTTGAGCAATTAAAATTGAAGATTTCTAAATAAAAAAAAAAAAAAAGAAAAAATAAATTTTCAATATGACATTAACTAGGGAACAGCTAACAGCGGTTTTGCAGAGACAGAGCGAGTATAACCAGAAGTTAACCCAGTTCCATGAGGAGTGGGAATCAAAAATATTAGGAGATGATAGCTATAAATCTCAGGTAGAGCAAATATGGCCACATTTTGAGAACCAGCATACGGTTCTTATTGAAAATCAAAGCAGATTAAAAGATACAGATTATTTTAGTGCAGACACATTTAATGCACATTTCACTGCAAAAAATAAAATTCTAAACGAAATAAAAAAAAGAAAAAATGCAGGCAATGCAGTTAACCCGATTAACTCCATTTGGGAAAATAATAAAAATAGATTTTTTAGAGCAACAGCCAAGTTCCATCTCAAAATAGAGAATGACGAAAGGGCAAAGGTAGAAAATTCGGTTAAAAAAGAATTGCTAGATTTAGAATTTAAGAGGTTGCAAAACTTGTTTGAAGGGTTGACAACACTGCAAAGCAGCCTTGAGGAACAGGTAATAGTGGAAGATGAATGGGAGAAGGTAAGCTTGTATTATCAAAATGAGGCTACTCGGATAATACAAGCAAAGCCAAGTGAATGCCGGTTGAAATTAAAAGAGGTTAATATACCCCCCTTTCATGGGGATTTTTCGAGCTGGTCCGCTTTTATCGATACATTTTCGAATCTGATCGATAAAGACGTTGCACTAGGGAAGAAAGAAAAATTAATTAGATTGAAAGATTTAGTGAAAGGAGAAGCAAGCAAGCTAATTCAGCACTTGCTTATATCAGAGGAGAATTATGATACAGCATTACAAATCCTCAAAGAAAGATACGAGAACAGAAGACAACTGTTTTCGCAATTATTTGATAGATTATTGGATCAGCCAACAATGAATAGTGACTTAGAAAAAAGTGTACAACAATTACTCGATACCACTAGAGAGTGCGTACATGCAATAAAGGGAATGGACATTAAAATAGAAGAGGCAGATATTTTCTTAGCGCGCATAATCCTAAGAAAATTTGACAGAAAGGGCCTACAGCTTTATGAGCAGACGATCAGAAAATTAAAAGAAATTCAAACGCTAGACGATGTGTTCGAATTCCTGGAACAACATCTGCAAGCAATTAAAACCTTGCAAGTTCCAGGTTATGAAAAACGAGCGCAGAGAAAAGAATATAACAGTGACGTGTGTCCCCTGTGCAATGCTGGAGGTCATACGGTCTCAAACTGTTTTAAATTTGCTGCATTATTAATACAAGACAGACTGGACACAGTGCGAAAACTTAGGATCTGTTTTAGATGTCTGGGGCACAAATTTTATGAAACTGGAGGTATGTCATTACTGCAGACATAGAAAAAATGTACAGACAAATAAAAGTTGCAGAAGAAGATCAGGACTATTTAAGAATTCTTTGGCGAAAAGATCATAAGGACCCAATGAAAGAATATCAGATGACAACAGTAACTTACGGTACTGCCTCAGCACCATTTTTAGCCACAAGATCCTTACAGGAAATAGCAGAACGGTGCGTAAACGAATCCATTAAAAACAGAATCAAAATGGATTTTTATATGGATGATTTTATGTCAGGAGCAGATAGCATTTCTGAATGTATAAGGATTCAAAAAGAAATAGCTAAGGAGTTAGAAAGTTACGGGTTTCATCTCCGAAAGTGGGCAGCAAACAACAAAGAAATTATGACCGCAATACCAAACTCAGGAGAAATGAATACATTCGAAATAAACAATGAGGAAACTATAAAAACGTTAGGTTTGAAGTGGAACCCACACAGAGATGAATTCACGTTCAAAATCAATATAAACGACTCGGAGAAAGTCACAAAAAGAAAAGCATTATCGATATTGGCACGAATATTCGATCCACTTGGGTGGCTATCACCAATAACAATAGTCGCTAAATTGTTCATTCAAAAATTATGGTTGTCCCAATATAGTTGGGATGAAATTTTGAATGATCAAATTATAAAAGAATGGCTGGAGTTTATAAAAAACCTACCTGCTGTTCAGGAAATCACAATTCCAAGATGGAATTGTGCCACATTAAATGAACCATTGGAAATTCATGGTTTTGCCGACGCGTCAGAAAAAGCATTCGCAGCAGTGTTATATGGGAAGTCTAATTCGGGAGTTGTAATCATCGCAAGCAAGACAAAGGTCAATCCGATTAAGAATAGAAAAACACTTCCCAAGTTAGAACTTTGTGCAGCATGGTTGTTATCCGAGCTGTTACTCAAAGCATCTACAGTAATGGATATGTCCAAAAATGTATATGCATGGAGTGACTCCACAATAACACTGACATGGATACGAAATCAAAAGAGCAAAGACCGATTTGTAAGATCTAAAGTAGAACAGATCCACAAACAAATGCCAAAAATAATCTGGGGTCATATTAGTTCCAAAGATAATCCAGCTGATATTGCGTCCAGAGGAATTGCACCACACAAACTAAAAGATTATGAATTGTGGTGGAGCGGACCGAAATGGTTGGAAAAATCAAAAGAAAACTGGCCAAAGGAGGAAGCTGAAACAAGCTACTCAAATTGCCTCACTCAAATCGGTACACACTTTTTAGATACGCTCGTACAAAAATACAGCCAGTTTGATAAGTTAGTAAGGGTAACTTCTTATGTAGTTATTTTTATAAGACGTTGCCAAAGAAAAAGAAAGTCATGTGAATTAACTATTCAGGACTTAGAGGAAGCCAAGACAATCATATTAAAACATCATCAGGAAACAGAATTTCCAGATGAAATAAAAAAATTACAACATACAAAAGAAATCGACGTAAGCAGCAAGGTAGCTTCGTTACACCCGTTTTTAGACGAAAAGGGTATAATGAGAGTCGGTGGGCGATTAAATTTTTCGGATTTAAAATATAATCAGAAACATCCAATAATTTTAAACAAGTCGCAACTGGCAGAATTAGTGATAGCTAAAAATCACAAGGAAACACTGCATGGAGGAAATAGGTTGATGGAAACAATGATACGAAGAAGTTATTGGATAGCAGGGTTGAAAAATTCGATCAAGAAGATTATCAGGTATTGTGTAAAGTGCACAAGATATAAGAATCAAACTCAGCAGCAAATAATGGGACAAATCCCAGAAGCTAGAGTAAAGATTTCAAATCCATTCACTCATACGGGAGTTGATTACGCCGGGCCAATTCATATAAGGGTATCCAAAGGCAGAGGAAATAAGTCCTATAAAGGGTATATAGCAGTGTTTGTGTGTATGAGTACAAAGGCGGTACATTTAGAAGCAGTCAGTGATTTGACAACAGAAGCATTTCTGGCTGCCTTTCGAAGGTTTTCAGCAAGAAGGGGAAAATGTGCCCACTTATACTCTGACAATGGTACAAATTTTGTTGGGGCAGAACGAATCCTTCATGCTGACTTCGCTAAGGCCATGGAAATGAACAGTATAGCACCAGTTTGGACATCTGAACTGATTAAATGGCATTTTATTCCCCCGGCAGCTCCTCACTTTGGAGGCATTTGGGAAGCCGGGGTGAAATCAGTAAAATATCATTTGAAAAGGGTAATAGGAGCTAGCACTTTAACTTATGAAGAAATAAGTACCTTGCTAGCTCAGATTGAAGCAATATTGAATTCCAGACCACTTTATCAAAATGATAGCAGCAAAGATTTTGACGACATTTTAACACCTGGTCATTTTTTGATAGGGAAACCATTGTTGGACATTCCTGAACCATTTGAAGACAGGGCAATTTCATCGATAGACAGATGGAAAATGTTGAGTCGAATGAAAACTCAATTCTGGCAAAAGTGGAAGGATGAGTATCTTGTCACACTTCAACAACGATTTAAGTGGACAACCAAATTTGCAGGAAGGACAAATCGTTTTGGTTAAAAACGAAAATACAGGTGCATCTAGATGGCCGCTAGGTAGAATTCAGGAAACATATCCTGGATTAGATGGGAAGACAAGAGTAGTGGAAATAAAAACTCAAAATGGCGTGATTAGGAGACCGATTCATAAAATAGTTCTTCTGGAAACAGAGAAAGATGAAGAATCATATAAAAAAACGTCAAAAAAGGTAATGGTCATGAGCTTTTTACTAATGCTCATGACCAACAGCTGCTCTGCATCAGTTGCAGGTTTATTGAACAACTCATCAATGGTAAAACCGTTAGAAAACAACACGATGATTTACCTCGACCCTATGGGAAAAATAGATATCATATCATCCAAATGGAATATGATAATATATTATGATTTGAGTTCATTTATGAGAGAATTGCATACAATTCCAGATTTTTTATACTTACTTAGATGGACGTGTCAATCACTGGAAAAATATGATGAGTCTTGTAAAACTATGTTGAGAGCGATAGAAAACCAGTACGAACATTTGCAATCGAAATACGAACTTTTAATAGGGCCAAGACGGGCAAAAAGAGCACCATTTGAGTTTGTAGGATCGTTACATCATACATTATTTGGGACAATGGATGCAGACGATCGAAAGGAAATTGAAGAAAAAATGGAAAATTTACACGACAACCAACTTGCGTTAGATGGATTATACAAAAAACAAACTTCATTAATAGATTCGACAGTTAATATATTAAAGAAAACAACAGATGAGGTGAATGCTGCTCTTAAAGTTATAGAGAATCATATAAACAAATTAGATCGGTCTCTTGCTCAAGTTAAAGATGCAAACAGAGCCGCTTTAACCTATCAAATGATAGTTGATCAAGTTAATCTACTTATAGCTGATTGCGAAAAAACTTTAACAGCTATTACTGATATAGTACTTGATTTAAATCATGGGAAAATAAATCCTCAATTGTTAAGACCAAAACAGCTTAAGCAGGAACTTGAAAATATTAAGGGAAATTTACCACCAAAGGTAAAATTACCAGGCAAGAAGGGTTCAGAATTACGTGAGGTCTACAACTTAATGGAAGGGCATGCCATTTTAATAGACCATAGACTCATAATTAAGACAGAAGTTCCACTATTTAATCAAGAAACATCTATAATATACAAGCTAATATCAATACCATTTAAAAAAAATGGTAAAACAATTAAAGTCAGAATCAAAAGTAAGCACATGGTGTACAATTATAATCTTGACGCTTACGTATTAGTGACAGACTCAGAGCTCAACAAATGCGCTCGTCAAAGTAATGATCATCTAATGTGTAAGGGTCATTGGGCATGGAGTTCAGCAGCCGATAATTCTTGTGAAATATCAGCGTTAAAACAGTCAGATAATCCAAATTGTGAGTTTCAACAAACTACATCAGAAACCATTTGGACGGAACTGTCGCTCCCAAATACATGGTTATATAAAATATATAACGTTTCCAAATTAGAAGTGAATTGTGGCACCCATCAAAGTCAAATCATAAAATTAGCACCACAAGGGGTTTTAAAATTAGAAGAAGGTTGCACTGCGCGCCATGAGAACCACCTGATGACAGCGGGGTATGCAGTATCATCCAAAGATGAAATTCAAAAATCCTTCATTTCCCATTACAAAAATAGCAGATGGGGTAAAAATGGATGAAGTCAAACCTCTAACAACAGTTATGATTAACAACACAAGGGACATAAATTTTTTAAAAAACTTGATAGAAGAACAGAAAAAGGAGAATATTAAGTTGAAGGGCTTGAATGTGCACAACGTCAGTGGACATTCTGCACTGATTTTAGTTTTAGCAATTATAATTATTGCAATAGTTATGTACCTAAAAACAATTTGCAAACAAGAAAAAGCAATTAGGATTAATTTTTCACCACAGAGCAATGGAATGCAAACCACCAATTAGCTGTTCCAGTTATAGATTATACATAAGTTTTTTTTTTTCCGGCGCAAGATGTTTTAAAATAAACATGGCATTAATGAAATTGACTCAACAAAACAACAATATTAGAAGATAAGCAAACCAATGTAAATCCAAAGTTAAATAAATATATGTTAAATTAAATCGAAATGTTAAGATATAAAAATGTAAAAATCTGAGCAAAAAGTTTAAAACCTATATGGAAATATACACATTTAAAATACAGTCCACTATCGAAGAGAAAAATATATATATGTAAAAAATACAAATTGTTGCCCTCTGCAATATTCATGTTCAAAGATAATTGAAAAGTACATGTAAAGTAAAAATACAATTTGTTTGCCCTCGGCAATATGTTCAAAGATATTTGAACAGTGCATTTAAAAGACCGCTACCTGCGGCCGCCTCAAGCCGAGGCGCACAAAAATAGAAACTAGAACCTAAAAATTAAAACAACCCCCACGCAGGGACACATCTGTTAGTAATAAGGCATTTCCCTGCTTGGGGTAAAACCAAAAAATGTATAAAAGAGAAAGTACCAACATATTAAAAAACAGTCAGCTTCTATACAAGGAGCGGTTCACTCGCAACATATATGCGTTTTATTGTTTAGTGATCGACGGAAGGCATTCATCGAGTATACTAGACGTGCGTGCGATTCGAGGAGCGAATATAGACTCGGATCATTGCCTTCTCGCAGCCAAGGTACGCACTCGGCTCAGCGTGGCACAAGCCTCACGCTCTGGCACACGTCGAGAAGCTGCAGTCACAAGTTACCTCGAAGCCTACACAGCTAAACCTGCTCAACTGCTTAGGGACACCTCCTCATTCCCTTCCGATATATGCGAGCAGTGGCAGCGTATAGCGCACTCCATGAGTACGGCTGCCAAGGAGATACTCGGTTATTCCGAGCCCCCTCGAAAGCGGTCTTGGTACGAGGAGTGCCGACGCGCTACTGCAGAGAAAGACGCTTCCTATAGGAGAACGCTGCAGTCGAGAGTAACGCGATACCTGGGGAAAAGGAAAGAGGAGAAGAGCCTTTTTAGAAGAAAAAAGATTGACCAAGAAAGGCGCATGCGCGAGGAAGTCGAGAGGTTATTCGGCATGAGTGAGACTCGAAAATTCTTCCAAAAAGTTAAACAATTAACAGAAGTTTTCAACCCCAGAGTCGCACAATGCAAAGACGAACCGGGGAATCTGGTCACAGATCCGCAAGTGGCGCTTAAAAAATGGAGAAGTTACTGGTAGGCGATGACGAACATGATGCCGCCTCTAGAGAAGTAGCGATGCCACCAATCGACAACATAGAGATAGACCCCCCGACCCAACAGGAAGTCTGTTTAGCCATAAGAAGGCTAAAGAACAAAAAGTCGCCAGGCGCTGATGAGCTGCCCGCTGAATTGTTCAAGGCTGGAGGCGAAGAATTTATAAGGTGCGTGCACCAACTTCTGTGTCGTATATGGGTTGACGAAAGCATGCCCGACGATTGGAATCTAAGTGTTCTCTGTCCAATCTTTAAAAAAGCAGATCCTGCAGTTTGCGCCAACTACCGCGGGACCCATCGCATATAAGGTTCTGTCCCGCATTATTTGTGAACGTCTAAAGCCGCTTATTGATACACTGATTGGACCTTATCAGTGTGGCTTTAGACCTGGTAAATCCACCACAGACGAGATATTCACATTGCGCCAAGTCCTGGAGAAGACCTATGAGAGAAACATCGAAAATCACCATCTCTTTATCGATTACAAAGCCGCTTTCGACACGCCGATAAGGTCAAGGTTTTTCGAAGCCCTGTCTACTTTAGGTATTCCAGCAAAGTACGTTCGACTTTGCATGATGACGTTGAGAAGCACTCAAAGCTCCGTCAAAATAGGAACGAACCTCTCCGAGCCTTTTGATACCAAAAGAGGTTATAGGCAGGGTGACACCTTATCGTGTGACTTAATCTGCTGATGGAGTATATACTGCGCCAGTGCCCAAATGCCAACAGATCGGGCACCATCTTTAATAAAGATGTAATGCTACTCGCTTATGCCGATGATATTGACATTATCGGCAATACCGAACAGGCGGTAAGCAGGGCGTTTTCAGAGATTGAGAAGCAGTCTGAACTAATGGGTTTAGCGGTAAACGAGGACAAGACGAAGTACCTAGTGTCCTCGAAAAAGAAGTCCTTGGGCCTTGGGCAATCTGTTGCAATCAAAGAGTACAACTTTAAAGTTGTAGAGGACTTTGTCTACCTCAGAACGATGATAACCGGCGACAACAACATCAGCCTGGCAATCCTAAGAAGAATCACGCTCGCAAACCGATGCTATTACGGGCTAAGTAGGGAGTTCAAGAGCAGAGACCTCAAGCGAAGAACAAAAATAGCGCTAAGCAAGTCGCTCATCATACCAGTCCTTCAAAAGGGCGCAGAAGCATGGGCAATATCATCAGCGGATGAGGCGGCGATTGGCGTTTTCGAGCGAAAGATTCTTCGCAGGATTTATGGACCCTTGAAAGTTGGCAAGTATTTTCGCATCCGAAGAAATGACGAACTGTATGAGCTCTATGGGGATACTAATCTGGTCAAGCGCATAAAGCAACAGTGGCTGCGCTGGCTGGGACATGCTACCCGTATGGATGAACAAGCTCCAGCAAAAATGGTCTACAAGAGGAATGCGAAAGAACTGGGACAAGGCAAGGTGGGACGACCAGGTGCATAAAGACATTTCCAAGCTTGGCGTCAAAAACTGGTGCCAGCACGCACGGAGCAGAAGCGACTGACGGACATTGGTTGCAGCGGCCGAGACCGTCAAACGGTTGTGATGGAAACATCGGGCCAATATAGAAGAAGAAAGCGTGAACCCAGCCAAGACGGAATTAGTTCTTTTAACAAGAAAATTCCCGATCTGGTTCCTCCTAAAATTAACGGAGTAAGTATTGCGTTTGGTGACAATGCCTAATAGCTGGGTGTAATTCTGGACAAGAAACTACTCTAAAAACACAACATAAGCGCAAACTAACTCATCTCTCAACGAGATCGCACGGCATTTCAGTATACACCTAATATGGGTGCCAGGATACCGCAACATAGAAGAAAACGAGTCTGGGGACAAACTGGCCTGAATAGGAACCACCACCGAGCTCTTTTCAGTAAAGAGTACGATTGGGATTCCTATGGCTCGCTACGAATCGGTGGGAAACCCTTTCCTACTGTGCCTACATTCAACCAAAAACGTACTAACACACTGTTAAGCCTCAGAAGAGAACACATATCGCTTCTGGTTGGAGCCCTCACGGGGCACTGTCTTATCGGAAGACACGCAGCACGCCTAGGCGTCACTAACAATGGCTTCTGTAGAAGTTGTAAATATGAAGAAGAGGAGGAAACAGTACAGCACCTTCTCTGCCACTGCCCCGCTTTAAGTAGAAGAAGACTAAGGACACTTGGTCAACCTCTCCTACTCATCCTGTCGGAGACATCCGATCTAGAGATCCCAGCTCTATTAAAACTTATTCTGTCCACACAATGGTTCAGTACCGAGGACCCCCCTCAGTCAGGGTTAACAGGGAATAAACATGGCATCGAAATGGGCCCATAGCGGCATAAGTTGGAGAGCGACTGTCGCAACTTAACCTAATTTGCCCACTTTGGTTTAATAGTCCTGATTTTTTGTTTAAAGAATCTACTGAGTGGCCAAATCTACATTTGTTCGAGATAACTTCCGAACTGTACATTCTGTCACTATGGAAACAACTAATAGCATTATGGTTTCAAAGATGTACATCGTTCACAAAGCTCTTGGGAATTGCGAATACATAATTAGATTTCAAAGTTTTGCATTTGGCTGGCTTGAGGTCAGTAGAGAGTAGAGCCCTGCACGAGTGCACACTAAACAAAAAATTATTCAATCTCGTTGAAATAAATTGTGTGTTACAGGCAACAGTATCAATGTTCACACTGTCAAAGCGAGACATTTTACTAAACTATCTAGTATCTGATTGGGAGTTGATGATCTACTTCGATTCGTTAACAAAGCCAGTGTGAGTGCTAGCATTAACAAAGGAACTTAATCTATGTATATGATAGGAAAATCACACTGAGAACACTGTTAAAACTGTTAACACTATGAACATTATTAAAACTAGCAAACCGGGTTTGTATACAACACGAAAGTATTTCGTGCACTGATCAATGCATAAGCGCAGTTCACAGCTATGGGATACCCATGGTATCAAAACCGCTAAGTGCTTAAGAAACTGTTTTTTAAGACCAAAATCGACCGCACATAAACCATGATTAAGAAAATATTGAATTGCAATAAATAGCATGGGTAACCAATGGTTATCCAATATAGTGAAGGTTTTAAAGAATGTTTCAAACCACTTTCCGTGACTGACAAATCGTTAAATCGCGGAAAATTACCAAAGAGGTTCAAAAATAATAATAATGCCAAACAAACTTCACAACCAACCAAGAGGAAATTATAAAGATAAATGCAGAGCGGAATTAAGAGCTGAAAGAACTCCGTGGTAATAAGACCGCTAAGTGCTTAAGAAACAGACCTGCAAGGCGACAAATGACCACAGATATCTTAATAATCATGTATATGACAATACTGAACCGCGATAAATACCATGGATAACCAATGTCAAAGAATATAGTCGAGATCGTAAAGAATGTTTTGAATCACTTTTCGAGTCTGACTCTTTAGTAAATCCCGAAAAAATACCAAGGAGGATTAAAAATAGTAATATTGCAATTTTTTATTTATTTGTCAGGTACAGCTTAATAGCTGTGTTTTTATACCCTTGGAGAGGGTATATTAAAATTGTCCGGATGTTTGTAACGCAGAGAAGGAAGCATCTCCGACCACATAAAGTATATATATTCTTGATCAGCATGACGAGCTGAGTTGATATAGCCATGTCCGTCTGTCCGTCTGTCCGTCCGTCTGTCCGTCCGTCTGTCCGTCCGTCTGTTTCTATGCTATCTCCTCCGTCAGTTTTAAAGCTATCGTAACCAAACTTTGCACGAAGTCTTTTGGTACAAATACGCTGCACATTTGTCGGAACCGACCGGATCGGATGACTATAGCATATAGCTGCCATAGGAACGCCATATCGCTCCCAACGCTCGTATTTATAAGTTTTTAATGATTTCACATAATTTCAATAAGCCTTGTTGAAATCGGACTACTATATAGTATAGCTGCCATACAAAAGTTATGTCTGAAAAATAGTCCGAGTGAGAAAAACTTTTTTTGTTTTCAATGTTATCGCTCCCAACGCTCGTATTTATAAGTTTTCAATGATTTTACATAATTTCAACAAGATTTGTCGAAATTGGACCACTATAGCTGCCATACAAACTGTCAGGCATATATCAAGCTCCAAGGGTATATAAACTTCGGTCGAGCCGAAGTTAGCTTCCCTCTATTTTTTTTTTTTATTTTCCATATTTATATTTAAAAACATAATTTCGTTCACCATGTCATCATTTCCGGACATAGAGCTTCTTTTTTTCGCATATTAAATAGTCCTGCGAATAAACATGATTAACAAGACCAAAAATGAAAATTTAAGTACTTTTTAGGCGTATCTGTTGCAGATTCTCCATTCATGCCTATAATTGCTAACAGCCGGTTCTTCATTGTACCTTCACATATATAATGTAAAGTTACGCATATATAGGATTTTTGGGAAAAACTATCCGTCCACGCGTCTGACGTGATTGCATATCCATTACCTTTTATTAATGATATTCCCTTCATTATTAAAGCGAGTTCCATTTTATAGAGGTCGTACTTTCGGATACGTGTTGGTGAGGAAGCGTTGGTTGACGTTAACATTAGGTACAATTCCAAGGCGACTTCCTTTTTCAAGGGCAAGTGATATAAGGTCTTTAATCCCAGAATCGCTTATAACACTGAATGGCCGACAATTTTGAACGACCCACTTCGTCACAGTCCTTGTGACCGATGATTTCGTTTCCGCATCTACGTGTATAGTAGGTTCATTCTCTTTTCCAAGCACGATTATTTTGCAGATTCTGTAGCATTTATGTCGAACTAAATTCGACATAGAGCCATTATATTTAAAAACACTTAAGCATGTTCGGCACGCAACCACATTTGGAATTTCATTTCTTGTCTCCCCAAGTAGTTTTCCGCTAATGCTATAGAGGCCACTACTTATATTGGCCCTTATTTCAGCTATTGTTCCAGATGGTGGAGGACTCTATGGAACATATTTATAAAACAAAAAATTTAATAAATGTTCTTGTTTATTATTTTCGCGTACAATTTTAAACCTATAAACTTACATGGCGAGAATTGTTCTCCATTTTTTTTTTTAAATAACAAACTGTTAACACTGTTAACACGAACTGAAACTAGTGTGAGACCGAGACATACGAGATGACAAGAATCACATGGCAGGTTAACTTTGACTCAATGAATCTTTGAATTAAAATGAAATTCAATAATTCAATAAGAGCTGTTTCGTTTCGACATATGAATCGGTTTGATAGTGTTCACAGTGTGATTGCCTACTGTTAACAATGATTTAGTGTGAGCTCGTGCAGGGCTCTAGTAGAGAGTTACACTTTAACGTTTTCAACACAAATCAACAGAGATTAATTACAACAATTTTGGAATAGCAATTTGTATGTCCGTACCACGATCGCTGTTTCAGAGATAACCACATCTCCTCGTCAGCGGACTTGTATTGCATATTCACATTTAAACAAGCACACAATATTCTATAATGTAACTAGGTTCGTCGAATAACGTTTGAGGACTCCAATGTGTTAACGTCGAGACCACGTTTCAGCCTGGAAATCTGCTATGTTTTTTGAACGTGTTGCTTTTGCTTTCCAATCTTTGCTGTAATTAATTTCTTTTGCTTATGCGTTTTTTCGACCTGTTTTTTGTGAAAGTTTTGCATTTGGCTGGCTTAAGGTCAGTGGAGAGTTACAATTTAATGTAATCAACAAGCCTCGAAACTATTGTTGTTTCTGTAAGGGAGCTGCGCATAGCGTTCTTACGAGTGGTGCAGACTCTTCAAATGTTGGAATTCGGCCGCGAGTTCGTTCAATTAGAAAAGAGTGAATGTTTGGCTCCTCATCTTCAAAGTGTGTATTGCTATTTGGCCCCCGACCATCATGCAGTTGCCAAGCTTAGTTTGCTCGTCATATTAGCAATCTACTCGTTGCGTATTTTTGGCTACAGTGTTCTTGTAGTTGATTTTCGAGTTGGCAACTTATATCCTAGGCACTGGGAGACATTTTCTATCAGCTTCCTGATATCTGGCTGGTACACAATCCTTAAGGCGTGTTGTCCTTTAGGGATCATTTAAGCCAATTGTCGGTTTATTTGCTGGCTCCGACATGCAGGGCTGGCGTATACACAAAGCTTGTAATCCTTTGTTGGCTTTTATGACCGAATTGCTCGAAATTTTTTACAAGGGCAGAATTGTCGTTGTTGTTGTTCTGCCGGACAACTGGTTCCACTGCTGCGAAGTGTTTGCATTTAAGATTCCGATTTAGAATGCTTTGTGATTTGCAACTTAAATTATCGCTGCAATGTTTACATTTCGCCGTTTTATTATCAATTCGGTGAAATGGTTTCAAATATCGCTTTGCTTTCTGATTAAAGATATTCTGACTAAGAAAAGCGGACATGATTGTCACACTTGAAGCTTCAATGTTCCTTTATACAGAGTTGCCATAAATTGACAACAAACAGTGAACTAATTCAACAGTCAGGTCACACTGAACAGTTCACTGAACAGATATTAGGGTACAGCATACAGGGCAACACACAGATGGAGACAAAACTGAACAGTTCAAAGAGCAAGGTTGGTTTCCTATTTTGGAACCCACTGGTATAGCGGAGGATCACTTGTCCGCTACTCCAGGTAATGCTACAAGTGGTGATGATGATGCCAGACGCGCGGAGGCGGAACTGTTAGCCAGCTTCCAAACGCGTACTAAAATTGCAAGGTCGCCACGGGCATCCTCTGTGTGAGAAACGGGTTAAAGAACATCGAGCACAACACCCTCAACTGGGCTTGCCCGATGTACCAGAAGGCCTCAAAAAACTGCAGCAATAAACCTGCGTGCATCCTCTGTGTGAGAAACGGGTTAAAGAACATTGAGCACAACACCCTCAACTGGGCTTGCCCGAAGTACCAGAAGGCAGTGGGAAGCGACCGGTCCAATTAAGTTTCTCCAACTTAATCTGAATCACTGCAGAGCGGCCCAAGACCTTGTCTCTCAAACAGTGCGGGTCAAAGGAATAGACGTGGCACTTATATGCGAGCCATACCAATCCATGCCGGACAGCATTTGGATCCAAAACCAAAAGTATGGAGCAGCGATCTGGAGCTGTGGAAGAACACCACTACAGCTCAGCGAGCGAAAAACAGCAGCAGGATATGTTAGAGCCAGGTGCGGAGACATATACTGGTATAGCTGTTACATAGCCCCAAGCATCCAGCTCGATGAGTTCGAGCGAATCATTGATGATATCGCGACTGATTCGCGCTGCCATGCGCCGACCGTCATAGCTGGCGACTTCAATGCATGGGCGGTAGATTGGGGAAGCAGCAGGACAAACGCCCGAGGAACTATCCTACTGGATGCTTTCGCGTTCCTCAACGCAGTATTGCTGAACACTGGGACGAAACAGACCTACTCAAAGGCAGGACGGGGATCAATAATAGATCTCAAATTTTACACACATCCACAAAATTACGTGGGAGGTCTCCGACGATTACACTCACAGCGACCACCAAGCTATAGTGAGCAACATCGGATCCCTGCGACGGCATCACATCAAGCAGGCAGTGCACACTGGATGGTGCGAAAAGTCCATTGATGCAGCATCACTGCTGGCAATGATGGACGGCTCCCAAATCGAAGGGACTGCAGAACAGCGCGCAATCAGCCTGGCCCAGGCAATGGAGAGAGCTTGCGACGCAGCAATGGCACGCAAAAAGAAAGGCGGAAATAAAAACAAACCCGTACATTGGTGGAGCCAAGAAATCGAGCACTATCGCATGGACTGCCACAGCTCGAGAAGACGGTATCAACGGGCGATGAAGCGATGCTTGAGAAGACCATTGGACCTACAGGCCAAGCACCAGGCGGAAACACTGCTTGTCTCTTTTCAAGCACACCGAGCCACGCTAAAAAAGGCCATCAAGCGCAGTAAAGCAAACTGTTGGAAACAGCTCTGCGATGAGGCCGAGGACCAACCTTTCGGTCAGGCCTACAAGGTGGTAATGGGAAAGCTTGCGAGACGGCCCACACCCACGTGCCCAACGCAACTAGGAACTATCGTCGAAACCCTGTTTCCGCTCCAGCCGGAAATTCAAGCGACGACATGGACAGACACGGATGAGGGACCTGAACCTACTACAGATGCAGATGAGGTACGCGCGGCCCTATCGCGCGTAAATGCAGATAAGGCTCCGGGACCAGATGGGATCCCAACCAGAGCACAGTGGGTCGAATTCCCAAATAATTGGCATAAAGCCGAGTGTTGCAGATATCGAGTTGAAACTTGGTACTTTTAATAGATATAACACCTATAATATTTAAACAAAATGTTAAGTTAATTTGACCACGCCTACCCCGACCGCCCTTATATGGCAACACTGCGTATACGTAATCTGAAAACAAAGTTTTGAGAACTGTGAATAAAAAGCTAAAATGTAAATTAAAATTAAATTTTTAGTAATTTATAGTCAAATTGTAAGCGTACATTCCTTCAGTTGGGCAAATATCCACTTTGTATTAGCTGAAGAGTTGCCATTCGTACGACCAGCAGCGTTGGATGATAGAGTTCAAGCTCATTTTTAAGTTTAAAGCACCGCAAAAGCCGCAAAAAGCCGCAAGCGGGATAACTATTATCTTTTTATACATACTTTCTTCTTTATTTTGACATATATTACAAAACACACAAACACGCACAACGTTAGTTTTGCTCCACAGAAGACTTGCACTTTGGTTAAGTTTCCTCTGTTTAGGGACAACACGAAACAACACACTTTAAAGCAACATATTGAACATTATCAAGAAATGCTTCCATTTATTTATTCTACATACCCTGGCCTTTATTATCCATAATTTGGCAAAATTTTTTGTGCAACTTTACACGACCTGCAAGTCCTCAAAGTTAATAAATATTTGTCGCCAATTTTATCGCAACCATCACTGCACTCAACACCTGACTTCGATAATCGATAACAATTTCAGGGTTGCCAAACTATCGAAAATATTATTCGATTCTTTGTACATAGACTATGTATTTTTAGGGTGTATTATTAAAAATGAGTTTTGTTTCCATGAAATTTTCGACTTTATGCCAATTATTTGGGAATTCGACCCACAGTGCAGAGCAATAAAAATTATCATCGAAGCCTATCCAGAAATATTCGGAGACCTATACAACTGTTGCATCCGCGAACGTGTCTTCCCACAGAGATGGAAGCTCCAAAGATTGGTACTACTCCCAAAAGGCGACAAGAACGCAGAGGACCCCACGGCATACAGACCATTATGCATGCTGGACACAATCAGCAAACTTTTCGAGAGAATAATTTGCAATCGTCTTGAGAAGGAACACTGTGGTCAGGTCAATCATCCTATATGCATCGCCAATATGGGCTCCTGCAATGGCGGTCCCTTCCTACAGCCGTGGATGCAAAGGCGCGTACAGAAGATGTGCCCTCCGAGTAATAAGTGGTTTCCGAACAGTGTCAGAGGACGCAGCACTCGTCCTCGCTGGAATGGCCCCTCTCGACCTACTAGCGACAGAAGGTAGAAGCCCTCCTACAGATGAGTTGCGACGGGAGGCTACTATGACACAGTGGCAAATGAGGTGGAGGTCTACAACCAACGGCAGCTGGACAAAGAGACTGATAGCGGACTTTCGGCCGTGGGTGGGTAGAAAACACGGACAAATCGACTTCTATTTGACGCAGCTACTGACGGGACACGGATGCTTTAAATCCTATCTCTATAGGTTTAAGCACGAGACGGATCCGTTTTGCACACACTGTGCACGGTCCATAGAAGACGCAGAGCATGTCTTTTTTGTCTGTCCGAGATTTTCTGCAGAACGGGAAGAGCTAAGTATAGGCATTGGGAGACCATTCACAGTCGTTGACTTGATGGATATCCTTCTTAGCTCGCAAAACAACTGGGATGCAATTTGCACCATGGCCGCAGAAATCATCAAGACCTTGCGTCGCGCGGAAAGACAGCGCAATTTAAATTCAAATCCTAGATATGGATCTAGTTGAGGCTTTTATGCCTTCTCCCCCTTGTGAAGTAATACTTAGCGGTGGTACCGCGAGAGGGAATCGGATTGGTTTTGGATCCAAATGCTGTCCGGCATGGATTGGTATGGCTCGCATATAAGTGCCACGTCTATTCCTTTGACCCGCACTGTTTGAGAGACAAGGTCTTGGGCCGCTCTGCAGTGATTCAGATTAAGTTGGAGAAACTTAATTGGACCGGTCGCTTCCCACTGCCTTCTGGTACTTCGGGCAAGCCCAGTTGAGGGTGTTGTGCTCAATGTTCTTTAACCCGTTTCTCACACAGAGGATGCACGCAGGTTTATTGCTGCAGTTTTTTGAGGCCTTCTGGTACATCGGGCAAGCCCAGTTGAGGGTGTTGTGCTCGATGTTCTTTAACCCGTTTCTCACACAGAGGATGCCCGTGGCGACCTTGCAATTTTAGTACGCGTTTGGAAACTGGCTAACAGTTCCGCCTCCGCGCGTCTGGCATCATCATCACCACTTGTAGCATTACCTGGAGTAGCGGACAAGTGATCCTCCGCTATACCAGTGGGTTCCAAAATAGGGTTTTGGGCCGCCATGGGTCCTGCCCTGCCTGCCACAAGACTCTAATAGGGAATCCCTCGATGGCCAGAGGTCTCCCTCGGCGTTGTTGGCGTTGGGGGTTATACCGCCCCTACTCGGTCACCAGTGCCCCGTTTTGATGAGCACCGCTGACGCGGAGGGGTTGGTGTTTCGTCGGTTCCTTGACTTTTCTGCTCTTTTCCCTCCCAGAGCCTTGATGGCGCTTTAATCAAGTGTCCAAGCCACTAGCCGGGTCGATTTATGAAGCGGACCAAGTAGGGGACTTAGGAAGTTGATAATGTGAACCAACAACAACTCCCGAGTAGAGAAGACAAAATGTTCTCTTTAATAAAGGGCATAGCAGAATAAGCATACAAAAACTGCCCCCACTCCGATCAGCACCAAATTTAAATATGTTGTTACCATTAATGAGAAACTCACTCTCCTAAATTTTTAGTCTTCTAATCGCTATTTGAGTGGAGTTATGAGGGCGGAAAGGTAAAACAAAAAACTCGTTTATCTTAAGAACCGCTAAACCGATTTGGATGGGTTTAATATATGTTGTAAGCGTCCACCATAGAATTCAGAAAACTATTTTTGCAGATTTTTATTACCAATTCTTAAGCACAAAAAATACTATTAAAATTTTCAAATAATTTTTTCCAGGTGTAAATCGATTTTAACTCTTATAGTTTTTCGCTGGTTTTTTCAATAAGAAGTCCTTAACAATGTAAAAATGTTTGCAGTGACATCGGGAATCATCTTCATATTGAATACCAATAAAACATGTAAAAAGTTTTACAAATACATTTTATAATATTGAGCACACTGTAACTACTCACACAGAATTGACAGAAAATTTCCCCTTTTTCCCCTTTTACGTTGATTTACAGTGTGCCCTATATGTATAAAATATTAATGAAAAATACTAATTTAGCGTTTAATTGTTTTTCACCATGAGGTACACTTGGGATGGGCTTGCAAAAATTATATGTTGTTAGGGACCTCTTGATGAAAAAACCAGCAAAAAACTGTCGGTGTCGCAAAAGGTTAACACTGTAAAAGAATTATTCGAAAACTTCAATATTTTTTTTTGGCCCAAAGAATTTGCAATACAAATGTGAAAAAATTATTTTTTGAATTGTGCTGTGGACACTTACAACATATATTAAACCCATCCGAATCGGTTAAGCGGTTCTTAAGATAAACGACTTTTTTGATATATCTTTCCGCCCTCATAACTTCACTCCAATAGCGATTAAACAACTACAAATTTAGGAGAGTGAGTTTCTCATTGATGGTAACAACATACTTAATTTTGGTGCTGATCGGAGAGGGGGCAGTTTTTGTATGCTTATTCTGCTATGCCCTTTCTTCTTTTTTTTTTTTTTAAACAATATATATATATATAATAAAATAAAAATAAAAAAATAAATAAAAAAAAGAAAAAATATTTGTTCCTCCTCTGGGACTTGAACGCAGGTTCTCGGCACAAGGGTTTGCAGCCAATACCACTAGGCTACCGGAGCCGGTGGTTAACTAAAGTTGAAAGTGAACTACTTCCTACTTGAACTACTTGCTTGTATGCACTGCTTTGCCCTGCTTTCCAGACTCTAGGCTGTTCTCTCCTCTCCGATAAGCGCGGGCTTGTGGTGTGGGTAATAGCCCAAGAGAGTGTGGTGAGGATTAATTTCCAGGCCGCGGTTGTAACGTCAAAGTGTGCTGTAAAAGAACACACAGCGACCGTCGACTAAGCGCGCACAGATCAAGTTGGTAAATTGCCTGTAATTAAAATTGGCTTGGTTTGCTAATTGAGCACTCGTATTGCCCTTGAATGTTTGCCCTAGGGGCCAAGGAACCACTACGTTGACACTGATCACTGTTGAATGGCACTCTCCGCGGTTTTAACCGAGTTTTTGGCTGGTTTTCCGGAGCCTTTGGCGAAAGCGACCGTTCACTGCGAAAGCACAACTGTGTGTGTAAACCCAACTGAAGACAACAACATTCAAACTAACAATCTGCGCAAGCATCAAAAAAACAATAAAACAAAAATTGAGACAAATCATTGTCAAGCAATAGATCAGCGATTAAAATTGGCGCCCAAGCAAAGCAATTTTGTCTACCCATATATCAACAGCATAAACATCACTCAACCCTTCAGTTCTCGTCACCAATGAATCACCAACGATTCAACGATGAATTGGCCTATGTCATCGGTGATTCACTATGAGAAAATGTAGTGAATTTAACATGGGCATGTCCTAGGAGGTCACGCGTGACTGTTCATTGGTGAATCACTGATGAATTCACTGGTAGATTCATCGATGATTCACGCATGATTTCTTTGCAAAATTCACTACTGAATTCACCAAAAAATTCATTTATGGGGCACCCATGATTCCTGCATGAATTTTGCAAAAAAGTCACCCCGGAATCATCGATGAATTTGAAACAGAATTCATCAATTAATTCACCTATAAATTCAAATTGGATTCTCCCAAGAAACTGTTGCAAAATTAACTGATGAATACAAACAAGATGGAATATAAAACGATTAATTTCATAAAATAATAAACCAAAAACTTTTCCCCCGATTCACGAACAGGCAACATTATATATTTGTTATATTCACTCATTTTATTTATCAATATATGTAGGAAATGGTATAGGAGAGGCTAGGATTAACAAGAGAACAAGAAGCGGTCACACCTTTTAATCCGCTCTCTCTCTCTCTCTGTCCGTTGATGTATGTGAGTGTAAGTGAAGCTGCAGCGCGGGCAATCTCAAGAGAGCGAAACATAGTTATAATCGTCAAGCAAAGTTTAAGTTATAATCATCCAATATTTGTTAATCTTAAGCAATTCAGTGAATAAACAATAATCTCATTTAAAACACTCGTGTCTTCGATCTTTTGGAAAAAGAGGACACCACAATTTGGGGGCTCAACCGAGATTTGACCACCATTCAACTGAGATTGAACTTAAAACAAATATTTGTCAAATGATTAACAAAACGAACTTGTGCTGTGTGTTTAATGGAGACTGCTGGTGAAAGTGAACAATTCGCAAAAGAAAGTCATTGGAAAACAATTAAAAGTTGCAGCAACTGTATGCAAGGCGTGAATGCAAAAGAGACAGCATCATTGTGACGGCGGCGTGGCGAGAATTTCATCAGAGTCGGAGCTGTGTCTGGAGGCGGCGTGGCGGCAAAGCAGAACGTAAAAAATCGGCGTACACTGAGAAAAAAAATTCAATCTAAAATCTAGATTGAAAATTTTTTTCGAGAATCTTTAATTTTGTAATAGCAAGATAAAAAAACCTTGAAATGAGATTCAAAATCTTAAAAACAAGATTTATCATCTCGAAATGTATCAACCGTCCTACAGTTTTAAGTAAAGCTTTAGTTAAAAACCTTTATGATATATATAAATAAATTTATTTTGTTAAAAAAAAAAATTAAAAAAAAAAATGAAAAAAAACAACTCGGCTCTACTGGGACTCGAACCACAACCTACTCGTTCCAATAAAGCTTTTGACTTCCTCTTTACCGTCTCTGCTATTGAAGGAATTTTTTTCGCGCGACCAGTTGCAGTGTAAGAACTCAGCTGGTATTGTCTTGCTGAGTTCTTAAACAACGATTAGTGACGATCCAACAATGAGGCTGAACAGCCGAGATGGCTGAGTGCCGATGCAGTGTGGTCAATCACCCCGAGGTACTCAGTTCAAGTCCCAGTACCAGCGAATTATTAATTAACATTTATATAAGTTTTTCAGAAACAACAAATTGTTAATAACTAAATCAAACACAACAAAAAAAAAAAAACAAAACATAAAAATAATAACAGCTTAATATAATTTTTTTCGTTTTTTCTTTTCATATTTAAAAATGAGATTGTTTCATCTTAAAGTCGAGTATAAACAATGTTTATCCAAGATTGATGGATTAAGATTAAAATTGAGAAAATTGAGCATATAATACTGAGTTAAGATTATCTGGTCTTAGTCGAATTTTGACACCGTTTCTCTTTGATTCAAGATTATAATCTTAATTTTAGATTGATTTTTTCTCAGTGTAGGCAAAGACAGTTGCTTTTGCAAAGACAGTAGCAGTGGCGTGTTGTTTTTGCACTGGCTGTTTAAAGAGAGTTCGGAGAAGAAAAACGGCAGGCGATTGATTCATCGGAGCGTGCGTGCAAAAATTGTGTAGGCAAGGGCTGATACACAAAGTTTGGCAGCAGACGAAGAGGATCAATTGGACTGGAGCTGGTTGAATCAACGGAGCGTGCGTGCAAAATCGTGTAGGCAAGGGCTGGTGCACGGAGTTTTGGCAGCAGACGTAGACGATCAATTGGTCCAGTGCAGTGAACACGAGCGAGACGGCAAGACATCGTGTAGAAGGAAGCAAAAATTTCAGCTGAGACACCGGCAGAAGGAGAGTCAACGAAAATTTGTAGCGGAGCGTTGGTTGACAAGCAAAAGGAGAAGCAGAAAATTTGTATGTATTCGGAGGCATAATTTTTTGTTGCTTGAATGCAAGGGAATGCAAACTGTTAAGATTAACATTTTCATGGAATTTAAGACATAGTGTTGGAAAACCACAAATTGTACGCTGTTACGTAAACAGGGGCTTGTTTGAGAGGAATTAGATTTAATTCAAAGTTTTGTGTTTGTATAAATTTATTTCTGCAGGTAATCGTAGCTCGGTAAAATGGAGAGAAACGAGATCCTGGCATTGCGCGTTGACGAGCTTCGTTTAAAGTTGTCCGCGTTGCAGTTGGCTATAACCGGACTTAAAGCAGAACTACAGAAAAGGTTACTCGCTCATTATGGAATTCAGGAAAATGGAGAGATAGAGACGGGTAATAATGAAGATGAGGATTTTGCATCAGTATCTTCCGAGGGATCTGATACATCGCGGCGTCCAAGAGGACATTGGCATGAGGGCATGGGAGTTGATCATAGATCTTGGTTTACACTTAAGGATGTGGAGGGAAGTGTATCGCAATTTTCTGGATCGAATTCCCCGGACATTGATCTGTGGATAGAAGAATTAGAAGATTGTGCATTGACGGTAGAATGGAACAAGTTACAGTTGTTCGTGTATGGAAAACAGTTGTTATGTGGGGCAGCCAAAATGTTTGTGCGGAGCCAAAGGGATATTTTAGATTGGAAAAGTCTAAAATCTGCATTGTTAGCCGAGTTTGGAGTAAAATTGTCCTCAGCAGAAGTACATCGCAGGTTAGGTAAGAGGCAGCAACGTAAGGGAGAATCGTTGCACGAGTTTTTGTATTCATTAATGGAAATAGCCAAGCCAATTGAATTGGAAGAAGAAAGCTTAATCGAATATTTTGTGGAAGGTATTCCAGATGCCAGGGCTAACAAGGCATTGATGTACCAAGCAAGAAATCTCAAAGAGCTGAAGTTGCAGATTGAGGTGTATCAGAAGGCACGCGGTTCGATTAAGATGTCGAGCAAATTTGAATCACAGTCTGGTAAAGGTATAACTGAAAAGGGCAAGGAAGGCTTATCAGAGAGAAAATGTTTTAAGTGTGGTGACTCTACGCATTTAAAAAAGGATTGCCCTAAGAAAGATTTTAAGTGTTTTAAGTGCGACCAACCAGGACACAGAGCAGCACAATGTAATGCGGAAATTCAGTTCAAAAAAGAAAGAACTACAAATGTGGTTCGGGACGGGAAAGTAGTGGCAAAGCCATCAATCACGCTTACTTCCTCCGGTTTTGAGCTAAAGGCAGTTGTATGTTCTAATGTTTTATTCAAGGGACTTGTAGATACAGGGGCTGAGTTTTGTTTAATACGTAGAAGTGTGTTTCTGAAACTGGTTGTGGGCATTGAAAATCTTTATGGCCGACAAAGAGTATTAACTGGCATTGGTGAAAGCCAAGTGTTGACATTCGGCAGCTTCATAGCATCAGTGCAGATTGACGGAATCGAATTGGAGATTGAGTTCCACGTCATACCTGATGAAGATATGCAGTTTGATGCCATTTTAGGTACTACGATTCTCGAAAGTGTAGATATGAACGTAACTAAAAATGGAACAGAGTTTTTGCCTAGAGTAGGTGTTAACCAAAGCGGAAGTGAAGAAATTGACCATTTGAATCAAAGTTCTTGTGAATTGTTGCTGAACGAATTTAAGAATGTGTGCATGTTAAGCACAGAAGAAGTTGAAACAAGCGCTTTATTGGACTTGGAACATCTAAGTAAGAATGTTGCTACAGAAGTAAAGCGGGTAATTGATAATTATAAACCGAAAAAGAATCCAAGTGCACCGGTAGAAATGAAGATTCTGTTAACAGACGAGGTGCCTGTGTTTCATCATCCAAGGCGGTTGGCTTATTGCGATCAGAAGACTGTAGATGATCAGATTCAGGAGTGGCTTGAAGAGAAAATTATAAAGCCGACCACATCCGAGTATGCAGCACCTGTAGTACTTGCCGATAAGAAGAACGGGAAAAAACGAGTATGCTGCGATTATCGGGATTTGAATTAAAAGATAATTCGGGATAATTTCCCAACGGCAAACATGGATTGTGTGATAGAAAATTTGCAAGGAGGAAGGGTTTTTACCACTTTGGATTTGAGAAATGGGTTCTTCCATGTCCCTGTTTCTCCAGAATCTCAGAAATACACATCCTTTGTTACTCAGAGTGGCCAATACGAGTTTTTGTATGTACCTTTCGGTATCTCAAACTCTCCAGCTGTGTTTACCATATTTATCGTGGCGGTTTTGCGTGATTTGGTTAGAAATGGTGATGCTGTTGTGTATATGGATGATGTAATAATTGTCAGCAAAGATGTGGAAGAGGGCTTATTGAAGTTGCAAAGAGTCTTGGATGTGGCAGCGGAAAATGGCTTGCGCATTAATTGGAGCAAGTGTCAGATTTTGAAAAAGAAAGTTCAATACTTGGGGTACATTGTCGAGAATGGTACTATATCAAGCCAGGTGAGGAGAAAACGAAAGCAGTGGCTGAGTTTCCGATTCCTCGAGACAAAAAGGGTATTCAGCGATTTCTAGGATTGACGTAATACTCTCGTAGATTTGTAGAGGGCTATGCTGTTATTGCAAAACCTTTGTCGGATCTTTTACGTAAGGAATCGAAGTTTGAGTTTAAAGAGAAACAGCTAAAAGCATTTGAAAGCTTGAAAGCAGCGTTGATTAGTGGGCCAGTGCTGAAGTTGTACAATCCGTCATTGGAAACAGAGATACACACAGATGCTTCCAAATTTGGATTTGGTGCAGTGTTGTTGCAGAGGGATCCAGATGACAATCTGTTGCATCCGGTTCTCTACATGAGTCGCAAAACTAAACCTTGCGAGGAGAAATATCACTCATATGAGCTTGAAGTTATGGCAGTGATAGGGGCTTTGACAAAGTGGCGCGTTTATGTTCTCGGAAGGAAATTTAAAGTTGTTACTGATTGTAACGCTTTTGCAATGACTATGAAGAAGAAGGAGATACCATTGAGAGTGTCACGTTGGGCGATGTATCTCCAGGACTTTGATTGTCAAATAGAGCACAGGTCAGGTTCAAAAATGCGGCATGTAGATGCATTGAGCAGAGTGTCATGTAATGTGGTAACTGAAAGTGTGTTGCATCGTTTGAAAGAGGCTCAGTTATTAGATGATTGGACTAGGGTGGTCAGAAGCGTTGTTGAAAGTAAAGGATATGAAGACTATTTCATATCGAACGAGATTTTGTTCAAAGATCCCAACAAGGACCTGATTGATGTTCCATCGCTTATGGAAAATGAAATAATCCAAATTGCTCATAAGCAAGATCATTTTTCTGCCAAAAGGACACAAGAGTTGGTTGAAAAATCGTATTTTATCCCAAAACTTAAGGAAAAGGTAGCGCGAGTTGTTGGTAGTTGTGTTGAGTGTATTCTTGTCAATGCAAAGACCGGTAGGCAGGAAGGCTTTTTGACACCAATTGATAAGGGTGATAAACCGTTGGTTACATACCATGTGGATCATGTCGGACCCATGGATCTGACCAAAAAGCGATATAATCACATATTCGTTTTTGTGGATGGCTTTTCTAAGTATGTGTGGTTGTATCCGACACGTAGCACTGGAGTTGAGGAAGTCATCAATTGTTTGGAGCGTCAGGCGGTAAATTTTGGAAACCCATACAGGATTGTCTCGGATAGGGGAGCAGCGTTCACGGCGAATTTATTTAAAGAGTATTGCGATCGGGAAAAGATCCAGCATTTATTGATTGCTACTGGTGTACCTCGTGGGAATGGTCAAGTTGAGAGGATGCACAGGATAGTGGTTCCTATGCTTTCTAAGTTAAGTCTAGAAAATCCAGGGTGTTGGTATAAGCACGTAGGCAGCGTACAGCAAGTAATAAACAACACTGAGCCGAGGAGTACTAAAGTATCGCCATTTAAGCTACTAACCGGAGTTGACATGCGTATCTCAGGTGACTCAGAGCTTAAGGAACTAGTTAAGCAATGCCTAATTTCAGAGCTAGATGATGAGCGCGAACAGTTGCGCAAAGAGGCAAGAGAGAGCATTCAGAAAATACAAATGGAAAATAAAAGGTCGTTTGATGCCAAAAGAAAGGCCGAAATTAAGTTTCAGATTAACGACTTAGTAGCCATTAAACGAACACAGTTCGGTACAGGTTTGAAACTAAAAGGGAAGTATCTTGGGCCATACAAGGTGATCAAAATCAATGAGCACGGCCGTTACGATGTTGAAAAGGTCGGAAATGGGGAAGGTCCTAACAAGACATCAACGGTGGCCGAATTTATGAAGGCGTTCGTGGCGAATCCTACGTCAGGAGGGCCGAATGTAGGAAATGGTATAGGAGAGGCTTGGATTAACAAGAGAACAAGAAGCGGTCACACCTTTTAATCCGCTCTCTCTCTCTCTGTCCGTTGATGTATGTGAGTGTAAGTGAAGCTGCAGCGCGGGCAGTGCGGCGTAGCTTGTCAGTCGATGCCGGAATCTCAAGAGAGCGAAACATAGTTATAATCGTCAAGCAAAGTTTAAGTTATAATCATCCAATATTTGTTAATCTTAAGCAATTCAGTGAATAAACAATAATCTCATTTAAAACACTCGTGTCTTCGATCTTTTGGAAAAAGAGGACACCACATATATTAGATTTAGATTTAGATCTTAGATTTCTTAGATTTTTCAACGCATTTGACGACGGGCACGCAAACGCAAAGGGCAGAAGCAACGGCAAAGAGTATTAAAGACATTTTTCGGGTAAGACCACGTGGAGGCGTGCAAACGGTTGTGGATCCGATAGTCATATTAAGACTTGAAACCCTAAGGGATAAGGTTGTGCTCTTACGCGCTATAGAAGCTTACAAGAAAGCAACAAAACAACAACTAAACTTATCACTGCTTGGTTTCGATTCGCCTACTCCATTCTATGTTAATGAGCAACTCTCCAAAACAAAATTATGAGATTTTCAAAGAGTCAATGCGGTATAAAAAGCTTAAGTTCTTCACAGCTGTGTTTTCTCGACGTGGCCTGGTGCATGTAAGATGCGGTGAGAGCGTCACATGTGTGGAGAGCATGGCCTTGAAGAGTGAAGCAGCATTCGTGCTCCCCGCTGCACCTGCACTCTCAGATAGCGATAGCGTAAATAAAAATAATCATAATAATGAAGCTTCAGCGGAGCAAATCTCCTTTCGCCAGTAATAGTTTTAAGATAAAATTTATACAAATTAATATTTTCTCATGTACGGTGTGTAGTCTTTATTGTCCACTTCGTTATAATATACGTGCGTTTTTAACAGATGGTTCTTACGACAGTTTCAATAATGACTGAATTTAGCTCATCCAACACGAATACCTACTCTTTACTACGAATACTTACCAAACTAAAGAAGGGCCTAAATATATGTCAGATTAATGCGCAGAGTCTTTCCAAAAAGATCGAGGAATTTCGTTATTTATTTGTGAATTCAAATGTGGATGTCGTTTGTGTATCAGAGACGTGGTTTATGACAAGCTTATGTGATCAATTAGTCTCATGTGACAGTTACGTCCTGTACCGCTCTGATCGTGAAGGTCATGCTGGGGGTGTGGCAATTTACGTTAATAAAAGACTGAACTCTAAGTTAGTTTGTAAGCAACCAATCGGGAGTACAATGGAATGGATTTTTGTTCAGATATGTAATAACACACACCATATGAAGACACTGATTGGCTGCATTTACCGTCCACACCGAAATATTGATTACTCCGAAGTTATAAGTCTTGTTTCCACACTCTCGCTTAATTATACTGACATTATATTGACAGGGGACATGAACAGCAACCTTTTAGTTGACAAAAAGCTATCAGATGACATGATTTCACTCGACTTACAGTTAGTAAACTCCACCATTGCAACACATTACACCAGCACCAGCGATACTTTGTTAGATGTAATTTTTGTGAATAACCCTGTGAAAGTCCTCAAGTATGACCAATTGTCTGTACCTGTCTTCTCCAAACATGATTTAATCTTCTTGACCTATGATACACAACTTGACTATAATGACCATCAAATAGAATATAGGGACTTTAGGAATATAGACATTTCTGCTTTACATGAAGCCTTTAACTTGTGTAATTGGGATTTAATTTATACGTTGCCCTCTGTTGATCATCAGTTAAGTCACTTTCAAACTAACATTAAATATCTATACGACTTATATGTTCCACTTCGACAAAAAAAGATTAGTCCAAGACAAAAACCGTGGATAAATATGGACATAAAGTTGGCTATTTCTTCACGTGATATAATTTTTAAGAAATGGAAGCGTTACAGAACTACATATCATCTAGACAAATTTAGAAAAGCCAAGAAAACTGTTGAGAAAAAATCAACTGTGCAAAACAAAAATTTTTCGAAGAAAAATTTGGTAGTGCTGTTGTTAACAAGGAAATCTGGAATCAACTCAAAAGTCTAGGGTTGGGCAAATCTAAGCCAGCAGTTCAAACTGATATTAATGTAGACGATCTCAATAAAAAATTCGTAGAATGCCAAGTACCTGAAGTCTTTATAAATCATGTACTGACAAAGACTGCGATAATAGTTTTAGTTTTTCGTGTGTATCTGAATGTAATGTCCTGGAATCAATTCTTAAGATTAAATCAAATGCTACTGGTCTGGATGAAATAAACCCAAAATTTTTAAAAATAATATTACCAGTAACTCTCTGCTACATTACCCACATTATAAATACTGCCTTGACCACAAGTTCATTCCCTAATTCCTGGAAAGTAGCGAAGGTTGTGCCGATTCCAAAATCCGCGGTAGAATTCATGCCTATATCGATTTTACCATTTCTGTTCAAAGTTTGTGAGCATCTGATGGCAGGCCAAATAACTAACTTTATGCATTCAGAAAAAATCTTTAATGACAAGCAGTCGGGGCTTAGAAAAAACAGAAGATGTACCACAGCTATAATAAACATCGCTGACGACATCCGTAGACAAATGGACAATGATAATGTAACCTTTCTAACGCTTCTTGATTTTAGCAAGGCGTTTGACACAGTAAACCATGAGATTCTTTGTACCAAGATTAAAAGAATGTATCGATTTTCGAACTCAGCCACTAAGTTTTTGTCCTCATACCTCTGCAATAGGAGCCAGGCTGTGGTTACCCCTTCAAATTCCTCATCGTTTCTTGTACTCAAACGTGGTGTCCCTCAAGGATCGATTCTTGGCCCATTATTGTTCTCAATTTATGTTAATGATCTGCCTTATGACGTCCAACTATATGTAAGCCGTCCTCTAAGTCGAATCTGTGAATGTGTTAGTGCATGTAATGACGATCTGATAGTGGTTAAAAACTGGGCTGTGAAAAACGGACTAGGGCTAAACCCAACAAAGTCGAAGTGCTTAGTTGTTTTAAAAAAAGATTGACACTACAAGTTTACCAAAATTGTTTATTGACAATACTTCTGTAGACTATATAGAACGGGCAGTTAACCTAGGTTTTACTTTTAACAAAACTCTTTCCTGGACTGATCACATTAATAATGCCATCGGCAAAACCTATGGCAAGTTAAGGCAATTATTTATTACGCAGCCATACATACCAACTAAACTTCGAATGAGAATTGCAAAAACCTGCCTTATTCCTACATTATTTTATGGGGTCGAGGCTTTTTGCAACTGTGATTCGGCTAGCCGTCACAAACTTCAGGTTGTATTTAACAACATTGCCAGATACATCTTTAACATAAAACGACATGAACGCATATCCCACTACCTTCGTACCTTTTCGAAAAACTCACTTTTAGCGCATCGCTCAGAACTAATAATTTACTAAGCATTAGATTTAGGCTCTCTCTCTGAATAACACTTTTTTACACACAGTATTCGTTGTTGGAATCAATTACCTAGTCACGTAAAATCTATTAGAAACGCACCGATTTTTCGTAAAACTTTCTTCACACACCTACAAACAAATTAATGTTTTAAATATTTTAATACAAAAAATTGTCTTAATATAAACTTGTATTAATGTTAGCAATGTCAAACTCATTATTGTATTCTTTAATCTTAAGCAAAAACATGAATTGATGTACTTTTTTGTTTTTTTTTGTGAATTGCACAATAATATAAGCTCTCTAGAATTTAGTGCAAGGATGTCGAACATAATAAATTAAATTAGGCCACTGCTGTGATCACTTCTTGTTCTTAGCTTTAGTTGCGATTGATTGCTGGCAGCAGTCAGACAATCAAAATTTTGAATTTAAAGGATGTGAAGCTTTTAAGTCAGTTTTTTCTTCTTCTTTATTTTCCCGATGCTTGCATCACAACCGTTTGACGGTCTCGGCCGCTGCAACTAATGTCCGCCAGTCGCTTCTGCTCCGTGCGAGCTGGCACCAGTTTTTCACGCCAAGCTTGGAAATGTCTTTCCGCACCTGGTCGTCCCACCTTAGAGGTGGTCGTCCCACCTTGCCTTGTCCCAGTTCTTTCGCATTCCTCTTGTAGACCATTTTTGCTGGAGCTTGATCATCCATACGGGTAACATGTCCCAGCCAGCGCAGCCGCTGTTGCTTTATGCGCTTGACCAGACTAGTATCCCCATAGAGCTTATACAGTTCGTCATTCCTTCGGATGCGAAAATCCTCGCCAACTTTCAAAGGTCCATAAATCCTGCGAAGAATCTTTCGCTCAAAAACGCCAATGGCCGCCTCATCCGCTGATGATATTGCCCATGCTTCTGCGCCGTTTTGCAGGACTGGGATGATAAGCGACTTATATAGTGCTATTTTTGTTCTTCGCTTGAGGTTTCTGCTCTTGAGCTCCCTACTTAGCCCGTAATAGCAGGCTTCGAATTTCCAGGCTGATGTTGTTCTTGCTGGTTATCATCGTTCCGAGGTAGACAAAGTCATCTACAACTTAAAAGTTGTACTCTTCAATTGCAACAGATTGCCCAAGTCGTGTGTACTTCTGTTTCGAGGACACTAGGTACTTCGTCTTGTCCTCGTTTACCGCTAAACCCATTAGTTCAGACTGCTTCTCAATCTCTGAAAACGCCCTGCTTACCGCCTGTTCGGTATTGCCGATAATGTCAATATCATCGGCATAAGCGAGTAGCATTACATCTTTATTAAAGATGGTGCCCGATCTGTTGGCATTTGGGCACTGGCGGAGTATATACTCCATCAGCAGATTAAAGAAGTCACACGATAAGGTGTCACCCTGCCTATAACCTCTTTTGGTATCAAAAGGCTCGGAGAGGTTCGTTCCTATTTTGACGGAGCTTTGAGTGCTTCTCAACGTCATCATGCAAAGTCGAACGTACTTTGCTGGAATACCTAAAGTAGACAGGGCTTCGAAAAACCTTGACCTTATCGGCGTGTCGAAAGCGGCTTTGTAATCGATAAAGAGATGGTGATTTTCGATGTTTCTCTCATAGGTCTTCTCCAGGATTTGGCGCAATGTGAATATCTCGTCTGTGGTGGATTTACCAGGTCTAAAGCCACACTGATAAGGTCCAATCAGTGTATCAATAAGCGGCTTTAGACGTTCACAAATAATGCGGGACAGAGAACACTTAGATTCCAATCGTCGGTCATGCTTTCGTCAACCCATATACGACACAGAAGTTGGTGCACGCACCTTACCAATTCTTCGCGTCCAGCCTTGAACAATTCAGCGGGCAGCTCATCAGCGCCTGGCGACTTTTTGTTCTTTAGCCTTCTTATGGCTAAACAGACTTCCTGTTGGGTCGGGGGGTCTATTTCTATGTTGTCGATTGGTGGCATCGTTGCTTCTCTAAAGGCGGCATCATGTTCATCATCGCCTCCCAGTAGGTTGGAGAAGTAACTTCTCCATTTGTTAGGCGCCACTTGCGGATCTGTGACCATATTTCCCTGTTCGTCTTTGCATTGTGCGACTCCGGGCTTGAAACCTTCTGTTAATTGCTTAATCTTTTGGTAAAATTTTTAAGTCTCACTCATGCCGAATAACATCTCGACTTCCTCGCGCATGCGCCTTTCCTGCTCTATCTTTTTTCTACTAAAAAGGCGTTTCTCCTCTTTCCTTTTCTCCGGGTATCGCTCTTTAGCAGCCCGCGTTACTCTCGACTGCAGAGTTCTCCTGTAGGCAGCGTTTTTCTCTGCAGTAGCGCGTCGGCACTCCTCGTCGTACCAAGACCGCTTCCGAGGGGGCTCGGAGTAACCGAGTATCTCCTTGGCAGCCGTACTCATGGAGTGCGATATACGCTGCCACTGTTCGCATATATCGGAAGGGAATGGGGAGGTTTCCCTGAGCAGTTGGGCGAGTGGAAATTTTCTTTCTACCACCTAGTGAAAATCCTGGCGGAGTTTTCAACTAGTATATGATTTTTTGTTAAGTACACACCGTAATACGATATTAGTTACAGACTTTGTGGTAGGTGAGTTATTTTAGCCCATTTACCGTGACTGACGACTTTATAAATCGCAAAAAGAATGCCAAAAAGGCAAAAAAATAGTAAGAATGAAAAACGTGAATGTCTATTAAGCGGATAATCATGCCAGGATCAATATATAAGCACAATTCATGGATAACGGATCGCCATGGTATCAAATCCATTATATGCTTAAGGAACTACTTTTTAAGTCCACAAATGACCACACAAAACTACATATATAACCGTGATTATGGCAATATTAAACAGCGGTTAATTCCTTTAATGACCAATGGTACAAAATATATTCGAGATCATAAAGAATGTTTTAAACCACTTTCCGTTGCTTACTAATCATTAAATCGCGGAAAATACCGAAAGGGATTAGAAAACGTTATAATGCCAAACAAAATTTACCTCCAACCAAGTGAAATATCATGCGAGGATTAATGCAGAAGCGCAATTCACAGCTAACGGATCTCCATGGTAACGAAACCGCTAAATGCTTAAGAAACTGCTTTTCAAGACTACAAATAGTCATACACAACTACATTGCCTTAATTTTGACCATGCTTAACCCCAAAAAACGGTTGAGCAAGTATGAACAACATAGTACAGCATAAAGAATGAATCATGACTAAAAACCAACTTTGTTACGAAACTGCCTTTTTTCTAGGGGCTTTGCCGGCTGGCTCAACGGATCCCAGAAGGGGTGGTTCCATCTTAATGCCCTGCAGTCCGCACAATTACTTCAACCGTCCAACCTCTACTAACAGAAAACAACACAACACTAACCAGACACTTCCTAAACTATCCTCATCTACCAGATTAGAGTTCCACACCGGAACCCTGGCGCTCCAACCCTACCTGCAGAGGATCTATCCTCCAGCTGCCCATCTCTGCTGTCCCTCCTGATCTGTATCAGATCACTCCACGGCGGTACTCATAGCCCTTCCTTCCCCGCCCATAAATTTTAAGCACTTAATTTTTTTTACACTAGGAATACAGATTATATTTTAAGGCAAACAAGAGTGTCCAGGTCTGAAACGGACATCTTCGTTTATATCATATAAGTTTTTATGTTGATTAATTTAACGACAAAACAATACAACCCCTTTTCATCGACTCGAGTTGTAACTCGCCTTATGCGCTTGGAAACACCTTCAAACAGTAACAGGTAAGAATAAATTACATGTATAATGGATATTAAATTAAAGGAAATAGCGATGCACTTAATTCTACCTTACCCTGCCTCAAGAGCTCTCTAAGTAAATATAAAGTATAAATGATTAACAGTAGCACGCACAGATATTATATAACCTTTTTGATTTGAGTTCGTTTTTTCTTTTTGCATGTACTGCCATCTATATAGGGAGTGACAACGCTTACAGTTGTCGCTTGGGATTGCTTTGGCCCAAATATAATTATTTAATTTTATTTCTCTCTTCTTTTGCAATCTTTATGTCTCTTCTCTTAATATATTGTATGTTTTAATTTAGCATGCATTTAATTAAGACAATTTTTATGAATATTTTTTTTTGTACATTTTAAGATTGGCGTGGTAGGTTCTTGTATGTGGTATGTGGGTTCTTCTTTTCGTAGGCCAATAAAATACGTAGTGTATCCTGCTATGCGCAATAAATTATTTGGCGGCTCAGGAGTATATGAGTATTATTTCTGTCTGCTTCTTGTCGACTCAACCCGGAATTTCTTGTCCGGCTCGGCTCACTAAACTTTGTTCCCTTGCTGCTTGTTCCCTCCGCGACAATAAGGTTGAACACTCTGCCAATTCTCACTGCTCCAGATTATCCGGATGTTTTTGTACTGTAGTTAGCAAAATACACTACACCCACAACTAACTTTGCTTTATTTTTTTACTCACGTTTTACTACTAAATTTGGCACTGTATTAATTTGAATTATTGTACAAAAAAAAGGTAACAGAAATCACATAAAGAGATAAGGTGCAGCTCGAATTAAATTTTCCTGGCCAAACGGTCAGCGCCAATGACTGAAGTATGTCTGCTGCCTTTTCAACGGACGCACCCCCTTTATTTCCTCGTTTCGCTTCCCAATTTGTCCCCGCCACGACCTACCTCAAAGTCATTGCTGATCTCGGGTCATGGGACGCCAATGTTCCCCTGTGTAAATGTAAATGTAAAATGCAACAACGCCACGGAGATTGGGAATAAAACAAAAGAATGACCAAAGTTCGTGAGCATTTTACTAAACTACTCTGCTTTTCTCTTTCAGATCCCCAGCCGGCCATCTTACATCCCGCGCCAACGTAGGCCACTCCCACATTCTGCTCGACCAGCCCGGATGAGAGGACTGCAGCATGTACCACCGAATATAGCAGCCAGGACAGTTTGGTTGTCTTCTTCATGCACGGATATCTTTCGAGTGAAATACGCCCAACGTCTTTCCTTGCAGTTCCTCTAGATCATATGCGTTGTTACCCACAGCTCGAACAACTCTACTCTTCAGGAACTTCCTCGCGAACTTCGCGTTGTAGGACTTGCCAAAGTTGCTTAATGAGAAGTTGCGTCTCCATACCTCTTGTTCCGGCTCCAACCGTAACATTTGAGCACGCTGGTCGTACCGCCGTTGGCTCCGTTCATAAGCTGCATGCAGTTCTCCTTCACTTTTTCACGGATGAACGCCAGCTTGTTCTTCGCCTCTAGATTGGATATTTCGTGGTCCGACAGTGATTTTAATTTTCTGGCCAATTTGTAATTTGCATTGTTGAGCATCATGTGCTGACCGAAGACAACAAAAAATGGAGTCATCCCAGTGGCGGCGTGAACTGCGTTCCTGATGGCCACTTCTATCTTAGGTAAGTAATCATCCCACTTCCTGTGATCTTGTTCCAAATACATTCTAATTGCAGACAGAACCGTATGACTAACTCGGTCAGCGGCGTTGTATTGCGGTGAATACACGGGTGTGCGTAGATGGGTGATCCCAAACGATTCCAGCATCGATTGGTAGCACATGAGCATCATTCCGGCAGTCAGTTGCTCCGGTACCCAAAGCTTCCATGTCGTGCCCTCCACCTCATCAGCTAGTTCATCACTATTCATGCGCTTGTAAATTGCGCCATTTTGAACCTTCAGGTCCGGCAGTTTATGCTCTTGACTACGTATTTCTTCCTCCAAGTCTTGGTACTCATTAGACTCGAATTCTATTGTTTGGAGTCCCAGTAGTGACTCGGGCGTTACATGCAGCTCCTCCACGATCCTTGATAGAGTGTCTGCGACGACATTATCAGCTCCTTTCCTGTACTTTATTTCAAAGTCATAGGCCTGGAGTTGTAACGACCACCAGGCTAATCTCCCGCTAAGATCCTAAAGCGTCAATTACCACTGCAGACTGGCATGATCCGACACTACGGTCTCAATCTCAATAAACGGCCTGAGCTTTTGAATGGCGAGAATCGCTGCTTAACATTCCATTTCTGTTACTGTATAATTTATTTGATGTTTATTTAATTTCGCAGAAAAATACGCTATACGCCTTTTCTGCTGCTCCTTGTCTATTTGGAAAAGGACTGCCCTAACCCCAAACTGAGACGCATCGCATTGGACATAAGATCCTCTTCTTATAATCCGCATGAACGAGCACCGGCGCAGCGGTGAGTGCCTTTTTTTACTTTCTGGACAGCTTCTTTGGCTTCGTCACTGAGATTAAGCTTTCCGGTTCGTTTTTTTAAGGCGTCGGTCAACGGAACGGATATATCGGCGAAGTTTTTGATGAACCGGCGATACCATCCGGCTGTTCCCAAAAAGCTTCGAACCTCTTTGATCGACTTTGGGTTCGGCATATTCCATAGGGCCAACACTCTAACCGGATCAGTTCGTAGAGTACCACCTCCGACGATAAATCCAAGATACTTCAAGCTTTTAAAGCAGAATTTTGATTTGCTCAGGCCTTTGGTAAGGTTCGCTTTCCTTAAGCATTCGGCAACTAACTTTAAATATTTTAGATGAGTTTGGAAATCTTCCGAAATGATCAGGAGATCGTCTAAGTATACAAAAATGTTTGACCTCAACGCGGAAGGAATCACCGTGTCCATTAGTCGACACAACTGCTGCGCAGCGTTGCACAGTCCGAATGGCATGTATCGGAACTGATATAAAGGTCGGCCCGGTACTGTGAAAGCAGTATACGCTTTACTTTTCTCCTCCAGTTCTATCTGCCAAAAAGCGAATTTTAAATCCACGCTCGAAATAAAATTAGTTGGGTATATAAGTTAACTAATATGCCCCGCCTGAGATTGTAGGGCATTATATTTGTGCGATTAACCAAGGAACAAGACCTTCGTTGGAAGTTTATTTCTCACTTAGTCGGACAAGATAATTAATTGGCGCCCAACTATTTTAAGAACCTACGCGAGTGAAAAAGAACAAGTGTTCCACCGTGAAGAAAAATTACAATAAAACAAAAAAATTTAGAAAAATTCTAACAAGTAGTGAACATTTTTCCTTCGCTTTTGCGGCAATTATTTGGCGCAACAAACGCTATCGGACCCATGAGTGACTCTAACTGTCCGAAAATTAACCAAGAAAACTCATACGCGGGAGACTGTGACTCAGACGACAGTGAACTGATTGAATTGCTAGGCAGTCTTAGCATTAAAAAAAACCAACCATGGACCAAGAACAACTGCGGGCCGTACTGAAAGTGGCGGTAGAGGGTGCGTTGGCTGTACAAGCAGGTGCATGGCAACAGGTAGTCGAAGAACTGAACGAAAAAATACATAATTTGGCAGTCCAAATTAATGAGACAAAAATATCCGAACCAGAGATAGAATTGTACCAAGACGTAGAAATCGTCCAAGGGAAGACATGCGACGAATCTTTGGATGAAGTGAAGCATTTGCCCGAATTTCGAGGCACCCAGGAAACATATGTCTCGTGGAGACAGGCAGCCAACGCTGCATATAAGTTATTCAGAGAATACGAGGGTAGCTCAAAACATTACAGCGCAGTGCTGATAATTCGCAACAAAATAAGGGATTCTGCAGACGCAATACTGGCATCCTTTTACACACCACTTAATTTTCACGCTATAATTAGCAGGCTAGATTTTACCTACTGTGACAAGCGGCCGCTCCACAGCATCGAACAAGAATTAAACACACTGAGGCAGGGAAATCTTTCCACTCTGCAGTTCTATGATGAGGTTGAGAAGAAGCTCACCTTACTAACAAATAAAGCCCACATGTCCTACGAGCCAGAGTTGGCCAGGGGAATGTGCGAAAAGTTCAGAGCGTATGCCCTTAGGGTATTCGTGTCCGGCTTAAAGCGAATTGTGTGCCCTCTACTCTGGCAAAATCCCAGGAGTTAGAGGCAAACATAGAAAGAAGCATTTTTGCAGACAATTTTGCGAGGAGTTTGGAAGAAAAGACGCAAAGAACCGAACAACGGCAGCGCCAACAACAAGAACAAAATGAGCAGAAGAATCATCCCCAAAATGGGCAAGGAAAAAATCCTTATTTTACAAAATCCAATGGCAACCGAGGTAACCAGGGAAATCAGGGCAACAACCATCAAGCTCAAGTGGCACAAAACCCAGACACCGGCGAGGCCATGGAAGTGGACCCCGGATCGTCAAAGTTTCGCCAGCCCACTTCGTATCAGAAGTCACAAGGCTCTGTAGTACCCATACCCTATGGGGGTAGCAGATTTCGTCGAAAAGGAGGTTTCCAATCTTTTAAAATGCGGCATCATCAGGAAGTCTAGATCACCATATAACAACCCTGTGTGGGTGGTCGACAAGAAAGGCACCGATGTTTGACTTTCGTAAACTTAACGAGAAAACTATAGCGGACTCATACCCCATGCCAAGCATCCCCATGATCTTAGCGAACCTAGGAAAAGCAAGGCACTTTACAACCCTATACCTTAAGGCAGGGTATCACCAAATCCTACTCGCAGAACACGATCGAGAAAAAACTTCGTTTTCAGCCGGCTTCCCTTTGGACTAAAAAACGCTGGTAGCATCTTCCAAAGAGCCATTGACGACGTATTACGGGAACAGATCGGAAAGACTGTTTACGTTTACGTCGACGACATCATCGTTTTCTCTGAAAACGAAGAAGATCACGTAAAACACGTGGATTGGGTATTGAAAAAACTATTTGAAGCAAAAATGAGGGTGGCGTATGAGAAATCACAGTTTTTCAAAGATTGCGTTGGCTACCTTGGCTTCATAGTCACCAAGGACGGCGCAAGAACGGACCCTGAAAAGGTGAAAACCATTCAGGAGTACCTCGAACCAAAGAATCTGTTCGAAGTCAGATCATTCCTCGGATTGGCCAGCTATTACAGGTGTTTTGTAAAGGACTTTGCGGCAATACCAAGACCTATTTCAAACATCCTGAAGGGACCAAATGGATCCATCAGCAAGAATAGATCAAAAAAGTCCCCGTCCAACTTAGCGATGCCCAACGGCACGCGTTCAATAAGTTAAAAAACCTTTTAGCATCAGAAGATGTGCTACTTTTTTACCCTGATTATAAGAAGCCGTTCGATCTAACGACGGACGCTTCAGCATACTGTATCGGAGCAGTGTTGTCCCAAAACGGCCGCCCAATCACAATGATCTCACGAACATTGAAAGATAGGGAAATAAACTATGCTACCAATGAAAGGGAGCTGTTGGCTATCGTTTGGGCATTACAAAAGTTACGTCACTACCTATTGGAGTGAAAGACCTAAACATCTATACAGATCACCAACCCCTAACCTACGCTGTCTCCGACAGGATTTCAAACGCAAAAATTAAGCGTTGGAAAGCGTTCATTGACGAACATAACGCCAATGTTATTTACAAGCCTGGTAAGGAAAATCACGTCGTAGACGCACTGTCTCGGCAAAACGTCAACGCATTGGAAAACCAATTATCCGAATCTGACGCGGCCACCGCTCATAGTGAACTCTCGCTGACTCACGCTGTGGAGTTCACCGACAAACCATTGAATTGTTTCCGAAACCAATTATGTTCAAGGAAAAGAGTCGCCACAAAATTTCCTTCACGGACATCGACTCACTTCTCAAGGAAGTAAAGAAGGTCATAAATCCTGATGTTTTCAATGCAATACACTGCGACCTCCACACCCTGGCAGGTCTACTGGACAGACTCGTAAGACAGTTCCCTGCTACAAAATTTTGGTATTGTAAAAATTGCCACTCCCATCTTGTGTCGGTGAAATGTTGCACATAGACATATTCTCAACAGACAAAAAATACTTTCTTACTTGCCTCGACAAGTTTTCAAAATTCGCAATAGTACAACCGATTGCTTCTCGAACCATTGAGGATGTAAAACCACCCCTGATGCAACTAATGAATATTTTTCCAAACACCAAATCAATATATTGTGACAATGAAGCGCCATTTAATTCTGAGACAATAAAATCATTTTTGTCCAACCATTTCGGAGTAAACATTGCAAATGCTCCACCATTACACAGTACTTCAAACGGCCAAGTGGAGCGTTTCCATAGTACTCTCATAGAAATTGCGAGGTGCCTAAAGCTCCAAAAAAAGATTGAGAAGTCGACACTGGACATGTGAAGACAATGTTGTCCGCTTTAAGAGTGCATCATAGAATGGCGAGAAGTCTGAACTTCTTAGGCACCGCCCTGAAAGCGGTTGCTGGCACTCTGGACGCTGACGTCTGGGAAAGGGTAAGAATGGCAAAAGGACGACTTGTGGACGGGAACAACAGACAGATTTCAATCAACTCGGAAATCCAGGGACAGATAGCCCAATTAACCAACGCCATAAATAAAATCTTAGAAGTCACAAAAAAAGAGCACATTGACACCGCTCACTTGTTGGAAATTTTACTATCCAGAAATAGAATCCTTATCACGGAACTAGAAAACCTAATGCTCACAATTACCCTTGCGAAATCAAACATAGTAAATCCAACCATACTTGACAATACTGATTTGAAATCTATTTTAACTAACCAACTCACATCTGTTGCCGTCACAAATATTGTAGAAGTCTCTAATATTAAGGTTTTGCAGTCTGAGGATATTTTACATTTTCTCATCAGTTACCCTAGAGTTAAGATAATTTGTAAGAAGATTTATATTTTCCCCGTAGAGCACAACGGGACAGTTTTACAACTCTCCAACAACATAGTGGCGGATTGCAACAAGTAGATGCTATCTGTCTTTTTTTTTTTTTAGAGTAAAATATATATTTTATTCGCAATTAGTTACCTTAGATCTAATTGTGTACAATTTACTGTTACTTCTAAAAATAACTTATATTGTAGATTATAATAATTTCGATTTTCTAATGCTATTTGTATGTTGAGTTTTCTGTGTGTGTATCTAGAAGTAAGGATTTTAACTTTTAGATTTTTAGCGTGTTACCTAGTATGTTATGCTGTAAATGTAAATGTAATATGTGTTACAGGTGGGTGAAAAGGTATAGTGGGTATTGTTGTCTTTTTGCAGCTATATTCTTCTGTTGGACAGATCGGTTGGGTGGATCCTTTGGAGCCTTCTTCTGGCCCTGATCCCGTTGATCCTTCGCCTTCTAAGTAGTCTTCGAGCCAGATTGTTTGGGTGGCATGCTACCTTATCGAGGTAACGCGCTGCCTGTTTGTTTAAAGTGTCTCCAACCATAGGGACCCCGCAATCACGTTCAATATCCCGAGTGCGTATGTTTTGGCTTGGAAAACACGAATTCTGTTCAGGTGGGTTTTTGCCGCAATACCATACACCTGAATGCCGTATCTCCAGATGGGCGCCAGGATAACCTTATAAATAAGGACCTTGTTCTTGAGCGATAGCTTGTTGTTAGCGTTAAGGAGCCAGCCCATTTTTATCGCCTTGGTTCGGAGTTTTGCCACTATCTCAGAAGTATGCTGCTTAAACGTCAACCGCTTGTCTAGGGTCACGCCTAGGTATTTGTGTCCCGCGTTGTGTGGAAGGACTTCTCCGTGAAGGAATACTCCGGGGCTAATATCCCTTCTTAGCGTGTGGGTGACGCAGACGCACTTTTCTGGGTTGATAGAAATGTTCCAACGGCACGCCCAGTTCTCAAACTTCTTGAGGTACTCTTGTAGAGTGTCAGTTGCGGTGTATATGCACTCGTCTCTTGCCATTATTGCTGTGTCGTCAGCGAAGGTGGCGATTAGTAGGTCCTGTGGGTCTGCGATTGGTACGTTGTGAGCTGTGGGCATGTCTGACGTGAACAGGCTATATAAGGTTGGGCCTAGCACGCTGCCTTGGGGAACTCCTGCTCTAATAATCTTCTTCTGGGATGCAAGGCCATCCTGGACCACTCTGAACGTCCTGTCAGAGAGGAATGATTTAACCATTAGGAAGAGTTGTGGGTTGAGTATTCCCTTTATTTTGGCAAGCAAGCCATCGTGCCAGACACGGTCGAAAGCCTGTTGGATGTCCAAGTACGCTGCCACAACGTATTCCTTGTATGCTATCTGTCACAAATTGCTCATCGGCTAACACAGCGACATTTTGCCTGTTATCAAATGATACAACGTGCGCCCAAGCCTTGCACGCCGGGTTTGTAGCCCACTGCGTTACTCAGCCAAGCCATCTGGCACCTGTCACAATAATCAATGATGGTGTAATCATAATCAACGATCGTCCCGCTACTGTGAGCACCGACAACAGTTCTGAAGTATCGGTGTTTGGCACACACCTCGTCACCTTTAATGAGTTCGCCCTGATTAACGGCAACAACATCCAGAAGGGCATCCCCGAGCCTGCTGCATCCCCGCTCTTAAACATCACCGGGCATGCTGCGGTTCTTAGCCTTCCGTTCTTGCACAGATTAAACGAGCGGAACTTGCAATACATCGAAAAGGTCAGGGAAGAAGGTTCATCCAACAACAAGAATGCCATTTCGTTGTGTCTGGGTCTCGGGTTGCTGGCAACGATCAACATTCTCGCTTTCTTAATGCATCACCTCAGGAAGAGGCGAGAATCTCTGAACTTAACTGCCGCCATCAACCAGTTGGGCACGGCCGAGGACGGCCATGTTTCGAAGGGGGGAGCAGTTAACTAATATGCCCCGCCTGAGATTGTAGGGCATTATAGTTGTGCCCGCTTAGCTCCCAAATGCTGACCGTTGCATTCATTCGGGTCAGCAACTTCTTTGTCGCCAACCAAACATCCGTCGCTGAGGAATTTGACACCGAGGCGCAATCACAGCGTTTTCTGCAAGCCGCAGCGACCAGGCGATTTCAGCAGCGCTGCCATGGGCTGAGCAGCCAGCGGAGCTAGGGTAGAACGTAAGAATCAAACTTTGTAGAATTTAGAATAAATGCGATTAACCAAGGAACAAAACCTTCGTTGGAAGTTTATTTCTTACTTAGTCGGACAAGATAATTAATTTATACGGCTTGTGATACCCTCAATACACGTCAAAGGATAAGCGTTTTTATGGTGACTTTATTCAGCTTGAGCGCGTCAATCTGTTTTTTTTAGGCCTCATCACCACCGTCGTTCGGTTGCTCCACGGACTGTCGCTTTCTTCAATTATTCCCTGTTGAAGCATCTTATCAACCTCTTTTCATACGACTTCTTGCTTAGCTAGTGATAGGGGACAATGTCTGTCCTTGATTGGTTTTGATTCCTCAAACAGCTGAATGCTATGATTTGGCAGCTGAGTTTGCCCCAAGCCAGAGCGTTCGAAAGTCAGAAATTCCTTTTTAACTTCATCTAATTTCTTCTTTTGCTCTTCTTGCAGGTCCCACATCTCCGGATCAGGACTCATTTCCGTACCTGCATCATCTTCGCGGTAGTATTCTACCTCTTTGGTTGGAACCAGCAGCTCGGACACGCTAGGATCACCGTCTGCACAAGCGCACCCAAGCACCTGTGGAGCGAGTTCAAACGACCTCCAAAAGTCGATTCCCAGATATAATTCCTGCTGCAAGTATGGGCACATATACAATGTAACTGTTCTTTCCACATTTTTATACTTGACAGGCATAACTACTCGTTCTGTGATGGCTCGATCCGCTCCAGCCGCCGTCTTTACAACTGATGCGTATGGCTGCACTGAATCCTCGAGCATGTCCACAAGCTCGCGGCATCCACGACCAAGCAAGCTTACTAACGCTCTCAATATCAGCAAAGACGCGCTGATCCACGTTGTCGCCTCGGCTTATTGCCTCGATGATGTTTCGCCTGGTTGTTTTACGTCTCCGAAATCGCTCTCGAGTTTTTTTCACTCTACGAGTATCCATTCACATCCCATCCAGCTGACGTTCCCCAAAAATTATATTTCTGGCCTCCATATATGCACGCATGCGATCTTCATAAGGCAATCCTTTATATTTTGTTTCATTTTTATACATAATTTTATAATTCTTATTTTCTATAAAAATTTTATTTTTTCCTCCTTTACTGCCTCTATTTTGTCGCGGCTTTCACCTTCGAATGCGTTTCTGCCGCTCTCAACGCGCTCGCCCGAGCATTTCATGGACAATTCACGCATTGCGAGCTCATGGTGTCCGGTTTTCCACATCGATAGCAGACAATCCTCCGCTCCATCGAAAGATAATCACGGAATCCATGGCCTTCCTTTCCCCAGTTCCAACATGCCAACTGAGTTCGCGCAGATATCCGGGCCTCTTTGACCTCTACTGTCGGTGACTCATCCCGGATACCTATGTCGTTCACCGATGGTCTTCCTTCAGACTGGTAACGAGCCTGTTGCAAGTGGGCAGTGCGTCCTCTGCGGCCGAATGATCTTTCCACCTCCTTGCACTCATCACTCAGCTCGTCCACAGATAGCAGATCAATTGCATACACTTACCGCGCGATGC